>OY019130.1:44317307-44917307 GCA_955652365.1 Eristalinus aeneus
ATTTACGAAGAAACGAAGAAACGAAGAAGCGAAGAAGCTTCTAAAGGAAAAGTACGGACCAGCAAAAGCGGAGCTGAAACTTCAAGAACAATTGCGAAAGTCAAAGTCATAAAGAATCTTATAACATAGACAGATTTATTATTGAATAATAAAAATGTATATATGTAGGATTCTGTCTCTCTCTCTCTCTCTCTCTCTCTCTCTCTCTCGTTTACATTTGAAATTACAGTATTTATTTAATTAATAATAAATTATCATTTTGTTTGCATTTGGTGACGACTGACGTATTCGACGGCTCGACTACTATTCTCTTTCCTCTCTTTTCTATTCTTCCATTTATCTTGCTAGGGTGTCCGTTTGTTAAGGGTATGTGTGTGTATGTCTGATCGTCCGTGTTCATCGTCTTTTTCGTCCATTCTCTTTGTATGCGTTCGTATGATTTTGTCTTACTGTTTGGTCGCCTGATCTTGCTGTTGTTTCCTCGAGTGATTTGTATGTCATTGTAGAGTAAGGTTTGGTTCCCGGTTCCACATTCGGCTATCCTGACAGCTCAAGCGCCCGGATTAATGATTAAATTTTTTCATATGCTTTGACACTGTGTAAGTCTTATTGGGCCCTTCCTGTCGTTCAAACTTTTTTACTTCACACCTTCCATGCTTGAAAACTCTCAATATTTTGTAAGGCTTTAGATATTTAGACGATAGTGTCATACCTGAACCGTATTGGGTGCGCTTATTGGAACTAATTTCAATATGGCACCCTATTTTTATCGAAGATCTTCTTGTTTTTTCATTGGATCTCTGCTATATCCTCTCGCGCTTCTTCTCGCAACTTATCGCGATCCACGTGGAGTTCTTCAAAATTTTCCTCATTCAGCAACTCTCGAAGATCTGGGTATTTGGGTGTAGTTCCAAACCCGTTAGTATCCTGAATGGACTGAACTTCGTATTTCGTAGTGGGGTACTATTCAAAATTTGTTGGATTCGGTATACTAAATTTTGTCGTTTCTTCTGCAAGCTTTTGATAGCATTGAATTCTCTCCATTTACCCGTTTCCTCTTGGTACTCCTGTAGCAATGACAAGATGATTAATTGCTTCTCTTTGATAGTACTCTCTGAATGCCTTGGAAGTGAAACCTGAGCCTTCGTCGGTGATAATCCTTCTCGGGTTACCAAATACGGCGGAGAAAGCATCCACCACTACCAGTAGATGGTTATACTGCTTTTGGGTCTGTTCCATAGGTCCAAGATTATTATTTTCCTTGTCGATGGAGATTTTGGATTCTAAAATAAGACATTTGATATACCCTAGAATAATATTCTCTACTTTTGGCATCAGGTTTGGTATGAAGAATGTTCTTAGTCTTCGTCGTTGCGAAATGACCATGTTGATTAGCGATGCTCATTATTTCATATTCTATTAGCATCGGTACCACTATGAGTTCTTTTCCCGGATCCTTGTATAATAAAACAGTCTTCATGAAAAAGTCCTCATATGATCCTTTATCTAAATCAGCCTGTACGGCTTTCATTCATAGGCCTTCCAGCTGTGCCTCCATCAATCGATAGTTTAGTGACTGTTTGAGGAAAACACTTGACACTCGACTCAAAGCGTCTGCATGTTTCAACTTCGTAGCGAGATACTGCTCGATCTCATACTCAGATTCTTGAAGAAATATTGCCCATCGATTGGGATTGGGACGGGATTATTTTCATTTCAACTGGATAGATCTGCGTTTTTTTAAAGGTTTATAGTTCTTTATCATCTTTAACACGGTCTTCTTCTACCCAAATCGAGGTGATCCACGTTCCCTTCCGCTGTACTTGGGAATTCTAAATTCTCGGATGCCAAACATATCATTCTTTTATCATACCGACCTCAACGTCATCTTTTCTCGACTTATTCTCTGCAACAATTTTAAAGTTGTTGCTCACATTATCGCCTTAACTCTTAGCAGCAACTCTATTGTAAACGTCGCTTTCATTTATCTCTTTCCTCTTGTTATTTTCGCCATTGACTGACTCCTCTTCCACAGCATCTTCCTTATTGAAATTCCACTCCTGCCTCCGTGATAATGAGGTCCACTTCCTCCAATACGTCGCTTCCGATGACTCACTCTCTCTCACCTACTACATTAAATCTTACTTTCACCACTATTTCATCAGCCATTACTCTTTTCTTGAAATAACCTAACGTTTCAACCCTTCTTTGACCTGTGCCATATATATGTACTTTGCCTCTGAGCAATTCTGTTAATCCTAACCTCCAGAATTCGTCGTTTCGAATCAAGCTTACATCACTCCCGGTGCTTCTTGCCGATTGTGTTCTTGAAGACACGGTTAGTGCCGCTCGCCAGAAAAATTCTTGATTATTGTGCACCTCCTCTTCTACGGTCTGGATGTGCCTCCTGTCATCCTTCGGTTGATGTTGTATCGTATTCGCCGGCGCTGGATGATCAATGTTCAGCGACGAAACATTTAATCCTCGCTGAACAGTTCCTTGCTATGTGGTCTGTCCTTCCGCAATTAAAACACTTTCTCTCTGATTTTTCCATTTTGGCGTTGCTTGTCTGGATGTTGAAGGACGCTGGTACCGTCTTGAGTTTGAAGGCTGCTGTCTGGGTTCTCGAAGTTTCTCGTACTCGTACATCTTCATTCGTATTTTCAATCATTGACATTCAGTGCTTGATGCAGAACGGCCTTATTTTGTGTTGAATCCGGAATTCCATCTACGAAATGCGCCAAGCGTTATTTGACTTCCGATCTCCATCAGCTGATACAAATATTCTTGCAAACTCTCTGATATAAATGTTCTTGCAAAAATTCTTGCAAACTCTCGTCTGCTTCGTCCATTTTCTGTGTATCTGTTTGTATGAATTTGTCTTACTGCTTGGTAGTCTGATCCTAGCTGTTGTTTCCTCGCGTGTTTTGTATGTCATTGTAGGAGGACAAGGAAAAATTCTAATACCATAATGAAATTATAAGCAAAGTTCGTGAGCTAACAACGGGAAATTTGGCTAGGGAACCTAAATATATTCACGATGTTC
This sequence comes from Eristalinus aeneus, assembly GCA_955652365.1. NCBI lineage: Eukaryota > Metazoa > Arthropoda > Insecta > Diptera > Syrphidae > Eristalinus > Eristalinus aeneus. The sequence continues at coordinate 44,320,354 of OY019130.1, forward strand.
CACACATACATGAAAAGAGACCCTCCAACTAGCAGCAGCAAATTAAGCCAACACGTTAGGAAACAAAGTAGCAGGGACAACATAGACACGTACAGTGATACTAACTAAAACACAAATTATAAACAAAATACCAGAGAAACATTCAACATCAGATAATTCTAGCAACCATTTTCTTATTTAGGACATATCATAAGTAAAACCACCATTTTTACAGAAATTAGCCTCTGACAAATTTTAACTACTCTTTTAAAAAATGGACAAAAACACAATATCCTCATTGACACTGGTTGTGCTATGAGTAGTGCTATGACTACAATTAAGCTCGACATGGCACAATATAATGTTGTAGAATCATATACTTATACTTGTATAATAGCTTACGGTTACGCTTTTGAAAACAAAAATTATTCCCAATTATTAGGTATGGCAATACCTTAAAATATTTTAAAATTAATAGATATTGAAAAAGGGACCATAACTTTAAAAAACAATACAGTACGAGGAAGCATTACTTAGAAGAAGAAAATCCTGATTATTAGGCCGCAGTGGCGTAGTGGGTAGAGTGCGACGCTCACGCGCCGAAGGGTCTAGGTTCGATTCCCGACTGAACACCTCGAATTCTTCACTGCACCACCTCTTTTGAGTTGCTGACAACACTCAAAGAGTAATAACTGTCTAAGAAAGCTTCTCAAACTTCACCGTTCGGAGTCGGCAAAAAACTGTAGGTCCCTTCTACTCGTGAGAGAACAGTAGCGTACAAAACGAGTAGTTGATGAGCAAGCTAGACCCTGGTCCCCCTGTGGACTGTCGCTCCAACAATTATATTATTACTTATTAAATACAAAGATTTTCAGTATCAAGACCATCGTGCTAAAAGATGATTAAACTTTACAGATTACCTAAAAAACACTAACAGGAAGCAGAATAACAGATATTATTGGAAAAATAAGGAAAAGTCACAGTAGATATGCATCACCACTAGTTGTCGTACCTAAAAGCCTGCAACGGGCAAGTAATATATGAAATTTGTGTAGATTACAGATTTCTGATTTCTTATATGTAGAGATAAGAATACGGTAACAATTTACAGCATGTGTTACAATGAGAACTTTCTTACTGGACCTAGCGGGCGTATTAAGGCAGCCTTTTGTCGACTATCCTTCCTGCTACGTGACACAAAAGTGGGCTTAATTCCGCATTTTGGATTAATCTAATACGGTCAAGATAATTAAATGCTTCCGGTAAAATGAATCCGCTTCGGCACGCATTCTCATGATATGCATCATTGCGATAGTAGGCTCCGAATATAAATTCGTTGTGAGCAGTCATGGCTCGTGCAACGTGTCTTCGAATTAGCTTAATAATGAGGTTATCCACCCTATTCACTTTGGCTTCGTCATACAAAACCACATTGCGATAGAATTTCCTGTACCCAGATTCGGGTGCTCTGCATTTTATTGAGACAAGCGCGGAGACACTGCTCCTCTATCTTTTCCATCTGGAAAGGAATCCGTTGAACCACACTGGACAGCCATACACAATGACTAGCCGCACCAGGGCCTTGTAGCAGATCACTTGTACTTTGGAGTTAAGTTGGCTGCTGTAAAACAAACTACTTAACATAGGAAACGCTTCGTTGGCTTTCTTTAGGGCTGAAGCTGAATGTGTGGTACCATACAGAAACTGGTCCACCTAATGCCGAGATATCGTGCTGCCATCTTTACAGCTAATGGTTGTAACTGTGGGTCCAAGATACTGAACTTACGCCTTATTTTCGTATCCCATATTTCTGGTTGTTGAATTTAAACTTCCAGTCGTTGCAAAATCGCTGAATCGTTTCGAAGTCACGGTGCAGGAGTGTGTGAACGACCTTGATCTCTGGCGCTGTTCTACACGATTAGATCGTCAGCGCACGCGATCAGATGCTGTATGGAGCCAATCATGTTCCTGGTTAAGGTATTCAACAGAATTGGTGTGTTTACAGCACCCTGTCGGAGCCCTCAATTACTCAATACTCAATTTGAAAACATGTTGCCACTATTGACAAAATTTTCTACCTGTTATCATGTTATCTTTTCTAAGTCAACAAGACTGCATTTTAGCCCTGTTCCACTGTATGTCATGTGAAGTAGCAAACACTGATCTAAATCCAAATTGATTATTCGGTATTCGGTATAATTTTGTCCTCAGTCCAGACAAGACTCTATTGACAATCTTTTCGACTTATCGACAGAAGATTTTTTGGAAGCGAGGAATCTTTGTCCCTTTCGTGAATGGGTTGCACTACCGCCGTATTAAAATGGTCTGGGTAATATGCATTATTCAAAGCATTGTTGAACAGGATTGTGTATATCTCTTCTCTCTCTGTGTATTCGGTGTTCCATCTATTCCTGTGAACCTTTTGTTTTTCAAACGGTTGAAAATGCCTTTGAGATCCTACCTTCAAATAAGTATGACACTAGACCCATCTTGGGCGACAGCATTATCTGTTTCATTTTCGTCATTAAATCTGGCGAAACCATGATTCTCAGAACGCCACGGTGGTATTTCAATAATGGCAAGGCTCTGTTCGCCAAGTCACGATTTGGCCTACGAGATTCGTTGATCGTATACACTTCCTGGAAAACTGCTCCTATTGCTTCTACCTTCTCTTGGGCCTCCTCAACAATGAAGAACTCATTGTCCAGTACGGCCGTATCCGGATCGATACCAAGTCCGTATGATTGCGTTGTCGTTTGTTCTGTCACGTTGACCAGCCTCCATAGCTCCACAAGGACTTTACGAACATATTCACATCCATATTTCAGCAGGTAATAAATCTTATTCCAACGCATTACATAAATAAAGTCTGTGTTGTCTACCTAGACGTTTTTTTTCTATTTCTTGCTCTTTAAAGGAGTACTTAAAATTTTAAGAAGAATCTTAAACTTCAGATTGGTAAATTTATTCTTCGAAGAAACAAGTAAAATCTTGGTCACATACTGACCGAAAAAGGTTTAAAACCAAACCCCTATAAAGTAGACCTGTTCAAAAATTTACTTTTACTATATATCAGTCTGTGACGGTCAGTCATTGTGAAAGAACGTCATTTTGCAAGCGCGCGCAGTTACTAAAGACTGCTCCCATTACCCCTTATTATCTTTATAACAGCATTTATAACCTATTCCTTTTTCGGCTAAAATTTGGCAAGCGAAGTTCCAGGTAAACTCAAATATGCATGAAGGAGAGGTCCAAAGCTCTTTAACAGCAACTCTGCGATGAGTTCAGTCCACGAATTCGAACATGATTTCGCGTTCATTTGCCACCAACGGCTGAGTAATTGTGGACAGCTTTACGACCCGTGGCCGCCGTGGCGTCTAGGTTTGTTTTCCAGCTCAACACGAACTTTTCGAATTTTTCACAGCACCACATCTTTCGAGCTGCTGACAACACTCAAAGAGTAATAACTGCCTAAGAAAAAGCTTCTCAAATTTCGGCGTTCGGAGTCGGAAAAAAATGTAACAATATTTATTATTATTATTTACGACCCACTACCGAAAGCATCTGAGGAGAACAAGAAGGAAGACAATATGTCAGAAATTATTTCTGACCACCAACTGCGGCAGGAAATGGACCACCAATTTCGGCAAGAAATATAACACCATCAAAACCGATCCCACAAGCAGCGACATCGAAAGGACTACCTGCTACGACCACGTCGTCCGTATAGTAAACAAAGCAATACAAAAATCAATCATGCCAGTTAACACACAATCATATCACAACAGACAGGAAACACGCACAGACGATTCTTATACGAGCCGCCGTCAATTTGGCATGTCAACAAATTTCCCACGATCACCTGTAATCAGATCGAACGAAAAACAGAAGCGAGAATTGCAGTCGCAGCAATAATTTTATATTTAAGTTAGCTTTAAGTAAATTCAATGTGCAGTTGTTCGTAGAAGGCAGAATCGCTGCCAGAAAAATAAAGTTTTTTTTATGAACAAAAAACTTAAAAAGGTTTAATTGGCGCCCGAGCAATGAAAGATTCTAAAGTAGTATTAGCATTAACGTGTCGGTAAGGTCGGCATCCTAAAGAAGTATCAGTGCCTTAAGCGAAAATTCCTCTGTGGTCCCCCGGTAGTGATAATATCACTTTGTGCAGTGCGAAACAGAATCCTCAAGTAGTACATTTGCGCGAACAAATAGTTGTGTGGAAATAATCAAGGGCCCCTTAATAGCAGAATCGCTAATAAGAAGCAGCGTCTAGTCGCCAATACCCAGAGTTCCAGAAGGATGGAAATCCTAGTATTAATGTAGGATTAGTTTAAGAATAATATTCCAAAAACCTTAAACATATAAATAGAATCTAAGAACTTAAGAATTTGAATTTGAATCTTAATGTTGTGACAAAACAATGTAAGATTAAGACACTAAGAAATTATTTGTAAAATCCAGTATTATTTGGTTGTTGTGTCCCTTTGTCAAAACAAAAAATTAATAACGAGAACATTGTACGACCATCCGTGCTTGAACAAGCTGGTCAAGCTGCCCAAACAAATCAAGCAGCGTCAACTTCCCAGACAGATCCCAATCCCTCTCGAAGAAGGAATGAAAATCCTGCTCTATGATACGCGAATCTCTAAGTGCTGAAGGCCGAGCACTCATTCATTCTATCCTTAATTCACACGCGGATCAATTCTCGGGAATTGTCCACAATATCTTCCAATCAGAGTATTAATGACCTCGACAAAATACCAGACATTGTACGCAGCCTACGGGAATTCTCTGGGAATCCAGGTGAATTCAGTTCATGATGGAAAAGCGTAGAACGCTAATGGGTACATTAGAGTACTAAATGATAGCATAAGTACAAGGCAACTTATCTATCCAGGAATTCTACCAAGCCGTGTATGCTCACCTGTACCTAATATCAAACAAAATTTCGTGCATGGATATCAGTTCCGAGTCCCTTAGTTTGTTTATGCAACCCTACAGAGAGAAGGCTCTTGATACATTTATTCGAGGATTAAAACGCAGCCTTCCCAGACTTTTGGGAATGCATCTGTGTTTGAGGCTAGAAAACCAAAACTACCGCTCATATGCAAAAGCAAACAGACAAAACATGAGAAATCATCCGGAACCATCACCAATTCCACCAAAACGAGGAAACAGCAACCCAATACTGAGTTGTCAACCATTCTATCCCGAATTGCCCTATATAATTCAACCACCAAGGCAACAGGTGTCATTCTAATACAACGCAAGGCCTACTCCACCCCCAAGGCCACAAGGCAGTTGGTACAACACCATTATCAAGAACAATACCAATAGCAACGTCCACAATATGTTGCCACTCCACGATACATACAATCCACACGAACACGGTCAACTACATAAACAGACCTCAAATGCAAAACTTGCCTCCAGCGACAAAACGACCATCAGCTCCTCAATTTCAACAAGTACACAATAACCAAATGCAGAGGAATTTCCACACTGATACCATGTCACATAAAGAAAAGATAAGCCAATACGAGGATATGGGGGCCACCATGAACAACGAAACCCTCAAATGAAATGACACAACCATAGAATATAGATTCGAACAACATTATGGAGATAAGCGACATTCATTCTTTAGATTAAGCGACTCTTCGCTGCCATATTTCGAATGTGCAACGAAGAGTGGAAACATCTTAAAAATATTGATCGACAAGGGATCCAATAAGAACTATATTCATCATCTTTAATAAAAAACCCTTTACTCAATAAAAAACCATTTTATTGCAATTCAATTGGAGGTAGCGTACAAGTTACTCACCATACTTTCATTAGTCATTTTGGCCTTCAAATACTTAAATCATGTTCTTCTTCATGCTAAATCATGTTCTTCTTCAAACTAAAATTATTTCATGCGATCCTCGGAATTGATAGCTTAAAGTGTCTTCTCGCAACCATCCATGCGAAACATTACCATATAAAGGTGTGCATCAAACAAATGGCTTCTCAATCTGTTTACTCCATCAACATCCGAATTAATCACATGTCCATAGAACAAAAGTCAGCCATTGATAAAATTGATCCCTAAACTTTTTAATATACCTGAAGAAAAACTAACTTATTCCACTGTAGTAAGAGGCGAGATCAGCACATCATCTGATTTAGTCGTATATAACAAATTTTACCCCTATCCTACGTCCCTTAAAAGCAAGGTTGAGAAACAAATAAACCAGTTACTTAATGATGAAATAATGAGGCCCTCATGCCCCCCATATAATTCCCCTGTATGGGTAGTGCCGAAAAAAACCGATGCTTCTGGTGAAAAAGAGTATATACTCGTCATGGATTATAATGGATGATGGACTGGACAGCATAACTATTCTTGATCGATACCCGATCCCTCAAATCAACAAAGTTCTTGCTCAACTTGGCCAGAATAATTGGTTTTGAAAAGTGAGTGCTCTGTCCACATTTCAAAGAGCACTGGACGACATTCTTCGCGAACAAATTGGCGTAATATGCTTTGTCTATATAGATGACATAGTTATCTTTAGTAAAAACGAGGCTACACATGACCTAAACATTCGAAAAGTGTTCCGAACAGAGGTAGAACTCCTAGGTTTTGTTATTTCACCTAATGGCATTAAAACCAGGGAAAATTAGAGTTATTATATATATATTATATTATATTATATTATTATTGAGCAGGTCAGCGTCGAAGTCACCACAAACAACAACAGGCTCATACTGAGATGAATATTCTGCAAAGCAAGCAACGAAAGGTAAAGTACTACAACTGCGATCAGGGGCATAAGCACTTGCTACAAGACATTTAATGGAACCATCATGTACCTCAGCAATCAAAAATTCACATTGCGAGTCAGTTGATTTAGAAATAATTTTACATTTAAGTGAAGTCTTATAATAGAGTGCTATACCGCCACCTTTTGTAAGCGTTATTCTGTCATATCTAAAAATCGAAAAGTTATTAATTTTACATAGAACATCAGGAACATTACTTTTAAACCAAGTTTCACATACAAGAATTAGATCTACACAAGAATTAGAGAAACTGTAGTTAAGATAATCTAATTTTCATTGATTCAGACTACGAGCATTAAGAAAACAAACTTTGAGACCATCTCGATAATTTGAGAGAATTTTTACCATAGTGTGCGTAATATTTTCATCCACACTGTACATTTTAATTAAAACTACCAAGCAAAGAGAAAAATAGAAAGAAGGAGAGAGAGAAGGAAATAAGGGATCAGGAATAAGTAAGGGAGCAAGAGGTTAAAAGGGAACAAAATAATTATCACAGTAAGAAAATTCAATTTGAGTAGTAGCAATCATGCAGAAGTAGCAGCGTCGGCAGCACCAGCAACGAATGAGCGCAAATCTTCAGCGGTCTTGATGGCAAAACTTCTTCCGTTAACATTCTCCTTAACATAAACGACTCCAGATTTGGTGTAAACTGACGATAATGATTTCTTTCTCTTTAAGAGAAGAGCTGATTGCAGAAGAGAGCGAGAGTGTTTAGTGAGACTTTCGTATAAGTAACAGTTGCCATTAAGATCAGTGCCAATGCCACTCAGCTTCAGAACTCGTTTCTCCTTGCGGTATTGAGCGTTGAGAATAGAATTTCTCTCAAATGTAGAGCGGAACTTCAAAATAATCAACGGTGGTGTTGAAGACGCAGATTTTCTATTGTTGGCTTTGCGCCCTTTTGCACGAAATGCATGGACGAGGGGCGTCGAGTGACAGTTGATGGACTCATAGAGCTTAACAAAAACATTAGTAATGTTTAATGAATGTTAATGAACAGGCACACCAGTAAGTACAGCATCACAAGCAACTTCCTTTTGTTCAATGACTCTCAGTTTTTGAGTCAGAGTGTTGACCTCCTCTCTGAGCGTCTGAGAGATTGAAGTGGTGTTTTCTTCAAGTTTGTTTACTCGCGTGTCCAAGTTCAAAATTGCGGCGTTGATTTTGTCAAACTGTTTAGTCTTGATATCGTCGATTTTGTTGAGAAATTCATCTTGTAACTTTTTGATTTCCTCAATAAAACTGCATTGAAGTGATGATGTAAACTTCATTAATTGCTCTTCAAGAATTTTTTGAGTGATGACTTCTTTGTCGTTTGTTTTGGAGCAGGAGAGGAATAAGAAGAGAGCGCCTCTCCCTGTTGTTTGCTCCTAGTTGACACACCCGATGGCAATGGCAGTGCAGATTTCAAAAATATATCAGGATTTTCCAAAGAAATAAGAACTTAAAGTTGCTCAATCGATAATATGACTCCACACAAATAGGATACTATTAACTAGAAGTTTTTAATCATAGTTTTGGAAGCTTAAAATCGTTACTAACAGGAGCGACTACAAGACACTTCCACTCGCTTAAAGACAGAGAGACAGATTTACGACTGACCAAAGTTTTAAGAAAAAAAATCATTCACCTCAGCAACGAAAACAATTACACCAAATTAAAAAGATAGAAAGCCATTCTTGAAGAGTACAACTACGAGCTTAAATACAAGCCCGGTGGAGCAAACGTAGTTGCAGATGCACTATCCAGGTCTTTCATCCGATCAGAAATAAGTTGAATGAAGCTGATGAAAGTTCAGCATATGGTCTCATATACAGTGTTGAATCGCCTATCAATGTATTCAAAAACCAAATTTTACTTAATCTTTTTAATATATTACAGGCATCTTAGAACCGAACAATCCTATACACCTAGTAAGGTAATTGAAATTTTAAAAACAAGATTAAACTTTACAGTAACTAATTACGAACAGAGGAACGAATGCAAGGAATGATTCAGGAAATCTACAAGGATAATTTTGCTAACTATCGTGCCAGATTTTCTCAAGCGCTTCCACTTTGGCTTGATTGATGAAACTAAACAAGAAGAATAATAAACAAGAAGAAATAACTATTAACATACAAGTTATCACACTCGATAATGCACGCGCGCAGTCATTCCCACGGTCGCACCTGCAGCAGGTGTAACTTGAGGATCCTCACTTTTTGGCTAGACGCATCGCTTGGACTTTAGGCGATGCATGCTCGGACGTGGGAATGAGGAAACCTTGATCGACCAAGGCCACGTTAGAAGTTAGGGAATAAAATTGTTGTTACATATGTATAAGGGATTATTGTGAATTGTATACAGAATGAATTTCTAATCATGCAATGAATTAGTCTTACAATGAACAATTAGCTGTCAAAATTAGTATGAAATAAAACACTTCTTTTTTTGTGCGGTTCCTTTCATCACGTTTTTCTTTGAGGGTTAGCAAATATCCAACAGTGGCGACGAGGAAAAAATAGGATGGTTGACCCTGCGCGAGACATAATAGTTGCATTAACTACTGCACTTCAAAATTTGCAAACCACTCCCAACTCAACAAATTTACACTTTGAGCACTTCAACGAAAATGAAGAACCATTCACTAATTAAATGAAGAGGTTGGAAAATTACCATGCATTGCGGTACATTTCGGATGCTACAAAGAAACGGCAAGTACTAATTAATTGTATTGGCGCTAAGTACTACCAACTTCTTTCCAATCTAACAGCCCCCGAAGAGCCTGATGCGAAGTCATACGGCGAGCTAGTCGGACTGTTAAAGAAGCACCTCAGTCCAAAGCCCAATGAAATTACGGAGCAGCACAAGGTTCTTCTCAGACTCCAACATGAGGGAGAGTCAATATATAATTATTTGGTTGAGTTGAAAAAGTTAAGTGCATACTGCAATTTCGTCTTTGAATCATGCCAAAAATCTACTCCAAAACGCATTTACGCTCCCAATTTATTCGAGGACTGAGGGACTCAGACATTAAGGAAAGGCTGCTTCGAGAAACGGATATGACTCTTGATAAAACTATTTAATATGCAATCTCTTTGGAGGCTTCAAAAATTAAGAGTCGAAACATGCAAAATATTCACCAAATTAAGGCAAAGGGATCGTCAACACAAAAATCTACAGCAAGAAATAAAATGATCAACTACAAAGCCGAAGATCGACCAAAAGATCAGAAGAAGAAAAAACGGTTTGTTATAGATGTGGAAAGTATAACCATTTGGCTGACAAATGCCGTGCTTCAAACTTATATTGTAAAAGGTGCAGACGCAGTGGTCATGTTTTCTCTGTGTGTATGAAGTTGAAATATATGCACAAAGATGTTAATACCCTTCAAACTTTTCAAGAATCTGATGAGGAAACATATAAGCATCATAACTTACACGAGGAATATGACCCATTCGAGTTTAACTTCCTTAATATAACACCAGATAAGGGTCTAGCATCGAAAGTAGAGTCACGTGGTGGGAAATACTTCATAACCCTACAAATCAACAACAAAGAACTCGCCATGGAATTCGATACAGGCGCAGCGATATCAGTTATGAGTTACGATAATTTTATTACACACTGGCCAAATGCAAAATTTCACCTACGAAAATAATGCTGAAAACCTACAACAATACAACATTTCCAGCTTACGGCAAATCGCGCGTAGAAGTGGTGTACAATGGACGACGGGTTATGTGCGATCTTTACATTGTAAAAGAGCCGTTTGATACACTCCTCGGAAGAGAATGGGTAAAAGCATTAAAAATTACAAATTTATGCAGTTAATGTTTTTACGGAATCCAACATCAATCACTTCAAGCAACAAATATTTGAGAATAGTAGGTATATTTTTCAACCAAAAATAGGAACGATTCCCAATGTAAAAGGAATTCTTAAATTACGAGAAGGAATATCTCCCATTTTCATTAAACCCCGACAGGTTCCATTTGCCATTCGTCCTCAAATAGAAGATGAAATTATTTGACTAGAAAAGGAAAGTATTCTTGAGAAGGTCGAACATTCTGATTGGGGAAGACCGATAGTACCCGTTATCAAATCAGACAAATCAATACGTCTTTGTGCGGATTATAAGGCAACTCTGAATAAACTCATCATAAATGATAGATACCCAATCCCCAAGATCGATGAATTATATCAAAAACTTAAGTATGGCGAATACTACTGCACCTTTGATATATATAAAGCCTACTTACACCTGCGTGTGTCAGAGGGGAGCGCGTTGTTGCAAACGCTGAGTACAACTAAAGGTCTCTACAGAGTAAATCGACTCATGTTTGGAATTAAGACTGCGCCCAACATATGGCAACGTTTTATGGACGAATATATTATTAACGATCTCGAGGGAACAGTCTGTTTCTTCGATAATATTATCGTTAAGGGACGAAATATCGAGGAGACATACCAAAGATGCAATCTTCTTTTTGACAAACTACGAAAATTCGACCTTCATTCAAATAAATCTAAGTGCAGAATGTTTGAAAGAAGCGTGATCTATTTGGGACATCAAATTGACAAGAACGTCTTACACAAGACACCAGATAAAATATACGCAATATCTGAAATCGAGACTCCCGCAGATATTACTCAGATACGCAAATTCCTTGGTATAGTAAATTATCACCACAAGTTCATACCGGATCTCTCAACAAAATTGAACCCGTTATACCGACTTTTGCGTAATGATCAAAAATTTGTGTGGACTTCTGAATGCCAGCATGCTTTTGAAAATCTCAAGAAAGAGATGATGAGTGCAAATGTGTTCTAAAAGAATGTCTCCGATCGTCGGCCAACGACCCTGGTGACTTACACACAAAGCTACACCGTCTACTAATGCAGTATCGTAAGACTCCATCTACAACAACGGGAAAGAGTCCGGCCGAGTTAATGTTCAAATTCAATTTTCGAACTTTCAACTCTCGAACTTTCGAGAGAGAATGGAAGAGACCACGAATGCAAGCGGAGTTGTGATATTGGGGATCTTGTTCAAATCCGTTACTATCAAAACAAGGAAATTAAGTGGAAGTTCAGCAAAGTCACACAACGAGAAGGACTTCTGCACTATTTAGTCGATGTTGATGGAACTATATATCGGAGACACATTGACCAGATGCGATCTACACTTATTGAAGATAACAAATCTTTTCATGTTTGTTTTGAAAAGCACCCAGCGACGCCGAATATTCAGGAAGCTGCGGTTAGACACCACGACACCATTACAATGGACGTAGAGGTAACAAAGAAACCTAGTGAGAATGGAGAACAAACGAAGGATACCGTAGGAGAGGAAAAAACGATGGTTGATGATCCAAAACGTATTAGTAGTAACAAAGATGAAGAGAGACAAGAAGCAACAACGGAGCTGAGGAGATCCACTCGAGTACGTCGTCCAGTTGTTCCTTATCAGCATAATATTTAGTGGGGAAGACTGTCACATATGTATAAGGCATTATTGTGAATTGTATACAGAATGAATTTCTAATCATGCAACTGTGAATTAGTCTTATAATGAACAATTAGCTGTCAAAGTTAGTATGAAATAAAACACTTCTTTTTTTGGCCTTGGATCGACAGTGTGGTTCCTTTCATCACGTTTTTCTTTGAGGGTTAGCAAATATCCAACAATTGTTAAGTTCTAGTTTCAACGGAGAAGCAGAACCGGACGGTCACTAAACAAATATTATAACTTTATTTAATTGGTTATTTTACTCTAACCTGTGGGCATAAGCTTGGCTTTTGTGGTTATTTAATTTTTTTGAATCATTCGCGAGTAGAAAATTTAACTGGCGCCCGAGCAGGGACCCACAAATTAGTGGTCTATAAAAAGAACGAATAAACAAGATTAACTATTATATATAAAAGTGTGTGCAACTGTGAAATGTGCATACAAAACGAAAGTTAATAACTATATCGGCATATACATAAATAGTGACAGATCTTGTGAAATAGTGGAATGCTAAAAGAAAAAGAAAATATTATAAAAAAATTAAATGAAGTGAACCAGATAAAATAAGAAAAAATTTTAAAAAGTGATTGATGAATTTTTTTTTAAGTGAAATAAAGTGAACTAGGACAAATAAGAGGAAAAATATCTGAACAGTGATAAATAAAAAAAAAACACAACGAAGAAAAAAGTCTAAAGGATTTATCCATCAGATGTTCGCCGTTGAAGAAGGAACGAGCCCAATGACATCTATAACGAAGAGAGGATTTTTAACGGGGTTACTGTAAGATAGATTAAGAGATCTTAGCTAATTTTGATGTTAATATAGCATACGCTTAAAATACGCAAAAAAAAAAAATACTTTACATATGCGAAAATACGCATAACAACATAAATGCTATCAATAGCCCATTTAGTTTAAAAATCGTTGCCTAGGGTCGACTCTGACTCTCTTGGCTGTTAATCAAGTAATAGACCAGTTAAAAGGATTCGAGGGTCGCGTCTCTAGGATCGAAAAATCGAATTTACAGGCAATCAAACAAATTGTAGGCGAGCAAATTGGAGTTTTAACAAATCGGATACTTGCCCTTGAGGAAATAAACGCGCCAACGGTCGAGGTTGCTTCTCCCGTTACATTGTGCGTTCCAAGTAATGAACAGGATTTAAGGGATTTTTTAAAACTCCCAGATTCAGTTAAAGAATTACAGGTTTTTTTATGGGAATCCTGTCCACTATGTGTCCTGGGTACACAGTGTGGGAACTGTGTTAAAAGACTGAAATAGTGCGGGACAAACCAATTTATCGAGCAATCTAACAACACATTAGGCAAAAGGTTAGGGGGAAGGCCGATTCTGCGTTAGTTTCTTACAACATCTTCGACACAGAATGGGTCAAAATGAAAAGGGTCCTTTCTCTCCATTACGCGGACAAGCGTGATATCCGGACGTTAGAACATCAGTTGAATCAGCTAAAACAAGGCACTTACGTTACGGTAAATCATCAGTTTTCACTGATCATTAGTAAAATCCGTGCTGAAAGTTATTCAACAGAAACAATGAACGCCTTGGTTGAAACATACCGTAATAGAGCGTTAGATGTTTTCGTGAGAGGACTGAATGGTTACCTTGCACGCCTGCTGATTGTGCAAAAGCCCAGAACGCTGCCAGAGGCCTATACTGCATGCCTGTAAATGCAGAACTTAAATCTTAGAAGCGCTTCTTTGCATACGAATGTTAGGATGCGATAACAGCTCCTACATATTATGATTTTGGCAAAAGACCAATACCCAACAATTCTAACAACAGGTTTCCACAGAGGTCGTACAGAGGGTGGAATTCAGGATATCAACAGAATTATAAGTCTTCCAGGCTAGCATACTCTAATCCACCCGTGAAAATGGAGATAGACAGTTCTGTTAATTCTGGAAATATCAGCAACCAGAAGGGACAGAACCCATTCAGACGCAGCATGAGCTCAAACCTGTACCACAACAGAACCAGGAACCCTGATAAATGATGAGTCTACGGACCATATTAACCCAATAAACGATGAAACGGTGGAAAATTTTATGATGAGTGCCTCGTTTTCAGCGTCCATACCTAGAGTATGTTACGCGGAAAGGAAAGACCCTTAGCTTTCTTGTTGACACAGGAGCTAATAAAAATTTCCCGTTGAGAAACCTTCTTACATAAATAGTCCTGATGGAAAAATTAAGGTATCCGCCAGAACCTCTGGTAAATTTTTTGAGAACGTTGGGTCTGATATAAATGTTAAATTTTTCATTTTACCCACTTTAATTGGTGACGATACGCTGAAGCAATTAAAGGCTGTAATCGATAGGGAAAAAAACTTACTTACAATAGATTCCGGGAAGTCGACAGACAGTAAACCTCTTACTTTCTATAGGACAGGATGCTTCACCAGTCGCTAAGACAAATTTAGAATTTTTATGCAAGAAATATGATAATCTTTTTGGACCAATCGGAAACGACAAAACCAATCGCATATATATCTCGATCTCTTAATCGCACTGAAGAAAACTATGCAACTAATGAGAAAGCGATGTTAGCGATAGTGTGGGCCTTGTATGGTGCTAGGAAAATTAGAATATACACCGAACACCAACCTTTGACCGGAATCATAATGCAAAACTGAAATGGTGGAAAGCGCGGATCGAAGAGTACAATTACGAGTTGATTTATACTCCTGGTAAATCAAATTATGTGGCTGATGCTCTTTCACGACTAAGGACGGAAGTAAATCATCTTTCTCATGAGGATTTCGATACATCCAGCGAAGGACAAGATTCAACCACGAGTGAATCAAATACGGGTTCGGCCGAGGAAGGATATTGTGAGAAGAGTGACAGCGACACGGACTCGTATTCCTTGCATAGCGCTATTCAAGATAATTCTGACCTTATACCGTGGAAGCACCTATTAATGTATTTAGAAATCAACTAATTTTTAAAATAGGCCTTGATTTGATAGCACATGAAGGACCACACTCCGGCTATCATCGACATTATATTTCGATGAAAACAATATCTAAAGACAATCTGATAGAAATGCTGCGGGAATATCTCCATCCCAATCTGATTAACGGCATTAAAATTCCAGAGACTGGTCTAGGTCTTCTACAGAGGATTTACTTAAGCACCTTTTCAAAATTCAAAATCAGAGTAACACAGCGAGTTTTTGAGGACGTTGCTAACGAAGGGCGTAAGTTTTTAATCATAGAGAGAGAACATAGAAGAGCACATCGAAGTCCAAGGGAGAATAAAGAACAAATACTCGAAAAATTATATTTCCCTCAAATGATGGCTCTAGTGAAGAAATTTGCTGCTACATGTGAAATATGCAACGCCAACAAATATGATCGTCACCCCATATGTCCGGAACTACAACCAACTCCTTGTCCTAAATACCCATGCGAAATTCTTTATATGGATATTATGAGAAATTTCCAACAGTCATGGACAACTTTTCAAAATTTGCAAAATTTGTTCCATATCAAACAAAGATCCGCACTATAAATCAGATCCAAATTAATAAAAATATTGCATTATTTTACAGTTCCACAAATTTTGGTAACAGACAATGAAAGGGGTTTCCTTAATCCGATTGTGGTAAATTTTATAAAAACTTTAGGAATCAAGCTCTATCTAACTCATTTTTACAGAAGTGAGGTAAATGGGAAAAAAGAGCGGGTTCATTCCACGGTATTGAAAATTTATCGCTGTTTGAAAATGGAAAATCCCGACCTAAAGGTTAAGGAGTTAGTTAGCATGTTAGCATTGCGATGGATCGCTATAATAATACAATTCATTCTGTAATAAAAAACAAGCCAACAGATATTTTCTTTAATAGGTCAGAAAGGGTGAATTACCAAAATCTTTTGAACATTAGGTCGAAAATCAATAAGGATCTCAGAGGTATTATAAAAAGAAATATGGAACACGAAACCAAAGATTAAACCGCAAAAGAAAACCACCAAGACCATACCGAGAGGGTGATATCATATACACCGCCATTAAGCGCATAAAAGGGAAAAATAAGCCCTTATATAAAAAAGAAATGGTTGCAAAAAACAATCGTGTAACAATTACCACAGACAGTGGAAGATGAGCTCATGAAACTCATGTTAAGAATATACATACGTAAAAAATCAAAAAAGAAATTAATTGTTAAGAGTTAATATATAATATGCGTATTAGTGATTACTTGGAAAATATGCTTGCATATATACTAACCACCTTGTAATAGTAATAAGTTTAGCATTATTTAATAAATTTGTTAATCTATATATAATCTTTATAGCTGAGCGGGCTATATATAATTTATATACACTATCTTCATAACGAACTTTAACGGCACTCTCTTAAATGTCAATTCATCTATTCCCTTAGAAGGTACCTATTTGATTCAGCTGGACAACGAAACGGTTAAGATTGGGGATCAAACATTCTCCAGCCAACATAACGAATGAACATATCCAATATAACGAATGAAAAGGTCACGTCTGATCTGGATTACGTGCATCACATCAGCATCAAGAACATCGAATATCTTAAAACTCTCAAAGAACATATTAATCTTTCAATACTTCCTGAAATTATCTTGATAACGGTTATTGCCATCTTTATGTGAATACTGTGGAAGAAAATTTACGGGAGAATAACGATTCCTGGGCTCCGGACAGCATACTAGAGCTCATCATCCATCTTTAAGTTGCTCTACGTGCTCGGAAATTGATCTGCGGGACGCAGATGTTTAGAGGGAGGGCAGTAATCACACTCGATAATGCACGCGCGCAGCCATTCCCACGATCGCACTTGCAGCATGTGTAACTTGAGGATCCTCACTTTTTGGCTAGACGCATCGCTTGCACTTTAGGCGATGCATGCTCGGACGTGGGATTGAGGAAACCTTGATCGATCTAGGCGACGTCAGAAGTTAGGGAATAAAATTGCTAAAATTGCAACGGAGAAGCAGATCCGTCACTAATTAAATATTATAATGTTATTTAATTGGTTGTTTTACTCTAACCTGTGGGCATAAGCTTGGCTTGTGCGGTTATTTAATTTTTTTGAATAATTCGCGAGTAGAAAATTTAACTTACATCAACGTGCTTATAGAAATGATCGTGAGATCAAATCACTGATCTTGGAAAAATACTACTTCATTGGTATGTCCCGCATGGTAAAAAAAATAGTGAAACTATGCTCCATTTGTTAAGAGAATAAGTACGATCGTCATCCGGTTAAGGAAGAAATTCAAGCCACTCTAATACCAACTTATCCCGAATAAATTATATACATCGATATTGTCTCAACTGAAAGTAAGTATATTCATTTGCAAGGTCTTGACATAACCTACAAATCGACGATATGAATGATCAGTTTGGATAGTGCGTTCAACAGTTATAGACGTGTAAACATGGAGTTCAATAACGCCGAAATTCGCGCTATTTTAAAGTTTTCCTTCTTTAAATGCAAATCCAATAGAGAAACGTTCCGTGAGATTAATGGTATTTTGGGGGATGGTACTTTATCACTTCGAACCAGGGAGACACCATGAACAAGCCAGCCGGCAGAAGATCTGTTATGACGAATACCGATCGAATCATGAAAATCATCAAGATGCATGTTGCATCTCGTGACATAGCCCAGGAGATGGGAGTTAGTCACCATCTGCAGAATTCAAGATACAAAAGAAAAGCTTTATTTTTGGGTGCCGCATGGTTTGGTGCTTCTGGACTGAATCAACGCCCGTGATATGCTGCTGAAACGGAACGAATTCGACCCACTTGTGAAGCGGATGGTGACTGGCGTCGGAAAATGAATCACGTCTGACAATTTCAAGCGAAAACGATCGTGGTTAAAGGCCGGTGAATCCAAACAGTGCCTCAGCCGCGATCGACGGCCAGGAAGGTTTTGCTGTATGTTTGGTGGGATTTGAAGGGAATCATCCACTATGAGCTGCTCCCATATGGCTAGAAGATTAATTCGAACATCTACTGTAAACAACTGAACCGCCTGAAGCAGGCGATCGACCAGAAGCGTCCAGAATTGACCAACAGGAAGGATGTAGTGTTCCACTAAGACAACGCCAGACCGTACACTTTGTTGATGACTCGTCAGAAGCTACGGGAACTCGAATGGGAGGTTTGATCGCATCCACCATATAGCCCGCACATAGCGCTAAGCGATTACCACCTGTTCCTGTCCATGGCGAACGCCCTTGGTGGTGTGAAGTTGAACTCAAAAGAGGCTTGTGAAAAGTGACTGTCTGAGTTCGTCGCAAATAAGGAGGGGGGCTTCTACAAGGGAGGTATTTTGAGTTGCCATATAGATGAAAACAGATTATCGGACAAAACGGCGCATATTTGAACCACATAAATCCGATCACTGTAACACTTTTTGTGAAGCATTGAATGAAGAGCAAAATAGCGGAAGAACCTTATATTATACAATATTTTAGGAATGAAATTCGACGAAACACTTATCATGAAGATTAACAATGTATTTTCTACACATTTTAATGGTTTTATTTTTGCAAATTGCACACCGTCTACGACTTTGACCTGTAATTATAAGATGTTCCGATGATGTTTTGCGTACGGAAGCAGAAATGGTTCTTGCAACATTTTGTACGGGTCCAGGTTAGTATCTTATTACTCCGTATTTTAACAATAAGGATCTGGTGATACTGCGGCAAAACCCTAGAGAGTATAGAGTGTAGGCATATACCACTTTTTCCCCTTATACCAACACGATATTACCAGCTTTTAGTAAAAGATGGCTGAATACCTTCCCAAGCTGCTTGAATTTTAGCTTTTAGCTCCTGTTCATTGGAGCAGGTATTTTCTTTAACCCGCACTTTTATTTCGTGTCATAGATGTTCAATAGGACTAAGATCCGGCGAGGGGGTGTTAATAGCTGCTTTGGAGCGTTATAAAGCAACCATTCGCGTACTATATAGGAGGAGGGCTTCGGTTCATTATCTTGTTGGAAGTGGAAAACTCAACAAATTTACACTTTGAGCACTTCAACGAAAATGAAGAACCATTCACTAATTAAATGAAGAGGTTGGAAAATTACCATGCATTGCGGTACATTTCGGATGCTACAAAGAAACGGCAAGTACTAATTAATTGTATTGGCGCTAAGTACTACCAACTTCTTTCCAATCTAACAGCCCCCGAAGAGCCTGATGCGAAGTCATACGGCGAGCTAGTCGGACTGTTAAAGAAGCACCTCAGTCCAAAGCCCAATGAAATTACGGAGCAGCACAAGGTTCTTCTCAGACTCCAACATGAGGGAGAGTCAATATATAATTATTTGGTTGAGTTGAAAAAGTTAAGTGCATACTGCAATTTCGTCTTTGAATCATGCCAAAAATCTACTCCAAAACGCATTTACGCTCCCAATTTATTCGAGGACTGAGGGACTCAGACATTAAGGAAAGGCTGCTTCGAGAAACGGATATGACTCTTGATAAAACTATTTAATATGCAATCTCTATGGAGGCTTCAAAAATTAAGAGTCGAAACATGCAAAATATTCACCAAATTAAGGCAAAGGGATCGTCAACACAAAAATCTACAGCAAGAAATAAAATGATCAACTACAAAGCCGAAGATCGACCAAAAGATCAGAAGAAGAAAAAACGGTTTGTTATAGATGTGGAAAGTATAACCATTTGGCTGACAAATGCCGTGCTTCAAACTTATATTGTAAAAGGTGCAGACGCAGTGGTCATGTTTTCTCTGTGTGTATGAAGTTGAAATATATGCACAAAGATGTTAATACCCTTCAAACTTTTCAAGAATCTGATGAGGAAACATATAAGCATCATAACTTACACGAGGAATATGACCCATTCGAGTTTAACTTCCTTAATATAACACCAGATAAGGGTCTAGCATCGAAAGTAGAGTCACGTGGTGGGAAATACTTCATAACCCTACAAATCAACAACAAAGAACTCGCCATGGAATTCGATACAGGCGCAGCGATATCAGTTATGAGTTACGATAATTTTATTACACACTGGCCAAATGCAAAATTTCACCTACGAAAATAATGCTGAAAACCTACAACAATACAACATTTCCAGCTTACGGCAAATCGCGCGTAGAAGTGGTGTACAATGGACGACGGGTTATGTGCGATCTTTACATTGTAAAAGAGCCGTTTGATACACTCCTCGGAAGAGAATGGGTAAAAGCATTAAAAATTACAAATTTATGCAGTTAATGTTTTTACGGAATCCAACATCAATCACTTCAAGCAACAAATATTTGAGAATAGTAGGTATATTTTTCAACCAAAAATAGGAACGATTCCCAATGTAAAAGGAATTCTTAAATTACGAGAAGGAATATCTCCCATTTTCATTAAACCCCGACAGGTTCCATTTGCCATTCGTCCTCAAATAGAAGATGAAATTATTTGACTAGAAAAGGAAAGTATTCTTGAGAAGGTCGAACATTCTGAATGGGGAAGACCGATAGTACCCGTTATCAAATCAGACAAATCAATACGTCTTTGTGCGGATTATAAGGCAACTCTGAATAAACTCATCATAAATGATAGATACCCAATCCCCAAGATCGATGAATTATATCAAAAACTTAAGTATGGCGAATACTACTGCACCTTTGATATATATAAAGCCTACTTACACCTGCGTGTGTCAGAGGGGAGCGCGTTGTTGCAAACGCTGAGTACAACTAAAGGTCTCTACAGAGTAAATCGACTCATGTTTGGAATTAAGACTGCGCCCAACATATGGCAACGTTTTATGGACGAATATATTATTAACGATCTCGAGGGAACAGTCTGTTTCTTCGATAATATTATCGTTAAGGGACGAAATATCGAGGAGACATACCAAAGATGCAATCTTCTTTTTGACAAACTACGAAAATTCGACTTTCATTCAAATAAATCTAAGTGCAGAATGTTTGAAAGAAGCGTGATCTATTTGGGACATCAAATTGACAAGAACGTCTTACACAAGACACCAGATAAAATATACGCAATATCTGAAATCGAGACTCCCGCAGATATTACTCAGATACGCAAATTCCTTGGTATAGTAAATTATCACCACAAGTTCATACCGGATCTCTCAACAAAATTGAACCCGTTATACCGACTTTTGCGTAATGATCAAAAATTTGTGTGGACTTCTGAATGCCAGCATGCTTTTGAAAATCTCAAGAAAGAGATGATGAGTGCAAATGTGTTCTAAAAGAATGTCTCCGATCGTCGGCCAACGACCCTGGTGACTTACACACAAAGCTACACCGTCTACTAATGCAGTATCGTAAGACTCCATCTACAACAACGGGAAAGAGTCCGGCCGAGTTAATGTTCAAATTCAATTTTCGAACTTTCAACTCTCGAACTTTCGAGAGAGAATGGAAGAGACCACGAATGCAAGCGGAGTTGTGATATTGGGGATCTTGTTCAAATCCGTTACTATCAAAACAAGGAAATTAAGTGGAAGTTCAGCAAAGTCACACAACGAGAAGGACTTCTGCACTATTTAGTCGATGTTGATGGAACTATATATCGGAGACACATTGACCAGATGCGATCTACACTTATTGAAGATAACAAATCTTTTCATGTTTGTTTTGAAAAGCACCCAGCGACGCCGAATATTCAGGAAGCTGCGGTTAGACACCACGACACTATTACAATGGACGTAGAGGTAACAAAGAAACCTAGTGAGAATGGAGAACAAACGAAGGATACCGTAGGAGAGGAAAAAACGATGGTTGATGATCCAAAACGTATTAGTAGTAACAAAGATGAAGAGAGACAAGAAGCAACAACGGAGCTGAGGAGATCCACTCGAGTACGTCGTCCAGTTGTTCCTTATCAGCATAATATTTAGTGGGGAAGACTGTCACATATGTATAAGGCATTATTGTGAATTGTATACAGAATGAATTTCTAATCATGCAACTGTGAATTAGTCTTATAATGAACAATTAGCTGTCAAAATTAGTATGAAATAAAACACTTCTTTTTTTGGCCTTGGATCGACAGTGTGGTTCCTTTCATCACGTTTTTCTTTGAGGGTTAGCAAATATCCAACAATTGTTAAGTTCTAGTTTCAACGGAGAAGCAGAACCGGACGGTCACTAAACAAATATTATAACTTTATTTAATTGGTTATTTTACTCTAACCTGTGGGCATAAGCTTGGCTTTTGTGGTTATTTAACTTTTTTGAATCATTCGCGAGTAGAAAATTTAACTGGCGCCCGAGCAGGGACCCACAAATTAGTGGTCTATAAAAAGAACGAATAAACAAGATTAACTATTATATATAAAAGTGTGTGCAACTGTGAAATGTGCATACAAAACGAAAGTTAATAACTATATCGGCATATACATAAATAGTGACAGATCTTGTGAAATAGTGGAATGCTAAAAGAAAAAGAAAATATTATAAAAAAATTAAATGAAGTGAACCAGATAAAATAAGAAAAAATTTTAAAAAGTGATTGATGAATTTTTTTTTAAGTGAAATAAAGTGAACTAGGACAAATAAGAGGAAAAATATCTGAACAGTGATAAATAAAAAAAAACACAACGAAGAAAAAAGTCTAAAGGATTTATCCATCAGATGTTCGCCGTTGAAGAAGGAACGAGCCCAATGACATCTATAACGAAGAGAGGATTTTTAACGGGGTTACTGTAAGATAGATTAAGAGATCTTAGCTAATTTTGATGTTAATATAGCATACGCTTAAAATACGCAAAAAAAAAAATACTTTACATATGCGAAAATACGCATAACAACATAAATGCTATCAATAGCCCATTTAGTTTAAAAATCGTTGCCTAGGGTCGACTCTGAATAAAGGGACCGGTGCACTGGAAAAGAGTGGTAAAGTAGTAAAGATACTCGTACCTTAGTAGGTTGCTGTGTTAGAAAACCAAATCATACATTAACGACTAAAACGGAGCAATACGAGCCTTTCGAACGAACAGTGCCTACTCCGAAAATTTAACGATGAGCGCCTAGTGGGCATCTAGGAAAAAAAAGAGGCTTGATAGTAAAACAAAAAATAAAGGAAAACAAGTGATTTGAGGCAAAATAAATTAGTTAACCCTCATAATAAAACTACTCTCTTGGTAAAATTATGGATTGTCTAAAGGAAACAGTCACGCAGCTCACGAGAGCTGTTAATCAAGTAATAGACCAGTTAAAAGGATTCGAGGGTCGCGTCTCTAGGATCGAAAAATCGAATTTACAGGCAATCAAACAAATTGTAGGCGAGCAAATTGGAGTTTTAACAAATCGGATACTTGCCCTTGAGGAAATAAACGCGCCAACGGTCGAGGTTGCTTCTCCCGTTACATTGTGCGTTCCAAGTAATGAACAGGATTTAAGGGATTTTTTAAAACTCCCAGATTCAGTTAAAGAATTACAGGTTTTTTTATGGGAATCCTGTCCACTATGTGTCCTGGGTACACAGTGTGGGAACTGTGTTAAAAGACTGAAATAGTGCGGGACAAACCAATTTATCGAGCAATCTAACAACACATTAGGCAAAAGGTTAGGGGGAAGGCCGATTCTGCGTTAGTTTCTTACAACATCTTCGACACAGAATGGGTCAAAATGAAAAGGGTCCTTTCTCTCCATTACGCGGACAAGCGTGATATCCGGACGTTAGAACATCAGTTGAATCAGCTAAAACAAGGCACTTACGTTACGGTAAATCATCAGTTTTCACTGATCATTAGTAAAATCCGTGCTGAAAGTTATTCAACAGAAACAATGAACGCCTTGGTTGAAACATACCGTAATAGAGCGTTAGATGTTTTCGTGAGAGGACTGAATGGTTACCTTGCACGCCTGCTGATTGTGCAAAAGCCCAGAACGCTGCCAGAGGCCTATACTGCATGCCTGTAAATGCAGAACTTAAATCTTAGAAGCGCTTCTTTGCATACGAATGTTAGGAATACGATAACAGCTCCTACATATTATGATTTTGGCAAAAGACCAATACCCAACAATTCTAACAACAGGTTTCCACAGAGGTCGTACAGAGGGTGGAATTCAGGATATCAACAGAATTATAAGTCTTCCAGGCTAGCATACTCTAATCCACCCGTGAAAATGGAGATAGACAGTTCTGTTAATTCTGGAAATATCAGCAACCAGAAGGGACAGAACCCATTCAGACGCAGCATGAGCTCAAACCTGTACCACAACAGAACCAGGAACCCTGATAAATGATGAGTCTACGGACCATATTAACCCAATAAACGATGAAACGGTGGAAAATTTTATGATGAGTGCCTCGTTTTCAGCGTCCATACCTAGAGTATGTTACGCGGAAAGGAAAGACCCTTAGCTTTCTTGTTGACACAGGAGCTAATAAAAATTTCCCGTTGAGAAACCTTCTTACATAAATAGTCCTGATGGAAAAATTAAGGTATCCGCCAGAACCTCTGGTAAATTTTTTGAGAACGTTGGGTCTGATATAAATGTTAAATTTTTCATTTTACCCACTTTAATTGGTGACGATACGCTGAAGCAATTAAAGGCTGTAATCGATAGGGAAAAAAACTTACTTACAATAGATTCCGGGAAGTCGACAGACAGTAAACCTCTTACTCTCTATAGGACAGGATGCTTCACCAGTCGCTAAGACAAATTTAGAATTTTTATGCAAGAAATATGATAATCTTTTTGGACCAATCGGAAACGACAAAACCAATCGCATATATATCTCGATCTCTTAATCGCACTGAAGAAAACTATGCAACTAATGAGAAAGAGATGTTAGCGATAGTGTGGGCCTTGTATGGTGCTAGGAAAATTAGAATATACACCGAACACCAACCTTTGACGTTCGCAATGAGCAACCGGAATCATAATGCAAAACTGAAATGGTGGAAAGCGCGGATCGAAGAGTACAATTACGAGTTGATTTATACTCCTGGTAAATCAAATTATGTGGCTGATGCTCTTTCACGACTAAGGACGGAAGTAAATCATCTTTCTCATGAGGATTTCGATACATCCAGCGAAGGACAAGATTCAACCACGAGTGAATCAAATACGGGTTCGGCCGAGGAAGGATATTGTGAGAAGAGTGACAGCGACACGGACTCGTATTCCTTGCATAGCGCTATTCAAGATAATTCTGACCTTATACCGTGGAAGCACCTATTAATGTATTTAGAAATCAACTAATTTTTAAAATAGGCCTTGATTTGATAGCACATGAAGGACCACACTCCGGCTATCATCGACATTATATTTCGATGAAAACAATATCTAAAGACAATCTGATAGAAATGCTGCGGGAATATCTCCATCCCAATCTGATTAACGGCATTAAAATTCCAGAGACTGGTCTAGGTCTTCTACAGAGGATTTACTTAAGCACCTTTTCAAAATTCAAAATCAGAGTAACACAGCGAGTTTTTGAGGACGTTGCTAACGAAGGGCGTAAGTTTTTAATCATAGAGAGAGAACATAGAAGAGCCCATCGAAGTCCAAGGGAGAATAAAGAACAAATACTCGAAAAATTATATTTCCCTCAAATGATGGCTCTAGTGAAGAAATTTGCTGCTACATGTGAAATATGCAACGCCAACAAATATGATCGTCACCCCATATGTCCGGAACTACAACCAACTCCTTGTCCTAAATACCCATGCGAAATTCTTTATATGGATATTATGAGAAATTTCCAACAGTCATGGACAACTTTTCAAAATTTGCAAAATTTGTTCCATATCAAACAAAGATCCGCACTATAAATCAGATCCAAATTAATAAAAATATTGCATTATTTTACAGTTCCACAAATTTTGGTAACAGACAATGAAAGGGGTTTCCTTAATCCGATTGTGGTAAATTTTATAAAAACTTTAGGAATCAAGCTCTATCTAACTCATTTTTACAGAAGTGAGGTAAATGGGAAAAAAGAGCGGGTTCATTCCACGGTATTGAAAATTTATCGCTGTTTGAAAATGGAAAATCCCGACCTAAAGGTTAAGGAGTTAGTTAGCATGTTAGCATTGCGATGGATCGCTATAATAATACAATTCATTCTGTAATAAAAAACAAGCCAACAGATATTTTCTTTAATAGGTCAGAAAGGGTGAATTACCAAAATCTTTTGAACATTAGGTCGAAAATCAATAAGGATCTCAGAGGTATTATAAAAAGAAATATGGAACACGAAACCAAAGATTAAACCGCAAAAGAAAACCACCAAGACCATACCGAGAGGGTGATATCATATACACCGCCATTAAGCGCATAAAAGGGAAAAATAAGCCCTTATATAAAAAAGAAATGGTTGCAAAAAACAATCGTGTAACAATTACCACAGACAGTGGAAGATGAGCTCATGAAACTCATGTTAAGAATATACATACGTAAAAAATCAAAAAAGAAATTAATTGTTAAGAGTTAATATATAATATGCGTATTAGTGATTACTTGGAAAATATGCTTGCATATATACTAACCACCTTGTAATAGTAATAAGTTTAGCATTATTTAATAAATTTGTTAATCTATATATAATCTTTATAGCTGAGCGGGCTATATATAATTTATATACACTATCTTCATAACGAACTTTAACGGCACTCTCTTAAATGTCAATTCATCTATTCCCTTAGAAGGTACCTATTTGATTCAGCTGGACAACGAAACGGTTAAGATTGGGGATCAAACATTCTCCAGCCAACATAACGAATGAACATATCCAATATAACGAATGAAAAGGTCACGTCTGATCTGGATTACGTGCATCACGTCAGCATCAAGAACATCGAATATCTTAAAACTCTCAAAGAACATATTAATCTTTCAATACTTCCTGAAATTATCTTGATAACGGTTATTGCCATCTTTATGTGAATACTGTGGAAGAAAATTTACGGGAGAATAACGATTCCTGGGCTCCGGACAGCATACTAGAGCTCATCATCCATCTTTAAGTTGCTCTACGTGCTCGGAAATTGATCTGCGGGACGCAGATGTTTAGAGGGAGGGCAGTAATCACACTCGATAATGCACGCGCGCAGCCATTTCCACGATCGCACTTGCAGCATGTGTAACTTGAGGATCCTCACTTTTTGGCTAGACGCATCGCTTGCACTTTAGGCGATGCATGCTCGGACGTGGGATTGAGGAAACCTTGATCGATCTAGGCGACGTCAGAAGTTAGGGAATAAAATTGCTAAAATTGCAACGGAGAAGCAGATCCGTCACTAATTAAATATTATAATGTTATTTAATTGGTTGTTTTACTCTAACCTGTGGGCATAAGCTTGGCTTGTGCGGTTATTTAATTTTTTTGAATAATTCGCGAGTAGAAAATTTAACTTACATCAACGTGCTTATAGAAATGATCGTGAGATCAAATCACTGATCCTGGAAAAATACTACTTCACTGGTATGTCCCGCATGGTAAAAAAAATAGTGAAACTATGCTCCATTTGTTAAGAGAATAAGTACGATCGTCATCCGGTTAAGGAAGAAATTCAAGCCACTCTAATACCAACTTATCCCGAATAAATTATATACATCGATATTTTCTCAACTGAAAGTAAGTACATTCATTTGCAAGGTCTTGACATAACCTACAAATCGACGATATGAATGATCAGTTTGGATAGTGCGTTCAACAGTTATAGACGTGTAAACATGGAGTTCAATAACGCCGAAATTCGCGCTATTTTAAAGTTTTCCTTCTTTAAATGCAAATCCAATAGAGAAACGTTCCGTGAGATTAATGGTATTTTGGGGGATGGTACTTTATCACTTCGAACCAGGGAGACACCATGAACAAGCCAGCCGGCAGAAGATCTGTTATGACGAATACCGATCGAATCATGAAAATCATCAAGATGCATGTTGCATCTCGTGACATAGCCCAGGAGATGGGAGTTAGTCACCATCTGCAGAATTCTAGATACAAAAGAAAAGCTTTATTTTTGGGTGCCGCATGGTTTGGTGCTTCTGGACTGAATCAACGCCCGTGATATGCTGCTGAAACGGAACGAATTCGACCCACTTGTGAAGCGGATGGTGACTGGCGTCGGAAAATGAATCACGTCTGACAATTTCAAGCGAAAACGATCGTGGTTAAAGGCCGGTGAATCCAAACAGTGCCTCAGCCGCGATCGACGGCCAGGAAGGTTTTGCTGTATGTTTGGTGGGATTTGAAGGGAATCATCCACTATGAGCTGCTCCCATATGGCTAGGAGATTAATTCGAACATCTACTGTAAACAACTGAACCGCCTGAAGCAGGCGATCGACCAGAAGCGTCCAGAATTGACCAACAGGAAGGATGTAGTGTTCCACTAAGACAACGCCAGACCGTACACTTTGTTGATGACTCGTCAGAAGCTACGGGAACTCGAATGGGAGGTTTGATCGCATCCACCATATAGCCCGCACATAGCGCTAAGCGATTACCACCTGTTCCTGTCCATGGCGAACGCCCTTGGTGGTGTGAAGTTGAACTCAAAAGAGGCTTGTGAAAAGTGACTGTCTGAGTTCGTCGCAAATAAGGAGGGGGGCTTCTACAAGGGAGGTATTTTGAGTTGCCATATAGATGAAAACAGATTATCGAACAAAACGGCGCATATTTGAACCACATAAATCCGATCACTGTAACACTTTTTGTGAAGCATTGAATGAAGAGCAAAATAGCGGAAGAACCTTATATTATACAATATTTTAGGAATGAAATTCGACGAAACACTTATCATGAAGATTAACAATGTATTTTCTACACATTTTAATGGTTTTATTTTTGCAAATTGCACACCGTCTACGACTTTGACCTGTAATTATAAGATGTTCCGATGATGTTTTGCGTACGGAAGCAGAAATGGTTCTTGCAACATTTTGTACGGGTCCAGGTTAGTATCTTATTACTCCGTATTTTAACAATAAGGATCTGGTGATACTGCGGCAAAACCAACACGATATTACCAGCTTTTAGTAAAAGATGGCTGAATACCTTCCCAAGCTGCTTGAATTTTAGCTTTTAGCTCCTGTTCATTGGAGCAGGTATTTTCTTTAACCCGCACTTTTATTTCGTGTCATAGATGTTCAATAGGACTAAGATCCGGCGAGGGGGTGTTTATAGCTGCTTTGGAGCGTTATAAAGCAACCATTCGCGTACTATATAGGAGGAGGGCTTCGGTTCATTATCTTGTTGGAAGTGGAAAACCGAAGGTAGACCTAATTTTCCTGCGGAACTTAAATTTCGTTTTAAAATATTCAAATGCCCAATTTTGTCCATAGTATTTTCTAAAAATTCGAACTTTCCACAGCCATTTGAAGCCATACAACCCCACAACAGCCTAGATCCTCCCCCGTGTTTTATGGTTGACTTTATGTTTTTAGCTTTGAGAGCTGTATTTGGTTCCCTCCAAACAATTTGTTTTTCTGGGGTTGTTTCCTTTTTCATGCGAAAAGTACCGGTAGGAAGTCGCCTGTCTGTGAATTTGGCATATACTCTTGTTTAAAATATGTACTCAGTTATGATTGCATACCAAAAAAATAAAACCAAAAAATGTTCGGCCTTAAAACAGTACGAATATGAAGTAATGATAGGTGTATGCTCAATTTTGTGAGGCACTGTATTTAGGGATTTAATGACTTTACTGAGTGGAGCGACTACAACACACGTCTATTTACTAACTCATCAATTAAAACTAATGAAGGAATTTACGGGAAGTTGAATTTTAGAACGATAATTTGTAGGGATTGACTCTCTTTTCAGTGATAACATGTTCTAGGTACTAGACTTCTTTGCGAAGAAACTTGCATTTATTAGGCTGTAGTTTTGCGGCTCTTATTTGGTCCAGTACTTGGATCAATTTATTGTTATCTTCATTTAGATCTTGGCCGAAAACGATAATGTCGTCCGGTTACACAAAACTTTTGATCCCCTGAAGGTCTGCAAATACCGTGTTCATCAGGCGCTAAAAACATGCCAAAGCATTTTGCCGCTAGCATCTGCCTTTTTTGGAACGATCCAAAAAGGAGAGCTCCAAGTAAACTACTATTCCTAATGATACCATTCTGCTTTAGTTTTTAACTTGATTATGCACTTCCTCCTCGTGTATCTTTGGATATCTAAGTTTTTGTGAAAATTGTCCTAATTTTGTGTTTAGTTACATGTGTATGTGTTAATTTTTCATCTTGTATGCTAAATATATAACTTTAAATTATCTCCAAAATGCTATCTTTTTCCTCTTGATTCATGTGTTCTGTTCTTACATTTCCGGTAACTTCACCTAATCCTTATTTCCTAACTTCGAATTCTTTTAAGTTCCTCCCAACGATTCGAACTTGGCTTATATCAAAATCATTCTCGGTTGTGTTAACTACAGTAGCCGCGCATTGACCAACTTTATTTTTGTCAAATATTCTGGTACAATAACTCCACTACTTACATGCTGCTTAGGAACAACTAAATTCTCATCGAGTTCTACTACGTTTTCTATTTGGTTTTCACCTGGGCCTCAACCAACATGCCTCTTCAGCCAGCACGATCTTTCGCCAGCTGTCTCCAGTTGCGCACTCCAAGTTGGTTGAGGTCCCTCTCCACTTGTGTGCGCCACTTAAGTCTAGGTCGTCCTCTGTTGCGTTGTCCCAATGGCACAGATTCAAAGACTTTTCGGGACAGAGCAGTGGTGTCCATACGCTCTTCATGGCCTAGCCATCTTACCCATTTTTACGGAGCAGCTATAGTGGACTTCCCTGGCCTGAAACCACACTGATAAGGTCCTACAGGTCATGGACAAACGATTTCAGACGCTCACACAATACGGCAGAGAGGACCTTGTATGCGATGTTGAGGAGACTAATCCCTCGGTAGTTGGCGCAGTCTCCATTCTTGTGAACCGGGCAAACAACGCTGAGATTCCACTCATCGGGCATGCTTTCCTCCGACCGTATCTTGCAGATGAGCTGGTGCACGTGCCCATTCACGTCATCTCCAGCTGCCTTAAATAGTTCTGCGGACAGTCCGTCCGCTCCAGCAGGTTTGTTCGACTTCAGCTTGGATATTGCTATCTTCACCTCGTCTTAGTCGCAAGGACGGAATGCCTGTCTATCATCTTCCAAATTGAGAGGAACATTCTGCCTAACAGCGGGATTTGGGCCGTCATCGCCGTTAAGGAGTCTACAGAAATGATCCTTTCAGATTCTCAGCACAGACTGCGACTCTACTTGTTTGGCTTGTAGCTTTTCGACGTCAAAACGTTTTGGCCTGTCTCGACTCCGTTGCTCTCTCGATATCCGGGTTCTTATCTTGACTACTACAAAACGGTGATCCGAGTCGATGTTTGCACCTCGGAGGGTTCTGACATTGAGAATACTGGAGGAGTGTCTGATGTCGATCGCAAAGTGATCAATCTGGTTGACGGTTGATTGATCAGGCGATCGCCAGGTCCCTTTGTGAATGACCAGGTGTGGAAACTGCCTCGAACAATAAATCCGCATCCGAATAAGCGCTGCCTTCTCTCACTATAGCAATTGCTGTGGTAGATATTGCGGTTCTTCATCGTTCTTATGCCAGGCCCATCCCATCGCACTTCCTGGATGGCAGTAATGTCTGACTTGTAGCAGTCAAAGGCCTCCGGAAGTTGTTCGGCTGCACGTGGTCTGTTAAGGGAAATCACATTCCACGTGCAAAACCGAAAATCGTTGTCCTTATAACGTTTGCTAGGGTCGTCAACAGTTGGTCCTACATTATCCGAGGCATTTCGGCGTTTCTGAACAAAAGGTTTTTTACGTGGGGAGGAAGTTAACCTCACGCACAACCTACAGTCTGGTATGCCAGGCCCATTATTTAAACCCTCGGGCAGAGGGGCTTGCTGAATACATTAGTTTACCATACAACCTCGGTTCCTATTACCTGAAAATTAATAACGTTTGTTTTTACTCCTCCGATAATATTTGGGAACAACTCCATATTTTTAATGACTTCTCCCATCGTTTCGTGTGGTTCTGTTCCTTAACCATTAAATTTTATTGACTTACTTGAGTCTAATTCACGCTCATTAATGCTCGACGTCTCGCTTAGGCAAATGACAATTTTTCGCGATATGTCATATTTTGCCACAATTAAAACATTAAGTCCTTGTGAAATTTATTTTCTCCAGGTTCTTACTCGTATAATCTTTATTTGTATTTGTGGTAAATAAATTCAAACGCTGTTCTTCCTCATTTGCAAAGAGACTTGCCTCAGCTAAGTTCTTTGGTTTTTGAGTAACTACATACGAAGATAATCTTTCTAGTAATCCATTTATGAACACAATCAATGTTTCGCCCTTAACATATTCCATTTGACCATGTTGATGTTCCTGCTTAACATCATGCAATTTAGCTTGCATCAATCTTCTTTCAACTATATGATTTTATAATGCAACGGGTTCATTGCGGTCTTGACGGATGTTAATTAGTTTTCTATATATCTGTAAGCTCCTGTAGGTTCTCTAAAGATCCCACTTAGTTCACTTTTTAGTGTAATTTCTTTATTTATTAGAACTGTTGTAGCATTTCTCCTGATTCTTCTCATAATAAAATTGAAAAGAATATTTTTCTAGTCATTTGTTGCCAGTTCCATAGCATCATTGCATGATTCAATGAAACTAAAAACGTCTTCACTGCTATTGTTAATAGCAGGAATGAAGGAAATTAAGTCACTAATCGGAGTCTCTGATATTTCAGAATTGTCTAAATCTTCTATTAAACTATGGATTCTAACTTCTTCAAGTTCACTATTTATTGATACATCCTCGACACTATTTTCACTATCGCATGACATGAACTGATTCCTACTAACCAATCACGAAAGTAATATTCTATATTTTCCTTCGTTTTGTCTAATCCAATCTAAACTTTGGTATTCAATTTCCCCTAAAGGATATTTCATTTTGTACATTTGCTAGGAGTAGGAGTTTTAAATCATCGAAATTACTTTTTTTTTGAATATATAGTTTTGAGTATTTCTTTCCAGAAGCGATTTCGAAGCGTACGCCACCGGATAACCTTCTTGAAAGGAACTGCGAATTTGTATCAACTTCAGTATTCATAAAGCAAGAGTAATGATTATGCGTTATTGTTGGGTTGAGTTCTTCAAAGTCTTCTTAATAATAATTGTTGGCCCGACAGTCCACAGAGGGACTAGCTTGCTCATCAACTACTGCTGTTGTACGTGCTACTGTTCTCTCACGAGTAGAAGGGGCCTTGAGTTTTTTTGCAGTCATTTTCTTAGACAGTTATTACTCTTTGAGTGTTGTTAACAGCTCGAAAGAGGTGGAGTCGTGAAAAATTCGAAAAATTCGTGTTGAGATGGGAATCGAACCTAGACTTTCGGCGTGTGAGCGTCGCACTCTATTCACTACGCCACGGCGGCCACCGTTGCTTCTTGTTCACTTATATTTATACAAAGTATTTTATTTTCCTAAGAAAACTGTTAGAGGAGTGGTGTCAGCTGAGTCATTTCTAATAAACTTACTCAGAATCATATATCTGCCCAAGGCCCTTTAAGTTCCTTGTTGGTTTTTGATAACTTTAAAGAGTTGCATCCGGATGTATTCGTTCTCTGATCATTGACGTTGCCAAATATCTCCTTTCCGCCTTTTTGTCTTTTGAATTTCCCGGCTATGTACAAAGCGCTACAGAGCTCGTATCCGGCTATACTATACATAATTTGAAAGGTCTTGGCATAACCTACAAGACGACGCTATGCATGATCAGACATTTAGACATTGCGTTCAATATTTATAGACGTGTAAACATGGAGTTCACTAACGCCGAAATTCGCGCTATTTTAAAGTTTTCCTTCGTTAAAGGCAAACGTTCCGTGAGATTAATGGTGTTTTGGAGGATGCTACTTTATCACTTCGAATCGCGGAGAAATGGTTTCGACGATTCAGATCCGATATAAAACGACACCATGGATAAGCCAGCCGGCAGAAGACCTGTGAGCACAAATACCGATCGAATCATGGAAATCATTAGACCGGCATGTGGCATCTCGTGATGTCAACAAGGAGGTGGGAGTTAGTCACCAAACCATTTTAAACAATCTGCAGAAGGCTAGATACAAAACAAAAGCTTTATTTTTGGGTGCCGCATGATTTGAAGCAAAAAAACCTTCTGGACCGAATCAACACCTGCTGTATGATGCTGAAACGGAACGAATTCGACCCATTTCTGAAGCGGATGGTGACTGGCGTCGAAAAATGAATCACGTGTGACAATTTCAAGCGAAAACGATCGTGGTTGAAGGCCGGTGAATCGTCCCAAACAGTGGCCCAGCCGCGATCGACGGCCAGGAAGGTTTTGCTGTATGTTTGGTGGGATTGGAAGGGAATCATCCACTATGAGCTGCTTCCATATGGCCAGAAGATTAATTCTACCATCTACTGTAAAACTGGACCGCTTGAAGCATTGATCGACCAGAAGCGTCCGGAATTGGCCAACAGGAAGGATGTAGTGTTCCACCAGGACAACGTCTGACCGCACACTTTGTTGATGACTCGTCAGAAGCTACGGGAGCTCGGGTGTGAGGTTTGATCGCATCCACCATATAGCCCGCACATAGCGCTAAGCGATTACCACCTGTTCCTGTCCATGCCGAACGCCATTGGTGGTGTGAAGTTGAATTCAAAAGAGGCTTGTGAAAAGTGACTGTCTGAGTTCTTCGCAAATAAGGAGGGGGGCTTCTACGATGGAGGTATTTTGAAGTTGCCATATAGATGAAAACAGATTATCGAACAAAACGCCGCATATTTGAACTACATAGATCCGATCACTGTAACACATTTTATGAAGCATTGAATGAAGAGCAAAATAGCAAAAGAACCTTTTATTATACAATATTTTAGGAATGAAATTCGACGAAACACTTATCATAAAGATAAACAATGTAATTTCTACACATTTTAATGGTTTTATTTTCGCAACCTGAATATCTCTTAGCTTATAATAATAAATTAACACCATACTCATTTGACAGCAGTGTAACCACACTATTATCACTCTATCTAATAGCACATATGTTGTCATTTGTGTCGCGTTTGAAATCATAAAAACCTCTTTCTTTTTTTCGAACTGTTCCAGTGACTTTTATATTTTTCCCACACAAGTTGCTAATTTATAGTGGAGACGCAAAAAGAACTGAAAACTGAGTATCTGGGAACGCCTTTTGTATGATTCCGGTAAGTTTTATAACAACTTGCTATGGTAACATAACCCCATTCCAGTATCCGTTCTGTCAGAGCGTCCCTGATACATATCTGCTTGCAGACAGTATCCCAGGCGTGTAGCTGCCACCCAGACTTTGAAGCCAAAGCGAATGGGCTTGCTTCGAATATGTTGCTTACAGCCATGTTTACCATAATAAGGAACCATGGATTTATCAACACTGATATATTTTTCAATTAGTGCATATAACAGAAGATCAAATAATGGACGAACCTCAGCCATTTTGTCACCCTTGAGTAGGTTTTCATTTTCTGCGGCATGTAAATATCGAAATATTTTTTCAAATCGATTGCCCCTCATTGATTTAGACACCAAAACGTTGTGCGTATGCTCGTTCATTTCCCTATACATTTGACGTCTTGGAAGTGGAGAATAGCCACTCAAGATAAGGATTCCAACGAAACAATATATATCTTCAGTAGTCATAGAAAACTCAGTATTTCTGTGCTAATTTTGAGCAAAAAAGAAGTTATTGTTGGCGTTGTGAGCAATTACATCTTCACTTATGAAACGTTCGATTTCGACATTTGAAACCGTTGTTACAGAGCGTGGCAGCGGATTCTGCCATTCATAAATCTGAGGTTATCCACTTTCGAGGTATTTTTTTCATTGTCTGTTTTTTGCCTTTACACGGAATTGTATTTGGCTCAACATATTCAGGCTCCTTATCGCAATCTGAATTTATAATCAATTTAAGTGGAGCAAGTAACTGCGCCTTGTTGAATCTGCCGGCATCAGTATCTTCCTCCCCACCTGAGTCATCATCGGACTTTGCACCATCTCCAGGAGGATCAGTAGAAGCATCAATATTCCGAATGTTACTATCCTCCTCCAAACCATCGATGATATCTAATATTTCATGAGTAAGTAAACCGCGATGATACCTGAAAAAATCAATATGTAACTACTCAAATGCCCACGGGGTCGTTTTCGACCCATTTCATTTTCACCGCAAAAATTTCATACAAAAACTTAATGTAACGGCAGCGGGAGTCGCTGCAACAGTGGGAGCAGCAACGGCAGCGGGAGTAGCAACAGAAGCGGGAGCGTCAATAGCAGCTGACAGCTCACTCGTTAATTCAAACGATGGGACCTCGTCAACCATGTTTCGGCACACGCTTGGACAACGTTTAATAAACTGCGCAGCTGTGCGACGGTAGCTGTGGCGGAAAATTCAATCCCACTCTCCTGCAGGCCAGTCACGAGATCGGTTTTTGTGTTTTTCCTCATTTTTACAATTGGGATTACCCCACACCTGATAGATTTAAAACTTGGCACTTTTTCTGTTTTCGACTACCTCTTTCAGTCTCCTCGTCGGAAGTAGCCATCTTCGTTTCTTTATTTCAAGTCAATCGATTTTTTTGGCGAAAAAGATTAGTTATACCTACATTTTAGAAACACTAAGTCAGAAAACTTGCACAGCTACAGAATACCCACGTTTAAAATTGATTTTCTTGTAATAGTTTACACAGTAAATTCAACGCCTACTATTTCAAATTATCGTATACGCTTTTATGTTGCAAAAACAGTATTTTTTTATTTATCTACAAATTTGCAAAAAAATTATAAGTGGGTCGTTTTCGACCCACTGGGCATATATAGGTTAGACAACCTCTTAGAAAGATAATTTTTGCCTATAAGATTCCGAAGAGTTGAAAGACTTCTCATTACCGAATACTATAAATTCGATAATGAGAAGTCTTTCAACTTGATTCCAATTATATTCATGAATTCGGCATTAAAATTTTTAATACACGAGCACTTCGAATGGTTTAGTTGAAAGATTCCATTCAACTCTTGCAGAAGTTATGCAATGCATCAAAAAAGAGAAGGTGCATAAATCCTTCACGCAATTCCTAGAAACCGCAGTAAATGCATACAATTTCTCTTTACACACGGTAACAAACAAGAAACCAGTAGATTTATTCTTCGGTAGAAACATTGATCCTTCTCAAGTTGATAAAATACGTTCTGAAGTTTAAGCCAAACTAAAAGATAAACAAGAACATGACTTCATAAACCAAAACAAGGGAAAATCTCTAATAAAAGAGTACTCAATAGGAGAAATCATTTATTTCAAGAAAAACAAGAGAATAGGGTCAAAACTCTCTCAAAGATATGCAAAGGAAGTTGTGAAAGAAAATAAAAAAACACTGTCCTAACTTAATCCGGCAAAGTTGTTTGTAAGTCACACATAGAATCGTAATAGACTTTCGAAATCTTTCCTTCTAGTTACCTGCTGACTACTGGACTATACGAACTCAAGACTAGTGACTATTGATACAGGCACATCTAGAATACAAACAGCAAATTACAAAATAATTCACGAAGTAGATCTATCAGCATATTCACAAGCTTTAGACAAAAAAGAGTCATCCATGAAAGAGCAACTGTAAACCTCCCACTTCAGTTTCCACCAGAGATAAGGGAATCAAGCTTATCTCTGGTTTCCACCTTTTATCCCTTGAAATATCCTCCATAAAATTACTCCTAAAATGCTTAATCCCCACTCAACCTAAAAAAAAAAGATCACTCGATTTCTTGGGAAGCGCGTGGAAAATTATAACCGACCTCCAAATAATCCAGGAAAAAATTAATAATGCACTAGAGAACAACAACAAACAAATCATAATCAATAAACTAGTAATAGATAAGATAAACGATCTACAAAATAGAACCAATGACATAAGTAAATTCTTAAAAGAAACTAAGAACTCAGTAGAAGAAACTGTTTTTTAATTAAAATATAAATGAGACATTCTAAAAGAAGAAGTAACCAATGTTGCATATGGCTTACATTGGGCAAGATTAGTTCTTGTCAATCTTACATTCTCTCAAATTCAGAAATAAATATCATTGAAAAATTAATAAATAATAAAGGAATACCTTTTACAAATATAAAAGAAGCAAGTAGAACACCGGCAAACTGCACTGCAATTAATAGCCAACATATTCCTGCCTTCTCCTTTTTCATTTTTCTAAATCAATACAATGGACAAAAGTACATCCAGAAAAAAAGTTAAAAATGGTATAATGCTGAATATTGGAGTCTGCCTACTACTCCTTATGATCATAATAGCTACCGTCCGAAAAGTTGCCAGAGGTAATAAGTCACTAGATAAAACTTTTACCAATACAGGCTCATCAACAAAACCTTCAGAAACCTTCCCCGCTACCAAGAGCAGCAACAACGTCTCGTATCAATCAAATTCCATTCTTCTAAGTGAACGTGGACGTTCACTCTTAAGAGCGAAGGTAGCACATACCGATGATGGCGACATTTATCGGAATGCTACCATCGATGCACTTCACGTGCAAAAAAGTAGACTCCTGTCAAGGCTTAAACTCTTGTACAGGAGATTTACAGATCCACAGAATGCGGAGATTCGCTGTCTAAAGTCAGAGATCAAAGTACTCCAACAGTTAATAAAACATAATTACAGATTAGCTGTAAGCTTGCATTGGGACAATAAGATTCGGGCTGTAAGATCCAACAACCCGAGCATGTTCCCCCAAGTAAATAAAATCTTTCGGAGGAAAGACCATAATGACATTCAGAGCGTTCGACTTGACAGAACAACAGACAACGTGAACCTACTTACTTCAGTTGGCATCGATCCGGATAGGGCTGTGCTTGACAACGACTATTTCGTAGTTGAGGATCCCCAAGAGAAGGTAAAAGCAATTGGTGCTGTTTTCCAGAGAGTGTATACGGTCAACGAGACTCGATGTCCGAATCATGATCTGGAGAACAGAGCCTTGCTTAACCATGTCTCTCTTCGGAATGAAATAAGTCAATGGCGATCCGAGAACCCTGGTTTCACCAGGTTCAGTGACGATTTTCTGGCTAATAATGTCGTCGCCGATGATGGAAACAACTCCATCCTTATTTCAAAAGATGAACTCCAAGGTATCCTCAACTCACTGAAAAAGAAGAAGTCAGTGGGAATCGATGGGATACCAAATATTGTCCTGCGACATTTACCCTCTGAGGCGGTGGACGTATACACAACTTTGTTCAACAATGCGCTGAGTAATGCATATTACCCGGTGCATTGGAAAACAGCTGTGGTACAGCCTATTCCGAAACGGGGCAAAGATACCTCCATCCCCACGAATCTCCGGTCTATAAGCCTTCTTCCTTGCATAAGCAATGTGTTTGAAAAGATAGTCATTAAAGCTCTGAAAGAATGGGTTGAGGAAAAACAAATAATACCGGATAACCAATTTGGCTTCAGGGCGGGGCACGACACCATTCATGCCGCGTCTAAACTGGTTTCCGACATTCAATGGAATAGAAACAAAACACAGTGCACAGGAGCCTGCCTGATTGACATGGAAAAGGCGTTCGACACCGTGTGGCTAGAAGGTCTCTTCCTAAAGTTAGTCAGGCTCAACATTAATAAAACATTGCTATATATGATCTATGATATGGTGACAGGCAGAAAGTTTGTTGTGAAAAATGGCAACGAAATTTCAGCAAATGTCTTCCATATAAAAAATGGGTTGCAACAGGGGGCGGTGGGTTCGCCGATCTTGTTCACTATATTCACCAGCGATCTTATAGGTTCTATGCCTAACATAATAGCGTTTGCCGATGATCTAATCGCGTACAGATCAAATCCGAAGATAGAAGCAATAAACGGTTTGTTGCAGAGTGACTTCGATACGATTCAACGATTTTGCGACGACTGGAAGTTGAAAATCAACTACCAGAAGTGTGAAACTATCCTTTTCAGAACCCCGCTGTCCAGAGCCTCAAGGGATACGAAATTGAACTGGCGCAAGTTCGGCATAGCTGACCCACTGGGACGGCCATTGACCGTTAAAAATGTAGTAAGATATCTAGGCATCTGGTTGGACCAGTTTCTATATGGTGGTACCCATGTAGATACAGCTCTGACCAGGGCTAAGAATGCCTTCGCTATGGCAAGAGGACTGTTTTACAGCAGTCAACTTGACTCCAGAGTGAAGGTTATCTGCTACATGGCCCTCATCCGGCCAATAATGGTATATGGTTGTCCTGTGTGGTTCAACGTGAGTCCTTCCCAAATGGAAAAGATGAGGGTGTTCGAGAGGCGGTGCCTTCGTGCCTGTCTTCGTTTATATCGAACACCAGAATCTCAGTACAAGAAATTCTACCCCAATGAGGTTCTGTACAACGAGGCAAACCTTATAAGGATAGATAATTTTATTATTAAGTTGATTCGGAGTCACACTGCTCGTGCCATGGCTTCTAACAACAGTTTGATCTTTGGGGCTTACTACCCAAATCAAATGTACCATGAAAGGGTACGTCTTAACGGTTTCATCCCGCCTGAAGCATTCCTTTATTTAGATTCGAAAGGCCTGATACAAGATAGGGAAGGCTGCCCTATCATCTTCCACGTCGCACGCCGAACAGTAGAAAGGCAACTCCAATACGAGCCGGACGTCGCTCGCATCAACGAGGATCTCCTACGGTTCAGTAGAGCGATTTCTGCCCGCGATAGAGAGGTTTCAGTCAAAGAACGGTATTTTTACTGGTGGTTGCACCAAAACCAGCTTTTGATGCCGCTAGCTTCGTAAGGTGGAATGGGATATTTGAGTCTTGAGGCCAACTTACATAGGTTAAGATAGTTTGTAGGCATTTTACAAAATTTAAAAATAAAACAAAAAAAAAAAAAAAAAAAAAAAAAAAAAAAAAAAAAAAAAATTAAAAATTAAAATATAAAAAACCATTAAACACAAAAACCAAAAAAAATTAAAAATAAAAATAAAAATAAAAAAAGGTGCACCATGACGTATTAGATATATATGTAAAGCATATAAATAACATATACGTCATGGTGTACGCGTCCGTACCTTATTACGGGCACAGTTAAGTTTATTGTAAATAGTTAAGTTGAATTAGGCTTAGACGTAAGTTACTTATAGTTAGTTTTAATATTAGTATAGGTTTTACTCTTAGTATTAAGTTAAGTTAAGTTAAGCTAAGTTTAAGAATGTTATTCCCAAGTTTTTTCTTAAGTTTCTTGGGGAAATTTAACAATAAATTAGGATAATAAAAAAAAAGGAATCAATTAAAGAAGCCGAAAGGCAAAAACGAAATGAAACTGGGTTAGTTTAGAGTACTTGTTAGAAGTCAGTAAGCTAGAATTAAGATCAATAGATTAGATAAGTAAGCTAGTTTAAGTATTTTTGTCTAGTATTAAAGAAACCATTATAAATAAATAAAAAAAATGCAAAAAAAAAAAAAAAAAAAAAACAAAAAGGAGTTAACACACATTCATATCACAACACACAGAAAGTACGCGCAGATGTTCTTACACGCGACCCCGTCAATTTGACATGTCAGCAGCTTTCCCACTTTAAAGAAGCAACGACCAATCAGCTTTACCACGACCATCTGTAGTCAGATCGAAAGAAGTGCAGAAGCGAGAATTGCAGTTGCAGTACTAATTTTACATTTAAGGTAGGTTTAAGTAAATTCAATGTGTAGTTGTTTTGTAGAAGGCAGAATCGCTGCCCGATAAATAAAGTTTTTTTATGAACCAAAAACTTTAAAGAGTTTAATTTGCCTCCTATTGTTTGTTTTCGTCTCAATGTTGCAAACATGGGAAAGTACGCAAATACCGCTAAGATCAGGTACACTGTCAATTTAATAATAATTGTTGGCGCTACAGTCCAAAGAGGGACCAGGGCCTACCTTGCTCATCAACTACTCGTGTTGTGCGCACTACTGTTCTCTCACGAGTAGAGGGACCTTCAGTTTTTTGCCGACTCCGAACGGCGAAATTTGAGAAGCTTTCTTAGACAGTTATTACTCTTTGAGTGTTGTCAGCAGCTCGAAAGGGGTGGTGCCGTGAAAACTTCGAAAAATTGGTGTTGATCTGTGAATCGAACCTGGACCCTTCGGCGTGTGAGCTTCGCACTCTACCCACTACGCCACGGCGACCACAAACT
The DNA here is from genome assembly GCA_955652365.1 of Eristalinus aeneus. Lineage (NCBI taxonomy): Eukaryota > Metazoa > Arthropoda > Insecta > Diptera > Syrphidae > Eristalinus > Eristalinus aeneus. The sequence continues at coordinate 44,362,900 of OY019130.1, forward strand.
GTCACTGTCACACTGTCAATTTAAGCACCACAAAATCCGTGGTCTTAACAAACGCAAAGGAGGAACACGAATTGAGAATGTAAATCAGAAACAAAAAGCCGGATTTCCACACCTATACGCCAAATGAGAACAGGAAATCTCTTCTCTCGTGTAAGGGGGTGCACAATTCATACGACGCAGGATAAATAGAAGAAGCTCTCAGGGCCTAAGGAATCCGAGTTTTGAAAGTTTCTCCCTTCAATTCAAACAAAACAGACAAATGTTTCAACAATTATATTGTCGAAGTAAATAAGGAGGTTGACTTATCCTCTATCTTTAAAAAAAAACCCTTATACTGAACCAAAAATTGCACTGGGAGAAATTTCAGTCAAAAGGAATAGGACAATGTAGGAACTGCCAAAACTACGTCCACGTCGCTGTTAACTGCGGCAGGTGTGTCAAATGCAAGGAAGACCACGGACCAGCCAACTGCCCAAGGACAAATGAAAACAAATAAGATGTGAATATATACTGTGTAAATTGCACAAAAGAAGGGCATACAGCAAATTTTCGTGGATGTCCATATTACAAGCAGAAGCTGGAGAAAAAAAAAGGCAGCTGAAAAGAAGTAGGCTCAACATCAGTTCGCAGCTACATCAGCGAAAAAAAATTATCGCTGGACAAAGTTTCGCGCAATTAGCGGCTCTTAATAACAGTTGCCGCCTTGGCAAAAAAGCCGTAAGAGAATTTATTTTGACTACTTGTTCTCTCACGTTGAGATAAAAACGAAACAAATCTAAAACCACACCTCAAAATTCAGAATTATATATTTTATCCAGGAGCAAATTGTGATCCACAAGGCTTTGGACATATCAATAAACGGCTCCATAGAAAGTTTAGAAAGGTTAAAATTCTCGTACAATTTGGAGCATAAGGTAAGAATCACATCTCCCGTTGGTTTTTTTAAATCTGAACCCAAACTGATGTTTCGAAAAAAATGTTTGTCATTCCAAGAAGGAGATCAGCATGATTTTTTACAAAGAGTTTTTCAACGAGTTTCGAAAAAGTTGGAAGTAGAGATATGGGCCGATAGTTCTCCAAATGTTTGGGATTCCCTTTTTCAAACAGAGGCAAAACCTCTGCATAATATAGCTAAGTGGAACGCATTTTTCTTTAAGGTACAATGGTAATACCATCACTTGTGCAAGAATTTTTACTTTTTTCTTGCATAATTAGCTTAAATAGATCTTTTGATGTAATTGGAATAAAAAGGAAGGTGTGTGAGAGTATCTTTTCGGTAGTTACTGTGTATGAATTACAGTTACAAGTATTGTTCGGTTTGGAGGAAGGCTTTAATTTATCATCGATTTCTATTAAGAACTTATTGAAACTGTTAGTTCTGCTGCTCCGTCGCAGATACAGTAACTTCATTAACTTCTATAACGTCAATGGAATTCGTTTTGTGGAATTTACCTTAAATATCATCTACAACTCTCCATTTCTTTTTGCTATTGCCGTTTGTTTTAAGCATCCTTTGAGTGTAGTGACTATAGCTCAAGTAAATTATATCTTTGGCAATATCTTTACAAAACCTGTCATAACATTTTTTCAACCTTGAATTATTCGGATATTTATTAAAATTTAAGGAGATTTTTCTCTTCCTTATATTTTTAACAACTTTATCGTCATCCAAATCATCATCCATCCAAATCAATGTATCTATTTTTTTTTTGTTTATTTTTTTGTTTGTTTTCTTTGTTATCCTTAAATCTATCTTAACCTATGTGAGTTTGCTTTAATGACTCAACTATCCTGTATTTTGCGTTAAAAAGTTAGAGGTATTGAAAGCTGATTCTGATGTAACCACCAGTAGAAATGCCGTTCCTCATCAGAAACTGCTCCGGCGCGGGTAGAAATCGCTATACTGAATCGTAGGAGATCTTCGTGGCTGCGAGCTACGTCCGGCTCGTATTGGAGTTGCCCTTCTACTGTTCGGCGTGCGACGTGGAATATGATAGGGCAGCCTTCCCTATCCTGTGTCAGGCCTTTCGCGTCCAAGTAGTGGAAACCTTCAGGAGGAATTAAGCCGTTAAGGCGTACCGTTATGTTAGAATAGTAAGCCCCAAAGATCAGACTGTTGGTTGAAGCCATATTTCGAGCAGTGTGACTCCGAATCAACTTAATAATACAATTATCTATCCTTATAAGTTTTGCCTCGTTGTACAAAACCTCGTTGGGAAGAATTTCTTGTACTGAGATTCTGGTGTTCGTTATAAACGAAGACAGGCCCAAAAGCACCGCTTCCCAAACACAATCATCTTTTCCATCTGGGAAGGACTCACGTTAAACCACACAGGACAACCATATACCATGATTGGCCGGATAAGGGTCATGTAGAAGGTGACCTTCACTCTGGTTTCAAGTTGACTGCTGTATAACAGCCTTCTTGCCAGAGCGAAGGCATACAACAAACCGTTTATTTCTTCTACCTTTGGACCTGATCTGTACGCGATTAGATCAGATCGGCAAACGCTATGATGTTGGGAATGGAACCTATAAGATCCCTTGTTGCAACCCATTCTATATATCGAATACAGTAGCTGAAATTTCGTTGCCATTTTTCACAACAAACTTTCTGCCAGTCACCATGTCATAGATAATTTTATTAATACCGAGACTGACTAACTTTAGGCAGAGACCTTCTAGCCATACTATATGGAACGTAGTCTTGAATGGTATTGTGCCCCGCCCTGAAGCGAAATTGGTTTTCCGGTATAAATTGGTTTTTCTCAACCCATTTTTTTAGAGCTTTAATGACTATCTTCTCAAATACCTTGCTTATGCACAGAAGAAGACTTATAGACCTGAGATTCTTTGAGATGGAGATATCTTTGCCACGTTTCGGAATAGGCTGTACCACAGCTGTCGTTTTTATTCCCACTGCCTTTTTTTATAATTGGCGTGCAGTAAAGGGATTGTTTATACCCTTAAATGACTGGAATTAAGTCACAGCACGGGAAGAAGGTATAGAGAAAGAGAGGGAAAGGAGGTACCGATAAACATTGGTTTTAAATGCCTGTGGATTTCAATGGGGGGGGAAATTGGGCTGGGATGAGAATTCTATATTCGTGTGGTGTGGCTGAAGAACGAGCCTCTAAACTTAACTGTAGGTCCGAAGGTGGGCTTAAGGGTGAACGGGTGAGCATTCCTAGCAAGGAGGGTATAGCGGCTGAATTCTTGAAGGTTAGGAATGCAGCTGGCTAACTCGTCAGAGCATTTTTTGTTCAAATAGCGATAAAATAGTGATAGTAAAATAGCAACATTTCGTCGATGTTTGAGCGAGTTGATTGACTTCGCAGCATTATTATCACCAATAAGTTTTATCGCTCGCTGTTGAATTCTATCTAATGGGTGCAGAGAGGTCTTAGGAGCACCGGACCAGATAGGAGCGTTGTACTCAAGCTTTGGGCGGATGTACGCCTTATATATTGTTGCCGGACTTAGACATTTCGCTGCATTTTTGGCGATCTCGAATATGTGATCATTCCAATTTAGTGTTGAGTTGATAGACGTACCGACGATGGAAAGTCGTTCAGTTTAAACAATGCAGGAGCCGTTCATAGATAGTGGCAGGTTGTTTTGAGAAAGTTTGAGAGACAGCACTGAGTTTTGAAAGCATTAAATTCCACTTTATTCTTTTTATCCCAATCAATTATGCTGTCAAGATCGGAATTTTATGAGCTTAACATACGCTGCCGTTCCAAGTCAATAGCCGAAGAGGAGGGACGAAAGCCGAGGAACGAATACGAAAAGCTGAGGGTATTGTCATCAGCGAAGGAGTGAATTGGATTAGAAGTGACAGACAGGAGATCATTTATAAAAATGAGGAAGAATGTCGGAGACAAAACGGAGCCCTGGGGAACACCAGCATTAATATGGTGAATATCAGACTTAAACCCATCCAATACAACTTGTATTAAACGGTTCGAAAGATAATTTCAAATCCATTGAAGAAGAGATTCATCGACGCCAAAAGGACGCATTTTCGACAAGAGAGGCTGTTGCCAGACTCTGCCAACTGCTTTTGAAATATCAAATGCAACGATCTTGCTTTCTCCTACATTCTGCAAAGATTGGTTCCATTTTTTTGTGAGATATGCCATCAAATCACCAGTGGACCTGTTGCTACGGAAGCCGTATTGGCGGTCATTAAGAAGCTTCCGAGTTTCAAGATATTTCATAAGCTGACGATTTATTAGCGTTTCGATGACCTTGGAAAGTACAAACGTAAGTGCTATTAGTCGGTAGGAGGTGGGTGAAGATGGTTCGCCTTTTTTAGGGACGGGCTGGACAAATGCTGTTTTCCACTTACTCGGAAAGAGCCCTTAAGAGGAGGACAGATGGAAAAGCTTAAGCAGTGATTTTGCCAGCGTAGAAGAACACCTCTTCAGAAGAACGGAGGGGATACCATCCGGGCCAGCGGATTGGTGCACGTTTAGATCTTTAAGTACTCTTGCAACTGTACGAGTGCGAAAATGGACTTGTCCCATGGAAAAATTTACGCTCTCGAGTACAGGGGCGGACAGAGTGCAATCTGGAAGCGTTGAGCTGGCTGCAAAATGTGCAGCTAACAGATTTGCTTTGTCCAAAGAGCTGACAGCTGGAATGTCATTGCAAATGAGCGTTGGAATTGAGGACGAGGCGGAATTCTTTACGTTTTTCACAAATGACCAAAAGTTTTTGCTGTCTGTTGCTTATAGCAATTAAAAAAAAATAATAATAAAGATGACTTATTGTGAATTATATCGAAAGAAGAAAGTTCCCATAAAAAATTTTAAATTTTCACCTAAGCGGCCATATATATTGTTTTTACGAAAAACATTGTACTATTAACTAAGCGGTCCGAGTAAACGGACAAATAAATTTTGGTTCTTAACCGAATAGTCATTCGATGCGCACGTATTCTTATTCTCTCCGTCGATAAAATCGTAACGATCCTAAAGTAAGTACGCGATTAAAAAAAAATTAATAATCTGCAAAAAATTTGCAGAAATTTTCATGGCGCCCGAGCAGGGACATAAAATAACAAAAAAAAAAAGAAAAAGAAAGAACGAGTGCAAAGTGCTACATAGTTGTGTCTGATACAAATATAATATTAAAAAATATAATAAATACACAGTGCACAAGTGCAATCGAAAAAAAAAAGATTCGCGATCGGTATCGGCAAATCGCGCGTGATACACATATATACCAAACTAAATTTACATATATCTCATCGTGGGACAGAACTATGCACTCCAACTGTAATTGTCAGCAGTGCAAAAGGGAAGTCGCCGAAAAAGAGGTATTCAACAAAAATTGAAAGTGCAGTTATAAAGAACGAAATTGCTTGGTTAATGTTCTAAGTGCAAGATTTCACACTTTCAATTTTTGTTAGTGCATCTACTGAATTATATTTCACACATATGTACATAGAAACATATACATTTATACATATATACATGTACAATTTATATAAAGTGAAGAAGTGCGTGTGATTCGGTTAAAGTGATTGTTTCTTTAAACTAATAAGAACGAAGTCATTGATCCTTTAAACTAAAAAGTCTTCGTGTGATTGTCGTTCGGTTATTTGTTGGTTGCCATAGCCTTTTTCAATTGCCAAACTACGATTAAAATATTCACACTCATCGCCTGTAAGAACGCAATTTTAAGTAAAAGTCAAGTGATCTTAGATTTGTTGACATTCATCAAACATGCGTTCGGTGAACACATCTGTTCGTAAAATTTTATTGGAGAGTTAAAACCAGTTTAAACCAATGCTAAACTAAGGCAGGATAATTAAGATCATTGGTCATTGCACGTGTGCTTGTTAGTTTGCGATATACTTTGATCAAATAAGACCAATAATTAGCAACTAATACCAAAGATCCATCGAACAAACTAAGTTCATATAAATTATCCGAACGGTTTAAATAATAAATAAACAATTTAACAAAATGGCACCAAAAAGACAAGCGTCCCCGAACAAAAATGACACTCTCGATCAACTTAAAAATCAGAGGTCAAAAATCGTTTCAAATATTTCGCGGGTGAAAACGGCATTGACTGAAAAGAAGATGTCACAGAATCCTATCGAATTAGAATGTCGACTGGAATTATTAAATTCGTATATTGATCAAGCCATGAGCCGTCAATCAGACATAGAGCTGGCTGATCATAGTGACACTTTTCGCGGGGAATCGGAGGACATTTGTGTGTGTACAAAGTCGTTGTTAATGAGTGCATTAAATAAGGGACGTAAACCCAGTGCTGTTGACTACAGTTTCTCTGGGCCTCACCATTCACGACTACCCAAAATGTCTCTTCCCAAATTTAGCGGCAAATACGCCGATTATAAAAACTTTATCAGTCTTTTTGAGAATCTGGTGGATAACGATCCGTGTATACCAGATATCGAAAAATTGAATCAATTGATATCGTGTTTGTCTGGTGAAGCTTTAGGAACAGTCAAACCATTCCAAATCACCGAACAAAATTACCCAAAAGAGCTAGCGAGCCTAAAGAAAGTATATGACAATTATTGTCTTATATTTTTCGCTAATATATCAACGCTGTTCGAGTTGCCGGATATAACGAAACCATCTGCATCTGCTTTACGCACAATGATAGATACGATATGATGATATGATTCGCTATTATCATTGGGTGACGAGAAAAACATTACCAACGCAGTAATTATCCACTTGGTGATGTCTAAAGTTGAGTCTATAACGAGGTCGAAGTGGGAAGAGCAGCTTGATTATAACACTCTTCCTCTTTGGAGTGATTGCGAAGCAGCACTCAACAAGCGATATCAGCATATAGCTGCTGATGAGTCATCATCGTCAAGAATTAAAACCATTTATAAGCATCCAGCGAACAGAAAAGATATAAGTCGCAACAGAAACCAAAGGTCAACGCTTTCGTGTTCCAATACACAACAACAACAAAACAAATCAAAGTGCTTATATTGTAAGGCCAATGACCATTATATCACAGAATGTCAGTCGTTTACAGCGTTATCAGTACTGCAAAGGTTCGAGTTTTCGAATAGTGTACCTATTTGCATAAACTGCCTTCGTAAAGGACACACAGTTTCTAAGTGCAAATTAAGCCGATGAAGTATATGCAGCCGATCGCATCACACATTATTGCATCAGTATGCAACGACTTTTAATGGAGTTCAAACTTCGACCTCCCAAGCCATGCACGCCTCTGCTGAAACCGACCAAGTTATTCTTGCAACTGCGGTGGTCAGAATTCAACGCAAGAATGGCGAATATCTGCTAGCGAGAGCTCTTCTTGATCCGGGCTCGCAGATCAACTTCATCACCGAAGAACTTTTGCAGAGATTGAGCCTTCGAAAGTAAGATAACTCATTAAACGTGCTTGGTATTGGAAAAATTAGCTCCAAACTCAACAAAAAAGTTCATGCAGTCGTGAAGTCAAGGCTGAATGAGCATTCGTTTGAAGCCGATTATTGGGTCATGACGTCAATTTCAGCCTATCAACCGGATCAAGCTATTAATACAGTAAATTGGAATATTCCAAAAAATATTGACTTGGCTGACCCAGGGTTTCATAAGCCGCAAAAAATTGATTTGTTGTTGGGCGCTGAAACATTCTTTGACCTACTATCAGTTGGACAAATAAAGAATAGACCAGAGTATCCAGTGATCCAAAAAACATTTTTAGGGTGGATCATTTCTGGAAAGTATTCCAGAAGTTCAAACAAAAACATGAGAATCTGTAACATGATATGCCACTCCGAGTAACTATCGACTCTAGACCAAGTTATCCAAAAATTCTGAACACTAGAGGAAATACCTTTAGAACCCAATAAAATGTTCACACCAGAGCAGCAAAGTTGTGAAAAAACACTTTGTTGAGAACACAAAACTCTTACCGATAGGCAGATTTGAGGTCGAATTGCCATTCAAAGAATCTCTGAAATTGCTTGGATCATCATATGAAAATGCTAAGCGGCGCTTTTTCTCACTTGAGCGTAAGCTGCTAAAGAATGATGATCTTAGAGCAATGTACATGGAGTTCATGAACGAATACATAAAATTGGGACATATGTCGCCGGTTGGTAATGAAATCCCCAAAGTCCCACACTACTTCATTCCACACCAATGTGTCCTAAGGCCACAAAGTACGAGCACAAAGTTGCGAGTTGTGTTTGACGAGTCGAGTCGTGCAACATCGCAAAAATCGCTTAATGACTTATTGATGGTAGGTCCAACCATTCAAGAGGAGCTGTTTTCGACGTTGCTCCGTTTTCGAACACACAAATATGCCCTGACGGCAGACATTTTGAAAATGTACCGGCAAGTTCTTATTGCCAAAGAGCACGCGACTTACCAGCTCGTAGTGTGGAGACAACATCCATCTGAACCTCTGAAACATTTTCAATTAAATACAGTCACCTACGGGACTGCATCGGCACCCTTCCTGGCGATACGGTGTTTAAAAATGTTAAGCGACGCTCATAAAGATTCGCACTCGGTAGGATCGGAAACGATTCTTAAAGATTTTTACGTGGACGATCTTCTAACCGGTGCAAATGAGCTTCAGACTCTCACGAAAATGCAACAGGAAGTTATCGAGATCTTAAGCAATGGTGGATTTCAATTAGCCAAATGGTTTTCCAACCATCCAGCGTTCTACAAAGAACAGAGCTCAGAAAGAGAAATCAAATTCAATGATTCTGACTCAACGAAAACGGTTGGAATTCATTGGAAACCCGAGGAAGATATTTTCAGTTTTAAGATAAAAGAACACTTCGATGATCTTCCAGCGACAAAGAGAAACATACTATCAGTTTCTTCACGTCTCTTTGATCCTCTTGGACTATTATGCCCCATAGTCACAAAAGCAAAAATCTTGCTACAAGAACTATGGATTGCAAAAATAGACTGGGATGAGTCGATTCCATTGCGCCTTGATACCAGTTGGCAGAACTTCAAGGCAAACTTGACACAACTTCAAGACATTAAAATACCGCGGTTTGTCTATACACTCTCCAACGTGAAGATTGAAGTTCATGGGTTGCTGCATTTACATACGCAGCCAAACTAATTCAAATATCAAGTCGACGCTATTAACAGCAAAGTCGAAAGTCGCTCCTTTGAAGATCAAATCGCTTCCACGACTAGAACTTTGCGCAACGCATACCCTCTCCAAGCTATGGATGAGGGTATCGGCGATGTTGAACCTCCGGGTGGAGCGAGTAATATTTTGGACAGATTTCGAAATAACCCTCCACTGGATTAGAACTCATCCCTCATATCTGACAACATTTGTGGCAAATCGTGTGTCAGAAATACAAGAATGGACAGAAAATGTATCATGGAGACATGTCCCTACAAAGCTAAATTCAGCGGACCTTGTATCCAGAGGTTGCAACGTGGAAGAACTGAATGATTCAATTTGGTTCAAACGTCCAGCGTTCCTCCTGGAAAGTCCAACAGCCTGGCCCAACAATACTCGGTTTGAGCAATCGCCGAATGAAGAGGCTCTGGAAAAAAGAAAAACCAAGGTAGCATTGGTAGCGGTCGAAAAACCTCAGGAATATCTGATGAAGGTTATCGACAAATGCTCGTCATACGCAAAGTTAGTGAGGATTTTCGTTTACATAATGCGTTTCGTTCGAAAATTGAAAAATAAAACCGAAAGGTTTGAAGAAACGCCATCGGCAAAAGAGTTAAAGTTGGCATTTCTTAAACTAATAGAAATTGTTCAACACTACGAATTCTCTGATGAAATTCAAAAAATTAACCAAAATATAGTACTAGCACCAAATATTCAGAAACTCAATCCGTTTATGCATGTATTTAAAGAAGAAGATTTTAAATTCTCTCTTCTTCGAGTTGGCGGTCGCCTTCTACATGCACCGATTGAATATGATGCAAGATTCCCGCTATTACTGTCAAAAAATACGAGCTTTATCAAGACGTATTTAAGGTATTTGCACAGAAAACACTGCCATGCGGGTCCTAAGGCATTGGTGGCATTGCTTCGAGAAAGGGTGTGACGAGTGAACGCCCAAGAAGCATGTCGAAAAACTGTGCAAAAGTGTGTACACTGCTTTAGATACAGGCCAAAGTTGCTGACCCAAATCATGGGTAATTTGCCAGCAGATCGCCTGAAAGCACAACGGCCCCTTCTAACATGTGGCGTTGATTTTTGTGGTCCCGTGTACACAACATTAAAAATTCGTGGTCGACCACCAGTTAAATCGTATATTGCCGTATTTGTGTGTTTTTCGTCTAAGGCTATACATTTTGAACTAACCACGGATTTGTCCTCCGTTTCTTTTATTTTTGCCCTTAAAAGGTTCATCGCTCGTCGAGGACTTCCAAAGACCATACACTGCGACAACGGGACGAACTTCGTGGGAGCTCAGAGGAAGCTGCAGGAAGCCAGGATGCAGTTCGAGCGAGGACGGGAAGCTGTTCACCGATTCGCAGCAGAGGAAGGCTTCAACTTCGCATTTATTCCGCCGAGAGCCCCTCATTTCGGCGGTCTATGGGAAGCGGCCGTGAAGTCAGCGAAGGGTCTACTGCAGCGGACCGCATTAAGTGCTCTCCTAACAAGCGAGGAACTACTCACAGTTTTCGCCGAAGTCGAGGCGTTGCTAAATTCAAGACCAATTGCAACCCTCAGCACGGATCCCAACGACGGCGAGGCGCTTTCACCCGCGCACCTCCTAATCGGAGGCCCCCTCAGAGCGCTGCCACCAGAGCCCCTGCCGGAACTCGAAACAAGCTGCTTAAAAAGATGGCAGCTTGTATGCTTTCTCAAGCAGCAGTTCTGGCAGAAGTGGTCAAGGGATTATCTGACGAGCCTTCAAGGTCGCAGCAAGTGGGCACAGGAGCAACCCAATCTCGTGGTCGGAAAAGTCGTCGTCGTCCACGAAGACAGCAGCCCGCCGCAACAGTGGACAATAGGACGAGTGGAGGCGGTCGTCGCAGAGCAAGACGGAAAGGTCAGAGTCGCAGATGTAAGGACCAGAAGCGGTGTAATCAGATCATCAGAATCAGTTAAGTTGGCAGTGCTTCCACTAGAAGAAGAATGTTGAAGCCTATAGCCCTTCAACGCTGCCGGTGTATAGCAATTAAAATTATTATTTTTTAATTGCTATACGCAATTAAAAAATAATAATAATAGAGATGACTTATTGTGAATTATATCGAAAGAAGAAAGTTCCTATAAAAAAATTTGAAATTTGCGCCTAAGCGGCCATATTTATTGTTTTTACGAAAAACATTCTACTATAAACTAAGCGGTCCGAGTAAACGGAAAAATAAATTTTGCTTCTTAACCGAATAGTCATTCGATGCGCACGTATTCTTTTTTCTCTTCGTCGATAAAATCGTAACGATCCGAAAGTAAGTACGCGAGTAAAAAAAAAAATAATAATCTGCAAAAAAGCTTGCAGAAATTTTTTTTTGGGACAATGCAGCACTTTTCGCCTCAACTTTTGATCATAGGAGAATTTAACACGTCTTATTAATGCATTGCAATCATTTTGGACCCTTTTGAAATTCTTCCGGTTTTCCTCAGTTTGATACTCTTCACTCTTTGAGGAATGAAGGATTTCATACCTGACAAAATTGTATTTGTAATCATATCAGCTGCGGCATCCACGTCACTATCGAGAAAGCGTAGTCACTAGTCTAAGTCCCTAAAAAAGGTGTTTAGGCCGCTCCAGTTGACTTTCTCGTAGAGCCAGACTATTCTTTTAGGGATTTGCTCTCTAACTGAATGGGACGTGCACGGGAAATTGGCTGATACGACACAGAGCCTAGAGGCAACATTATGTCAACTGAGTATTTCTCAGGATGAGATGTGAGAAATAGGTCCAAGGTGTTGGCGGTATGATCTGCAATGTCAGGTATCCGTGTTGGCTCATTCACTAGCTGGGTCAAGTTGTTTACCTCAGCTAAGATTTCAACATACCTTCCTTCGGGTGTTGTGTGCAATGAATGTCGAAGCCGAGACGAATTGTGTACAGCTTTACAACAAAAATCTACGTAGGTGTTATGCCCTTACATTGATTTATGGACACACTTTATAATCCGTTACTTCGGATGTTAAGCAAACTCAGTCATCGCCCCAGCCCGCCTGGAAAACCAACGGGAGTTGCGACCAAGAATGAATAGCAGTGGCTTCTGAAGGATGGCGAAGGGGATGGACGGCACCGCGCGAGTTATATCAACAAATAATCGTCCTGATTGATTGAAATAAAAGTGGCGCAGTCGGTGATATCAGTAAAGTCGAAAAGTCGATGAAATCAGTAAAGTTGGAAAGTCATTGCGAAAAGTAAAATCGATAAAATCGGTTACAATAATTATCACATTTAAACTGCATAAATAGTGGCCGCTCAGCTAAATACCTAATCAAATTAAAGACCCCAAGTTGACGAGAAATCCAGAGGATTTCTGCTGTTTGTACAACATCTACCAACGAGCATCGAGAATCAAATCGAAGACCTCAAGTTGACTAGAGATCCAGAAGATTTCTGCTGTTTGTACATCTACCAACGAGTATCCAGAATCAAAGTGAGCTACTTCAATTTTGGCAGCATTCCTTATGTAATATAAAGGATAACAAACAATATTTTGCAAAATGTTTTACCAAATGTTTCTGATATACATATAATATATTTTAAAGTAAAAAGCAAATAATAATTATACACTAGAATAAATAAGAACGAGTGTTAAAGAAATAGTGCTACATATATAAGTACATATAAAAAAAGATTGATAATAAATACTAAACAAAAAAAACGTATATTGTAAAATTATTGTGAAAAGTGTTACCACCTGCAGAAAAGTTTAAATTAGTTTTGAATTTGATAACAAAAATTCCTGAGTTCAGTGGCAGGGCACAACAGTTTATTGAATTTATTGAAAGTATAGAAGGTTCAAAACCCTGTAATAGACACACTTCATATCGATAATGCTAATATCCTCAGAGGATACATTAGGGATAGAACTAACGGCAAAGCAAAAAAAGCCTTACAAAGGAGAGGCAGAATTACCAAATGGAACGAAATTAAAACTATTCTTATTGAAGAATTTGAAAAAAGAGTATCCGCAAACACTCTATTAGATAAAATACGTGTGGCCAGAGTTAAGACAACTGTGGAAGATTTTTTTAATGAAATCAACAATTATCTCTATAGAATAAATAACATAAACATGTTACAGAATAACAATGACCCAAGTATAATCAGTTCAAATAACCGAATCGCATTAGATGCATTCAGAAACAATCTACCAGAACCAACAAAAACAATAGTACTAAGTAGGAATTCTTTATCTTTAAAGGAAGCCTATAAAATAATCTTAGAAGTAAACCATCAAGGTTATGGATGGGGCTTTTTAACCAAAACAGGAATAATATACAACAAAATACCCCAACAGTTCATAATTACAATAATCGGCAAAATAACCAAAGATATGTCCATAGACCTACAAATGGACAACCAAACAATTCTGGAAGGTTTTCTCATCCTATTACAGGAAATAATTACCCAGGACCTTATTATAACAATAGTGGTCAATTTTTTAATAGTAATAATTCCAGGCAAACCCCTAGAAATAATAATGTACATAATAGAAACAATGCTCCAGAGCCGATGGACGTCAATGCTGTCAACCGGCGGTAGGAACAGAGAGCTGCAAATTTTCTTGCAGAAGCCTCGAAGACTTTACATCTCCCATAGTGGAATTAACAATAAATGGTCAAACATTTAATTGCTTGGTGGATAGTGGTTCGTCCATATCTATTTTACATAAAAATCTATTTCTTGAAATTCCTATTTTGAAAATCAAACCAATTTCAATAACTACAGTAATTGGAAACGTTAATATCGAAACTGAAAAAATTACCCTAGTTCCCATAGAATTTAATTCAAATGCTACAATGTCTTGGAAATTGATGAAGTTAACCAATAAGAAATTTCAAGCAATCATAGGTTCGAATATTTTAATACCTCTAGGCGGTAAAGTGGACTTTAAAAATTATCACCTGGAAATAAACAGTGTAATATTGAAGTTCAAAGGATTCGATTGTCCTTATACCGATGATGAAATAAATGTGTTAGAACCTATAAAAACAGAAAAATCGAATTTTCTAAGTAAAATAGATTTATCCAAACTCAACAGCGAAGAACAACAGTATATATACAAATTGTTAAAAAATAATAGTGATTTTTTTTTACAAAAGGTCAAAAACTTACAAACATAGATTGTATTAAACATGAAATAATAACAACAAGTTCGCAGTCTATCTATGCTAAGGCATATCGATTTCCTCAAATACATGAGAGAGAAATGTTATCTCAGGGGATCATTGAAGAAAGTAACAGTCCATTCAACAGTCCTATTTGGATTGTTCCTAAAAAGATCGATAATTCAGGCAAACAAAAGTGGAGGTTTGTCATCGACTACAGAAAATTGAATGAAATCACTGTTAGTGACAAATTTCTCATCTCCAATATCGATGATGTATTCAATAAATTGGGCAGGGCTAACTATATCAGTACTTTAGATTTAGAAATAAGTTTTCACCAGATTATGGTAGATGAAAAAGACCGCTTTCTCTACAGCATATGGACATTTTGAATTTATCAGAATGCCTTTTGGGTTGAAAAATGCTCCATCAACTTTTCAAACATTAATGAAAACAGTGCTTAAAGGTCTTATTAATAAAATTTGTGTGGTGTACGTTGACGACATACTCGTCTTCAGTTCAAGTTTAGAAGAACACAAACAAAATCCTGAGAAAGTACTTCAAAGGCTAAGAGAGTACAACCTTAAGATCCAAATTGATAAGTGCATTAAGCCTTATCCAAAAAAAAACGTTGAGGTTATTAGGAGCCTTAACCTACCCTACTATCGCAAATTTATCAAGGATTACGCAAAAGTAGCTCAGCCGATGACCAAATATCTAAAGAAAGATATGTAAATTAATACTTTGGACAATCAATATACAAAAGCCTTCAAAAAACTTAAACTACTTATAACTAACCATCCCATAATACGATACCCAGACCTTCAAAAAAAATTTCAAATAACAACAGACGCTAGTAAATATGCAATTGGTGCAGTCGTCAGTCAGGACAATAATCCAGTTTGCTATGCTAGTCGGACTTTGAACAAGCACGAAATAATGTACAGGGCTATCGGAAAGGAACTATTAGCCATCATTTGGTCAATTGGATATTTTCGGCCATATTTATATGGCGTAGAGCTTGAAGTTTTTACAGATCATCAACCTATTAAATGGTTACATTCAAAAAGGGATTGCAAGGATATAAATTCTAGATTACAAAGATGGCTTTTGAAACTAGGGGAATATTCATTTAAAATAAGTTACATAAAAGGTAAAGAAAATAGCGTGGCAGATTTTCTAAGTGGAATTGATGCAGATAGACGAGAAATTAATGCTACCGAAAATACGTGTGATGGAAATTCACACCACTGAACTAGGTACACTCCATAGTCAAAATGAAAATTTTGATGATCATATCCCAATAGTTGATACTATAGTCAAACAAATATAAGACACAGGTAATTCTTTTACAATCGAAAAACAGAGAAATGGATATTATCCATAAAAATAGAAGAATATACACTTCAGAACAAGACATTACCACCAAAACCATGACTGATATTTTTAGACGATTTATAAAAAAAGGAACTATCGAAATTTTTACAAAAATAAATGGCCACTTGTATAACGGAGTACAATTAAATTTAATGGAATTGTTCAGTGGCGACAGAAACATTAAATTTAGACGATGTACTTATTTAGCAGAGGATTTGAAAGATGAAGAAGAAGTTTTCAGGTACATAAGAAACGTTCACGAGAAAGAGTCAAATCACAGAGGTATCAATGAAAATTTAGAATATTTAAAGAATAAAATTTATTTTCCTAAATTGAAAACACTTTTTCACAAATGTATAAACAACTGTTTAATTTTTCAAAGAGCAAAATATGACAGAAACCCGTTAAAAATTAAATACAAAATTACAAATACCCCTTCTGATCAAAATGAAATAGTCGGCATAGACACATGGACTATGAAAGGTCAACGGTTTCTAACCAGTACTGACCGATTTTCTAAGCATGCAATGATATTTCATTTTAACGATAGGAACTTGATTACAATAAGAGAGAGTTTTTTTTTATAATAGGCGCGTGCAAAAGGGGTTGCGAGTACCCTTAAGTGACCTGATCAAGTCACAGCACGGGCCGAAGGTATAGAGGAAGAGAGGGAGAGGAGGTACCGATGCACATTGGTTTTAAATGCCTGTGGATTGTAATGAGGAGGAAAAATCGAGCTGGGAAGAGCATTCCAGATTCGTGTAGTGCGGCTAAAGAACGAGTCTCTGAATTTGAATGTACGTCCGAAAGAGGGCTTGAGGGTGAATTGATGGGCATTCCTGGCGAGGCGTGTATTGCGGGTGAATTCTTCAAGGGGAGGAATGCAACTGGCTAATTCATCTGAGCATTTCTTGTTGAAATAGCGGTAAAAAAGTGACAACGACGCGACATTACGTCGGTGTTCTAACGAGTCAATCGACTTCGCAATATTACTGTCACCTATAAGTTTTATCGCTCGCTTTTGAATTCTATCCAGCAGGTGCAGGGAGGTCTTAGAAGCACCTGACCAGATAGGAGCGTTATACTCAAGTTTTGGGCGTATGTATGCCTTGTATATTGTAGCCAAGAAAGAATATGATTGATGAATATGATAATAAAAATAGACATGCTTCATTTGGTAAGCCCAAGCTTTATATAGCCGATAACGAATTCGACGGTATTGTAATCAAAGATTTATTGAGAGAAGAAGGTATTGAACTTCATCTCACTAAGCCAAACAGCCATACTGGCAACGCTGAAATTGAGAGACTTCATAACTCTTTAAACGAACAAATAAGAGTAATGGAAATAAGCCCCGATCTTAAAGAACTTGACATGAAAGCAAAGTGTTTCAAAGCTGTAGAATTTTATAACAATTCAATCCATTCGACTACAAAGGAAAAGCCAATTGACTTTGTTATAGGTAACATAAAAACAGATAAAAATAGTATGAGGAAACATATCCAATTAGACAAAGAACATAGAATTCGTAAGTTGAATGAACATCTTCAAGATGAACCCATTAGAGAAGAGGAACAATTCCTCATAAAAGATTATAAATTCCTCAGACACAAGCAAGAACCCAAATATAAGATGCACAGAAATAAAAATTTGCATCCATCAAATATTAAACGAAAATACAAATATGTACATTCCAGATGTTTTTCCCACTAATACTTGTCGTTCTCCGGGTGGTTTCGACAAAAGGAGAGTCGGAGACAAAAATAGGGAAGCTTGAAGGACAAAATGGCTTCTTAACATTAAAGATTCCTGATGCAGAACTGTTTTACAGATTACTGTACTTTTATGCACATAGTTGATTTAGGAATCATTGAAAATACTAATCGAAGAAATAGAAACAGATTCGAATGCTTCATTGAACGGAGAAAAACTTTCTGTAATAGATTCGGAAACAAATGATCAAAAAACATATGTACAAGACATTGATTCCAACTAGGTAGAAGAGAGAATTGATAAATTTAGGAGGAACTGTAATGAAATGGCTTTAGGGAGCCATGGACAGCGATGATAGGGACACAATAGAAGAACACTTCAAGACAATAGACATTAATAATCACAACTTGATCGAAAATAATAAAAAACAAATTAAAATTAATGACGTAATAAATAAAAACATAGAGAATTTGAGAGACAGTATAGCGGAAGATAGGAAGACACTTTCAAATTTAATAATTGATATTAATGAAAAAGAAAGGAAATATTTGAAAGATATATATATGAACATACAACTTATTAGGATCAGCTTTCTTAAAAATGAGCTTGAAAAACTGCAGAGTAACATTCTTAGTATCAAAACGGGATTTATGGTTAGGAGCATACTTACAAACGAAAAAATTGAATTTTATAACACTGATCCCATAAAAATGGAAAATACAAAAATCGCATTAGGCAAATTTAAAGACACATTAGCTTTTATAATAAAAGTTCCAAAAGAAATACAATTTGTTGAACGATACATTGTAAGACCTTTAACTGATAAGGAATGAACTTGATTTTCAAACAAAGGTCATTGTAAATGTTAATGACAAATTGAATTAAAAGACGACATGAATATAAAAAAACCTAAAAATAACAGATGAATGTGTAAAAAGTCTATTCAATGGTACTAAACTTTGCAATAAAAAAAGAAATATCAAAATAGAAATCCAAGAATTAGATTCTGGAGTTTACTTAATAAAAAATAACAAAAACATTAATATTAGAAATACGTGCAACGAACAGATTTATTCCTTAAACGGAAATTATCTAATTAAATTCAAAAATTGCATTGTACATATAGCAGACTTTGAAATAAACAATAGAATTAAAATATTTAACAAAGTCATAATTATCCCCAATTACGAAAATCTAAAGGCAGTGAATATAACACTTTTGTTAGGAAATATGAAACACACAGTTTCTAATGCAGTTTCACAAGACACTGAATTTATTTAACAGTTCGGAATTCGGTAATGATTTATGAATATAATAAAGAGATAAATATAAGAGACTCATAGTAGTGTATTGGGTGTTGCCAATGAGATACAATTCAATACTTTGGAACAGCTTAAAATATAATTCATATAATTCACTTTAATACTACCCCTCAATACAATATCTCTTAAGAGTCATAATGTAATCTCAAATTAACAACAATATTTTAACAATATGTAAGTGCTTCGATTTGCTTAACAATTTTGTAAAAATATCTGCTATCATATCTGTTGTTGGAATTTATTTTAACGATATTAAAAATGTATTATATATTTCACGCATATAGTGGTATTTAATATCTATATGTTTAGTTCTTGAATGAAATACAGGGTTTTATATTAAATGTTGCGAACTTTAATTATCACCACATAATTCTATTGGCCCCTCTACTATAGGACTAAAACCGACTTCAGATAGTAACGTCCGCATATAAACAACTTCTTTCGTCGCAGCTACTAATGCCATGTACTCCGCTTCCATACTACTAAGTGCTACAGTAGGCTGTTTCCGCGATTCCCAAGACACTGGACCATTCGCCAGCAGAAAAACGTAGTCAGTATAAGACTTCCTGTCGTCGCAACTTCCTGTCCAATCGGCGTCCGCAAAACCTCTTAGAATCTTTCCTGACTTTTTGAATGAAAGATAAAAGTTTGAAGTTTTTAAATATCTTAATAAATGTTTGGCCACAATCATATGTTCCATGTGTGGTTCAATGTTAAATTGAGACAACTTACTAACAGCATGCATTATTTCGGATTTGGTTGAAATCGCCAAGTAGATCATAGATCCAATGTACGACTGGTACTCCTTTGGATCTACTTTCGAACATGCGGTATCGGAACATTTTTTTTAAATTTTTCGTCTGGATCGAATGGAGTATAGCACTTTCTGGTAGATATCATGCCGTACTTTGATAGCAACATTTTTATATACTGCTCTTAGGATAGAGAAATTGACCCGGTATTTTCATTTCGATTGATTTCGATGCCTAAGAAAAAACCAATTGGTCCTTTGTCTACGAGATCAAATGCATTACTGAGTGCATGTTTTATATTAATTACACAATTTTCATTTGAGCAAGCCATAATGATACCATCGACATATACTGCAACAATATTAAACTCCTCCTCACTGTTCTTTTAATTAATTTTTTTAATTTACAAACCTTGTTTTTGCAGTTTGGGTCTACAAAATTTTCCGGTTGTTGCATATAAATTTCTTCCTTTATGTCACCATTCAGATATGCAAATGAAACATCTACTTGATGGACTTTGAAATCAAACTCGGATAGTTGAGTATCTCATAACGGGCGAATAGGTTTCATTGTAATCAAGCCCTATTCTCTGACTACAACCCTTTGCCACCAATCTTGATTTGTATCGAGCCGGATTTCCTTGCTTGTCTTGCTTTATATTAAAAACCCGATTTCGATTTGATGACATGACTATTTGGTGGTAGGTCCACCAAATCCCATGTTTCGTTTCGAATCAGAGACTTATACTCACTCTCCATAGATTTTACCCACATATCTGCATCTGGTCTAGTCAGAGCGTCACGAACTGAAAGAGGATTCATTTTACACAATTCTGCCATGAAGTAACTTGTTTTTCTTGTTCTTTGTCTCAGCTTCATACTAAATTTAGAAGGATCTTCCTTTTGAAATGTGTTGCCTCTGGTTTTAGGTCTTGTATCAATTCCATTTTCCTCATATATATCACTCACATGACAATCATAAGTCCCATCCGTTCTCTCAGCAAGAGTTATATCACCTACAACCGGGGTTTCGTCTTCAACTAGCATATTCTTACCATCCTGATTTGATGAACTCTCTTCAATCTTAATAGATGGTATTTTATTTATTACCGAATCAAACAATGTGTAAATAAAACCGTTGTTGCTGAATGGAACCTCAAAAAACCTTACATCACAGCTTCTCAATATCTTTCTTTGAATAGGCTCATATAGTTTCATTAGAATACCCAACCATTAGACAATCAATACCTCTGGAAATAAATTTAGATTTCCCTGGCCGTTTATCCAACATCATGACCTTGGACCCAAATACCTTTAAATGTCTTACGTATGGCTTTCCTCCACACCAGACATCATGCGGCGTCTGATTTTTAAGGAGTTTAGTAGGACATATATTCCTAATATATACGGCTGTCTTAGCTGCCTCAGCCCATAGTGTCTCTGGCACCTCCGCACTTATCAGCTTGCATCTGGCTATCTCGACAAGAGTTCTATTTGCCCGCTCAGACACACCATTTTGCTGAGGGGTATAATCTGCAGTCAGTTGCCTTCATATTCCATGCTTAGATAGAAATTTTGAAAAATTTTGGTTTAAATATTCATCCCCCTTGTCGGTTCTCAGTACCTTTATCTTATGAATTGTTTGACACTCTAATTCTGCTTTGAAATCTTTAAAAGCAGTAGAAACATCGCTTTTGGCTTTCAAAAAATTAACAAAAATCTTTCGACATCGCTTGATGTTGATGACCTTTTTAATATGGATAAGTTGGGATGATTTTACACTAAGTAAAATTGTTGATAAAAAGTCTATTCAATGGTACTAAACTTTGCAATAAAAAAAGAAATATCAAAATAGAAATCCAAGAATTAGATTCTGGAGTTTACTTAATAAAAAATAACAAAAACATTAATATTAGAAATACGTGCAACGAACAGATTTATTCCTTAAACGGAAATTATCTAATTAAATTCAAAAATTGCATTGTACATATAGCAGACTTTGAAATAAACAATAGAATTAAAATATTTAACAAAGTCATAATTATCCCCAATTACGAAAATCTAAAGGCAGTGAATATAACACTTTTGTTAGGAAATATGAAACACACAGTTTCTAATGCAGTTTCACAAGACACTGAATTTATTTAACAGTTCGGAATTCGGTAATGATTTATGAATATAATAAAGAGATAAATATAAGAGACTCATAGTAGTGTATTGGGTGTTGCCAATGAGATACAATTCAATACTTTGGAACAGCTTAAAATATAATTCATATAATTCACTTTAATACTACCCCTCAATACAATATCTCTTAAGAGTCATAATGTAATCTCAAATTAACAACAATATTTTAACAATATGTAAGTGCTTCGATTTGCTTAACAATTTTGTAAAAATATCTGCTATCATATCTGTTGTTGGAATTTATTTTAACGATATTAAAAATGTATTATATATTTCACGCATATAGTGGTATTTAATATCTATATGTTTAGTTCTTGAATGAAATACAGGGTTTTATATTAAATGTTGCGAACTTTAATTATCACCACATAATTCTATTGGCCCCTCTACTATAGGACTAAAACCGACTTCAGATAGTAACGTCCGCATATAAACAACTTCTTTCGTCGCAGCTACTAATGCCATGTACTCCGCTTCCATACTACTAAGTGCTACAGTAGGCTGTTTCCGCGATTCCCAAGACACTGGACCATTCGCCAGCAGAAAAACGTAGTCAGTATAAGACTTCCTGTCGTCGCAACTTCCTGTCCAATCGGCGTCCGCAAAACCTCTTAGAATCTTTCCTGACTTTTTGAATGAAAGATAAAAGTTTGAAGTTTTTAAATATCTTAATAAATGTTTGGCCACAATCATATGTTCCATGTGTGGTTCAATGTTAAATTGAGACAACTTACTAACAGCATGCATTATTTCGGATTTGGTTGAAATCGCCAAGTAGATCATAGATCCAATGTACGACTGGTACTCCTTTGGATCTACTTTCGAACATGCGGTATCGGAACATTTTTTTTAAATTTTTCGTCTGGATCGAATGGAGTATAGCACTTTCTGGTAGATATCATGCCGTACTTTGATAGCAACATTTTTATATACTGCTCTTAGGATAGAGAAATTGACCCGGTATTTTCATTTCGATTGATTTCGATGCCTAAGAAAAAACCAATTGGTCCTTTGTCTACGAGATCAAATGCATTACTGAGTGCATGTTTTATATTAATTACACAATTTTCATTTGAGCAAGCCATAATGATACCATCGACATATACTGCAACAATATTAAACTCCTCCTCACTGTTCTTTTAATTAATTTTTTTAATTTACAAACCTTGTTTTTGCAGTTTGGGTCTACAAAATTTTCCGGTTGTTGCATATAAATTTCTTCCTTTATGTCACCATTCAGATATGCAAATGAAACATCTACTTGATGGACTTTGAAATCAAACTCGGATAGTTGAGTATCTCATAACGGGCGAATAGGTTTCATTGTAATCAAGCCCTATTCTCTGACTACAACCCTTTGCCACCAATCTTGATTTGTATCGAGCCGGATTTCCTTGCTTGTCTTGCTTTATATTAAAAACCCGATTTCGATTTGATGACATGACTATTTGGTGGTAGGTCCACCAAATCCCATGTTTCGTTTCGAATCAGAGACTTATACTCACTCTCCATAGATTTTACCCACATATCTGCATCTGGTCTAGTCAGAGCGTCACGAACTGAAAGAGGATTCATTTTACACAATTCTGCCATGAAGTAACTTGTTTTTCTTGTTCTTTGTCTCAGCTTCATACTAAATTTAGAAGGATCTTCCTTTTGAAATGTGTTGCCTCTGGTTTTAGGTCTTGTATCAATTCCATTTTCCTCATATATATCACTCACATGACAATCATAAGTCCCATCCGTTCTCTCAGCAAGAGTTATATCACCTACAACCGGGGTTTCGTCTTCAACTAGCATATTCTTACCATCCTGATTTGATGAACTCTCTTCAATCTTAATAGATGGTATTTTATTTATTACCGAATCAAACAATGTGTAAATAAAACCGTTGTTGCTGAATGGAACCTCAAAAAACCTTACATCACAGCTTCTCAATATCTTTCTTTGAATAGGCTCATATAGTTTCATTAGAATACCCAACCATTAGACAATCAATACCTCTGGAAATAAATTTAGATTTCCCTGGCCGTTTATCCAACATCATGACCTTGGACCCAAATACCTTTAAATGTCTTACGTATGGCTTTCCTCCACACCAGACATCATGCGGCGTCTGAATTCGTAGAATTCGTAAGTTGAATGAACATCTTCAAGATGAACCCATTAGAGAAGAGGAACAATTCCTCATAAAAGATTATAAATTCCTCAGACACAAGCAAGAACCCAAATATAAGATGCACAGAAATAAAAATTTGCATCCATCAAATATTAAACGAAAATACAAATATGTACATTCCAGATGTTTTTCCCACTAATACTTGTCGTTCTCCGGGTGGTTTCGACAAAAGGAGAGTCGGAGACAAAAATAGGGAAGCTTGAAGGACAAAATGGCTTCTTAACATTAAAGATTCCTGATGCAGAACTGTTTTACAGATTACTGTACTTTTATGCACATAGTTGATTTAGGAATCATTGAAAATACTAATCGAAGAAATAGAAACAGATTCGAATGCTTCATTGAACGGAGAAAAACTTTCTGTAATAGATTCGGAAACAAATGATCAAAAAACATATGTACAAGACATTGATTCCAACTAGGTAGAAGAGAGAATTGATAAATTTAGGAGGAACTGTAATGAAATGGCTTTAGGGAGCCATGGACAGCGATGATAGGGACACAATAGAAGAACACTTCAAGACAATAGACATTAATAATCACAACTTGATCGAAAATAATAAAAAACAAATTAAAATTAATGACGTAATAAATAAAAACATAGAGAATTTGAGAGACAGTATAGCGGAAGATAGGAAGACACTTTCAAATTTAATAATTGATATTAATGAAAAAGAAAGGAAATATTTGAAAGATATATATATGAACATACAACTTATTAGGATCAGCTTTCTTAAAAATGAGCTTGAAAAACTGCAGAGTAACATTCTTAGTATCAAAACGGGATTTATGGTTAGGAGCATACTTACAAACGAAAAAATTGAATTTTATAACACTGATCCCATAAAAATGGAAAATACAAAAATCGCATTAGGCAAATTTAAAGACACATTAGCTTTTATAATAAAAGTTCCAAAAGAAATACAATTTGTTGAACGATACATTGTAAGACCTTTAACTGATAAGGAATGAACTTGATTTTCAAACAAAGGTCATTGTAAATGTTAATGACAAATTGAATTAAAAGACGACATGAATATAAAAAAACCTAAAAATAACAGATGAATGTGTAAAAAGTCTATTCAATGGTACTAAACTTTGCAATAAAAAAAGAAATATCAAAATAGAAATCCAAGAATTAGATTCTGGAGTTTACTTAATAAAAAATAACAAAAACATTAATATTAGAAATACGTGCAACGAACAGATTTATTCCTTAAACGGAAATTATCTAATTAAATTCAAAAATTGCATTGTACATATAGCAGACTTTGAAATAAACAATAGAATTAAAATATTTAACAAAGTCATAATTATCCCCAATTACGAAAATCTAAAGGCAGTGAATATAACACTTTTGTTAGGAAATATGAAACACACAGTTTCTAATGCAGTTTCACAAGACACTGAATTTATTTAACAGTTCGGAATTCGGTAATGATTTATGAATATAATAAAGAGATAAATATAAGAGACTCATAGTAGTGTATTGGGTGTTGCCAATGAGATACAATTCAATACTTTGGAACAGCTTAAAATATAATTCATATAATTCACTTTAATACTACCCCTCAATACAATATCTCTTAAGAGTCATAATGTAATCTCAAATTAACAACAATATTTTAACAATATGTAAGTGCTTCGATTTGCTTAACAATTTTGTAAAAATATCTGCTATCATATCTGTTGTTGGAATTTATTTTAACGATATTAAAAATGTATTATATATTTCACGCATATAGTGGTATTTAATATCTATATGTTTAGTTCTTGAATGAAATACAGGGTTTTATATTAAATGTTGCGAACTTTAATTATCACCACATAATTCTATTGGCCCCTCTACTATAGGACTAAAACCGACTTCAGATAGTAACGTCCGCATATAAACAACTTCTTTCGTCGCAGCTACTAATGCCATGTACTCCGCTTCCATACTACTAAGTGCTACAGTAGGCTGTTTCCGCGATTCCCAAGACACTGGACCATTCGCCAGCAGAAAAACGTAGTCAGTATAAGACTTCCTGTCGTCGCAACTTCCTGTCCAATCGGCGTCCGCAAAACCTCTTAGAATCTTTCCTGACTTTTTGAATGAAAGATAAAAGTTTGAAGTTTTTAAATATCTTAATAAATGTTTGGCCACAATCATATGTTCCATGTGTGGTTCAATGTTAAATTGAGACAACTTACTAACAGCATGCATTATTTCGGATTTGGTTGAAATCGCCAAGTAGATCATAGATCCAATGTACGACTGGTACTCCTTTGGATCTACTTTCGAACATGCGGTATCGGAACATTTTTTTTAAATTTTTCGTCTGGATCGAATGGAGTATAGCACTTTCTGGTAGATATCATGCCGTACTTTGATAGCAACATTTTTATATACTGCTCTTAGGATAGAGAAATTGACCCGGTATTTTCATTTCGATTGATTTCGATGCCTAAGAAAAAACCAATTGGTCCTTTGTCTACGAGATCAAATGCATTACTGAGTGCATGTTTTATATTAATTACACAATTTTCATTTGAGCAAGCCATAATGATACCATCGACATATACTGCAACAATATTAAACTCCTCCTCACTGTTCTTTTAATTAATTTTTTTAATTTACAAACCTTGTTTTTGCAGTTTGGGTCTACAAAATTTTCCGGTTGTTGCATATAAATTTCTTCCTTTATGTCACCATTCAGATATGCAAATGAAACATCTACTTGATGGACTTTGAAATCAAACTCGGATAGTTGAGTATCTCATAACGGGCGAATAGGTTTCATTGTAATCAAGCCCTATTCTCTGACTACAACCCTTTGCCACCAATCTTGATTTGTATCGAGCCGGATTTCCTTGCTTGTCTTGCTTTATATTAAAAACCCGATTTCGATTTGATGACATGACTATTTGGTGGTAGGTCCACCAAATCCCATGTTTCGTTTCGAATCAGAGACTTATACTCACTCTCCATAGATTTTACCCACATATCTGCATCTGGTCTAGTCAGAGCGTCACGAACTGAAAGAGGATTCATTTTACACAATTCTGCCATGAAGTAACTTGTTTTTCTTGTTCTTTGTCTCAGCTTCATACTAAATTTAGAAGGATCTTCCTTTTGAAATGTGTTGCCTCTGGTTTTAGGTCTTGTATCAATTCCATTTTCCTCATATATATCACTCACATGACAATCATAAGTCCCATCCGTTCTCTCAGCAAGAGTTATATCACCTACAACCGGGGTTTCGTCTTCAACTAGCATATTCTTACCATCCTGATTTGATGAACTCTCTTCAATCTTAATAGATGGTATTTTATTTATTACCGAATCAAACAATGTGTAAATAAAACCGTTGTTGCTGAATGGAACCTCAAAAAACCTTACATCACAGCTTCTCAATATCTTTCTTTGAATAGGCTCATATAGTTTCATTAGAATACCCAACCATTAGACAATCAATACCTCTGGAAATAAATTTAGATTTCCCTGGCCGTTTATCCAACATCATGACCTTGGACCCAAATACCTTTAAATGTCTTACGTATGGCTTTCCTCCACACCAGACATCATGCGGCGTCTGATTTTTAAGGAGTTTAGTAGGACATATATTCCTAATATATACGGCTGTCTTAGCTGCCTCAGCCCATAGTGTCTCTGGCACCTCCGCACTTATCAGCTTGCATCTGGCTATCTCGACAAGAGTTCTATTTGCCCGCTCAGACACACCATTTTGCTGAGGGGTATAATCTGCAGTCAGTTGCCTTCATATTCCATGCTTAGATAGAAATTTTGAAAAATTTTGGTTTAAATATTCATCCCCCTTGTCGGTTCTCAGTACCTTTATCTTATGAATTGTTTGACACTCTAATTCTGCTTTGAAATCTTTAAAAGCAGTAGAAACATCGCTTTTGGCTTTCAAAAAATTAACAAAAATCTTTCGACATCGCTTGATGTTGATGACCTTTTTAATATGGATAAGTTGGGATGATTTTACACTAAGTAAAATTGTTGATAAAAAGTCTATTCAATGGTACTAAACTTTGCAATAAAAAAAGAAATATCAAAATAGAAATCCAAGAATTAGATTCTGGAGTTTACTTAATAAAAAATAACAAAAACATTAATATTAGAAATACGTGCAACGAACAGATTTATTCCTTAAACGGAAATTATCTAATTAAATTCAAAAATTGCATTGTACATATAGCAGACTTTGAAATAAACAATAGAATTAAAATATTTAACAAAGTCATAATTATCCCCAATTACGAAAATCTAAAGGCAGTGAATATAACACTTTTGTTAGGAAATATGAAACACACAGTTTCTAATGCAGTTTCACAAGACACTGAATTTATTTAACAGTTCGGAATTCGGTAATGATTTATGAATATAATAAAGAGATAAATATAAGAGACTCATAGTAGTGTATTGGGTGTTGCCAATGAGATACAATTCAATACTTTGGAACAGCTTAAAATATAATTCATATAATTCACTTTAATACTACCCCTCAATACAATATCTCTTAAGAGTCATAATGTAATCTCAAATTAACAACAATATTTTAACAATATGTAAGTGCTTCGATTTGCTTAACAATTTTGTAAAAATATCTGCTATCATATCTGTTGTTGGAATTTATTTTAACGATATTAAAAATGTATTATATATTTCACGCATATAGTGGTATTTAATATCTATATGTTTAGTTCTTGAATGAAATACAGGGTTTTATATTAAATGTTGCGAACTTTAATTATCACCACATAATTCTATTGGCCCCTCTACTATAGGGCTAAAACCGACTTCAGATAGTAACGTCCGCATATAAACAACTTCTTTCGTCGCAGCTACTAATGCCATGTACTCCGCTTCCATACTACTAAGTGCTACAGTAGGCTGTTTCCGCGATTCCCAAGACACTGGACCATTCGCCAGCAGAAAAACGTAGTCAGTATAAGACTTCCTGTCGTCGCAACTTCCTGTCCAATCGGCGTCCGCAAAACCTCTTAGAATCTTTCCTGACTTTTTGAATGAAAGATAAAAGTTTGAAGTTTTTAAATATCTTAATAAATGTTTGGCCACAATCATATGTTCCATGTGTGGTTCAATGTTAAATTGAGACAACTTACTAACAGCATGCATTATTTCGGATTTGGTTGAAATCGCCAAGTAGATCATAGATCCAATGTACGACTGGTACTCCTTTGGATCTACTTTCGAACATGCGGTATCGGAACATTTTTTTTAAATTTTTCGTCTGGATCGAATGGAGTATAGCACTTTCTGGTAGATATCATGCCGTACTTTGATAGCAACATTTTTATATACTGCTCTTAGGATAGAGAAATTGACCCGGTATTTTCATTTCGATTGATTTCGATGCCTAAGAAAAAACCAATTGGTCCTTTGTCTACGAGATCAAATGCATTACTGAGTGCATGTTTTATATTAATTACACAATTTTCATTTGAGCAAGCCATAATGATACCATCGACATATACTGCAACAATATTAAACTCCTCCTCACTGTTCTTTTAATTAATTTTTTTAATTTACAAATTTTGTTTTTGCAGTTTGGGTCTACAAAATTTTCCGGTTGTTGCATATAAATTTCTTCCTTTATGTCACCATTCAGATATGCAAATGAAACATCTACTTGATGGACTTTGAAATCAAACTCGGATAGTTGAGTATCTCATAACGGGCGAATAGGTTTCATTGTAATCAAGCCCTATTCTCTGACTACAACCCTTTGCCACCAATCTTGATTTGTATCGAGCCGGATTTCCTTGCTTGTCTTGCTTTATATTAAAAACCCGATTTCGATTTGATGACATGACTATTTGGTGGTAGGTCCACCAAATCCCATGTTTCGTTTCGAATCAGAGACTTATACTCACTCTCCATAGATTTTACCCACATATCTGCATCTGGTCTAGTCAGAGCGTCACGAACTGAAAGAGGATTCATTTTACACAATTCTGCCATGAAGTAACTTGTTTTTCTTGTTCTTTGTCTCAGCTTCATACTAAATTTAGAAGGATCTTCCTTTTGAAATGTGTTGCCTCTGGTTTTAGGTCTTGTATCAATTCCATTTTCCTCATATATATCACTCACATGACAATCATAAGTCCCATCCGTTCTCTCAGCAAGAGTTATATCACCTACAACCGGGGTTTCGTCTTCAACTAGCATATTCTTACCATCCTGATTTGATGAACTCTCTTCAATCTTAATAGATGGTATTTTATTTATTACCGAATCAAACAATGTGTAAATAAAACCGTTGTTGCTGAATGGAACCTCAAAAAACCTTACATCACAGCTTCTCAATATCTTTCTTTGAATAGGCTCATATAGTTTCATTAGAATACCCAACCATTAGACAATCAATACCTCTGGAAATAAATTTAGATTTCCCTGGCCGTTTATCCAACATCATGACCTTGGACCCAAATACCTTTAAATGTCTTACGTATGGCTTTCCTCCACACCAGACATCATGCGGCGTCTGATTTTTAAGGAGTTTAGTAGGACATATATTCCTAATATATACGGCTGTCTTAGCTGCCTCAGCCCATAGTGTCTCTGGCACCTCCGCACTTATCAGCTTGCATCTGGCTATCTCGACAAGAGTTCTATTTGCCCGCTCAGACACACCATTTTGCTGAGGGGTATAATCTGCAGTCAGTTGCCTTCATATTCCATGCTTAGATAGAAATTTTGAAAAATTTTGGTTTAAATATTCATCCCCCTTGTCGGTTCTCAGTACCTTTATCTTATGAATTGTTTGACACTCTAATTCTGCTTTGAAATCTTTAAAAGCAGTAGAAACATCGCTTTTGGCTTTCAAAAAATTAACAAAAATCTTTCGACATCGCTTGATGTTGATGACCTTTTTAATATGGATAAGTTGGGATGATTTTACACTAAGTAAAATTGTTGATATCGCCTTCTCGTCTTTACACTCCCATGTCGCCGCTTCATTACTATTATTTCCAGATTCCACGGACTTCGAAATTGCCCCTAAAACGTATCCCCATAATTCGGTATACACCAAGACAGCTTTCATCTGCACTTTCCATCCGTCATTGTTCCCTTCATTTAATTTATCTATTTGATGTAAGGAACTCATCCTTCAATTATGATAGGCAAAATACTCAGAAAAAATTTTAATTAAACTAGACTGACTGATTTAATTCACGTGGGTCCTGGGCCCATAACCAGAGATAAGGGAATCAAGGAGATGCTCATCTTAGACCAGTTTTTGCCCCTGGCCATATGCCTGTCCACTCCAGGGATTTTGTAGTTGTGTGAGAAATCCCTTGAGAATCGCCAACACTTCTACAAAATCCCTGAATCTTAGACCAAATCGGTGGATAATGGCGGCAAATCGGTGGATTCACCACAATAATGGCGCCAAGTAATTGGATTCAGCTCCGTAATGGTCTAGTTTTTCAAACATGGCGGCAGATTTGGCGATTTGGCCAAAGGTGTTCAGAAATGCAACATGAGGCTTAAAAAACTATTTCGCAATGAACTCTTACAAAACTTGTAAAACAATGTTTTTGAAAAAATATTATGAAATACCTAAATTACTTCAAAAAGATAAATCATTCGTAGTGTTACTATGAATTGAAAATGATATTCACGTATTTGTCAAAGAAAGTGATTTCGTTCTAAGACCCGCAATCGCCTGATTTTGATTCTCTTTAAGAACCAGATGTTACACATTGATGTTTTGTACACAATACAAAATATATATTGAAATTTTGTACAAAAATCTGTGTTTTCATCAATGGTATAAATGAAAAATATTATGAACACATCAAGCATAGTTTATGAACTCCTTAATTACCCAATTTTTTCGTGTTGAAATCGCAGAAGTGTTTGCGTATTCGTTAATTTTGCAAAATTTTGCCACAAATTTGCTTGTTTGCTATGCGATTCTACGTACGAGAACAAAATGTGCAGTAAATGTGACTGGGTACGGCTATCAGACAGCAATTATAGTTAAAGTAAATTACTCACTGATAATGACTAGTAATTGTTCTTTTAATTCCTTAAAAGCGATTTAAAGTGCTTAATATATTTGCATATATGGTAAGGATTAAATTATTACAAAGAGCCTGCTTGTTCTATTTAAACAATTGTATTTTTAGTGGATTGTGATAAAAGGAATTTGAATCAAGATTGCTTAGAGCAGTTTTTCAGTGAAGCCAGATTGTGCTGGAGGTAAAAATACACGCGTGACTGCTCAACAGTTCAAATCAATTTTCCAAAAACTTTGGGGCCTTCAATATTCGAAAATTGTGAGAGTCGGAAATTGTGAAAATGTTGAAGCATAAAGGTTGCACTCCATCAGCAATCAACCCCTAATGTAATGGAAACATCTTCGGTGCAAGGGAAAATATGCGATAGGCCAAAGTGGACTTCCGCGTCGTATCTTAAAACATCTTCTTACTTAACTGATAACTGAAAAGAAGTATACCTGCTGTAAAATTTTATTACCAGACTTCATCTTAAATTATTTTATTAGAATTCGAATTTATCTTGTCACTAAATTTTGGAATAGGGATTCGAGCGACCCTAATTTTAAAAATAAGATGCTACGTGTTAGACATTTGTCAAAATATTTAAATCAAAAATGTATCTTCCATATATTCATGTCGTTAATATTTTTTTATTTTTCAGTTAATTTTTTAAGTTAAATGCAATTCTTGTTAGATCGCTAAATATACAAAAACGAATCTTTTTTATTTTAGTTAGGGTGCAATAGGCCTCTTGGGGAAACCGAACACTTGGTTAACAAAAAATCGTCTAACGCACCATAAGCATACCCCATGGGTGGTGTGGAAATACTTTCAAAAAGTATTTTAAGCCTTATAATCAATTTGTATTTGCAAGAATGATTCTCAGTCATTCGTGGCTCACACGTATTCACAGACAGGGGTTTATAAAAAACGCTATCAGTTCACCTCAAAGGGAGGAAGACGAGGGAGTTGAATATCTCCTTGCTTACCTCTGCCCATAACCTTTGTTAGGAAAAATGGAACGCACAGTTTCTAATGGAGTTTCACAAGCAACTGAATTTATTTAACAGTTCGTAATTCGGTAATGATTTATGAATATAATAAAGAGATAAATTTAAGAGACTCAGAGTAGTGTATTGGGTGTTGCCAATAAGATACAATTCAATACTTTGGAACAGCTTAAAATATAATTCATATATTTTACTTCAATAACTTTCACTGGAACAAATTCAAAAGTACCATTTTGAAAATATTGAAAAAATTAAAGAATTTTACTATTACAAGAAAACCCATTTAACTTTGTTTATTATATTAACCGTTTTAATTATTATAGCAATTTCATTTATATAGTGTGTAGTAGTATATATTCTTCATGAAATATTTTAAATTAAGGAATGATTTTATTGTAAAAGTATAGAGTCAGGAGAGCTCGAAACATAATGAGGAATGTGTATATATTTTTTTAATGTTCAAGATGTTACACCCGCGATGAGGAGGAGGCGTATTGTTTTCCTGTGGTTCAGCCATGGTATTAACAGCTATGTCCACTATAGTATGACTTAAAAATAGCAAGCCCCTCACTTCGAATTTGCTAACCTTGTCGGCAAAATTCTACTCCACAAGTTCGGTACAATGGAGAATAGCTCCGAAAAATCGGTTCATAAGATGTAATTGTGTAGCATCAGTACTTCATTCCAGCCTTGAAGGAACAACAACCCGAACTCTACAACCCGCCGCTCCTTGACTCCCTAACACGTTTTCCGCAGTCAAAAAGCGGTGACAACTCCTCAACAACAGCTTATTCTTAAACTTCATCTCAACTTTCCCCTCGATTTCTGTACTTTCTGTAAGAAACTTATGATCGACTGGTCTTTGTAACTTTTAAATTTAAGGCCCTGCCTCAACACCTTTTTATTTAGGGACATTTTAGGCTTTATTAGGCACATAAATTTAATTTTTACAGCTAAGTATTGCACATTTTACATATAGAGATTTGGCACGCATAGCAGTTTTGCATATGTTTTTTTTACTAAGAACACTTTTTTTACTAAGAAAACTAAGAAAAATGATGAAATGTTTTAATTTCGATAAAAAGTAGCCAGATGTACTCGACGGCATTTGAATACATGCGAAACAACGTTTAAAGTTCACTCGAGGCCCAGGGGAAATCAACAAACGTATGTAACAA
Source organism: Eristalinus aeneus (assembly GCA_955652365.1). NCBI lineage: Eukaryota > Metazoa > Arthropoda > Insecta > Diptera > Syrphidae > Eristalinus > Eristalinus aeneus. The sequence goes on from OY019130.1 coordinate 44,396,916, forward strand.
AGTTCTCCCAGTCCATAAAATGGACCTAGTATCATGTTCACAAAATCTTTCCCAACCAATGTCAGTACAAAATGCAATCCTGACTCCGAAGACTTTTTGTACTTAAACTTTAAGACAGCAGAATCTCTAAAGCAAAAATTATTTTAAAGTCATTTTTCACCCCTTACTTGAAAAAAAACTATGACCGGAATTTCTTTACCTCTCTAGCGACCACTTTTCACCAGCATTTGTGGACAGGAAACTCTACAACAATTGTTTGAGCACTTGTAGATACCGGATTTCTTATGGTATGACCTTAAGCCTAACTTTTAAATTCAAGCCCTCTTATACAATAAAATAATAAACAGTAATACAATTCTATCAATCGAGCACTTATTACTGTTAGTAAAACCGGACAAAACAAATAGTTGCGTAGATGGATACCGGCTAATTTCTATCATTCGTCTAGAATATATTCTCGAAAAAGTTAAAAAAGGGCCTAGCTTCCTCTTTTGCATAATATTTGATTATATTATATATTATATATTGTATGTAACCAAATATTTTATCCTAAGTAAATGGACAATGGTCTATATATTTATGAGATATCCAAAAATAGCGCACATAAAATTTTTACATCCTCATACAATCAGTCGGCGAGGAGTATCAACTCGTATTCCACTATATATTCGTATTTGGAATCCCAATTATCCAAAGTTCATGTTTGTGCGAAGTGTTATTAACATATTTGGCAACGAAAATCCCGATGAAATTTTGTGCAGGATAACCCGTTTCCTTTGGCATATCGCCTAAGTAATCATAAAACCAAATTATTTGGCTAAGCAGCTATATATAAGAATTACTCAAACATAAATATCCATTGATTTTGACCAAATGTTTTTAAGGCCAGCATATTAGATACCTATGTCTTTTTCTTCAACAACACAACAATTGTTTTCCTTTTTTAAACACATTTTATCGAAAACAACAGAATTCAATCGCCAAACAACTAATAAGTTGTTTATATGTATATTATTAAAATATTCGTTAACTTTTTGAGTGAATAGACAATGTAGCTTTTTTATTAACACATTATAGATCTGTTCCAATTGCTCTGAAATGCTACGAATGCCTACGAAATTCGCCGAAAAACTCTCAAATGATTTTTTCGTAGATGAGAGAGCTCATGAGAGAGTAAAATTGTTCCACTTCCTTTGAATTTTTGCCGAAGAAAAATCTGTGGACAGCAGATGACTGTGTAAATAAAATAACCTCTGACATTTCATATATCTGTTAGATTCTACAAAAAGTCTTTTCAAAAGTTTCGGCAAAGTTACTCTCTCCAAGAGAGATTTTAAACCAAACTTCCGCCACGAATTTAATAAATAAATAAATTAAAAGATCATAAAGAACAAACTTACCATTCTATCATCGCAGTTCCAATATAATATCGTTTCCAACACTGTAGAAAACAACAAGATTAACCCAGGAAGAGACCAAACCAACAAAATTATATATTTTTACAGGAACGCAATTTCGTTGTTGTCACATTTGTTTGATTGCGGAAAATGTGGAAGGGTGTCAGGGTGTCAGGGTGTGGGGGAGGAAGAATTCGGGCTGTTGTTCCTTAAAGGGTGGAGGGAAGCGTGAATGAAGTACTCATGCTACACAATCACATCTTATGAACAATCACATTTAACATAGTCGATGTTAAAAGTCTATTATTTTGAAGTCATATCATAATGGACAAAGCATGGCTAAAGTGCGGTATTTGAAATAACGTGGATCCAATTGTTATGAATTAACAAAGTTTATTTCCAACAATAATTACTAGTTTACAATGCAAATTGATTGCATAAATTTTGAGTCACTGTCCAAGCTGCTCAAATTACAAAAATTTATCGGCATCAGACCACATATAATTATGCTGCAATCGACCACTTGGATTTGGACAGCAGACGATCCACATGGTGAACCACTTCAAGACAATATTGTTCAGCCTAAAAAATAAATATTTATAAAAATATTTGAAATTTTGCATTTATATATAATTTTTTGAGTTGAAGGTGTTTTCTGCATCAAATAAATTACGATATCTTGTATTCTATGTTCAGAGGCATATGTAAATGATATATTATATATATATATATATATATATATATATATATAAATTTTAATTGAGTTTTAATAAAAGATCTTTTTATAAAGTTTAATTAAAGAGCGGAGCTCTTCATGTCTTAATTGTTTTATCTTAAGAACTAAACTAAACTGTCGCAGATAGCTAGTGTGTTTCGATGACAAACTCTTTGTCATCGTTTTATCGTTTCGTGATAAACAATTTGTCAGCATTTTATTCCTATTTATGATTTATCTCAATGAGAATAACAGGAAATGGGATCAAATGAATTTTCAATAGAGCAATATGAATTTGATTCTATTTCTTTTGTTTACAAATAAACTAAAAAATTCTGTTTCGAGTGTTCTAACGGTTGGAAAGTGACCGTTGGAAGGCTAATATTTGTAATAGATTTTTTATGCTTTAATTTTATTTTTAAATACATGAATGCAAAAAGTGTTATCGACATTATTATTACAATAGTTATTATGTTATATGTTACATGTTTTGTATGTATTTTTGATTCTAATATTTCAATATTATTTATTGGTTTGAAATTTAATTCTTTTAAATAATTGTCTGAAAAGTTGTAATTAATCAATGGTATTATTTTATAGCTATTTTGATATAATTTTCTATTGTATGTTACATTTTTATTTTTATTTTACAATTTTCAAATTCCAAAATATAGTTTCCTTGTAAAGTATAATCTAAGTTATTACAATCTTGTTCTAATTTTTCATTCTTTATGTTTTTTACAATTAAATATTTTTCTTTATTGATTATAACATTTTCATCTTTATAATCTTTAATTTTACATTTTAATTTCGAATTGTCTTTAAATATGTTTTCAATACAATTGTCTTTTATTTTAGTTAGACTTTTTATTTCTTTACTTACATAATACATAGTTTTATTAAGTTCTATAAATTCATCATAAGGTATTGTAATAATTTTATCTTTTACCGGAAGGGTATGGATACATATTTTATTATATAAGTTTTTATTAAAACTTGGTATACTTAAAATTATAAGTAAGTTTTCGTTATAGATAGCTAAAGTCAATTTAATCTCTTTAAGTTTTTCTATGTTTATGTCGAAGTCATAAATCTTGAGTTAATATTCCTGTCCTACTGGTCATTATGATATTGTCAATTTTTTCTACTATTTGTTGTACTTCTACTAAGTTTTTATTGAATTCTAATTCCATGCGTAAAGTATTTATTTCTGATTTGATGTCTTTGTATTTAGTTAGTGTTTTTTAACTTTGTTTAAGTGTGTCTTGTAATTGAAAGAATTGTTCATTGAATTGTTTGTTAATGATAACTTGTTTGTTATTATTTGTTAAAAGTTCTTTGTTACTATCTTCTAAATTTTGTAATCTTTCTTCTATGGCTTGTCTGTCGTCGTCGTCCATAGTTCCATATATGTACTTCATTCCTTTACCTACAATATTTAATAATCCTCTCTTATGAATAATATGATGTGGAATGATTGTTTGAAGTTTTATTTCTAATGTGTTAATCTTTTGTTTTTGTAAATAGTCAAGATTTGTTAGTAAATGGTATTGAGATTTTAACTGGTTTATTAAGAATTGGCATTCTGTAAGGGTTATTACATGTAATAGGATGTCGTAATTGTTTATAAGTTTTACGTGTGGTTCTTGTATGATTAAAAATTCTCTATCAATCTTTGTTATTCTAATATCATTGGCTTTCACTGACGTTGTTAATAAGAGAATCATTATCATGATTGCTAATATCTTGGTTGTCTTCATTTTGTGTTTTGGTGAATTTCTTCTTCTTTCTGAATTGGTCTTTGTGTAAAAGTTGTTTTCTTATGTGGGGTTTGATTAGTAATTTTTTACCAATTGTTTTAAGGGGCTTTACTTTCCTGTTCTTGGTTTTTAGTTTATTAAATTGTTCCGGGCTGTTTAACTTTGTAAAGTTTGGATTCACTTCAACGTTTAATCGATTTTTATTTATTTTATTCAAGATTTTATTCTTGTTTGTTTCTATTCTATCATATATTGTTTTGTTATCTACTTTGCCTAGATGTATCTCTGAGGGTCTCTCCTTGGTAGTGAGATGTATAGTTTTATTGTACGTATTTACTGCTTTTGTTACTAAATCAAAAAGTTTTTCAGTTTTCTCTAGTATTCTAATATGTTCATTTAGGGTACTGTGCAGGCGTTACACATCCGAATTTCCGGTGTGTCTATAGGGGGTGGTAAAATGTGTTAGTATATTCTTTTCTTTTAGATAATTTTCAATAGAGTAAGTTTTGAAAGCGGGGTCATTGTCCATTGTTAATTTCTTTGGTTCAGGCATGTATGAGTATAGTTTTTCCATAGCATTTAAAATGTCTTTTTGGTTTTTTGATTTAAGTTTTTCTACTGAAGCAAACTTGCTGAACTTGTCGATACAACTTATATATTTGTTGCTATTGGGTACGATCCATATGTCCATATGGTAGTGAATGTGTGGTTCTAAGGGTGTTTCTGTTTTTTCAAATGATAATTTAATAGGGTTTCTTTCTATTTTCAAATTGCAGATATCACAATTATTTATGATTTTAGTTATTTGTGTTTTAAGGTTTGGGTAATAATACTTTCTTTTTAAATCTAAATATAATTTTTCTATTCCTACGTGATTTAATTCCTTATGTTTTTTATGTATGATTTCTTCTAGTGCAGTTAAATCGTAGACATCTTCTAAGAATGTATGAGTTCTGATCAAAATTTGGTTGTGTGGTTCGTTTTCCAATACGTTTGGAATTCTAAAAATAATTTATCGTTGTTACAATATAAAAAGTTTTTATGATTTATGTCAATTTCTGATATGATTTTTTTCAAAATCTATTTCTTTGAATTTTTTCTTAATTATTTTTATTCTTCTTTTGTTAAAAGGAAAGGTTATGGTTTCATCATTTTGTATTCCTGTTTCTATGATAATTTGTCGAATAGATATATTTAAACTTTGATCGGTAATTGGAATTAGATTTGAACTATCTGACTCATTCGAGTGTTGTGTAGAAGCGAGTTCTAAAATGTTTAATACATTCTCGACATTTGTATTAATCTTTGTACTAGCTCTATTTTTCTCCTGTGAACTTGTTCTATCTATTCTTATTCTTGATAGCGCGTCGGCTACCTTATTTTCTTTTCCTGCGATGTGCTCGATTTGAAAATCGTATTCCTCCAATTTTATCTTCCATCTTTGAAGTTTAGAGTTGGGTTCTTTTAAGTTATGCAACCATGTTAATGGTCGATGATCAGTTTGTAGTTTAAAGTGTCTACCGTATAGGTAATGGCGGAATTGTTTGGTTGCCTAAACAATGGCTAAAAGTTCTTTTTCTATAACTGAATAATTGGATTCATGTTTGTTTAAAGTTCTGGACGCGAAGCATAATGGTCCATGTGATTGACTCAGTACAGCTCCAATTGCAAAATTGGATGCATCTGTGGTTAATATAAATTCTTTATTAAAGTCAGGATGTCTGTTTAATAAGTCGTCTGACATAGCTAATTTTAATTTTTCGAATGATTCTTTATATTCTTTATTGTTTATATTTATTTGTTTATCCTTTCCTAAACAGAGAGTTAGTGGTTTTATGATTTTCGCGTAATCATGGATGAACTTTCTGTAGTATCCTGTTAGGCCTAGAAAAGATTGGATTTCCTTGATAGTTTTTGGTATGGGAAAATTTTGTATTGTGTTTATTTTTTTACGATTAAGTTTAATTCCGTCTGGGGTAATTATATAACCTAAGAATTCACTTTCTTTTTTCATAAAATCGCATTTATTTAGGGATACCTTTAACTTTACAGACTGTAAATTGGTGAAGATCTTATTAAGTGAATATATATGTTCTTCCAATGAAGTTGAGAATACTATTATGTCGTCGAGGTAGACATAACAGATTTTTCCTACATATTCCTTTAAGACCTCGTTCATCATTCGTTGGAATGTGGCGGGGGCATTTTTAAGACCAAATGGCATTCTTAGCCATTCGTAGTGTCCTGATAGTGTTGAAAAGGCTGTTTTTTCTCTATCTTGGGGGTTAATTTCGATTTGGTGAAAGCCTTTTGTTAAATCTAGTGTGGAAAAATAGTTTGCTTTTCCTAATTTATCTAATATATCATCAATAAGAGGAATAGGGAATTTATCCTCTTTTGTTACATTATTTAATTTCCGATAGTCGATGATTATCCTCCATTCCTTGTTTCCTAACTTGTCCTCTTTTTTGGGCACAATCCAGATTGGAGCATTGTAAGTTGAAGTACTTGGTTTGATAATTTTTTTATCTAACAGATCTTTGATTTGTTTGTCCACTTCTTTTTTGTGGATTTCGGGATATCTATATATCCGTGTGAAGATAGGTTCTTCATTTTTTGTGGGAATTTTATGTTTTACATGATTGGTAAAACTTAAATCATCTCCTTTTTGGTAAAAAACCTTTTGATGTTTTTTAAATAAATTAAATAAACTTCTATGTTCCTCATCGTTTAGATGTGAGATTCTTTGACTTTCCAAATTTTCGAAAGTAAATGTGTCTGGCGGAATCAAATTGTTTAAATGATTTATTTCTTTTTAATATTCCTGTTCATCTTCCACAGAAAAGAACAGTGGAATAATTTGTTCATTTAGTTTTAGTATTTTGTTTTTAAAATCAATACTGGCATTATTTGGAAATAGTATATTGTTTCCAATTAATCCATCGAAATTGACATTAAAGTTGTGGATTTGAAAAATGCAATCTACGCGAGATTTGAGTGCAAATTTTTCTTTTGGTATAACTAATTCCTTGTTTATAAATATGGATGTACCTACTGTTTTGATCTCTAATGGGTACTTTCGTGTATGTGTGTCGATTTCTGGAGCCTTTTTTTTGTTTATTAGACTATTAGTGGCTCCTGTGTCAATTAATAGTCTCAACGTTTCGTTATTTTTGTCTAACCTAATAAAGGAAAGTTTGTTGTCTTGTTGTGTCGATAAGTTTCCGAGCCTACATTCGGAAAAACCGTTTTATTTTGATCACTTTCATTGTAGTTACTTTGGATCCTCTTTAATTGACTAGAAGTTGGGTCAACTTCCATAGGTTTATATTGTCTACTGGGAGGTTTGTAATTTGGGCTATAATTATTACCTTTGTAATTTGGATTAGGATTATGATTGAATGGGGGTTTAATATGTATTGGATTTTTGGGAATGAAATTGTTTTGATTTTGGTAATGTAAATTATTTTGTGGTCTTTGATTTGGATAAGTTGTAAGTTTAAAGGTTTCTAATAATTTTTTATTAGTCAATTCGGATTTATCGTCTATAAAACCTGCTTGTGTTAGTTCATGTAAAGCTGCTTGTAAACTTTGTGGTTTTAAAGCAAATAAAACTGTTCTCATATGAACAGGTAAACGTTCTTTAAATATGTTAAGGGCTGTTTCCGTATTGTGAGGGATTTCAGATTGTTTCCCTTCTTGAACAGTTTTTGATTCAGTTCACACAATGCCCTTTGGATGTCGTTATAAAAGTTCGTTACGCTTCCTTTGTATGGAATTTGTCTTAATTCGTCATATAATTGGAAGGAACTTTTAAATCCTCCAAAATTTGAAATTAAAAGTGCTTTTATGTCAGTCCATCTGGTTAGGTGGGCATGAATCTCTATACACCTTTTGGCTTTACCAATTAGTTTAGATTTTAAAATATTTATGCACATTTGTTGAATCTGGTCGTCATGTTTTTCTAATGTCGGTTGTATGCCGTCTATGTTTACTATAAATGTATATAAGTCCTCTCTTCGTCCGTCAAAAGTGTTCAGCTTTTCTATATATTTTATGGGTCAAGAGTTAGCGTTAGAGACATTTTGTAATTTGTTTTTTCTGACAAACTATTTGTAATATTTTCACTTGTAAATTTTAAATTTGGTTCTATAATATAACTTAAATTATTCTTACTATCGTTTGTATTTATTCTCTGGTTTAGGTATTCTTCGTCTGATGATTCATCCGTGTGTCCAGAGTAGGGTGTTGGTTTTTTGTTCCTTGTCTTTCTCAATTTTTTGATGAAGCTCATCGGTTGATTTTACAGTATTGTTCTTTTATATTAGTTTTAGTATTTTTTTTTTTTTTTTGTTATTTAAAAATCAGTTTCCTCTATGGAATTTGTAGTATTGTCATTTGCGTTGACGTGAACTACTAACTGAAATTATTCATTGAAGTATTTTGCAATATCGTTTAAGTCCGATTTTAAGTTATTAATTCCAAAGTTTTCTTTTTCACAGAATTTTGGATATTAATTTCACTTTTATACGGGTACAGGTTAATTTAAAATATTTTCTTTCTTTTTGTAGAAAATTAATTTTTATTTAACTATTAAGTAGTATACTTGAACGATAGGGATAGGGATACACTTTGAATAAACCGTGTGTATATTTTATTGCGTATGCTCTTTTTCGTACAATCTTACACGAATATAATCACAACAAATTTTAAAAATACGATGCTAATATTCCCTTTCATGGGTTGACCGTAATTTATAAACTTTTAGTAGATTCTTATTTTCAAGGGATACACATATTATATTTTACGTATCCTACCGACTGCGCCAATTTTAATTGAGATTTAATAAAAGATCTTTTTAAAAAGTTTAATTAAAGAGCGGAGCTCTTCATGTCTTTATTGTTTGCGAGTATCTTACGAACTAAACTAAACATAGTATATTTACAAACTCTTTGTCATCGTTTTATCGTTTCGTGATAAACACTTTGTCAGCATTTTATTCTTATTTATGATTTATCTTAATGAGAATAACATGAATTGGGATCAAATGAATTTTCAATAGTGCAATATGAATTTGATTCTATTTCTTTTGTTTACAAATAAACTAAAAAATTCTGTTTGTATTTTCTGTGGTTATAACCTATATATATATATATATATATTTATATATTTATAACATACATATATATTTAATTTATAATAGGTGTGTCCGTACACGACAAACAATCCAAAACAGTACAAAATAGCACAAAGTCCGTTCCCGTATACCGCAAATTGTGTTTTACATCATATGAGCGTTCTCTCGAGGGAGTGAAATAAGAAATTTTTGGTGTAGGTTGTTGGTTTTCTGGTGTGCGTACAGAGATAAGTGCGCATTTACCAATTATTTTTGGGTGCTTCAAACTTCGTTGTTGTTTTTGTTTTCTGTATCGAAAAGAGAATTTGATATATCTTAATGACACACCTTACAAATTTGGTCAGGGACCAATAATATCCCTGAATTTGGATTAGATGCGTTCTCGTACTTTCCCTTTTTCTGAGGGAGATTTACCCCCACTTTTTAACAAATGACAGACTTCAGAATCTAAAGCCTCCGGCACAGAGAATACTTTACATGCGTCCGCGTCAGCAGTACTTTCACAGATACATAAAAATACATACATTCTTATAGGGCGTATAGTAGCTCAACATATAACTTTTCTCTTTTCGTCAGCGTTGACAATCGACATATTGTGACATTTCAAAAGTTTTTTTTTGAATTTCAAATTAACGTTTGTCAAATATGTCCTTTTTATTTTCAAAGCTGTAACAAATTGTTCCATTTTTCATCATTCCGGCTTTTCAATGTTTAACCCAAAAAACCTTGCACATTATGTATAAAGTCTGGACCCAAAATCGACAGTTGCATTTTTTGGTATTAATATGGGTAAGTTCATAAACGTCAAACCGCTGCATTAATGCAAAATGTGCGTTCATAAATGTAAATAAATTGATTAGCTTTGCATGACGGCAATCTGTAACTGCGTTCATAAAAGCAATATGACAGTCAAACTGCAGTCAACTTTGTAGTACTCTTAATTCTGTTGCAGAGCTGCATGAAAATGGCGTGCAAAAATGTGTAAGTAAAATAATTGCAAAATAAATATATATTGCCAAGATATATGTCAGTTTTACTATGATTATACTATAAATGTTTTCTAGTGATGAATACGGGCAACCAATTTAGACGGACGCTGACACAAAACTCCTGATTTAAATCCGTTTAAGGATGGAATCAGAATTCGTATCAAGAAAAAGGAAAAAATCAGTTCTTTGGAGAAAATTTTTACTTGATATGGAATCTCTTTTGGAACGTGAAATGTGTCCCTTTTCATGTGAAACTATCCTCTAAACACATCATCCGGAAATTTTTATTTTTTGGGATACGTTTCGGTTTCCGAGTACCTCGACTCAGAAGAATTAATATTATCGTTCGGCCAACGTTGTTTTTACTTTTCCAAATATTTCTCTGACTATTTCCAAATGTTGTTCCACATAATCCACTCAATATCAAAATAAGAATTGTATTTCTGAGAGACATATTACACCAATTCACTTCACCCCATATGTTGTTTTTTGCCTGCCTACTTGTTGCTTTTATGAACTCTATTTTCAACAGTGCTCAACTCCTGCAAGTATGCATCAGTAATAGCGTTCATAAGTGCATTGAACGCATTTTATATGTATTGCATGAGCAACAATGTTGCAATTATTAACTCAGCCTATATTCCTTAAGTTCGAGCAGTATCACTAAGTATAGTATTTAATCCAGTAACTCGTCTGGTGGTACATGCCGCTGCGCATGTAAAGTGTTCTATGCCAGAGCCTGGAACACATGAACATGAGAATGTTCATTTAATAGGGAAGCATTGGAATAATGGAACTATCAACTATCAACTTTGTCATATTGATATTTGGCTTGTTTATGTCTGTCAGCTGATAAATGTGTCATTGAATGAAATACAGCTCAATTTCGTTTTGTTTGGTACATAAGCAAAATATTTAATATGTCCTTTAAAAAGTTATTATTTTTTGACGTCGTTCGGTTATATATTATTTTTACAATTTTATTAATTTGTTATGAAATTGTTCATAGACGAGAAGCTCAATTAACTTCACATACCAATGCATTGGAAACTAATTTGAATCACCTACAATTCAATTATAAAACTAAATTAGAATTTAAAATTAATGAAAGTTATAGCTACAAGGCATTCATGAAAGACTTTCCAAATTTTAAATATAAAAGCTATAATCGTTTGGTGATTTTGCCGCTAAATGTAACAAGAGATAATCGAAAGCAAAATTCGTGTCCGATAGAACATGCTATTGAAAAAAATATTGACGGTTCTGACATGCAACATTATAGTACTAGTCGTATACTTGAATATAATCGGGACTTAGCGATGCATTTCGGCAGTTTAGGTAGTTCTTTAGACTCCACCATGGTGGAAAGTAGAGCATTAAATAACAGTTTTTTCGATTTACAAATGAATGTGCCCGAAAGCATGCCAATGGTATATAACGACGAAAATCCAATTAAAAGTGATATATTTTTAAGAAATTACCACAGCAACATAAGCACTGAGTCTAAAGACGTATTAAGCATTCAGGTGAGAAATACTATTTATAGAACATCTTATTCTAGGCTCTAAGTTATGTTACAACAAGCAAATATACAACAATGGATGGATGCTTAGATTTATACTAACGATATCTTTCACCGAAGTAATATTTGGCAACGGTTGGTGACGTTATGTGGAATCTTTCACGTGAAAACATTAGAAAAAAATACCGTCAGTTAACAGATGCCTTTACTATAACTATAGGCCTATTTCCATACATCAGCAAATATATGGAGGTAAATATACTATGTGTGCTCTAGTCTGAATACACTCGGCTTGCAATCGAAAAATATATCTCAGTATAGCATTCCAGTTCGTTTGACTCATTTTCAATCATTTTATCCAAAAAAAAAGTTTATTTTAGATTAATCATGAGAGAATATTCTGCTCTTAGACCATAGGATTCCTCGGAAGAGGTGTAATCTTCTTTCTAAATATCCGCAGATGATTTGTATGTGTTCTTTTGATTGAGATTCATCTTTCGGATATGTTCTTTATGTTCGATTGTTTGTGTGTTTGAATATTTAAATTATAAACTATTTAAAACAAATGTTCATGATCTTTAAATGCGTCTGGGTCCCTTTGCTTATGTGTTTTTTATTATGATTTTTCGGTTATTCCTTACAAATACATTATGTGTTTTGACTGAACTTAATTACTTCCGTAAGTGTATCTTGTGTCTTTTGACCTGTTTATTTTATTAGCATTACAGTTTTCAGTGGCTGCAACTCGCGGCAACTTTTATAACCGATATAGCAATTGTGAATGAATGAATGCATTGTTCATGCTAACACTCTTCTATATCTTTCTGAAACCTATTTTTTTATTGATTTTATTAATTATTATTTTTATTAAATAAAGCAGAAGTGAACTAAATGCTGTCACCTTTTATCGTTTGTTATGGTTGGAAACAATTTTTCGAGGCACCGGCTTCAGAAGCCGGAAGCTATAGAACTTTTTAATTACACTCAATTATTGTAGCATTTAAACTATTGTTGGTACTAGTAAAAACGCTTTATAACTTTCACTCTACTTGAAAGAAGTATGTATTTGAATCCTGTATTTTTTATGTTTTCTTAAGATAAGAAGAAAAACAAACGTAGTACTTAGCACCCATATTTCATCCACTCTAAAATGTCTTATCCCATTATTTGAATCCTATTTCCAGTTTCTGAATCATGCGATGATACTTCCTTATATTATTTTATTCTGATTCATTCGAAATCGTAACTTTGGTTGTTTTGAAGTTTGAGATGTCTTACATATGTATGTCACACAAGCATAGTTCGTTATTATTAATAACATGTTAATAATAGGTTAATAATTATTTAAAATCGTGCTAGACGTACGAGCATGGTGATGATATGACGAAATCTTTGCTGGTTCTTGAAAAATATATTTTCAAGGATAGCAAAAATAACTTTAAAGTGAATAACTACTGCATACAAATTTTGGTTGTGCATACTACAAGAGATGGAATATAGTGCAGTTGTTGAATTCCTTCTCTTATTTTAAAGATGGTAAACTAAGAAGGGCACTTGTTCTGTTACACCCGCTATTATGCCGAGCATTTCCTTTGTCCGAATGCTCGGATCCAGTGAACAGACAACCCTTGGCAGAACTCTCTGTGAGGGATGTTATATCTTCCATTCGGTCAATGCAAGCGCCGGTGATTACCTTGCCTCTTCTCTCAGCTACCAATAATAAAGTGCACTCAGATTTAATACTACTATTTAAATTCGCTAATAATAAATAAGAAAGAAAAACTTTCGCTCTTTTCTTTTTTGGAAACCCACAATCCTGGTGTGCTGTTGGCTAGCGAAACTTAAGTAAATTAGATGCGCAATCTGATGTGCAAGAATTACAATATAATCAGAAGAGACCAGTCACAATCCACTCGAGATTGTGGGTGGTTGCATTATGTATAGCAATGAAGTACACAAATCGGGAGTGCTAGAAGCAGTCATTGTACGTATCTCTCCAAGGTAGAAAAAAGTTTGTGATCACTGCATTCTTAATTAGGAAAAAATAACTTCATTTTAGGCGGATATTTAATAGCTAAACACTGCGAACAGGGTACCGCTATTCCAAGTGCGTTCAGGCTGGATTTGCTTGCAATCAACAGACAATTATTTCATAGAAAGTCCCATGTGATGCTTACTAAGAACACTTAACGTGGAGGGAAACATAAGGAACTATTTATATACGTATACTTCGACTCCTGAAACATATCTAATAAAGGTCGATGAAACATGTTGACCTAAAATTCTTTTGGGAAATACTAGGTGATTTCTATGATAGCCGAACACATTGCAATTATTTCCTCTAGGAGAGGGCGCCCTGTTAACATTGAAGCTGATGTAGACGAGGTCTTTGACTACTTCGAAGATAATATTGCCTAGTGAGATAATCAGTCCTAGATGTTGTGTGTCCTTTCATGATAGCATATTCTCGTACATCGTTTTTGCCATAATAAGCCATAATAATAATAATTGGATGGCGCCACATTCCACAAGGGGCCTAGCTCACTCGTGTTGTGCGCGCTACTGTTTTCTTACGAGCAGATGGGACTTACAGTTTTTGCCGACTTCGAACGGCGAACATTGGACAGCTTTTTCTTAGATAGTTATTACTCTTTGAATGTTGCCAGCAGCTGGAAAGAGATGGGGTCGTGAAAAATTCGAGGTGTTCTGTCGGGTATCAAACCTGAACCTTCGGCGTGTGAGGATCGCACTCTACCCACTATGCCAAGGTGTAATAAGCCATAAGCAAGTTCTAAGTAAAATGCAATAAGACGAGCTGGCCAGAGAAATAAATTTAAGTGTGATCCATCTTTCTACAAACGGAAACCAAACGAACGAAGGGATGGGTACATACTTTATACAAATGGACGAAGTCATTAAACGTACAATGCGTAAGACGATACAGAAGGTGGCAGAAAACGGTTATGGCGATATTTATTGGAATGCTACCATCAATGCACTTCACATGTAAAAACAAGATTCCTGACAAGACTTTTACTCTTCTACAGGCGATGTATGTATCCTCAAAGTACAGAGATTTGCTCTCTTAAGTAACAGATAGAACAGAACTAGAACAAGTTCGGCATAGTTAACGCCCTGAGAAGGTCGTTGACTGCAAAAAGTCTAGTAAGATATTTAAGCCTCTCATTGGACCAGTATCTGAATGGTGGAATTCATATGGAAACAGCTCTGACCAGGGCCAACATAACAACGGTTTTATAGCAGTCAACATAACACCAGAGAAAGGTGAATGCCTTATCGTTTTCATTTTATTATTACTCTGTTTAAAATGAAAGAACAGTAGCACGCAGAAAACGAGTAGTTGTCCTCTTGAACTGTAGTTTTATTTAATTTATTCGTTTAATAGATGAGTGCATTTCGAAAATACTTACTTTTTCAGAATTTAAAAAAAACATACTGGTGTAAATTAAATCAAAATTATAGAAAACGGTTGCATTAACAATTTAATTTATTGCAAAACGTATCTCATATTGTTTTTTAATACTCCTTTAAATCTATAGGTGAATTGCAAATACAATCTTACCAACGGACAATAGATGTACTTAAGATTAGATAATTCACAAAAATTGTAGAAAGACTAAAAAATATCAATTTAAGTTGAAATACTATTCCCAGATTTTTAATTTGTTCTATGTAATGAAATTTAAGATGTTTTAATGGGAATGGGTTGACAATGTGTTGTGTAGAGTTGCGGAAAATAGTTCCTAGCCGGACAGAACATGGAATGGTTCCTTTGTGGAATGGAAATAGTTCCGAGGAACTATTTAGTTCCGAGTAACTATTTAGTTCCGAGTAACTATTTAGTTCCGAGTAACTATTTATTTCCGAGGACCTTTTTAGTTCCGAGGATCTATTTATTTCCGAGGATCTGTTTAGTTCCGAAGAGATGTTTAGTTCCATCTCCAATGTTAATATGGACGGTGGTTCATATTCACACAACTAAATAGTTCCATTCCAAAGACATGTTTGAATAAATGGTGTTGTGGCATTCCAAACACATGTTTGAGTAAATGGTATAGTTTTAGGATACTTATTGGTGGAGAAAAAAATACAAGTGGATTAATAATTTCATTTTTCGATTAAATTCAATTTGTTAAATTAACATATTACAACGCATATACATAGTGGCGTAAGTAATTTCCATTCTCTTCATTTATTCGGAAACAACTAAGAGGTATTAGTACAGTCCTGAAAGGGCTAAGTGAACACAACCTGAGGACATCCATCCTGAAATGTTAAGACTAGAACCCTCGCTTAAAATTCGTATCCAGTGCTTCAAAACTGCCTGGCCCTAAAAACCTTTTTGGCATAGTTACTACCTCATAAGAAAATTAATAATTAGTGAATGTTCTGAAATTAAACTTAAAAAACTACTACTAATAAACTTCTACTACTTTACCAATTTTCTTCTACCTGTTACAGTTGAAACGATATGTTTTAAATTTCAAAGAACGTTGATATACCTGAACAAGATTTGAGCATTTGTCTAGCAACAAAACTATTCAGTAGAAATAGTTCCAGCACCGATGTAGTTCCTGGAATTGAAATAACATTTGGCGTCGTTGTAAAAAAAAAATAAAAAATCAAAAATAATACTTTAAGAAAAAACAAAGTTTTACAGTACTTAATACTTGGTGTATCCACCACGGACGTCAAAAACCACTTGTATTCGATTGGGCATGCTATCGACTAAATTCTTACACGTCTCAGGCGTAATGTCTTACCATGCAGTCCTCACGTTGGCCCAGATTTGGTCTAAATTGCCGATTCCCCTGCAATGGATTTTTTTAAAACCCCCCATAGGTGTTCAATAGGGTTTAGATCCGGAGACTGCGGTGGCCATGACATCACTGTAAAATTATTATCTGTTAACCATTTTTGGGTTATTTAAGCTGTGTGCTTCGGGTCATTGTCGTGCTGGAAGACAATGTCTGAAGCGTCAACACCGAATTTGGCTAGTGATTCCATTAAATGCCTATTCAAAATATCTATAAAAGATGATGACGTCATACGTCCTTAAAACCTGTGAATGTTTCCAACTCTTTGTGACATCATGCAACCCCAAATCATAATAGATGCTCCTCCGAACTCCAAAGTGGGTTTAACGTTACGGGGTTGTAATTTGTCTCCATTAGTTTTCCAAACCCACTCTCGCCTATTTAATCCCAAACGGTTAATTTTGTTTTCATCTGACCAGATAACTTTTGCCCAATCTTCAGACAACCAATTAGAGTGTTTTCTAGCGAATTTCAGCCTTAAGTCTCTATGACGTTTTGTTAACAAGGGCTTTCTTACTTTGGCTCTTCGTCTTAAACCAGCTGCCCTTAGAGTCCTGCCAATGGTTTCAGCAGAAACGGTAATATTTTGCTCGACTTCTAGTGCCCGCTTGATTTGAACCGCATTTTCAAATGTTTGCGTCCTCAAGGTACGAACAATCTTGCGGTCTTCAATATCAGACAAGATCTTTTTGCATCCGACACGGTTTGTACAAGGCTAATTTTTGAGAGTTTGACGAAATTTGCTTATGGCACCAATGGATATTCCCTCAATTTGGTCCTTTCCTGCTGTTTTCAGAGGTTTGTTATTCGGACCCATTTTTCAAAACTTTAATTAAAATTAACAAAATGTTTATATTTAACTAAACTAGACAACAGAACAGGGAATGTTGCAAATTAGTTTACCTTGCACTTTTCTTTTATATGTAATACAAAAATTCACAAAATTGATCACGATTCCACTGCAAATGCATTCGTCCAAAAAATCGTTTGTTTGAGTGGGAATAGAAAACAATCTTCATGAACCGGTACAAGGACCTTCGAGTGTTACCAAATTATAACATAATGGTCAAACGCATCCAACTTCATCCCTCTGAAGGTCATAATGCATTTTTGAAGAAAAAGCGTGATCAATTTTGTGAGTAAATGTATGTCCATGGAACTATGCATTCATAGTTCCATCAGCATGTTCAGGTTTAAACATGTATTAGTCTCCGGAACAATAATGTAAGGAGGCGAAGGAATATATTGAAAGTATTAGCTTTTCTCTCTCTTCTTTTCACACCGCAATATACAGTGTTTGACGTAAGGTTGATGGTGTACATAATACAAAGAAGTCAAAGAAATACACAATATATATGAAATATATGAAATATATTTTTTGAGTTGCGTGATGTCTGAATTGACACATTCACGATGTATCTGTCATGTTTGAGCTACCGAACATGTCATGAAATATCGGAACTACCGACAGCAGAACAAGGTCCAGGAACTATGTAGCTCCGGAACTACACAACTCTATTGCTGTGTAGTGTTAATATTTTACATATAACATTTTTATATTAATAATAATAATTGTTGGAGCTACAGTCCATAGATGGACCAGGGCCTATTTTGCTCATCAACTACTCGTGTTGTGCGCGCTATTGTTCTCTCACGAATAGAAGGAACATACAGTTTTTTTGCCAACTCCGAACGGCGAAATTTGAGAAGCCTTCTTAGACAGTTATTACTCTTTGAGTGTTGTCAGCAGCTCGAAAGAGGTGGTGCCGTGAAAAATTCGAAAAATTGATGTTTTAGCTGGAAGTCGAACCTGGATCCTTCGGCGTGTGAGTGTCGCACTCTACCCACTACGCCACGGCGACCACGCATATTTTTATATTGTATAAACCAAATATTTCTAAACATCGGCACCTGAAACATTACTTAAGGGAACTCTAAGAAATGTCCATGAAACATGTATACATAAAAGTCTTTTGGGAAATACTAGATAATTTCTATGATAGCCGACCACATTGCATCTATTTGCTCTGAGAGGGGGCGCTCTGTTAACAGTGAAGCTGATGTAGACGAGGTCTTTGACTACCTCGAAGATAATATTGCGTGTGCCATATGCTGTTCTAGACGCCGATGCTGTGTGTCTTTCTTTAATGATAGCATATACTCGTTTTTCGTTTTGCCCTAATAAGCTCTAAGCAAAAGACCACGCCCCAAGCATTTCTAAGGTTTTAGAAAAAATAATAGCTCAGTGTCTATTGTGGTTCATTGAATCAATAAAACTTGATTTCCAAAACCAGGTAGCATTCAGAGCCTACATAGTTTGTGCCAATGCACTTATGCACTTAGTCTTTTACGTTACCAAAGCCATGTAACAATTCTCTTCCGTGATTTTAAAAAGGGTTTCAAAAAAGGACTCGTTTGAATATATAAAAATTCAATATTTAGTACATCAGTCTCAGAATCTACAAATACCTCCATTCCTGTCTATTTCACTGAAAAATTTGTGTGAAAGTCAAGAGCTGATACTTTAAGTATATGGTATATCTAAAGGCTCCTCTCATTTGATAGCTTTACATATAATCAATTTTGATGAACTCTCAGCTTTAATTAGTTAGCACAATAACCTCGATAATTGCTTTCAGGCGATCAATGTAATCATGCAAATACAATAATATGAGTATAAAAAATGGAAACTTAACGACATTTCTATTATAGAATATATATTGAGATAACATTGTTTCTCTCCCTCTATCTCAACGAATTTAAAAGCCAACGCATGAGTCAAAACAAAAAAACTCGCACCCAGATACGCTACGGTTATAGACGTGCAAACTTGTATTGTGTTAAACTCCCAAAACACCTTTTACAACTCAGAACGTAACGTTTCCTTAACTAGGTTGCGGTTGAGGCACACAGCTTTTCCATAAAAAATGTTAAAAAAGACTGTTTCCTAAGATTAAAATAATAAAATAATAAATTTTTCCTAGTAAGTTGTTGGATAACCTTTTCCCTGTAATACCTTTTATAGGCGCTAGGCATGTAATCCACTGTTCTCGTCTGTTATATCCACCCTTCGTACAATATTATGTTCTTAAACATGGTTTTGAAGGTGATGGTATGTAAGAATTCTGCGTTCAAGCACAAATTCTCTCTGGAATTCAGGTCCGGAGACTGGGGAGGTATCCGCATCCAAAGCTTTACATTGTGCGTAGTATGTTTCTAGTCATTATCTTACTGCATCCAAAGCATGCATCCAAAGCTTTACATTGTGCGTAGTATGTTTCTAGTCATTATCTTATTGAAACTATAAATCTTCTTCTAGAACAAATTTTACAGAATCTAGAATCTATTAGGTATACCCGTATGAAATGAGTTTTTTGAAAATAAAACACTAATTATTAATGGGAAAGTAAAAACATTTTATTCAAAGTATTGGCCATTGTTTTCTACACATTTTGACCACCTTTCTGGCAATTTGTGAATACCACGCCAATAAAGTTGTTCGTCTTTTAAAGCAAACCAATCAGACACCCAATTTTCGATCTCCTCGTAACAATCAAAGTGCTGCTCAGCCAATGCGTGTCCCATCGATGAAAACAAATGGTAGTCGGAAGGAGCCAAGTCTGGTGAATACAGCGGGTGGGGTAGCTACTTCCAGCCAAGTGTTTTGATTGTATCCTGAACCGGTCATGGAGCAAAATTACCTTGCCGTGTCTTCTGGCCCATTCTGGTTCAAATTGATGATCTGTTGTCGGTAGCGATCAGTATTAACGGTTTCACCAGGTTTCAGGAGCTTGTGGTACAGCACACCTTTCTGGTCCCACCAAGCACACGGCATTGTCTTCTTGCCGAATCGATCTGGTTTTGCAGTCGATGTTGATGGTTTTCCCAGATTAACCCATGATTTTTTCCGTTTATGATTCTTAAAATAAGTCCATTTTTCATCCCCAGTAACAATCCGATGCAAAACCGATTTTCTTTCGTGTCTCTGAAGCAAAATTTCACATGTGTTTTTTCGGTTTTCCATCTGTCTTTCATTCAATTCATGTGGCACCCATTTTCTACACTTTTGGATCTTTCCCATAGCTTTTAAACGGTCAGAAATTGTTTGTTGTGCAACATTTAAAATTTCTGCCATTTGCTTTTGACTCAAAGTGTCATCTCCATCCAATATCGTTTGCAATTTGACGTCTTCAAACTTTTTTGGTGGTCTTCCACGTTCTTCATTTCTCACATCTAAATCATTATTTCTGAACCGTTGAAACCATCTTTTGCATGTTGCTTCTGATAGAGCATGATCACCATATGCCTCGACAAGCATTCGATGCGACTCTGCAGCACTTTTCTTCAAATGAAAACATAAAATTAATTCTTTTCACAAATCATCACTCTCTGGTACAAAATTCGACATTTTTGTCACGATGAAAAAATATGATGTTGTCTGTTCAATTACTTGATGTATACTAAATATTTTTCACAGAAAAAATAAGGGCTCGTTCACATTTAATGTTCTTTATCGAGACATTTGTATCTTGACGCTCATGCCGGTATACCTGGTAACTTTAATTTGCCCATGCCGACGTACCATTTTTCCTCCATACTAGCTTTTTGTCTTTTATTCAGATGATGCAAAATTAACTCCAAACGAAGAAGATGACTTTGTTTCTTAAATTCTAAGGGCTTAGAAATGAATTCATTTGCAAAATCCACTTCTTACTTCTACTTGACTTTTTACAACCTACTTGGGTACAATACCAATCTGTTTTTAATGTTCGCTAAATAGTATCATCAAATTTTTTGCAAAAATTTGTATAGCTCTGGCTTTTTTCGAGATTTAGTTGAAAGACATTTAGTTGATATTTAAAGTGCTTTATGCGTGAGCAAAAGTGGTGTGTTTTTACAATTGTCGTGCAATTAGAAGAAAACATAAAACCGTATAAGTTCCACATGCAGCGTAAAAAATATATTATTTGCTGCCCTGGATGTTTCGGCATTTATGGAAATTAAACGATGGATCAACCGTCACATACTCAAGGTCAAATGCAGTTCTGCAAGAATAATAAAAGTAAAAATCGTGTGATGTGGACAGTGACAACTTCTATCTAACTGTGCCATATTCTATTATTCATGTTATATGTACAACCCAATTCAAAAAAAAAACCGAATATCATTGTTTTTCACCTTAAAAGAATAATGTAACACTGGACGCAATAAGTGAGTGAAATTCATAGTCGACTATGGATTTTTTTTGTAAGTGACGCCTCCTATATGTCCCGGGACTTATTGAGTGATGTGTTAATTTAGAAAAAGGAAAATTTTGCTGTTTATACAGTATTTCAAGAATGACTTTTCACATTGAAAATAAATGAAAAAGTTCAACTTTATTAGCTGATAACTCACACATTTTCATATCAAATTATTATTTTTTTTTTTTGATTCATTACAATTACATATAGTTTATACATTATACAAAAGATAAAAAAACCAACAAATTCCTTGAAAAATTAAAGAAACCACAACAAAAACAAATACAACTCAATTTTTTCGTGTCAAGAAACTCTTTTCACAAATCATAAAATGTACACTTACGTTAACAGTAATAAAAATTGCAACAAATGGGAATGCATTATTAATAATTTTAGTATTTTGTATGAGTTCCTTTTGAGTTTATCACACATTGTAATCGGAATGAATCAATTTCCGTAGATCGTAATTGGTGGGTATTTTTTGCCATTCTTCCAATATTGCGGTATTGAGTGCTACTTTATTTGTTGGTTGTCTTTTAGCGACATTTCTTTTCAAATGAACCCACAAATTTTCAATAGTGTTAAGGTCTGGACTTTGGGGAGGTGTATCAATGACTTTGCCGCAATTGTAAAGCAACCATAACTGCACCATTTGGGACTTATGTTTCGGATCGTTATCCTCCTAAAATTTGAATAGTGGTTTGTTGTCTTTAATGAATCAAAATTTTCTTGCACTGTTTAGCAAACGACACCTTAGAATGCTTAAATATTTTCCCGCATCCATGGTGGTCTCTATAAATGCTAATTCTCCATCTCCTTTGCTTGATATGCACCCCCAAACCATAATCGACATTTTTCCAAATTTGACTGTGGGAATAATGTTACGACTTTCTAGCGATGTTAGAGGCTTTCGCCATACTCTCGTCTGCCGAACAGTTTCATGTAATACAACAACATCACACTCTTCCAATAACTGCTTCGCTAGTTTGCTGGTCGAAATTTGAGGATTGTTATTAATTTTTCTAAGCATTATGCGCTCAACACGTTTTTATTTTTGGCACAGGGCCGCCGCCGCTCTTTAGCTCCAATCTGCGTTCATTTTCAGCACGATTTATCACATAAATTGTTCTACGTGTTACTGAAAACATTTCCGAAAGTTCCTGTAAATTTTTTTCCCAATTTGTAATTGTAATAAATCAGCTGAATCACTTCAAACGACAAACGTGTACCTGGCATTTTTTCCAATGAAATTTCAAGCTAAATATTCATGCACAATGACAATTTATCACTAAATGAATTGCAAAATCGCAAGGAATAACAACTCAAATCATATAACAGTAAAGTACCGTTGGTCATTTCACATCTACACGTATGTAAGAAGCGAAGGACATCTGCAGAAATGATTTGTGAAAAGAGTTTCTTGACATGAAAAAAATTGAGTTGTATTTGTTTTTGTTGTGGTTTCATTCATTTTTCAAGGATATGCAATTGCATATGTAATTGTAATGAATCAAAAAAAAAAAAAAAAATAATTTGAAAAAAATAATTTGAACATCAGTTAATAGAGTTGAACTTTTTCATTTATTTTCAATGTCAAAAGTCATTCTTGACTTTTTTTTTGATACGACCAAGTGATGAAATGAAATGAAAATGAAATCCTTCGTACTACTCGCGGGATTGCAAGGAGGACTTTTGCGATGAACAAGATTACATTGTCGGCTCTTATTAGGTATATCATGCGACATCAGTGTACATTCGTTTATATCCTCTCGACGTGAGTACTTAAGGCTAAATCGGAGCTGCGGAGCACCACCTCCGTTTTCATACAGTTTGCTGCAAAAAAACAATTGACAAATATTTTGTCTCAGTTGGAGAAACAATAATCCTTTTAAAGGAGTAAATCGTCTCTTACATTCAATTATGTGTAAACAGGAACGTTGTCATGAAGAAGCAACACACGAGCTGCGAGTTTAGCCCGTCTTTTCTTTTTAATTTCCTCCCGCAAATTATGCAAAGTGGAAGCATAGGATGTGGCGTTAATAATTTCAACTTTTTTTTTTTGTATTCATTGAGCAAGATTCCCTTTGAGTCCCAAAAATCTGTGGCCCGGCAAACGGAGTGACTTTGAACTTCTTCGGGGGGTCTGTTCCTTTTTTATGTCATTGCGTGGACTCTTGTTTGCTTTCATGGACATAGCTTTGAACCCATGTTTCGTCCCCAGTATCAATTCGATCTATAACACCGTACGAGTTTTCACTACACATCTACAAAAGCTCTCTACAGCATGCGATTCTCACTTTTTTCTGAGGCGCTGTCAGCATTCGTGGCACCCACCTTGCACTGACCTTTGAAGGTTAAAATATTCATGTAGAATAGTGTGAATGGTACCAGATCTCTGCCATCATTTTCACCTTTATTCGGGCATCCTCAAGAACAAGTTTTTCGACTTCTTTGATGCTTTCTACCGTACAAGGAGTAGCCGAGGCGCCGGAGCGGGGGTAGTCTTCAATGCTCTCTCTGCCTCTCTTGAGCTCAACTTTTGCACAGTTGATAATGAAGGTGCGGAACCCTGGTGAACAGCTTCATGAATAGTTTTTTGATTTTTTCCTTGTCTAGTGAGAAATTAAATTATAGAGCGATGCTGAATTTTCACCATCATCGTCTTGTGATTCTGTTTCATTAGAGATAAAACGCGAATTAATAATCACATTTATATGAAAATTTACATGAATGCACTAAAATAGTATTACTTGATAGATAAGTCAATTTATACATTTAACCACAACTTCACCCCTATCTTCTTCTTCTTCGGATGGCGCTACAGTCCGGGGTGGACCTGTGCCTCAACTAACATGCCTCTCCAGCTAGCACAAGTTGGTTGAGGTCCTTTTTCACTTGTGTGCACCATCTCAGTCTAGTACGTCCTCTGTTGCGTTGTTCCTGTGGTTTGGATTCGAAGACTCTGCGGGCCGGAGCAGTGTTGTCCATCCGCCTTACATGGCCTAGCCACCTTAAGCGTTGTATCCGTAGACGCGTGACTAGGCGCATGTCGCTGTACAACCCATAGAGTTCGTCTTCAAATCTTCTCCTCCAGCCATCAACGCAAACAGGACCAAAAATCGCACGCAAATCTCTCGAAAAGACTAAGGGTTTCCTCATGCGCCTTTGCTAACGTCGAAGATTCCGCGCCATAAAGTAGGACCTAGATAATCAACCTGTTATATAAAGCGAGCTTAGTCCTTAGAGAGAGGGCTTTATTACTCAATTGCCTCTTGAGCCCAAAGAAACAGCGATTGGCAAGAGTTATTCCGCGTTTGATTTCGGTACTGATGTTGCTGTCCGAGGTAGACGAAGTCCTTGACTACCCCGAAGTTTCTGCTGCCTAGTGTGACGCTCTGTCCGAGACGTCGATGTTGTGTGTCCTTCCTTGATGACAGCATGTAATTAATTTTGCCCTCATTTACCACCAGTCACACTTAAACCGCTTCCGCTTCGATGCTAGAAAACGCCTCATTGACGGCTCGCTGAGTTCGGTCGATCACGTCAATGTCATCCGCATAAGCTAGCAGTTGAACGGACTTGTGGAACATCGTGCTTCTGATGTTGACGTGTGAGTTCCACACGATACCCTCAAGAATAATGTTAAAGAAGTCGCATGACAGCGCGTCGCCTTGTCTAAATCCTTTTCTGACACTGAAGGTCTCGGTGAGTTCGCTACCGACCTTGACGGAGCAGCGAGAGTTTTCCGTCGTAATCCTACACAATCTGACGAGTTTGGTAGGGAAGCCAAAACTAGACATGGCACTGTATAGCTCGTCTCTATGCACGCTGTCATATGCGGCCTTGAAATCGACGAATAGATGGTGGGTGTCGATTTATACTTCTTGGGACTTCTCCAGGATCTGCCGCAGTGTGAAGATCTGGTCTGTTGTGGATTTCCCCGGCCTAAAACCACACTGATAAGGACCTGTCAGGCTGTTTACGAACGATTTCAGGAGCTCACACAATACGGCAGAGAAAGTCTTATATGCGATGTTATGGGGACTGATCCCTCGGTAGTTGGCGCAGTCGAATGGGGTCTCCTTTCTTGTGGACCGGACTAACGATGGTGAGATACCACTCATCGGACATGCTTTCCTCCTACCATATCTCACAGACGAGCTGGTGCATGCACCCAACCAGCTGATCCCCAGCCCCTTTGAACAGCTCTGCGGATAGTTTGTCCGCACCAGCAGCTTTGTTCAACTTCAGTCCCGATATTGCTATCTTCACCTCGTCGAAGTCAGGGGAATGGAATTCTTGTCCATCGTCGTCTAAATTGAGTGGAACATTCTGCCTAACAGCGGGATTTGAGTCGTCATCGCCGTTTAGGAGTCTGCAGAAATGATTCTTCCAGATTCTCAGCACCGACTGCGACTCTACCACCAGTTGTCCATTTTGGTCCCGGCAGGTTTCTGTCCGAGGTTTGTAACCGCCGGATAACTGTTTTATCTTGCAGTAAAAATTTCGGACGTCATTCCTCGACCGCGTGCTTCTTATGCTCTTTCGTTTTTCTTCTGAGAAGCCGGTTCTCTCCCCTTCTTCTCTGTTTGTAGACCCCACAAACAGCTCTCGTCGTTCGATGCAGCGTTGCCTCGTATGCTTTTTGTTTGGCTACATGCGCCTGCCTGCACTCGTTGTCATACCATGGGTTCCTCTTAGGTGGTGGTGTCAAACTTAGCACATCAGTGGCGGCCTCTTTGATGGCTTCTTGACAGCGTTTCCATTTGTCTTCTATTGTTTGTACAGGCAGCGTCGAACTTTGAGATAGTTTCAGGGAGAATCGATCGACAAAGGCACTAGCGACCGGCTGCGATTGTAGGTTTTCGACATCAAACCGTTTTGGCCTATCTCAGCTTCGTTGCTCTCTCGATATCCGGGTTCTTACCTTGGCTACAACAAGGTGATGATCCGAGTCGATGTTTGCACCTCGGATGGTTCGGGATCTTACCTTGGCTACAACAAGGAAATGATGCGAGTCGATGTTTGCACCTCGGAAGGTTCGGACATCGAGAATACTGGAGGAGTGTCTGACGTCGATCGCAACATGATCAATCTGGTTGACGGTTGATTGATCAGGTGATCGCCAGGTACATATATAAATGTTGAGGTGTGGGAACCGCGTGCTGGCTACAGAGAGATTTCGCCCCGAGGCGAAGTCGACTAGTCTCAGTCCGTTTCCGGAGGTGTTGGCGTGCAAGCTGTGTCTTCCGATGACTTTAGCAAAGACCAGCTGAGCGTTGAAATCTCCTAGAACGATCTTGGTATCGTAGCTGGGGCATCGATCGTATGTCCTTTTTAGGAGGTCATAGAAGTCTTCTTTACTGCTGAAATTTTTTTCCTCTGTCGGGGCGTTCGCGCATATGAGGCTTATATTCCCGAATTTAGCCTTGATGCGGATTGTTATGAGGTGTGTGCTTATGTATTGGAAGTTTAAGACTTTTTGCCTAAGTCTGCCTCGGATAACAGAACCGCATCCAAATAAGCGTTAACCTCTCTTCCTGCAGCAGTCGCCGTGGTATATTTCGCAGTTTCTCACTCTTCTCTTGCCCGGCCCATCCCACCGCATTTCCTGAATTTCGGTAATGTCTGCTTTGTAGCAGTTCAGGGCCTCCGCAAGTTCATCGGCTGCACGTGGTCTGTTTAGGGATCTCACATTCTACTTGCAGATCCGTAAATCATTATCCTTTGTACGTTTGCGAGGGTCTTCAACAGTGTATCCATCCGTATCCGCGGCATTCGGTCGTTTCGTAACTGGTGTTTTTTGAATGTGGCCGGGCAGTTACCCCTACGCACACCCCTAACCTGTAGGGCTAGGCCCTTTTTTATACCTCTTGGGCGGAGGTCGCATTTATATGTTTAGCAAGTTGAGTTCGGATGAACAACAACCAGTACCCGGTGGCTACCAACATGGAGGTAGAATAAGCACAATTGATGTGTGGGAAACAGTTACAACAGTTGGGCATTGCCAGGTTGATACCGATCAGTGCCTACCCTGTTCCCACATCACCCAGTCACTTCTATGCCGAGAATATATTGAAGGCCCCTCGTACCTATAATAAACGGAAACTGCAAGAAGGCTTGGGCTATTCTCGAAGACCGTTACTATCATCGTACCGTACTTTTATATCAAACCACCGAATTAGTCCACAGCCCTAGAAGTGCTAGTGCTATGGGGGAGGAGGAAAACAAATAAGTTCAATCATTTACGATTTCACGAATTATTTTAAAACAAGATTCCGGACATTAAAAGCATCTTCCTAACAGCAAGTGCGACCAGTTGCAGAAAGAACAAAGAGGACAATACAAAGGAAGGCATTTCTTGCTTAACATTTTGGCGAAGAAGCGAAAGCGGCAAATTAGGGGTATTCCACTTAAAAATGGTTACTTTCGAAGCAGCGGAAATATCACACTGTCAGTACCTAAGAGCAACAGATATATTTACATCGTTTACTTGAAAACGCGATTCATTTTTGGAAGAAAGTTGGAGCAGAAAGTAGCAGTAGATGGTACTATCTGGAACCATCTTACTCAACTTCGGAGTATTATTTGAAAAGTGTCTATTACCATTTTTAGCGGACGATTATCAATTGAACATTAACGCTTGGAGTACGCAGCACGCTTCTGATTCAATATGTAAGTTAAAAAAATACAACTTAACGAAATGCCAATTTAATTACAATTTACTATAAATCAATAATGGGATTGGCAAGATGTTTAGTGCTTAAAAGTAAATTTAGAACTGAACTAAAAAATGGGATTTTTAAGCGAATTAACAATCCCATGTAACGACATAAGGAAACAGAAAATATATTTGTATTTCATGTTTACTAAGTAAATTCCTAACATCCTCCAGCACAACATTTTTAGGACGATTTGTTAGTTCAAAAGGTAAATCTATTAAACAGGTCTTCGAAATGTTTCATTAGAGTCTCGCTCCTCAAATGCACGCACCCTTCCATCACGACCAGGAAAAGTATTTACAATAATGCCCAAATGTCAAAGGTACTTTGGCAACGAACGATCTTCGACAAGCACATCTCTAATGGCCAGATTAGCTAATCTGTTATACATCGACTTATGAAACAGAGTTAATTGTTGAATATATTCTGCACACCACCTGATTTGTGCTCAAGCTTGTTTTTCCAACTGCTCCTTTCTACGCCGGCTTTACCACATTCACCATACGTTTCCAAAACTCACCCCATCAAGGGGCATGTTCAACAATTAATCTCCAGGTTATACGGTGACTTAATTTCTCATCAACAAAACTTAATTTTAGCACTTGGCCGCATTGTTCGACCAAACAACAGTCGGTACCCCTCTTCGAACAATGAAAAGACTAATGCCCTACTAACAGCTTTCAGCAGTAAGATCCGATGTTAATTCAAGATGAAGCGCTCTTATCGATGCGCAGATAAATAACATAATGTACACCTTAAATTTTTGGCCAGCATCACAAAGGTGAAGCAAAGGTGAAGCAAAATTGAACTCAGAGAGGTCAAACAGCATAGAAAATAAAATGCGATCTCTAAGCAACGTCACGGTTGAATAACAGGCATAGCTAGAAGAACCTTGTAGATTGTGCATTTGTTTATCTCTGTTTTGGCCAATTATCGACCCTTAATTTTCTATTAGATTGACGAAAAATGCGTTAGAACTGAAGACGAGCTTGGAATAACCATCTATGTACATCAATAACTAAAAGCTTCGTTGTGCCATGATTTTGGCAGTGGTAAGGGATGAGCCACCGTGGAGTAGTGGATAGAGTGCGACACTCACACTCCCGGCTGAACACCTCGAATTTTTCGTGGCACCACCTCTTTCAAGCTGCTGACAACACTCAATGAGTAATCACCCCTATCATTGAACCCGGCGGATCGACCGCGGCGGGAGAATGTTAAAATTTCCGCGATTTGCTATCATTGAAAACGCAAGTGAACAAAAGTCGGTAAAGAAGTGCGAAAAACTAGCTATCATTGAATCCGCGGTCGATTCCCCGTCCATACAAATGTGACATTTCTCATCCGCGACACATTTGATGCGGATACTAGTTGGCAAAATGATGAAAATGAATAAGTAAGTAAAATAATCACACATAATGATATTTTATTAATTGTACTAAAATAAAATAGACAAACAAATCGTCAGCAATTCCGAATATTGGTAGACCAGATGAAAGAAAATCCGGATATCGCGAAAAACATTACCAGGAAAGATCCGGAGACCATCGAAAAGTTTTGGATAATTCTTCATTAGGAGCTGAATAGTTTGGGGCCCCTGTTAAGGAAATATCGGAGTGAAAAAAGGCAAATTTAAATAAATAATCTGTATCTATGGATGATCATTTTGGATACATTTACTTTAGGTTTGGTCGGAACACAAAACTGCCCTCCGAAAGCCTTGCCACAATAAAAGGGAACTGAAGGCAACAGGTGGAGGGAAAAACAAGGAGATTTGCTTTAAGGATTGTGTTGATGGTTTGCCACAAACTAAAACCTTTTTTGTTCCTTTGTCGAACGTAGTTTCCAACTCTAATGCCTCCAAAATGACATCAACAACACAAATATCATGACGCCTAGTACGACAAAGGATACACCCATTAAAACATTTCAGAGGCCATTGCAACTTTTGGAGAAACAGGTGAAAGTTCAAGAGCAGCTGTGTGAAAATCTGTCAACAGCGCTAGAAACAGTCCAAAACAAAATGAAGAAACCAATACCTGCTTGCCAAAAATATACCTTACAATCGATCGACTAAATGACTCCCAAACGAAAAATAACAAATTGCACCAACACATTTTTTGACGAGACGAGGAGGCATAACGCATTGAAATCTTAACCAGTTCCATTTTGATACCCTCCCTCTGCTAAAAATCTCAGGCATGCTGCTAATTTTACATTAGGGATCAGTGATGATCTGACAATGGGTGGTTATTTTGCCTTCAACACATCCAATATACACTGAAAACCCGCTTTGTTCAGTCTGAATTGTTTGATAAATTTACAATTATGAATATTAATTTCAATTTGAATAAAGAAATTGTTCTTAAACTACTGAGCATCGGGTAATAAACAAACATCATTTGTCATGCCACTTACTTTTTGGCGTATTTGTCGGCAATTACTTTCTTCTTCCTCCAAATTAAAAAAAAGGCAATTGTGTCCATAACTTTTAAATTATTTAAAATTGAAGTCAACATTTCTTTAACAAAAATTTCACTGTGACAGAAAACAGCTGATATTAAAGAAGATCGGTAATGAGGTTCATCTGACCGGTAATGTAGTTCAGCCGGCGTATTCAATGATAGGGTTTGGCCGCGGAAATAAAGGGGATTGGAGGAACTCCCGCCGCTGTCGATCCGATCCGGATTCAATGATAGGAATGATTAACTGTATAAGAGAGCTTCTCAAAGTTCGCCGTTTGGAGTCGGCAAAAACTGTAGGTCCCATCTGCTCGTGTGAGAACAGCAGTGCGGTTAACTCTTCAATTCCCAGTGTAACCTGTAGGTGACAGACTTTTAAACATTATTTTCATGGAATTGTTATTTATTTTTATATTTTTCTATGATTACTTGAAAGCTAACAAGTATGTCTACCAAAGCTAGCTTTGCGTTTTATGTTAAATTTGTTCGAAAGTTTCGATCTACATTCATATTCTGTTGTGTTCATGTTTTTGTTGCAATAAAATCAGGAATAATTATGCCTTTTTTGTGGTTTTTATATTTGCATCCAGTAAATTAATCTGTAAGCTATTTCACATACACTATTCATTATAAAAATTTCATTTGGTATCTTTAGAATTTCGTTCAAAACAAGTGGGTAGTGTTATAGCAAAACAGTCGACAACCGTTTGGCTCATCGCTTTATTGTGATGGGGTTTTAGAGATTCCTTACGTCTTACAGGTTAACCTTAGATGAAATCGTTGAGGTATTAGAGGCCGGCGAAGACGTTGGTGAGATTCTATTGTTTCCTCCCGACGATGGTATGATAACCGAGGAAGAGAGTGGGGATGAAAACGAAGCTGATTTGCTTCATCTACCGAGTCGAATTCTTCGTTCTCAAATAGAGGTACAAAGTCGATTATCTTTTTCAGAAGATAAGCGCAAGAACCACGAAGAGGAAGAGCTAGAAGCAGCGTGTGTTTCTGCACCGAAGAAAATGAGTAAGAGAGAGAACACTATACAAAAGTGGTGCAATGGCGCATCTATCAATACTTGTGGTAAGGGCGGTTGTGATGAGGAAGTTATAAATAGTGAGGCAGAGTTGACACCAGTTGAATGTTTTGAGTTGTTGTACGGTGATGACATTGTTCAACATATAGCCAATATGAGCAACTTGTACTCTCTGCAGCGAAATCACACTCTAAATGTAACAATTGCAGTGCAACCGGGCCAACTCTAAAAATGCAGCCAGATTATGGTCTAGGAGCTGTAGTTGTTTTGGAGCTACATTCTAGATTATCCCAAGAACTAGGACCATATAAATTATATTTTGACAACCTTTTCACTGGCTTACCACTTCTGAAATATTTGGCTGAACAGAATATTGGAGAAACTGGAACTATCCGAGAAAACCGCCTAGAAAACTGCAAACTGCTGAATTCGAAATATATGAAAAAGCAGCCTAAGGTGAGATGTGCCATCAAAGCTCTAAGGAAATAATTGTAGTGAAGTGGCACGATAAGAGCATCGTTACAGTTTTGTCAAACTGCCATGGATTGAATCCTACCACAAAAGTAGATCGTATTGGAGTGACAAATAAAAAACGTTCGAAAATTCAAGTCGATTGTCCCGCTGTTATCAGAATGTATAACAAATATATGGGTGGAGTTGACCGTTTTGACGAAAATATTGACTCCATGAGGGTCAGTCTGCAAAATGTGGTGGTACCCCTTATTTGCATTCGGTTTGGACGCAGCTTGCCAAAATGCTTGGATCATAAAAAAACAATCAACTAATAAGTGGACGTGATTTTCGTAGACACATAGTTAACACCTATCTTCAAAAATATGGAAAGCCTTCAGTCCGTGCTAGTTCTTGTGGAGTTCCAGTGCAGAATAGGGTTCCAAGAGAATTAAAATTAGCAGGTAGCTAATTGGTCTACATTTAAAATGTTGGTACGCGTTTCACAACAAATAAATATCCAATTCTAAACGTTTATACTCTATTAAAAAAAAAACACTATTTTGAATTGAAGCGATAAGTGAAACAATAAATGCCCAGTGTCACCTGTAGGTGACAGTCCTTTTTTTTAAAAGTGGAGGTGGAACGAAAAATAGAAACATTTTTTTTGTCAGCTCTTAATATATGGGCACTGTTAAATTCAAGAGTTTTCAATATTTCTTATTAACGTAGCTATGAGAATTGAAGAGTTAACACGAATAGCTGATGAGCAAGCTAGGCTCTGGGTTCCTATGGACTGTTGCGCCGTTCAATTTTTATTATGGGATGAACTGATTCTCACACTAATATGACCAATTCTTTGATCTAGAATGGGACTAAACATTAACAGTTTAAATTTAATGGTATACCTTTATTTTGCTTGAATGCTGTAATGAACTGAAATGCAGTCATTGTACTTTACTGATCCAATAACTTTCAGCTCGATCCATTTCACATGCAGCAAGGAATGGAACTTCTTCGTAGGAGTCGTAAACTTTGTTACGTTGTTGCTTGCATTCTGTCACTTCTGTCTTCTAATCCAATTCACTCCTTCGCATGCTCATCAACTACTTCTACTCAACTCGAGTAGAAGGGACGTACAGTAATTTACCGACTCCAAAGCTTTTTCTTGGACAGATATTACTCTTTGAGTGTTGTCAGCAGCTCGAAAGAGACCAGGGTCTTGGGTAGTAAGCCCCAAAGATCAGACTTGGTTGAAGTCATGGATCGAGCAATTTAATAATAAAATTTTCTATCCTTATATGGTTTGTCTCGTTATACAGGACCTCGTTGGGATAGAATTTCTTGTACTAAGACTCTGGCATTCGTTATACACGAAGACAGGCCCGAAGGCACAGCCTCTCGAACACCCTTATCTTTTCCATTTGGGAATGACTCAGGTTAAACCACACAGGACAACCATATATCATGATTGGCCACTCTGGTGTCAAGTTGACTGCTGTAAAACTGCCCTCTTCCCATTGGGCAGAGCTGTGTCTACATGGACACCACCATATAGGAACTGGTCCAACCAGATGCCTAGATATCTTACTACACTTTTGACGGTCAATGGCTGTCCCAGTGGATCAACTATGCCGAACTTTCGCCAGTTTATTTTCGTGTCCCTTGAGGCTCTGGACAGCGGGGTTCTGAAAAGGATAGTTTCACACTTCTGGTAGTTGATTTTCAACTTCCAGTCGTCGCAAAATCGTTGAATTGCATCTTAGTCACTCTGCAACAAACCGTTTATTTCTTTTACCTTCGGACCTGATCTGTACGCGATGAGATCATCGGCAAACGCTATTATGTTAGGCATGGAACCTATAAGGTCGCTAGCGAATATAGTGAACAAGATCGGCTAACCTACCGCCCCTTGTTGCAACCAATTTTTTATATGGAATACTGTTGTGGAAATTTCGTTGCCATTTTTCACAACAAACTTCCTACCTGTTACCATGCCATAGATCATATATAGCAATGTTTTATGAATGCCGAGCCTGCCTAACTTGAGGAAGAGATCTTCTAACCATACGGTCAAATGCATTTTCCATGTTAATCAAGCAGGCTCCTGTGCACTGTGTCTTATTTCTGTTCCACTGAATGTCGGAAACCAATTTTGACGCGGCATGAATGGTGTCATGCCCCGCCCTGGAGCCAAATTGGTTTTCCTGTATTAGTTGTTTTTCCTCAACCTATTCTTTCAAAGCTTTAATGACTATCTTCTCAAATACTTTGCGGAAGAAGACTTATAGATCGGAGATTCGTCGGGATGGAGGTATCTTTGCCCCATTTCGGAATGGGCTGTACCACAGCTGTTTTCCAATGCAGCGGGTAATATGCAGTACTCAGTGCATACTTGAACAAGGTTATATTTACGTCCACCGCATCAGAGGGTAGATGGGACAGAAAAATCTTTGATATCCCATCTATTCCCATTGACTTCTTTTTCAGTGAGTTGAGAATACCTTGGAGTTCGTCTTTTGAAATAAGGATGGAGGTGTCTTTATCATCGGCAACAACAATATTTGCCGGAAGATCGTCACTGAACCTGGTGAAACCAGGATTCTCAGATCGCCATTGACTTATTTCATTCCGAAGACAGGAATGGTTTAGCAAGGTTCTGTTTTCCAGGTTATGATTCGGATTACGAGTCTCGGTAACTGTATACACTCTCTGGAAAACAGCACCAATTGCTTTTACCTTCACTTGGGTTCGCGTTGTCTGTTGTTCTGTCTAGTCGAACGCTCTGAATGTCATTATGATCTTTCCTCCGTAAGATTGTATTTACTTGCTCGGGTTATATTGTAATTATGTTTAATTAACTGTACTTTGATCTGTGCCTTCAGGCAGCGAATCTCCACATCCTATGGATCTGTAAATCTCTTATACAAGAGTTTAAGTCTTCACAGGAGTCTACTTTTTTGCACGTGAAATGCATCGATTGTAGCATTCCAATGCCATCATCGGTATGAGCTACCTTCGTAATAGTTCTGTAAGACACAATGTATTTGGCAGAGCAAGTGGTGGAATTTTATGTGCAATCAAATTATGTAAAAATAATTGTTAGCGCTACAGTCCAAAGGGGGACCAGGGCCTAGCTTGCTCATCAACTACTCGTGTTGTGCGCGCTACTGTTCTCTCATGAGAAGAAGGGACCTACAGTTTTTTGCCGACTCCGAACGGCAAGATTTGAGAAGCTTTCTTAGGTGGTGCCGTTAAATTCGAAAAATTGGTGTTGAGCTGGGAGTCGAACTTAGACCCTTCGACTACGGCGACCACGCAATCAAATTGGATATCGATAATTTTATAAAATTTGCAATGGTTGATAGTAGAATAGCTATTATGGTTAATTACAGGCATGAACCTTTCTTCATTATCCCGACATACTTAAATTATAATAATTGGATAAAAAATTTGTTGACCTTTTAAATTTTCTAACTGATACAGAAAATTCTAATATGATAGTAGGCGATTTAAACGCGAGAATAGGTAGTCTTCAAAACACAGTGACAATTTTAAGGGAGCATTTCTTCAGTTTTAAGAGAGCAAGAGAAACTTTAGATAAAGTACTAAACGCTAATGGTAGACGTCTTATAAATCTAATTGAAGACTTCGGTTTTATTGTTTCTGCTCAAGGTTGTTCAGTGATTGATTATTGTCTAATTAGAGGTAATTATCCTAATATCGTAAGTGACTTTGAAGTTCTATCAGCTAGCTTTTCAATAAATATGCCGATAGTGACGTCTCTAAAATTTGCAAATCTGGAGGGGAATTCGCCACGCATTACTCTTAAAAGAATAAAATGGAGAGAAAACTTCGCTTGAAAACTTGACAGGTAGTTTCTCAAAATTCGCCACCCTTTCAAGTGAGGAAATGTTAAGTTTATTCAAGCAATAAATCAATTGCTCTGTTTGCCCAACTTCGTCGAATACCGCTGATGACTTAGCAGTATGGTTTGACGGCCTGTGCAGAAAACTTAGAAAAACCAAAGCTGATGTTTTTAGGCTAGGAAGGTGTTTTGGAAAACGGTTAGAATGTTAAGTGGAGGCAGATCAGTGGTTACTTGTCCTATAAGCTCGGAAGTACTGGCAAACCATTTTAAACAATTGCTAAGCTCAGCGGTGGGTCAAGTAAACTTTCAGTATGCCCTCCCCTACGTCTCAGATCCTGTGCTGGATGCCCCAATCTCGATGATGGAGTTAACACGAACTCTGAGTGAAATGGAAAAAAATATAATAATACAATGAAGGTTTTCCTTTAAATTAATGTTAAAATTTTTTTTTCCTTACAATTTATATAAACTTTTCAGTAGTAAGGTAATATATACCGCATCTCTGTTAATAGTGTAATGTAGTTTTAAGAAAAATGTAACTATTGAGCTTAATAAAAAAAAACAAAAAAAAAATAAAGCTCCTGGATTGGATGGTAATCCGGTTTATACAAAATCTCAGCCCTGCTTATATAGAATGGTTACTGTTGTCTTACAATAAATTACCAGAGTCCAAAATGATGCCGGAAGTGTTTCTTAACACAAATATCTACTGTATTTTTCAAAAAGGTGATAGGAACGTACCGGAGAACTATAGGGGAATCTCAATTCTTTCCACATTTAGAAAGGTCTTCACCCAAATATTATACCATAGGTTGACTCTTTGGGTGGAAACCAACGAGCTTCTTAGTGTTTTTCAGGCAGGCTTCCGATCAGGGTTGTCAACAGTTAATAAAATTTTTTCATTGACCACTATAGCTCAAAGGTTTAAAGAGCGGGGCAAAACGCTATATGCTTTTTTCGTAGACCTCAAAGCCGTCTTCGATACGGTCAATAGGAACTCTCTGTTGTACAAACTTTTGACCCTGGGACTTTCAACAAAGTTCCTGAGAGTTTATAAAGAGCTTATCACACAAAGCCCTGCTGCTGTATTGAATGGCATTAGCTTGTCAAACTTCTTTAAGGTCATAGCAAGGCTGCGTGCTTAGCCCGCTATTGTTTGCTCTCTTCGTCGATGATTTAACTGCATTTTTACCAGGAGGAGTTACAGTTGGTGATGTAGAGGGTAAAGTTTTGTTGTACGATTTGGTTGTTTTGGCTGAAGGACTTCAGCTGCAAATAAACAAATTGAAAAGCTACTGCGTTCTTTAGTACTTAAAGATAAACACTTCTAAGTTAAAAATGATGGTGTCTGTCACTGGTCGAAGTAACAGGACTGCACATCAAAACTGGACTTTGGAGGGTGAGCCGATCGAAGTTGTCAAAGAGTTCAACTACCTGGGTTTTGCTATGAAATCGAATCTTGATATGAGCGCACATGTTCACAAGAAAGCGGTAGCGGCTAAGACAGCAATTATTCTAATGTGGAGAACTTTCTTTGATAACCAACGAATCGGCAGTGAGTCAAAGTTCAAGATGTTCAATGCCACTGCGAATTCATGTCTCTGCTACGCAAACCAAGTGTTTAGATTTAAGTTCTTTGAAGAATGCGAAATTGTTCAGCAGTTTTTCTTTTTAAACTCAGGCCAACAACTCCTTCATGCGCTATCTACGTGGAATCTGGTTTGTCGCAAATATACCATAGAAATTTTAAAGCGAATGCAGACTATTTAATTAAAGTAATGCGTAGGTCGAATAATAATCTTTCAAAGAGGCTTCTCAAGATGGCGCTTCGATATAATTTATCAACTTTTAAAGAATGGCATGAACTCGCAACCTCACTTGACATTGCACTTAGGCTCACTGAGGAAAATTCAGATGAATGGGAGGATAAATTATACGAATGCATTAGGAAACACGATAGCAAGATGTATCTAGATTGCCTAAATCGAGATCGTTTCTCTTCATCGAGACATATGTACAAACATCTCAACCATATACTGGGATCAAGCAACTACTTTAAAATAGAACTCTCAAATAGTCCAATTAGTATTATTTTTAGAGCTAGAACTGAACTGCTGAGACTTAACTAGAACTGCGTCTGCTTTATTTCTCTTACTTCTTGAAAAAACGAAGAATATACTCAATGGCACGGGTGGTTAGAACCTGCCTCATAGTTCCTGTATTCATGCCTTGAATTACGGTAAAAGTTTTATTTAGCAATAAGCTTTTTCTTTTCTATAACTTAATCCATACAGTTTTATTTTTATTTTTCTGTGCCCACTGTATTATTACAAATAATATCAATCTGTTATGTTAAATAATTTTTCTTTTTCTATTACTAGTTGTTAAAGAAGAAGATCAATAAAGAATATTTATAAATAAATATAAATAAAATAATAATAGTGTCCATTATTTATTTAATGACTTCGTCCATTTGTGTGAGGTAGCCATCAACCTTTTCGTTCGTAAGGTTTCTGTACGTAGGAGGATTGATCGCACTCGAATTTATTTCTCTGGCTAAGGCTCTAGTAAAACGTGGGATGGGCGCGCCTTATTATAATTATAAGGATGCGTTTGGACATATTCCTCTAATTCCTCCAGCTTGTTCGGGAGCTGTATTACCGCGGCGAGGCCACAGTGATCACTGTCGTACTCGACCGTAGTTAAGCAGTTCCTTGTATGTTGTCGCTCCACGTTTGGTATCGTTAGTCGTCTGTCCAGTATCATCCCATCCAGATAGGACCGGCTTCTAGAAAAGGATGGTCTATCAGTTGCAAGCAGATCTAGCCTGAACTCGATATTGCTCTGCTCCATCCACTCTAAGAGAGAGCTTTCTCTCTCATTCGGAACAGTGTTACCCCATTCACCAAGTTTAGCGTTCAAATCTGCGGCTAAAATGCAGTCATTTTCTTCCGAATTTAAGCGGAGGCTAGATAAGAGAGCCTCGAGCTCCGAAAGAAAGTTTGGGTTTTGAGGTTCTGATGCATAGGCAGCAATCACAAACAACTTCTACACCAAATACATCGTTGGTATATATGACCTTATGATAAATGTTACTTTTAATCAAGAGGGCGACCCCGCCACCTCTAGTGAATTAGGGTCGGTCTCTTCTAATTATATGCTAATTTTTGTACCTAAAGGGACTAACACCCTTGAGGAGCACCGACTGTGGCCTTTCTTCTCTGGGGATGTACGTATAGAAATCAGCGTTTGATGCCGCTAACTTCTCTTTCATGCATAAAGCCTTCCATAGTTAAACAGTCGACGGTACGACTTAAGGCTGTTTTATATTTAATATGTATTTCTATCTAGAGCCAACCCACACATTTTTCAAATTAATCCGTCTCCACGCCAAAGATGTTTATAGGTGGACATCGTACCTTCGGTTTCTGCTGTTGTTGTTGCTGCTGTTTCTGCTGTTATTGTTGCTGCTGCTTCTGTTGTTTTTGTTGCTGCTGCTGCTTCTGCTCAGTACGCTATTTATGGTGTTGTATTTGATGTTGTTCCTCCGAATGTTGTCGTTTGGTTGCTTTAAGTATTGTGGAACGAGTTTGTTGTTGGTTCTGCTGCTGAATTTTCTGGATTTTTTTGTGCTGCCGTCGAAGAAAATGGCAGTTTCTTTTTACGGTTTTGAAGCTCTAAAAGTTCCCGTTGCTGATCTCTTCGTTTTGCCTTCGTTTCGGCCGTTTTTCTGGCAACGGACTGTTCGTAGAGGAATTAAGTGTGGGCCTCAAGCTTCGCTCTTTCCTTATCCAGCTTCTTTAACTTTAATTGCTTTTCCCTTATTTCTTCCGCCTCATTATCGGCGTCAGAAGTGGCGAGTTCTTGGAAGGAATTATCACTTCCTTTATTCGAATATCGAAATTCGTTGCCTTCCGATTCACATTGGAGGGCTTCTGATGCGATAACTGCGGCTTTTGTAGTTCAAGCGTTTGCTGGGGTCGTCAACAGTTGTCGGGTTTTCTGAACTATTTCTTTTTACGTGGAAAGGAAGTTAACCTCACGCACAGCGCACAGACTGGAAGGCCAGTCCTACTACTTAACTCTACGGCAGAAATGTTCGCTGCATACATTGGTTCAGGGGGCGCCTATAATGTGAATATCAAGGGGAGGGAGATTTAGCAATGCATGGTATTCTAGAGAAATCCCCTCTGCACCTATAATAAACCGTCCTTTGAAACTCTGTGAAAGCAGCAGTGACGTACTTGCGCGAAGAGGTCTAATCATTATCTAAAAATTAAAATGCACAATAAGAGGTGTCTGCAGGTGTCTTTCCCATATTACTCTTGGAGGGAATCGACGTTGATTTCGGAGGACTGACGGTTGGTGAGATTTCTGCCGAACTGTTTCTGTTCACCTTTGTCAGTGAAAGGGCCCAGCTCTCAACGCTTGGGCCTCTATCGAGACCTCTTTCCGCCGCTCGATATCCGCCTTTCTTTTCCATCGGCTCCTTATCAACGGCCTTTAGGAACCACTTCGGTTTAGGGGCCCTCTTACTTTCCCGTGTCGTACTACCAGAAGCGGCGGCGGAAGCACCTGGCGATCTCCTGATCAATCCACCGTCAACCGAATTGATCACGTTGCGATCGACGCCAGTATTCTCGATGTCCGAACCTCCCGAGGTGCAAACATCGACTCGGATCATCAGCCTGTTGTAGCCAAGGTAAGAACCCGGATATCGAGAAAGCAACGGAGTCAAGATCAACCAATACGGTTTGATGTCAGAAAACTACAATCGCAACAGATCGCTGAGAACTTTGCTGACCTAGTCTCCCTGAAACTCGCTCAGAGTTTGACGCTGCCTGCACTGACCAAAAAAGAAGATTGGAAACGTTGTCAAGAAGGCATAAAAGAAGCTGCCACTGATGTGCTGGGTTTCACGTCACCACCCAGAAGGAACCTATGGCTTAACGACGAGTGCAGGCAAGCGCATGTAGCCAAACAAGACGTCTATAAGCTACGAATCGAACAACGAGGGCTTTTCGTGAGCTCTACGAACAGAGAAGGGAAGAGCACCGGCTTCTCATAAGGAAAAAGAAAGGAGCATGGGAAGCGTGCGGTCGAAGAAATGGAAAGATGCTATGGCAGGAATGAAGTTCGAAAGTTTTACCAAAAGGTAGAACAATTATCCAGAGGATCCAAGGTTTGGACTGAAGCCTGCCGGGATCAAAATGCACAACTCGTGGTAGAGTCGCAGTCTGTGCTAAGAATCTTGAAGGATCATTTCTGCAAACTACCTAATGCCGATGACGGCCCCAATTCCGCTGTTAGGCAGAATGTTCCACTCAATTTGGAAGATGATAGACAAGCATTCCGTCACCCCGACTAAGACGAGGTGAAGATAGCAATATCCAAGCTGAAGTCGAGCAAAGCTGTTGGAGTGGACGGACAGGCCGCTGAACTGTTTAAAGCAGCTGGAGATGAGCTGGTTGGGTGCATGCACCAGCTCATCTGTATGATATGGTCGGAGGAAAGCATGTCCGATGAGTGGAATCTCAGCGTCATTTGCCACAAGAAAGGAGAACCCTTATACTGTATCAATTACCGAGGGATTAATCTTCTTAACATCGTATACAAGATCCTCTCTGCCGTATTATGTGAGCGTGTGAGAGCATCGCACTAGGCAGCAAAGACTTCGAGGTAGTCAAGGACTTCGTCTACCTCGGCTCCGCGGTAAATAGGGACAACAATATCAATACCTCTCTATATACTCTTGCCAATCGCTGTTTCTTTGGGCTCAAGAGGCAATTAAGTAATGAAGCCTTCTCTCGACGTACTAGGCTCGCTTTATATTACAGGTGAATCATGCCAGTCCTACTTTATGGTACGGAAACCCGGATCTTTTCAAAGGCGAATGAGAAAGCCCTTAGTCTTTTCGAGAAAAAGTTTTGCGTGCGATTTTTGGTCCTGTTTGCCTTGATGGCATCTGTAGTAAAAGATTTAACGACGGACTCTATGGGTTGTACAGCGACATGGTTAAGCGTTAGT
Source organism: Eristalinus aeneus (assembly GCA_955652365.1). Taxonomy (NCBI): domain Eukaryota; kingdom Metazoa; phylum Arthropoda; class Insecta; order Diptera; family Syrphidae; genus Eristalinus; species Eristalinus aeneus. The sequence continues at coordinate 44,439,079 of OY019130.1, forward strand.
TATGTAAATCACCCTTTTTAAGGTCAAAATAAAATGCTGCATTGAACGCCTTGTGAATGTCACTCCTGGTGATAACTGATGCGATGTTCTTAATCTTCACTCTTAGTCTCTGTCTAATTTCCACTAAAAAATAACAGACGTATGTTCTACAACATTCGTTCTTCTCGAAGAAGAATTTAATAAATTCATTGTACTTTCTTCGAATGTTTGTACCTGTACAAGTAAGGAAATTCAAATATTCAAGAAAGTGATCAAAAACTTAAACAAACTAAGAAATAAAATCGTTGTTCAACCTATTGGTTTTCCAGGGAGTTTTTTCACTGTATTTTAAATAAAAAGTTATTTGTATCTACCTTCCTGTGTTCGCCGTGGCGTAGTGGGTATAATGCAACACTGACAAGTTGAAGATCCAGGTTCGATTCTCGGTGGAACATTGTATTTTTACGGCACCACCTCTTTCGAGCTGCTGACAACACTTAAGGAATAATTACTGTCTGAGCAAGCTAGGCCCTGGTCCCCTTGGCCGCGCCATCCAATTATTATTATTATTGTTATTCTTATATATTTTTGTTTTGAGACTTTTTTTCTGTCTAATGAATTATGCGTGACCCGCTCTTACAGGGCCTACCCTCGTTCTTTTCATAAGCGTGTATTGTTATGAAATACTATAATATTCAAAATATAAAGCGACATTCAAATTTCGCGGGCTACGTATATTCGATTATCGATATTTATATATATTTATATTTGCTTTTGAAAGTCTTAAAATTGGACGTCAAAAAAGTGTTTACAAGTGATATAAGCTTTTCAGAGAAGGTCGAGAAGTTGAGACGCTCGCTCTGGACATATCAGCACATCAACAGCCGTCTTACTTGTATGCGTCTCACACACATATGCTATATAACTGAAACTGTAAACATAAGTTCGAGACGAGTATACCGATGTAACAAATCGTAATACGTAAATTCTTATATTATTTATTGAATAGACCTCATACATGTAGGAAATAAAAACTATCCGCTTTAATTATTAATTTTAATCTTTATTCAAACAATATTCTGGGCTTAATGGCTACGCTGAACTTCTCGACGGGAGGCTGGCGAAAGAATGAATGTCGTGTTCAGTTTCCCTGATCTGTCTCGTCCCGTTCGTAGTGCATGTGTTCTCTACGTATGCGTTCGTTAGGGTTATGCGTGTGTATACGTCTGTTCGTCGTCTGCCTGTTTGTCGTGTGTCCTCTATGTGTGCGCTCGTATGTACATGTGTTTTCTGTGTTACTGCTTGTTCTGTTTTATTACGTGTGTATCCGTTCGTATGATTTGCCTTACTGTTTAGTCGTCCGATCGTAAACGGTTATTTCGTCGCGTGGTTTGCACACTGTCTGTAGGGTTTGTATAGTTTGTCTGGCTCCCGATCCCACACTCGGCTATCCTGACAGTTCATTCGCCCCGAATGACGGACTCCATTTTTTCATGTGCTCCGACACTGTATATGTTTTATTGGGACCTTCCTGCTGTCCCACCTTTTCCACCTCGTACCTTCCGTGCTTGAAGATCCGCAGTATCTTGTAAGGCCCTAAATACTTTGGTCTAAGCTTCATGCCTGAACCAAATTGGGTGCGCTTAATGGCGACTAATTCCCCCAGTTCGTAGATTCGATCAGGCACTCTACTCTTATCGTAGGTCTTCTTATTTTCCCTCTGGATCTCAATAATGTTGTCTCGCACTTCTTCCCGCAGCTTGTCTCGCTCTACCTGCAGTTCTTCAACGATCTCTTCGTTCAAGAGTTCTCTCAACTCCGGATATTCCGCTGTGCGTAGTTCCAATCCAGTAAGTATTTTAAATGGACTAACCTTTGTGCTCCGTGGTGGGGTACTGTTTAAAATCTGCTGGATCCGATCTACGTGCTTATACCAATTTTTTTCGTTTCCTCTGCAGGCTTTAGATAACATCGGGATGACTATTCGATGAATCCTCTCCACTTGCCCGTTGCCTCTTGGGACTCCTGTAGCGATGGCAAGGTGTCTGATTCCTCCCTCTTGACAATATTCACTGAATGCCTTCGAAGTAAATGCCGAGCTTCGATCAGTGATTATCCTTCTTGGATTTCCAAAAACGACAGATTGTTTACGGAGTCTGTCGATCACTTCGTTGACTCCGGTACTCTTCGTTGGATACAACCATACAAATTTTTAAAATGCATCCACCACTACCAGTAGATGATTGTACTGTTTTTGAGTTTGCTCCATAGGTCCAAGATGATCGATGTGATATGTTTGTAGAGGCTTGTCTTCCTTGTCAATCGGAACGAGGCATCCTTCTTTCTTACCGGCTTTGGACTCTGAGACGAGACATTTAACACATCCTCGAACAATATTCTCAACTTTCGGCATTAGATTCGGTATGAAGAATGTTCGTTCAACAAGTTCCTTAGTCTTCTTTGTTGAGAAATGACCCTGTTGATGAGCGATACCGATAATTTCTTGTTCCATTAGGGAAGGTACAACAATTAGTTCTTTTACCGGATCTTTGTATAACAAGCCAGCTCTCATAAAAAAGTCCTCATATGTTTCCTTTTCCAAAACTGTCCGCACGGCTTTTGCCCATGGATCTTGCAGCTGTGCCTCCCTCAACCGATAGCTTAATGGCTCTTCGAGGAAAAGGCATGACACTCGACTTAAGGCGTCTGCATGCTTCAGCTTCGTAGCGGACCGGTGTTCAATCTCATAGTCAAACTCCTGAAGGAACATTGCCCATCTCGAAACTCGGACTGGAACATCTGTTTTCCTCATTGTCATGGCGAAGGCATTGCCATCCGTGACTATTTTAAACTTTATACCCAAAAGGTATACCCTCCATTTTTTAAGAGCTTCAATGACCGCCAAAACCTCCAGCTCGTAAGAATGGTACTTTTGTTCCACAGGACTAGTTTTCCTACTCATATACTGCGTAGGATGAAATAACTGGTCATCTGCATCTCTTTGCAGTAGCACTGCTCCGTAACCAAACTTACTGACGTCTGCATGACGTATCCCAAGAAGTCTATTTTTCTCTGTAAGATTTGACATTTAGACCACTTGATACGTAAGCCATAGGTAGCAGCTACTTCGAGGATCCACTTTAATTTTTGTATACCTTCTTGCTCATTCTGTGATGGTATAATGAGGTCATCAATATGCGCCACCATGATTCCTGCCTGGATCCACTCGCGAAAGATAGCAGAGATGAACCGGCTGAACACTGCGGGGGAGTTGCAGATCCCAAATGGGACCAACAAGAATTCGTATTGACCATCGGGCGTAACAAACGATGTATACTTGCGAGAGCTTGGTTCTACGGGGACATGGAAGAACCCGTTCTCTAAATCCAGAGTCGTATACACAGAAGCTCCCTGAAGCCGCTCTACTACGTCGTCAATCAGTACCATCGGAAAGTTGTCTCTTATGATCTTCTTGTTTAAGTACCTGTAGTCGCAGCATATTCTCTTGTTACCGTCTTTCTTCGAAACCAGCACTATGGGTGCAGCATACTCGGAGGTGCTTGGTTGGATTATTCCTTCGTCGAGCCACTGATTAATCTGCTTTCGGACCGTTACTTGGTCGACGTTTGAAAGACGTCTTGGTCTCTGGTACACCGGAATTTCATCAGACAATATTAGCTTCATCTCAACAGGTGAGACCTGCGTTTTCCGAGGCTTGTACGTCTTGATTATTTTTAGGACGGCTTTCTTCGTGTCATCATCCAGATGGTTTATATTTGGTTCCACTGAACTTTGGAATTCTCCATTCTCGGCTGCTAAACATATCATTTTTAACTCTTTCGCTACGTTGACTTCATCCTCCTCTTCTTTCCTAAAGTCCCTTCCTGCAGGTTTTGAGTTGTTGCTCGCTTTACTGCTTTCTCTAATCCAATCGCGATCCTTGCGTTCACCCGACTCTTCTTCCCACGAATGTGTGCGATCCGATTTCACCTTAAATTCAACGCCTTCATCCGTGATGACAAGGTTCACTTCCTCCAGTACGTCATTTCCGATTATTGCTGCATACTGCATGTCCCTTTCACCTACTACGTGAAATCTTACCTTTACTTCGCTTCCATCAGCCATTACTGCCTCTTTAAAACTACCTAATGTTTCCACTCTGCTTTGTCCTATACTATACAGATGTCTTCTTCCTTTGTGCAGTTCAGTTGGCCCTAATCTCAAGAACTCATCATACCGAATTAAGCTCAAATCGCTCCCTGTGTATATCAATGCGGATAAATTCTGACCTTTGATCTTAATGTCTTTGAAGAGACGGTTAGAACCACTCGCCAGCAAAATTCTTGATCTAGGAAGGATTTCCTCTTCGTGCCCCGTTGTTGCAGTGCGGACGTTTCTTCTCTCTTCTCTCAATTGATGTTGAGTCGTATTTGTTCCTGCTCTACACTCAACCGATCTATGACCTGGGCGATTGCATTTAAAGCATTTGATTGCCGTTGGGCAATTCCTGGCCAAGTGATCAGTCTTTCCACAAGTAAAGCACTTCCTTTCCGGTCTCTCCAGTTTTGGCATTACTTGTCCAGGTGTTGAAGGACGCTGGTACCCTCTTGAGTTTAATAACTGCTGATTTGACCCACGAAGTTTTTCATATATCTTTATTTGTGCCCTCAAATCATGGACATTGAGCGCTTGATACAGGACTGCCTTGTTTTGTCTCGAGTCTGGAATTCCGTCTACGAAGTACTGAACTAAACTTTCTTCGTCGAGTGCTATCTGTCTTCCAATCTCCATCAGTTGGTACAGGTATTCTTGCAAACTCTCTGTAGGCTTCTTCCGACGATTCTGCAACAAACGATGTACTTCGGCTGCTGACAAACTGCTTCTGAACTCTTCGGCTAGAGCTTTCTTCAGCGAGGTCCAATTCTTTATGCCTAGCTGGCCTCTGATGAATAATTTTGCCGTTCCCTTTAGCAACTGCTTCGCATACACGAATTTTTGTAGTTCATTCCAGTTGACCGACATAGCGCTTTCCTCGAATTCCTGGATCCACAGATTAATGTCCGGATATCCACATCCATCGAACGTCATCATGGAATCTTCTATGTCTCGTAACGTGAAAAGGGTTCGTGTTGGCATTCCGGCAGAGACTACAGTATCGGTTTCCTCTTCGCCAATTTCATGAAAAGCTGCATTTTGTCCATCCATGGATTCTTCTCCTTCAGGGTTGCGAGATAAACCGTAGTGTTCCAGGAGCCTGTCTTGTAGTACGTTCTTAAGTCCCGTTGTTGGTAAGTTAAGTTGCCCTAGTCTTTCTTTGAGTCCGTCTACCGTTAGTGCCAGTATTTGATTTACCTCCATTAGATTTTAACAAGTATTAAATATTTGATAAAAGTATGAAAATGACAATAATAAAAAAGATATGATGAAGACAATGACAAAAGTTATAATTATAATAAAAAAAGTTATTTAACAAACAACAATTAACAAATATGTTTTCTGTTGTGCCCAGTAAATTTTGAATACTTGCGGCACACTCTGTACTGCTGCTTCGATGCGGCGCCTCTATCCCGTTGTCGGCTGCTTCTCTCCTTCTTTCGCTTTACGCACTCCTCTCCTTGACGTCTTATCTCTTTTCCCCTCTCGTTCACACTTCGTTGGGGCACACAACAACTGAACGCCCTTTCAATGTCTATTTATTGTTTCTTTTTTTTTTTCTTGTGTTTTTTTTTCAGACGGGACTGCTTTTGCACACGCGCACACACTTTTTGCGTACAGGGAAGAATCTTGATGGATTCGTTTTATTGTTACACATTCAACGCTCACTATTAATGGTTCAAATAATTTCGGTTGAGCCCCCAATTTGTAGGAAATAAAAACTCTCCGCTCGTAGAGCCCGTCCCGTTCGTAGTGCATGTGTTCTCTACGTATGCGTTCGTTAGGGTTATGCGTGTGTATACGTCTGTTCGTCGTCTGCCTGTTTGTCGTGTGTCCTCTATGTGTGCGTTCGTATGTACATGTGTTTTCTGTGTTACTGCTTGTTCTGTTTTATTACGTGTGTATCCGTTCGTATGATTTGCCTTACTGTTTAGTCGTCCGATCGTAAACGGTTATTTCGTCGCGTGGTTTGCACACTGTCTGTAGGGTTTGCATAGTTTGTCTGGCTCCCGATCCCACATACATTATATTATATCATAGGCATATAACAGGTATACCGGTATGAAATTAATTTTTTTTTAAATAAAACACTAATTATTAATGGGAAAGTAAAAATATTTTATTCAAAGTATTTGCCATAATTTTCTACACATTTTGCATACCTTTCTGTCAATTTGTGAATACCACGCCAATAAAATTGTTCGCCTTTAAAAGCAAACCAATCAGACACCCAATTTTCGACCTCATCGTAGGAATCAAAGTGCTGCTCAGCTAATGCGTGTCCCATCGATGAAAACAAATGGTAGTCGGAAGGAGCCAAGTCTGGTGAAAACGGTGGGTGGGGTAGCTGCTCCCAGCCAAGTGTTTTGATTATATCCTGAACCGGTTTTGCTTTGTGTGTAGTTGCATTGTCATGGAACAAAATTACCTTGCCGTGTCTTCTGGCCCATTCTGGTCGTTTCTCGATCAATGCATGGTTCAAATTGATCATTTGTTGTCGGTAGCGATCAGTATTAACGGTTTCACCAGGTTTTAGGAGCTCGTGGTACAGCACACCTTTCTGGTCCCACCAAACACACAGCATTGTCTTCTTGCCGAATCGATCTGGTTTTGCAGTCGATGTTGATGGTTGTCCCAGATTAACCCATGATTTTTTCTGTTTATGATTCTTAAAATAAATCCATTTTTCATCACCAGTAACAATCCGATGCAAAACCGATTTTCTTTCGTGTCTTTGAAGAAAAATTTCACAAGTGTTTTTTCGATTTTCCGTCTGTCTTTCATTCAATTCATGTGGCACCCATTTTCTACACTTTTGGATCTTTCCCATAGCTTTTAAACGGTCAGAAATTGTTTGTTGTGCAACATTTAAAATTGCTGCCATTTGCTTTTGACTCAAAGTGTCATCTCCATCTAATATCGTTTGCAATTCAACGTCTTCAAACTTTTTTGGTGGTCTTCCACGTTCTTCATTTCTCACATCGAAATCATTATTTCTGAACCGTTGAAACTATCTTTTGCATGTTGCTTCTGATAGAGTATGATCACCATATGCCTCGACAAGCATTCGATACGATTCTGCAGCACTTTTCTTCAAATGAAAACAAAAAATTAATGCTATCCGCAAATCATCACTTTCTGGTACAAAATTCGACATTTCTAACACGATAAAAAAAATATGATGTTGTCTGTTCAATGACTTGATGTATACTTAGTATTTTTCACAGATGTCATAGCAAACAAACAAAAAAAAAAACAAAAAATAAGGGCTCGTTCACACCAAATGTTACCTATCGAGACATTTGTATCTTGACACTCACTTCATACCGGTATATCTGGTATGTATAATGATATTTCATTTCAATATTTAGAAAATGAGCAATGCCTCCTGAGTAATTCTTCAGTTTAAAAGCGTATTTAATAAATTGACCATAATGAACACCTCAGTTCTCACGTTCAATATAGCACTATATTCTGTACGTTACAGCATCTCGATTACTCGATTCACATAAAAAATGTTTCTATATTAATTATAAAATTCCTACTCAAATGCATATTTTATCACCTGCATAATTTGCATCTTCCATGCCATCTAATTTTTTTTTAAATTTAAGTCTCTATCTCAAATACATCCTTAAACTCTTTAAATAATTCTCACTAACTGCAATAATTGTTCTCAGGCTATTACTGATGTATAGTAGATATTTTAATAAAATCCTTTATTTTAATATTTTCATCAATCTGATCTGCCTGTTCACCATTAAATTAACTTTCGTTCGGAGAACTTAAATTTGGTTGGTTTGTCAAGCACTACTTTATTTGAAAAACTATAAAATTACATCAGTCGAAGTATTATATGTCGGAGGCATCCACTTTTTTCCCATTTCCTTGGCAATTTTCGAATACCATCTGCAAAAGATATTCCCCATTTTATTATAAATTAAATCACTGTCTGGTTCATTAATCTAAAGTCCTAGGCGTTTTATAAGAGGAATCAATATTTTCGTCATAGAACCTTTTTTAAGTTTAGGACATACGTCTGTATATGTTTTGAATTCGTTTTGTGAAGCGTTGAGTGTACTTCAGAATATGTATTAATTCAATACTTATTTTACTTTTTTGTGCAACAAGCTTAATATTCATACATTTTAACGTCGCTTCTGTAACAAGAAGATTATAATCTCTACTGCATAGTGCTTCGACTGCTTATTATTATATTATATATAAGTATTTTTATTATATATAAGTATTTTCTTCAACATCAACAGTCACTACGCACCGGCTGTCAATATAAAAATAATTTCATTTGTTATGTTGAGTCTAAATTCTAATTATAATTTTATTTTCAAATTTTCCAATTTTTCCGTTATGTGTACATTTATCCTACATGTATGTACATATGTTATATCCTCCAGTTGAAGTGTGTCGAGTGTTTAGCTAAATCGGTTGCCTTTCGATTTTAAATCTGATATGTCTTTTTTAACTTCTAATCTTATCTTCTTGCTGTAAACAGGGATCATTGATTTTATTGTTCCAGCTGATTTTGGTAGATAACTATATTCTCTTGCTTATATTCCTTTTCTTCACCTGTGCATGTAACAAATCACTCAGTAAGTCTCGGGACTGATATAAAGGAGGCGCGACTAACAAAACATGTATATTATTGTAAGAAATTCAAGAGATACCTGTAAAATTTTCATGAAAATCTAACCATTCGACACCTTTTTTATATAACGATTTATCTTTCGCATCAAAATTTCAAGCCATTGCTGAGCTTGCACAATATTCTTTCCAATCAAAAGGCAGTGTTTAATCAACACACGAAATATTTTTTTTCCATTGTTTAAAAAATCGCAAAAGTAGCGTGACTTGAAGCACTGTAACTTGTAACCTAATAATAAGATTGTAATGACAGGTATAATTTGAATGTTTGTGCTTCCTAAAAATAATATGGATTTTTCGTTAGTTGCGCCCCCTACCGGGAGTTATTAAGTGATGTTTTAGATATTTTTAAGAACAAAACGTAAGTGCAAAAAACATCTTGGATACAAATATATCATAGTTTTTAAACTCTAGGATTACTAAATTTGCTAACATATGTTAATTATTGCACAAGGACTGAACTAAAAACTTTGATTCGCAATTTATGTTTAATAATAATAATAATTGTTGGCGCGACAGTCTGCAGGGGGACCAGGGCCTAGCTTGCTATCAACTACTCGTGTTGTGCTGTTATGTTTAATAATAATTGTTGGCGCTACAGTCCAAAGGGGGACCAGGGGCTAGCTTGCTCATCAACTACTCGTGTTATGCGCGCTACTGTTCTCTCACGAGTAGAAGGGACCTACAGTTTTTTGCCGACTCCGAACGGCGAGATTTGAGAAGCTTTCTTAGACAGTTATTACTCTTTGAGTGTTGTCAGCAGCTCGAAAGAGGTGGTGCCTTGAAAAATCGGTGTAGGGCTGGGAGTCGAACCTAGACCCTTCGTCGAGTGAGCGTCGCACTCTACCCACTACGCCACTGCGACCACTGCTGTTATGTTTACGTATTAAAAGAAAAACACTCCGCACTAGACTAACAGCATTAAGCTACATTGGACGGAATATCATTTGCTTGGATATGGAAAATTCCCCGAATCAAGCTTCCATGTAACGTTTTCAACTACCGCTCATATTCCAATGCCGAAAATATCAGTATTTTTAAGGTGAATACCGGTATTAATACTAGCGAAACTTTGGACGGTATTCCGGTTTTCGGTATTCTGGTATGCTCCTAGTCCTCTGTGTTCGATCCAATCACATTGAGAAATTCTTCGATTTCGTTATTTAACATGAACCGGTGACACTCCAAATGGTTTTGCCGTCGAAAAAGTCAGTAGTCGGAAGGTTTGAGGCTTTGTGTTGGAAAATTAGAGTAAAGCGTTCTTAAAATTATAGAAAAAGAATTTCACCCAGATTGCTTTTGTCGAAACCAAAAATTGAAAGGGGACGTTTGTCTGTTCAAGAAATGGGCAACCTTTGCTTCGTCGAAGTCACAGTAAATATCTGTAAATATTAGTACCAGCTTTTACCTTCAATTCCAAAAATGAAAATGGAAGATTAATGTTTTGCATTTAAACATGACGTCAAATAATGTCACCCAGCCAAGTTTACTTTGAGAACATATTACGGCGCTAACGCGGTCCGTTGTTATTGTTTTGTGGTTAGAGAATGTACGTCCTTTGCTAATTTCTTGTGGTAACACTCCCAAGTTGAATTGTGGGCGTTATTAAAAACAAAGGTGATGCCACTTTATGGTGAAGACAAGTTATTTGTATCGGGCCATCTATTTTGCGTCGTACAAAAAATGTAGTTAATTTTGCGTTTCATGCCAAGCACGCAATTCTTCTTTGATATATTTCTACGCTAAAAAATAAAATTAATATATAGCAAAAGCCTTAAAAAGAAACATATACAAACGTTTCTAAGAACGTTTCGATTGTTGTATTTTTTTCTACAAACAATGATGCACTTTGACGCTGATCTAACAACAATAAAATAAATAGAGTTGAAATACAGAATACATACATTTAAAGAAGCAAAGAAAGGAAATCCTCCCAGCACCTGTGTACGCCAAGGGTGATGATTTGCACATGGTAAGCTGTGAGCGTTATTATATATTGACTTTAATCCGAATTACTATTATACTGCGACCAGTTGTGCACTCCAAGTTGGTTGCGGCCCTTCTCCACTTGTGTGAGCCAACTTAGCCTAGACTCATTCAGATTCGAAGATTTTTTGGGCCGAAGCAGTGGTGTCCATACGCGTGTGAGTGTCGGACTCTACCCTCTATACCACGGCGGTCACAAGGCCTGTAAGAAGTCATTTTTATTTCCAACACCCAGCAGCTGGAGCATCTAAAAGATGAACAGCTTCAAATAGTGCGACTTTTTTTGTGCAAGTTCACAGACAGAGATCTTGTTGCTATAAACCTAGCATTTAAAGTATTCAGGCATCTGCTGGAAGGCAGACAAATAATTATCCATATGCTAAGGATTTTAGATTATATGTCGCAATACCACACTGACACCATTCACTGGTTCGGAAACTTACAACTTCTTGCCGTACATTCTTCCTCACTCATCGGACTAGGTCGAGTGTCCAATTTCAGTAGAACTGCTTGACTGTAATCGATGTATTCACAAGATGGCCATAGGCTGAGCCTTATGCAGCATCTTTTACACTTTTGGTTAACACAATTTGGATCTCCAAAGACACGGACGAGGGAGCATTGTTCAATGTACTCACAGTTACACTTACCGCGAGAATACGGACAACTCCTTATCATCTCCAGTCCAATGGAATAATAAAGCGGTGGTACAGAAGTAAAACAGTAGCACTTATGTGTCACATATCTAACTTTGTCGTAAAAAAAGAGTATCTTGGCCAGCGCAGGAAGTTTGAAAATGAGGAATCGGAGGCGTTATCGGATTAAGATCCATGCCAAACTCGGAGTAGTGACTCAGCAAACAATCTCTGTTCGCCAAAAGAAACCTTACGAAGTTAACGTCGAGAGGGGAAAGGTGATTTCGCAAAGAATCCGAACTCGAGATGAAAAGTTGATATACTATGATAACTCCAAGAAGAAAGAATACCATGTAAAGGCTGGTGAACCCTTTCTATCACATTTACATCGACGCCAAAGAAAAAAAAATATTCCCCATTTAGATCTATACACTCTTGCATGCGTTTGAACCAATTGTCGAAGCACTTTTGTAAATCTGACTGAGGTATTTGCAAAACATGCATTCGGAACGCATCAACCGCTTCTTCAGGTGTCGAAAAACGTTGACCTCTCATTTTATTTTTTACGTACGAAAATAGCAAGAAGTCATTCGGTGCCAAGTAAGGACTATACGGCGGATGACTCATCAAATCGATGTTTTGAGTGCTCAAAAACGCAGTTGTTTGAGCCAATGTGTGAGAGCTCGCATTGTCGTATTGAAGAGTTATCAGTCTTCGGCGGTTGCTTTTCCTGATTTCTTGGAAGACAACTGGCAAACAAGTGGTTTGGTACCACTCAGCATTAACTAGTGGTACGGTTGCAACATGTCCAGCTATTCCAAAAAAACAGCCGACCATTTGCTTGGAAGTGCTTCGTGCGCCAGCAACTTTAGTTGACTCAATTCGATACACCCATACAGTCGACTGCTGTTTACTTTCGCGCTCAAACGCATAAATCCACGATTCATCACCTGTCACGATGTCATAGACGTGTTCCGAAGCACCGCGATCATATTTTTGGAGCATTTCTTTCGACCAATCGACACGAGCCTTTTTTTGAGCGATTGACAAATTGTGTGGGATCCATGACGAACAAATTTTTTTGACGGTCAAATGTTCATGCAATTTTGAATGTATGCTGGTCCCACTAATGCCTAAGGTTGTTGGCGCACAACATCAATGGTTTCCGGAACAACAACTGATTTTGGACGACCTTCACGAAATTCGTCTTGGAGTGAACTACGATCTCGGCTGAATTCACCATAGCATCGATAAACACTGGTCCTTGATGGAGCTTCATCGCCAAAAATTGAATTAAGTTCATCGATGCACTGTTGTTGAGTCAACCCACGTCGAAACTTGTAAAAATATTCGCACGAAAATCTTCACGATTTAATTCCATATTTTGGGCGAGATTAATCTTTTAAGTTACTTTAAACAACACAAATAGCGCTCGTATATCAAAACGTTCTGAGTACGTATAACCTAAAAAATGTCAGACTTTACGATGAGCTGGCAGTTTCCAGAGTGCAATACTAGGGTTGCCCAATCCCGAAATATAAAAGGCAACCTTCGTATGGAAGTGTAATTCGATTCACGAATCAGTTCTACACAAGCAATAAGTCCCTCTCGATTAACAGGCCTAGGTTAAAAATCAAATACAAGCAACCCCTGCAAGCCAAATGAAAAATCTTTGTACTTTCTGCTTTACACAAAAGCTTCCACGGTGTCTTTTGTCTGATGCTAAAACTTTTGAAACCGCTTCACACCGGACTATATCTCCATAAACTTCAACTTAAGTAACCTCTGAAGTCAGATAATATTGATGTAGAAATTTAAACATTTGGGAGGGAAAAGGTGACGTTAACCGTGTAGCTAACTAGTCGTGAATTTATCATTGGAGCGAGGGTACTACCGTAACGCTTCTTCTGTATATATTCCCTTACCGCCTCTACAACTGCAACTTTACACAAATCGATCACACCAAACACACATTTTAAATAAATTAAGCCAATGTTAATGTTATATTAATTTTAGTGTAGCGTAATTAAGCTTTGGCATTTAACAAAGATGTTTGTCGTATGACTGCAAATACAATTTTTTATAGATTTTTTAACGTCATTCATCCACACTTATGCCGTAATCTACCATCCGCAGTCCAAAATTTTGCACACACAATTTTTTAAGCCAATCAACGGTATAGTCATTTTATACTGGACGATTTAAATGAGTTGAAAAGAACAACTCCGATGAAGTATACAAGTTTCCATTCAAACCGGCGGATATCGTCTTTGTAGTTCGATAATAATACTTCATATATTAAATATTTCCCAAAAATTGCCATATAGTAGTTGATTCTAACCGTTTTCTTTTCATTGACTCATATGCAACGTACGAATAGTATCAGAAGCAAATGGATGAGTAATAAAATTTGTATACATACATGAGCAAAAAAGTTCTAATAATTGTTCTATTTAACGAATTTCCAATGAGGATTGAAACATAAATGAAAACAAACGTTGTACGTATTTCACTTAAATCGTAAATATGCTAGGTAGTGCTCTAATGAAATAAGTGACTGGTTGAAATGTGCTGGCATTATTTCTTTAAAGCAAATGTGAGTTGTTTTTACAACTTACAGTCTAATATTTATTGTATTGAATCATTTTTCTCAAATATACTATCAATTGTTTTTTCTTAAAGAAATTTGGCAAAATGGATTCCGTATATAAACAAGATGTCGATTTGGGATTTACGCTGCCTCCGATGAAAATGATATCAAAAAATGTATGGAGAAAAAGGGAAGAGGATACGGAAAAAGTGGAAGCTATACAAAGTTTGAAGGTATGTTAACATTAAATTTTTACTTTTAATGTCATCCTATTTTATTTATAATATTATCTTTTTGTTGAAAAGAAATGAAAAATTTACAACATAGAACTATAATTTAAGTAGATGTTCTGCGGTACATATGTATGTACATATCTCAATACTCTTAAATTTTTTGAACCAAAAAAATGAAATTTTTTAATACGAATATTCAAGAGATATTTTTTCGAAAGTTAATAAATTCATGAAGTGGAAAACATGATATTTCATGGTATATAAAATATATGTATATAAAATTTTATTTTATTTTATTATTGTCGTTGGTAGTTCCAAAGGCTATAAGCATTGGAGATTCTATTGATTTGTCTTTATCTTCAAATAAAATACATGCTAACTTATCAAATCAAGCTGATGTACATTCCACATATGTTTCGAAATCGCTTGATAAAATATATCATATGTTGCTTCGGATAAGAGTATCATTTGTGACGACAGTGGTATGACATAGTAATGTCGACTTTATTCAGTTTTAAATGGATTTAAAAAAAATTGTGCATTGGTTTAGATATAAATTATATTTATGTACCGAGTTATCTATATACATTTTTAGAATTAAGTTTCTTTAGAATTAAAATTTCAATAACAATAAACGAATAAAACAAAACTTAATACGCATCATTCTTCAGTTGATTCTATCAAATTTCTTGGGATTATAACTGTACAACGTTGATTATTTAATTTTATTTATGAGTATGACAAATACTTTTTTCAAAAAGTACTGTTATATATTTGACATACAATGTATCGCTCTAGCTGACTCGAAATTAGTCTTATTTAATATCTGGAAATAAAACGTTCGATTTCCATCATTTTTAGACTTATACAGTTATAATGCGGCGAGTTATGTCCTCCGAATAAACAATCCTTTCGAGCACGAGTTTTGTGACATATTACGCCGTCTTGTTGAAACTACAGCTCTGCCCATCATGGATGTTGAGAATAAAAACGTTAGTAATCATCGCTATATAGCGGTTGTTTTGGTCGGCATTTGATATTCTTCTTAAATATAGTCGTTATAATTGAAAAGAGGCAGAACGCTATATACAGCACTGTGCAAAATAATAGCACCATGTTCGACTTTGTCACTTTTATGCTTATTACTTTTTCCTATGGACAGGCAGGAGTCTCATATATATTGCACAACATCTTTATTATATCAGTCATAAAACCCATAAATAAGATAATAAAAATATGCATCTTGTCATTAAAATAGGTCCCGTTACCAAAAATGCAGCTGAATTTATGGTTAATGTGCGAAATTATAACATCACGTCATTCTGAGAAGCGCTTTCGAAGTTTTCACCAGTCTTTTGAATATTTTTGGTTATAAACTAATTCTACACATATTATTGTAATTGTTAAAAGATAATATTTCAAAGTGCAACGTTGTTAACAAAGTAAAATGGATCGTGGTGAGAATTTTACTCCTGAAAAACGTGTCTTAATAACAAAAAAAAACGTATTACTTTCTGAGGGTAAAACTTACAAATTTATAAGTGAAATTGTTGGGTGTTCAAATAAAATGATCGAAAATGCCAAAAAATACGCTCAGCAGGAAGAAAAAAAGAGGAAGAAAATCGAAACTAAACCCCACCGATGAACGACAAATATTAAGATTAGTCCAACGTAACCCGTTTATGAACGTTAGCAAAATAAAAGAAGAGTTAAATTTACCAAATTACAGAGCTGGTAAAGAGGAATTCACCAGCCAGAAGAAGAAGAAGTAGCACTACTGTAAAAACTTAACATACTAAAACGAACCAAATTTGCAAAACAACACCTGAATTGGAAACCCTCTAAATGGCGCAATAAATTATGGATGTACGAATCCTAAATTGTTTTATTTGGTACTCCTGGATCCAGGACATTTGTCGCAGGCGAAAAAACCAAGAGTTACAACCTGTAAAGACTGTTAAGCACGGTGGAGCAAACATTAACGTATGGGGATCCTTTTCCTATTATGGTAGTGGTCCCATTTTTCGGATGAAACCGATAATGTTCGCCGGAGTTTATGTCAGCATATACAGAGAAACCATGCTACCTTACGCAGAGTGAAATATGCCGCTTACATGAATTCTACAGCAAGGCAATGACCTAAAACATACGACGAACCTGTCCAAAGAATTTTTCCAAAGCAATTGAGTTCAAGTAAAATAAATATGATGTGTTTACATGACGGTAAGAAGAAGTTTTTAGCAAAACAGTGACAAAATTGTGACACTGTGCTATTATTTTTCACAGTGCTGTAGGGCATTATCGTAAACCTCAAATATATTGTTACGCCTGAGCGTACTTGTAGTAAAAAATATACATGTTTAATCAAGACTTCCTCACTCGCGAAAGTCGGGCTGGTGTGTTTGACAGGATTTCTTAACAGTATTTCCGTCGTTTCGTATAAGTGATTGACCCGCAGAATCACAACAAAATAATCGATAAACAACCGACAGTTCAAAAAAAATAAAAATAAAATATTCAGTTTCCTATGCTTAGTTAAACTTTATTACAATATAAACTGTAACGCACAAAGTGTACAATGAGCGCGCTGTTATGATTTGTACCTCTATTTGAGTTTTCTGGTGGTAATACTGCAGCGTCAGCGTCTGGCAATTGCATGGGAAATGTTCCGGACATGCAATCTTCAGGTCATGATACCCGTGTGTTTGTGGGAATATGCTGATGTTTTCAATTCAGTATAGAGCTCCGTAACATCTTCCTTCTCAGATGAGTTTATGGGTATCGTACCCTTAAACTAGGTTAAACATGTTCCATGGCGATACTTTCCCATGAAGTTATTGACGGTGATTTTTTTACAGCTGTCATTTCTCGCATATATCTACTTTTTCTTTTTGTTAAAACATTCATTGAATAATTTAAGAGTTGTGCGACCTCATGAGCTACAGCCACATTTATACATTAATACAATTACTAATATAAGTGCCAAGGTGCTTACAATTCCCATAGCAATACCTCTTGTTTTTTCCTGAACTGGATCTTATACATTTGCCCAAAAATATTTATGAAAATCATCAATCATATCAACAGCTACATCACTAATTTTAATTTTTATCTTAGTATCCAGGTATTTATAGTCTTAGTATCCAGGTTAACAGTATCTAATTTTATATATATGCAACAATCCTCAAGTTCTTACTTTGACTTAATTTTTCTATATTTACTCATTTTTTATACTAGTGTCTGTTGTTTAGCTATAAAGTTCCTTATCCTTACTAACTAACAATAACGTATTTGAAATATCGACTAAGGCTTGGTTACAATTTTCAATATTGGTAAAATTTCGTACAGTTCGAATTTTTCTTATCTTACAAGTGGTATTTGCAAATGTAAAATAATATCTTTATCATTAGCATAGGCATTTATTTCAATTTCTTTTACAATATTCGCATAGTTGTCTAATGTTTGTTCAGTTATAAGAGAGTCAACTTGTATAATTTTAAAATTTACTTTACTGATCAATTCATTAAAATAAGAATGTATTGAATTCGTTTCCTCCATATCTCTACCTTCTGTTTTGATTAGATTGATTGAAAGTATTGTTTCATTTATTTTATTTGCTGTCAAACTTTGCATAGACCCGGCATCAATTACCTGTTTATTTAGCTTCGTCATAATTTTGATATTTTCTTCCATTCCATCTCTTATCCTGATTTCGTTTGATTTTATTGTTCTAACAGCTTCTGAGTAATATTCTGTATGTTAGCTTAAGACTTTTTGCCTAAGTCTGCCTCGAACAACAAAACCGCATCCAAATAAGCGTTTCCCTCTCTTCCTGTAGCAGTCGCCGTGGTATATGTCGCAGTTTCTCACTCTTCTCTTGCCCGGCCCATCCCACCGCATTTCCTGAATTGCGGTAATGTCTGCTTTGTCCAGGGCCTCCGCAAGTTCATCGGCTGCACGTGGTCTGTTTAGGACAGTGGTTCTTAACCTTTTCGAGCTCACGGAGCACTTCTAATTACATGAAACCTTCACGGAGCACCTTACCAAATAACATTGATTCTAGTAATTTGTATTTTATTTTTTTATTTATTCAACTCAAATAACTACAATATACAAAAAATAAAACATATTCAATATATTTAACAAAACTAAATTGTTACAAATTCAAAATGACTTAAAATATAATACAAATTCAATGGGATATTTGAGCCTGGTGAGTTTTACATATTTCGCCAATGTTGGGTCTAATAAAAGATATTGCTACCCTCATTTCCTCTTCTAAATCGAGAAGTCTTTCTCGTTTTTTAGTTTTTATATTTGTTAATGTTGAGAATCCAAGTTCGCAGAGATATGATGTAGCAAATTGTAATAATATTGCGATTGCCTTCTTAGATAAAGATGGGTATTCATCTTGGACGGAAATCCAAAATTGTTCATTAGACAATTTTGTGAACTCCATCTTCAGAGATCGATCTGTAGACAAGGAAATAATTTCTTCTTCTTCTTGTAAAGACAGTTCCAAATTAGAAAATTCAAATGTCCCAAACGGATTTCGTATCCAGTCATAGGATTCTAATTTAAGGGATGGGAAGTAACATTCGATTTTTTCTTCCAATATTGTTAGATGTTCTATTACGGCAGGAATAATATCTGCGACATTTTTAGTTTGAATTGAAGGAAACATATCAAGCGTATTGTTTTTTATTATTCGATTTTTCCAATGCAATA
This sequence comes from Eristalinus aeneus, assembly GCA_955652365.1. Classification (NCBI taxonomy): domain Eukaryota; kingdom Metazoa; phylum Arthropoda; class Insecta; order Diptera; family Syrphidae; genus Eristalinus; species Eristalinus aeneus. The sequence continues at coordinate 44,458,047 of OY019130.1, forward strand.
TTTTTTTATTGAATCCCAGTATTTTATCCGTGGCTATTAAAATATTCTCATTTTTACCTTGAATACTTGTATTTACTGAATTTAAGTATTTAAAAATATCAGCTAAATATGCCAATTTAGCACACCAAATATCATTTTCAAAATTTTTTGCAAATTTATCCACAGCGGCATTTCGGAAATAACACAACAATTCATCTTTGAGCTCTAATAAACGACATAGGACTTTACCGCGAGACAACCATCTTATTTCAGTGTGCAATAGCAAACTTTCATACTTAGCATCCATAGATATACAAAGCTGTTTAAAAATGCGTTCCTGCAGAGGCCTTGATTTAATATAATTTACTATTTGTACCACTTCATCCAAAACATATTTTAAAGTGTTTGGCAATGTTTTTGAAACTAAAACTTCCCGATGTAAAAAACAGTGTGTAGATATGATATTTGGATTATTTTCCTTCACAAGTGTAACACATCCTTTAATAGATCCTGCCATTGATGGACATCCATCTGTACAAATTCCAACGCAGAAATCCCAGGATATTTGGTATTTTTCTAAATATGTAGTAATACAATTAAAGATATCTTTTCCTTTTGTATGTCCTGTAAGCTCTCTGCAGCAAAGAAATTGATTAACTATTTCATTTTCATCAATGAACCGAACGAATGCAAGTAATTGAGCTTTACTGCTAATATCAACAGATTCGTCTATTTGCAAAGCAAAAAATTTCTTTGAAAGCTTATTATTAACCGTTTCCTCGATATCAAGTGATATGTCTTTTATTCTTTTTTTTATTGTATCATTAGATAGGGGAATTTTCATAATCTCATTTATTGCATCCTCTCCAAACATGATTTTGACTATTTCACAACATGACGGTAAAATTAGACTTTCTGCTATAGTATGTGGTTTTAGTTTCAATGCAATTAACTCGGCTACCTTGTATGATGCAATTTGCGCCTTATCAGATATTGTCATAGCACATTTAAATTGTTTTGCTTGCTTATCTTGCATGCCCAATAACCTTTTAAAGTAATCCTTATTTTTTGAAACAAGATTAGCATGGGTAGTAGTAAGGTGTCGGTTTAATTTAGCCGGAAACATAGCACTATTGGACAGTTCTACACCGCATACAACACATTTAGGAATTGGACACTCCTTTTCACCGGTCCATGTAAATCCCAAATTGATGTATTCGTCAGAATACTGTCTATAAGTCTTCCTTATTTTATTACATGTTGACACATCTTCTGTATTACCACTATTAATACTACTCCGACTTGTACTTGGTCCATCATTAATATTTTTCTCAGAATTACATTTTCGTTTCAAGAACTTGTCCATGGCTAAATAAATTGGGAATAAGAATAAGTACATACATATATATATACGCGTAAATAGAGGTATTTTTCGAAAGTGTTTAATGCAGAATAAGAAAATTAAGTTTATGAAAACATAGGAGATTGATATTAAGTTTATTTAAATAAATAAATACAATAAATATGTATGTACACATATTTATTTAATTTTTTATTTTAAATTTATGTTAATTTACAATTATAACGTAATATACTTACTGAAATAAATTTTTTCACTTTTTTGGCACAAATTTAATCAAATAATTATTGAAAACACATTGGTTTACGTCCAACACAACACTAAAATATTTCATATTATTTGATCAGAATTTTTTTGTGCAGCCTACTTGATTTAAATTTTTGTTTATAACTAAGTACTACTGCATGTACTTTGTATATTTGAAATGCGGCCTACTTGATTTAAATTTTTGTTTGAACTAAGTACATACCGCATATATGTACATATATTTGAAATACAGCCTGCTCGATTTAAATTTTTGTTTGAACTAAGTACATACCGCACATATGTACATATATTTGAAATGCAGCCTGCTTGATTTAAATTTTTGTTCATAACTAAGTACATACCGCATATACATATATTTGAAAGTTTGTTCTAATAAATTTATATGTATATTTTTTTATACTATATGAGTTTAGCTTTCGTTTCGCGGAGCACCTGCGACAATCTTGCGGAGCACTAGTGCTCCGCGGAGCACCGGTTAAGAATCACTGGTTTAGGATCTTGCAGATCCGTAAATCATTATCCTTTGTACGTTTGCGAGGTTCGTCAACAGTGTATCCATCCGTCATTCGGTTGTTTCGTAATTGGTGTTTTGAATATGGCCGGGCAGTTACCCCGACGCACACCCCCAACCTGGAGGACCAGGCCCTTTTTTATACTTCTTGGGCGGAGGTCGCACTTATAGGCTTAGCAAGTTGAGTTCGGATGAACAACAACCAGTACCCGGTGGCTACCAACATGGAGGTAGAATAAGCACAATTGATGTGTGGGAAACAGCTACAACAGCTGGGCATCGCCAGGCTGATACCAATCAGTGCCTACCCTGTTCCCATATCATCCAGCCACCGTGAAAATTATTTTAGGTAATCCAAAATTCAGTATCCATTCTTTGGTGAAGGCCTTGACTAGTCCCTGCATTTCCTTATTGAAATTAGTGAACTTAGAGAAGTCGTCCTGAATAGTTAATCCAAATTTCAAACTTTGGATACTTTGTTTAAGAGGTCCTATTAAATTCATACACACTTTTTCTAATGCCCCGTCGGCAGTTGAGACTGTTTTCATTGGATTTCTAGTCGGCTTTCGAAAAACTTTTTCGTATAGGCAATCGTTACAACTCCTGACATACTGTTCTACATCTTTTCACATTTCCTTCCAATCAAATTTGTTTTTTATACTTGCGTTGGTGGCATTCAGGTCAATGGCGTTTGAACTATGAATTTTGTTCTGTAAATTCTTCTTCTTGTGGCGCTACAGTCCGGGGTGGACCTGGGCCTCAACCAACATTCCTCTCCAGCCAGCACGATCTTTCGCCAGCTGTCTCCAGTTGCGCACTCCAAGTTGGTTGAGGTCCTTCTCCACTTGTGTGCGCCATTTCAGTCTAGGTCGTCCTCTGTTGCGTTGTCCCAATGGCTCGGATTCAAAGACTTTTCGGGCCGGAGCAGTGGTGTCCATACGCTCTACATGGCCTAGCCATCTTTAGCGTTGCATCCGTAGACGCTTAACCAGGCGCATGTCGCTGTACAGCCCATAGAGTTCGTCGTTAAATCTTCTCCTCCAGATACCATCAACACCAAAAATCGCACGCAAAACTTTTCTCTTGAAAAGACTAAGGGCTTCCTCATCCGCCTTTGCTAACGTCCAAGATTCTGCGCCATATAGTAGGACGGGGATGATCAAGCTGTTATATAAAGTTAGTTTAGTCCTTCTAGAGAGGGCTTTATTACTCAATTGCCCCTTGAGCCCAAAGAAACAGCGGTTGGCAAGAGTGATTCTGCATTTGATTTCGGTACTGATGTTGTTGTCCCTATTTACCGCGGAGCCGAGGTAGACGAAGTCCTTAACTACCTCGAAGTTTCTGCTGCCTAGTGTGACGCTCCGTCCGAGACGTCGATGTTGTGTGTCCTTCCTTGATGACAGCATGTACTTCGTTTTGCCCTCATTTACCGCAAGGCCCATTTTAGCCGCTTCCGCTTCAATGCCAGCAAACGCTTCATTGACGGCTCGCTGTGTTCGTCCAATCACGTCAATGTCATCAGCGTAAGCTAACAGTTGAACTGACTTCTGGAAGATCGTGGTTCTGGTAGTGACTTGTGAGTTACGCACGATCTTCTCGAGGATGATGTTAAAGAAGTCACATGACAGTGCGTCGCCTTGTCTAAAACCTTTTTTGACATTGAAGGTCTCGGTGAGTTCGGTACCGACCTTGACGGAGCAGCGAGAGTTCTCCATCGTCATCCTACACAATCTGACGAGTTTGGTAGGAATGCCAAAACTAGACATGGCACTGTATAGCTCGTCTCTATGCACACTGTCATATGCAGCCTTGAAATCGACGAATAGGTGGTGAGTGTCAATTTGCATTTCTTGGGTCTTTTCCAGGATCGGCCGTAATGTGAAGATCTGGTCTATTGTGGACTTCCCTGGTCTGAAACCACACTGATAGGGACCTATCACGTCATGGACAAATGGTTTCAGACGCTCACACAATACGGCAGAGAGGATCTTGTATGCGATGTTCAGGAGACTAATCCCTCTGTAATTGGCGCAGTCAAAGGGGTCTCCTTTCTTGTGGACCGGGCAAACGACGCTGAGATTCCACTCATCGGGCATGCTTTCCTCCGACCATATCTTACAGATGAGCTGGTGCATGCGTCCAGCCAGGTCATCTCCAGCTGCTTTAAATAGTTCTGCGGACAGTCCGTCCGCTCCAGCAGCTTTGTTCGACTTTAGCTTGGATATTGCTATCCTCACCTCGTCTAAGTCGGGGGGACGGAATGCTTGTCTATCATCGTCCAAATTGAGTGGAACATTCTGCCTAACAGCGGGATTTGGGTCGTCATCGCCGTTTAGGAGTCTGCAGAAATGATCCTTCCAGATTCTCAGCACAGACTGCGACTCTACTACTAGTTGTCCATTTTGGTCCCGGCAGGCCTTGGTCCGAACCTTGTATCCTCCGGATAGCTGTTTTACCTTTCGGTAAAACTTTCGGACTTTATCCCTGCCAAAGCACCTTTCCATTTCCTCTACCGCGCGCTTCTCATGCTCCTTCTTCTTCCTTCTGAGAAGCCGGTGCTCTCCCCTTCTTCTCTGTTCGTAGAGTTCACGAACAGCTCGCGTTGTTCGATGCAGCGTCACTTTATAGGCGTCTTGTTTAGCTGCGTGCGCTTGCCTGCACTCGTCGTCAAACCATGGGTTCCTTATGGGTGGTGACGTGAAACCCAGCACATCAGTGGCAGCATCTTTGATGGCTTCTTGACAACGTTTCCATTCTTGTTCTATGCTTAGTGTAGGAAGCGTCGAACTCTGGGCGAGTTTCCGGGAGACTCGGTCGGCAAAGTTCCCAGCAATCACCTGCGATTGTAGCTTTTCGACGTCAAACCGTTTTGGCCTTTCTCGACTCCGTTGCTCTCTCGATATCCGGGTTCTTACCTTGGCTACAACAAGGTGATGGTCCGAGTCAATGTTTGCACCTCGGAAGGTTCGGACATCGAGAATACTGGAGGAGTGTCTGACGTCGATCGCAACGTGATCAATCTGGTTGACGGTTGATTGATCAGGAGATCGCCAGGTTCCTTTGTGAATGTTCAGGTGTGGGAACCGCGTGCTAGCCACAGAGAGGTTTCGCCCCGAGGCGGAGTCCAACAGCCTGAGTCCGTTTCCGGATGTGTTGTCGTGCAGGCTGTGTTTACCGATGACTCCAGCAAAGATGTCCTCCTTTCCCAGCTGAGCGTTGAAATTTCCTAGAACGATCTTGGTGTCATAGCTGGGGCATCGATCGTATGTTCTTTCTAGGAGATCATAGAAGTCATCCTTGATGTTGTCATCCTTCTCCTCTGTCGGGGCCTGAGCGCATATTAGGCTGATGTTCCCGAATTTAGCCTTGATGCGGATTGTCATGAGGCGTTCGCTGACTGGGTCGTAGCTCAAGGCTTTTTGCCTAAGTCTGCCTCGAACAACAAATCCGCATCCGAATAAGCGCTGCCTTCTCTCTCTATAGCAATTGCTGTAGTAGATATCGCAGTTCTTCATCGCTTTTATGCCAGGCCCATCCCATCGCACTTCCTGGATGGCGGTTATGTCAGCTTTGTAGCTGTCAAGGGCCTCCGCAAGTTGTTCGGCTGCACGTGGCCTGTTAAGGGACCTCACATTCCACGTGCAAAACCGAAAATCTTTGTCCTTAAAACGTTTGCTGGGGTCGTCAACAGTTGATCCGTCCTTATCCGAGGCATGTTGTTGTCTCTGAACTTCCATTTTTTACGTGGTGAGGAAGTTACCCTCACGCACAATTATTTAAATCCTCGGGCAGAGGGGGTCGCTGCATACATTAGTTCACCATACAACGGGTGTTGTGATGGCTATCCAGGGGGCGCCACGTTCTGTAAATATAGGGTTTAAATTGTTTGCTCAATTTCTAGACATTCCTTCTCGGTTGGGCTATAATTTCTTTCGGCTTTGTTAAAAGTCCTGCTTTTGAGTTGAATTGGGAGGTCTTTACCGTTGCTTTCCTAACTGAGAACTGCTCCTAGCCCGTTATTTGATGCCTCTGTTGTAACAATAAATATTTTACTGTAGTCCGGATACTGTAAAATCGGATAATTGGTGATGGCGTTTTTTAAATTTTTAAAAGATTGCTGTTGCTCTTTGTTCCAATGAAATTCACATCCTTTTTCAGTTACTTATTTAATAGTTCTGCTAGTTTTCTGAAATTCGGAATAAATTTCCTGAAGTACCCGATCATTTCTAAAAAAGATTTGACACCTTTTGTTTTTCTTTTTAACTGAATATATAATTTATTAGGTATAAGGGTACAATAAGACATGAGCCTTTTATAGTACTAAGATATAAATATCAAGAGAATATATAACAATTCAAATTTCTTTAAGTAATGAATATAGATATATAAAAAATGGAAAAAGAAGACTTAGGAAAGGGAAGAATGTTAGGCAAGAAAGCGACGAGTTAGTGTAGAGGTCACGAGATGGTATTGGACCATGTGTTTTGATAGATCGAATAAAATTGAGTTTATTGTATAGATATAATGGTGTTTTGTTCACAATAATATTATACAAAAACATTAAATTTCCAGCATCCAGGTAGTAGTAATAAACTTGTATTATACTCGGATACTCGGATTGGATATGTACCCAATAGCATCATTAAACCCTATCTGCAGCTTTCAGAGAGTCAACTGTACTGAAGATAACCTCGGCGAAAGAGCACAACCGAATTTGAAATATAAAATACCTGAGATTTCTTCGGTTTCAGTTGTAAACCGTGTTTTAAAGACCACATAAGAATATTTGCGAGCTCTCCATTCATTAAATGTATTAACTCAGCCATACTATCATGATTTTTGGAAGAGTAGATTTGCACATTATTAGCATATAGGTGGACAGTGGAATTCTTATACACAGACGGAAGATCATTAATAAATAGGGAAAACAAAATAGGTCCAAGGATTGAACCCTGTGGTACACCCTTTTTAACAGGTAAGAGTGAAGAACAACTATCGTGGTTGATAACAACTTTCTGATATCTGTTGGCCAGGAAACTACGAATTAATCTTACAACACTATCACTAAATGAGAAGAGATTTGTCAAGTTCCAGCAAAGTGTCTTGTGATTTACTTTATCAAAAGGATTAGAGAAGTCAAGCAGACATAGAAGTGTGACTTTTTTCCAATCATAATTCTGCCTTATATCTTCCATGATGCAAACCAAAAACAACATAATAACTAATGACTAAAAAATATGACTAAACGTTAGTAATGAATAATTTATTAACCGGATTTGTTCATGACTAACGTTTATTCGTGAATTTTCGTTGTTCACACATATGATTGACGGTTATTCATAATTAATGTGTAGTCATTACTAATTTTGTATCATGATTACCCACCAATCGCGGGCATTTCTGGATTTACGCATATATATATTTGCATTTCCGGTAACGAGACCTTGGTTGGTTGGTCTCGTTGGCTGGTTTTATGACTGATGTAATAGATGTTGTACAATAAATATGAGGCGTCTACCTGACCATCGGAAAAAGTAATTAGCATAATAATGACAAAGTCGGATATGGTGTTATTATTTTATACAGTGCTGCATATATTTACGCGGCCAAACTTCAGTTTAGAAACCACCAAAAAAAAAACAAAAAGTTCGACAGTAATATTTTAAACTTCGTTAACTCAATAGTTTGTCATATTTTTTCTATGAACAGAGATATGGCTTAAATAAAAGCTCTTATTTAGTGATTAATGATTAACTTAGTTAAATAACTTATCAATAATGGTTGATTTAGTCATGAGTAATTTCTGCGAATAATAAATAATTTATTGGTCATTATTTTCATGATTGATAAATAAATTAGTCGCTTGAATCCAGCAAATAATGACTAATTTAGTCATTTGTCAACACTGCTGTGGATGTACTATGGTTAGCTCTGAACCCAGACTGTGCCTCATATAATAGGTTATTAAGAGACTGATGCTTGGCTATAAGTTTCTCTGAGACTTTTGATAAAAACGAAAGAATACTGATAGGTCTGTAATCAGAAGCAGGTGTTGGATTAGGTCGTTTTGCGATAGGGATTACACGACCTACCTTCCAGGATCTGGGAAAGGTTGATGAGGCAATGCAATGATTGATTATATGGGTTAAGTGGGATACTATAAGAGGCAGGATTAACCTTACAAACTTCATTGGAACCCCGTATTCGCCAGTGGCGTTTGATTTTATATCTCTATCACCTCAATTTCACTAACCGTTTCCACTTCAAAACGTCTTGCATTCGAAGAAGAAATTATATTACTAGCAATATTGAAATTGGTCTCCTTCAATTGGTTTTCAAGAAAAAAATTGTTAAGACTATCAGGCTCAACTACACAACTGTGATTGAGTTTGGTGCCAGTGACTTCAATGTTACGAAGATCAAGAGCTGCTTTGGGGGAATTGCAGTGTTTAACTTAAAGGCAAAGTAATTTCTCTTAGCAATTCGTACAATCAAAACCGATCGGTTACGTAAGACTGCCAATTTAAATCCGAGGAACTTTTTTTCCATATACTGTACAGTTGGTTTCGCAATTGAATGCTAGTAACAGTTTTGAGAAAAGTCATAAATAATATTTTGGAATGTGTTAACTTTCTCATCACCTTCATACGGCAGTCGACAGTTAATCCATGGGGCATTAAGGGCTTCTGATTCAAGTGTAACAATATTCAGAGACTTTTAATCCCTATAAGTAAAAGTCAGAGGTATAGCAGAGTGGTCAAACTTTGTTGTAAGTGCAGTAAATAAGGTCATGGTCAGAAATATAGTCCAAGGAAATTTGATTAAAAAGGAGAACAGAGGATAAGTCAGATACTAAGGTTAGGTCAAGAAGGCTAGGTGTATATCCTTTGGAAAAATGCGTAGGGTACGTAGTATTACAGACTTGAAATCCAAGCGACGAAGCAGAATTATGAATTTGAAAAGTCCAAGCATCAGTTTTGAGCAGATCTGCATTGAAGTCACCACAAACAATCATATGTTCATCCTGGGTTGAAAATCCCGCAAGATCAGCAAAAATGGTTTGAGTAGAGCAGCTGAGATTTGAAAATGACCTTGCATTTAAGTGAATACCTACAATAGAGAACGATACCACCACGTCAGGTAGGTGTGATTCTGTCATTTCTAAACATTGAAAAGTTATTGATGCCATATAACTCAGAAATAATACATTTAAACCAGGTCTCACAAACAAGAATAACATCAATACAAGAATTAGAAAATATATATCTAAGGTAGTTTGAATTGATGAAGACTACGATCATTGAGGAAGCAAAGTCTAAGGCTTTCTCGAAAATTTTATAAGATATTAATCATAGTGTATGTAGTGTTTTCATGCATGCTGTAAGTATTATAAATAGAGAAACATAAAAAAGATAGAAAGGTAGAGAGAGTATAGGAAAGGAAGACAGACTGAGAAGTGAGTAGGAGTATAAAATATATATGTTAAAGAGAGAGTATTTATATGTGTATTTATTTAATAATTTAACTTGCCCAGCAGTATCATCAGCATTAAATGAGTGCAGATCTTCCGAGCTCTTGATAGCAAAAAATTGACGCATTGACACTCTTTTTAACATATACAATTCCATATGCCCATATGCTGTACCATATGTCCCAGCTTTTTTATTCTTAACCTCACTTAAGCCTTATATCCTAACTATACTACCTTGAACTTGAACTTAAACTTAACTAACATTAAATATTTGTAATATTAAAATATAACTTTAAACTTAAATCTACTTAATTATTTATAGTAATCTTTGCTATGTCCGTACAACGTTACGAAAGCGTGGACCAGGATGTATATATTGTTTGTATGCTTCATATGTATATTTAATACGCCGTGATGCACCTTTTTAGCTTTTTTTTATTTTTCTTTGGGCTTAATTTTTTATTGCTTTTTGAAATCTTGTTTTTTTGTAAGTTTTTGTTTGTTTTCTTATTTTTTTATTTTTTTTATTGGTTTTTTTATTTGTATAAAATGCCTTACATTTAACTTAACCTATGTGAGTTGGCCCTGCTGACTCAACTACCCCGTCTTTTATTTTAAGACCAACCACCAGTAAAGAAGCCGTTCCTTTGCAGAGACTGCTCTGTCGCAGGCAGAAATCGTTGTACTGAACCGTAAGTTCCTCTTGGCTGCGAGCGACGACCGGCTCGTGTTGAAGTCGCCTTTCTGCTGTTCGGCATAGAATATGGAAGATGATTGGGCAGCCTTCCCTATTTTGAATCAGGGTTTTAGTGTCCAAGTAGAGGAAAGCTTCAGGTGGAATGAAGCCGTTAAGGCGCACTCAGTTTTGGTACATTTTATTAGGGTAGTAAGCCCCAAAGATTAGGCTGTTAGTTGAACTCATGCCTCGAGCAGTGTGACTCCGTATCAACTTAATAGTAAAATTATCTTTCGTTATAAGATTAACCTCGGTGTACAGAACCTCTTTGGGGTAGAATTTCTTGTACTGAGATTCTGGTGTTCGATATAAACGAAGACAAGCCCGAAGACACCGCCTCTCAAACACCCTCATCTTATCCATCTGGGAAAGACTCACGTTGAACAACACAGGACAGTCATACAATATGATTAGTAGGAAGAGGGCCATGTAGCAGATTACCTTCACTCTGGTGTCAAGTTGATTGCTGTAAAACAGTCCTCTTACCATAGAGTAAGCAGAGCTGTGTCTGCTTGGACACCACTATATAGTAATGGGACAACCAGATCCCTAGATATTGTACTACAGTTTTCGGACCTGGTCTGTACGCGATTAGATCATCGACAAACACTATTAAGCATAGAACCTATAAGATCGCTAGTGAATATACTGAAAAAAATCTGTAAAGTCACCGCCCCTTATTGCAGTATTTGCAATACTGTTGTGGAAATTTCGTTGCCATTTTTCACAACGAACTTCCTACCTGTTAATGCCGAGCCTGACTTTGTCGAATGCTTTTTCCATGTCAATCAGGCAGGTTCCTTTGCACTGTGTTGTGTTTTCATTCCACTGAATCTCGGAAACCAATTTAGATGCTGCATGAATGGTGTTGTGCCTCGCCCTAAAGCCAAATTAATTTTCCGGTATTAATTGATTTTCCGCAACCCCTTTCTTTTAGAGCTTTAATGACAATCTTCTCCAATACTTTGCTTATACACGGAAGAAGACTTATAGACAGGAGACTCTTCGGGATAGAGGTATTTTTGCCCCGTTTCGGAATGGACAGTACCACAGCTGTTTTCCAATGTACCGGGTAATATGCATCACTCAACGTATTGTTCATTCATTACGAAGACAAGGCTCTGTTTTCCAGGTCGTTTTTTGGACTACAAGTCTCGTTGACCGTATAAATTTTTTGGCAAACAGCACCAATTTCTCTCACCTTCTCCTGGGGATCCTCAACTACGAAATAGTCGTTGTCAAGCAGTGTCGTATCTGGATCGATTCCAACTGTCCTCAGTAGGTTCGCATTGTCTGTTGTTCTGTCAAGCCGAACATTCTGAATGTCATTATGAACTTTTCTCCGGAAGATTTTAGTTACTTGCGGGAACATGCTCGGGTTGTTGGATCGTACCGCCCGAATCTTATTGCCTTAATGCAAGCTTGCAGATAGTCTGTAATTATGTTTGATTAACTGTTGGAGTACTTTTATCTGAGACTTCAGATGGCGAATTTCTGCACTCTGTTGGTCCGTATACCGCCTGTATAAGAGTTTAAGTCTTGACAGGAGTCTTCTTTTTTTCACATGAAGTGTATCAATAGTAGCATTCCGATAGATGTTGCCATAATCGGTCTGCGCTACCTTCGGGATCGTTTTCCATTTTTGTGAGGTATTCATCAACTTTTTCGTTTGTTAGGCTTCTGTTCGAAGGAGGATTTATCACACTCAAACTTATTTCTCTGGCTAAGGTTCTAGCGAAACGTAACCCGCGCACCTTATTCTAATTATAATAATGCGTTTGGACATATTCCTCCAGTTCCTCCAGCTTATTCGGGAGCTGTATTACCGCGGCGAGACCACAGTGATTACTGTCATACTCGACCGTATTTAAATAGTTCGTCGTTCCATATGTCGCTCCACGTTTAGTATTGTTAGGCGTCTGTCGATTAGCATCACATCCAGATAGGGCCCGCTTCTAGTAAATTATGGTTTTTCGGTTGCCAGCAACAACAGCCTGAACGCGACATTTTTCTGTTGTATCCTCTGTTCCGAAGTGTTACCCCATTCACCGTGTTTAGCGTTCAAATCTCTGGCTAAAATGAGTTTATTTTCTTCCGAATTTAAGCGAACGCTGAAGAAGAGAACCTTGAGCTCTGAAAGAAAGTTAGGGTTTTGAGGTTCTGGAGCATAGGCAGTGATCACAAACAACTTCTTTGCACCTTGGAGAGAGATAAGTGCGATCGCTGCTTCTAGCACACTAAATCTACGTACATCACTGCTATATATAACCTTATAACAACTGTTACTTTTTATAAGGAAGGCAACCCCGCTACAACTAGTAGATGGGGGTCGGTCTCTTCTAATTATATGGTAATTTTTGAATCTGAGATTGCGCGTCTGATTTAACTTAGTTTTCCCTACCCATCAGCACATCATTTCACTCGATCCTTATCCTCGAATTTATGTTCACTGCTAGAATCTTAAGGGTTCTTACCTCGCGAGAGCCCATTATATCTGAGCGCGCTTGTCTGCAGGCAGCTGAGAGAAGAGGAAATCTACTCTGGCCGTCTGCGTAAGGAAACTGGTCTGTAGTTCGACCATCTATTTCTGCAAGGCACATCTGCGCTTGCATCTACGGGATGGAGGACATTACATCCCTTACGGAGTGCTCTGTCTCGGGTCGCCCAGCCATAGTAGCAGGGACAACCTTCGGCACTGTCCGTTGTGCCGGTAGTCTGCTAGACACCATTTGGGCGTAGAGGATACCAGGCGTGACAGTAGTAGCTACAACGCGGGCTATCGTCGACTTCTTCGTTTCATAAGGGGCATTCTCCTTTGTAGTGGCTGAAGGTGCATCGGGCGCAGCGGAAGTTCTCCGCGACGTGCACCTGCCTTCTTTACTTCGCACATTGAAATACGTGGTCAAACTGACTTTCGTAGTTTGTCAATTTTAGTGCCGTGTGATTCCTCAACTAGGAAGAAGGGAAGTGCCTTGAAGGCTTAAACAATTTCTAGACATTCCTTCTCGGTTGGGCTATAATTTCTTTCGGCTTTGTTAAAAGTCCTGCTTTTGAGTTGAATTGGGACGTCTTTACCGTTGCTTTCCTAACTGAGAACTGCTCCTAGCCCGTTATTTGATGCCTCTGTTGTAACAATAAATATTTTACTGTAGTCCGGATACTGTAAAATCGGATAATTGGTGATGGCGTTTTTTAAATTTTTAAAAGATTGCTGTTGCTCTTTGTTCCAATGAAATTCACATCCTTTTTCAGTTACTTATTTAATAGTTCTGCTAGTTTTCTGAAATTCGGAATAAATTTCCTGAAGTACCCGATCATTTCTAAAAAAGATTTGACACCTTTTGTTTTTCTTTTTAACTGAATATATAATTTATTAGGTATAAGGGTACAATAAGACATGAGCCTTTTATAGTACTAAGATATAAATATCAAGAGAATATATAACAATTCAAATTTCTTTAAGTAATGAATATAGATATATAAAAAATGGAAAAAGAAGACTTAGGAAAGGGAAGAATGTTAGGCAAGAAAGCGACGAGTTAGTGTAGAGGTCACGAGATGGTATTGGACCATGTGTTTTGATAGATCGAATAAAATTGAGTTTATTGTATAGATATAATGGTGTTTTGTTCACAATAATATTATACAAAAACATTAAATTTCCAGCATCCAGGTAGTAGTAATAAACTTGTATTATACTCGGATACTCGGATTGGATATGTACCCAATAGCATCATTAAACCCTATCTGCAGCTTTCAGAGAGTCAACTGTACTGAAGATAACCTCGGCGAAAGAGCACAACCGAATTTGAAATATAAAATACCTGAGATTTCTTCGGTTTCAGTTGTAAACCGTGTTTTAAAGACCACATAAGAATATTTGCGAGCTCTCCATTCATTAAATGTATTAACTCAGCCATACTATCATGATTTTTGGAAGAGTAGATTTGCACATTATTAGCATATAGGTGGACAGTGGAATTCTTATACACAGACGGAAGATCATTAATAAATAGGGAAAACAAAATAGGTCCAAGGATTGAACCCTGTGGTACACCCTTTTTAACAGGTAAGAGTGAAGAACAACTATCGTGGTTGATAACAACTTTCTGATATCTGTTGGCCAGGAAACTACGAATTAATCTTACAACACTATCACTAAATGAGAAGAGATTTGTCAAGTTCCAGCAAAGTGTCTTGTGATTTACTTTATCAAAAGGATTAGAGAAGTCAAGCAGACATAGAAGTGTGACTTTTTTCCAATCATAATTCTGCCTTATATCTTCCATGATGCAAACCAAAAACAACATAATAACTAATGACTAAAAAATATGACTAAACGTTAGTAATGAATAATTTATTAACCGGATTTGTTCATGACTAACGTTTATTCGTGAATTTTCGTTGTTCACACATATGATTGACGGTTATTCATAATTAATGTGTAGTCATTACTAATTTTGTATCATGATTACCCACCAATCGCGGGCATTTCTGGATTTACGCATATATATATTTGCATTTCCGGTAACGAGACCTTGGTTGGTTGGTCTCGTTGGCTGGTTTTATGACTGATGTAATAGATGTTGTACAATAAATATGAGGCGTCTACCTGACCATCGGAAAAAGTAATTAGCATAATAATGACAAAGTCGGATATGGTGTTATTATTTTATACAGTGCTGCATATATTTACGCGGCCAAACTTCAGTTTAGAAACCACCAAAAAAAAAAACAAAAAGTTCGACAGTAATATTTTAAACTTCGTTAACTCAATAGTTTGTCATATTTTTTCTATGAACAGAGATATGGCTTAAATAAAAGCTCTTATTTAGTGATTAATGATTAACTTAGTTAAATAACTTATCAATAATGGTTGATTTAGTCATGAGTAATTTCTGCGAATAATAAATAATTTATTGGTCATTATTTTCATGATTGATAAATAAATTAGTCGCTTGAATCCAGCAAATAATGACTAATTTAGTCATTTGTCAACACTGCTGTGGATGTACTATGGTTAGCTCTGAACCCAGACTGTGCCTCATATAATAGGTTATTAAGAGACTGATGCTTGGCTATAAGTTTCTCTGAGACTTTTGATAAAAACGAAAGAATACTGATAGGTCTGTAATCAGAAGCAGGTGTTGGATTAGGTCGTTTTGCGATAGGGATTACACGACCTACCTTCCAGGATCTGGGAAAGGTTGATGAGGCAATGCAATGATTGATTATATGGGTTAAGTGGGATACTATAAAAGGCAGGATTAACCTTACAAACTTCATTGGAACCCCGTATTCGCCAGTGGCGTTTGATTTTATATCTCTATCACCTCAATTTCACTAACCGTTTCCACTTCAAAACGTCTTGCATTCGAAGAAGAAATTATATTACTAGCAATATTGAAATTGGTCTCCTTCAATTGGTTTTCAAGAAAAAAATTGTTAAGACTATCAGGCTCAACTACACAACTGTGATTGAGTTTGGTGCCAGTGACTTCAATGTTACGAAGATCAAGAGCTGCTTTGGGGGAATTGCAGTGTTTAACTTAAAGGCAAAGTAATTTCTCTTAGCAATTCGTACAATCAAAACCGATCGGTTACGTAAGACTGCCAATTTAAATCCGAGGAACTTTTTTTTCCATATACTGTACAGTTGGTTTCGCAATTGAATGCTAGTAACAGTTTTGAGAAAAGTCATAAATAATATTTTGGAATGTGTTAACTTTCTCATCACCTTCATACGGCAGTCGACAGTTAATCCATGGGGCATTAAGGGCTTCTGATTCAAGTGTAACAATATTCAGAGACTTTTAATCCCTATAAGTAAAAGTCAGAGGTATAGCAGAGTGGTCAAACTTTGTTGTAAGTGCAGTAAATAAGGTCATGGTCAGAAATATAGTCCAAGGAAATTTGATTAAAAAGGAGAACAGAGGATAAGTCAGATACTAAGGTTAGGTCAAGAAGGCTAGGTGTATATCCTTTGGAAAAATGCGTAGGGTACGTAGTATTACAGACTTGAAATCCAAGCGACGAAGCAGAATTATGAATTTGAAAAGTCCAAGCATCAGTTTTGAGCAGATCTGCATTGAAGTCACCACAAACAATCATATGTTCATCCTGGGTTGAAAATCCCGCAAGATCAGCAAAAATGGTTTGAGTAGAGCAGCTGAGATTTGAAAATGACCTTGCATTTAAGTGAATACCTACAATAGAGAACGATACCACCACGTCAGGTAGGTGTGATTCTGTCATTTCTAAACATTGAAAAGTTATTGATGCCATATAACTCAGAAATAATACATTTAAACCAGGTCTCACAAACAAGAATAACATCAATACAAGAATTAGAAAATATATATCTAAGGTAGTCTGATATACATTGATGAAGACTACGATCATTGAGGAAGCAAAGTCTAAGGCTTTCTCGAAAATTTTATAAGATATTAATCATAGTGTATGTAGTGTTTTCATGCATGCTGTAAGTATTATAAATAGAGAAACATAAAAAAGATAGAAAGGTAGAGAGAGTATAGGAAAGGAAGACAGACTGAGAAGTGAGTAGGAGTATAAAATATATATGTTAAAGAGAGAGTATTTATATGTGTATTTATTTAATAATTTAACTTGCCCAGCAGTATCATCAGCATTAAATGAGTGCAGATCTTCCGAGCTCTTGATAGCAAAAAATTGACGCATTGACACTCTTTTTAACATATACAATTCCATATGCCCATATGCTGTACCATATGTCCCAGCTTTTTTATTCTTAACCTCACTTAAGCCTTATATCCTAACTATACTACCTTGAACTTGAACTTAAACTTAACTAACATTAAATATTTGTAATATTAAAATATAACTTTAAACTTAAATCTACTTAATTATTTATAGTAATCTTTGCTATGTCCGTACAACGTTACGAAAGCGTGGACCAGGATGTATATATTGTTTGTATGCTTCATATGTATATTTAATACGCCGTGATGCACCTTTTTAGCTTTTTTTATTTTTCTTTGGGCTTAATTTTTTATTGCTTTTTTAAATCTTGTTTTTTTGTAAGTTTTTGTTTGTTTTCTTATTTTTTTATTTTTTTTATTGGTTTTTTTATTTGTATAAAATGCCTTACATTTAACTTAACCTATGTGAGTTGGCCCTGCTGACTCAACTACCCCGTCTTTTATTTTAAGACCAACCACCAGTAAAGAAGCCGTTCCTTTGCAGAGACTGCTCTGTCGCAGGCAGAAATCGTTGTACTGAACCGTAAGTTCCTCTTGGCTGCGAGCGACGACCGGCTCGTGTTGAAGTCGCCTTTCTGCTGTTCGGCATAGAATATGGAAGATGATTGGGCAGGCTTCCCTATTTTGAATCAGGGTTTTAGTGTCCAAGTAGAGGAAAGCTTCAGGTGGAATGAAGCCGTTAAGGCGCACTCAGTTTTGGTACATTTTATTAGGGTAGTAAGCCCCAAAGATTAGGCTGTTACTTGAACTCATGCCTCGAGCAGTGTGACTCCGTATCAACTTAATAGTAAAATTATCTTTCGTTATAAGATTAACCTCGGTGTACAGAACCTCTTTGGGGTAGAATTTCTTGTACTGAGATTCTGGTGTTCGATATAAACGAAGACAAGCCCGAAGACACCGCCTCTCAAACACCCTCATCTTATCCATCTGGGAAAGACTCACGTTGAACCACACAGGACAGTCATACAATATGATTAGTAGGAAGAGGGCCATGTAGCAGATTACCTTCACTCTGGTGTCAAGTTGATTGCTGTAAAACAGTCCTCTTACCATAGAGTAAGCAGAGCTGTGTCTACTTGGACACCACTATATAGTAATGGGACAACCAGATCCCTAGATATTGTACTACAGTTTTCGGACCTGGTCTGTACGCGATTAGATCATCGACAAACACTATTAAGCATAGAACCTATAAGATCGCTAGTGAATATACTGAAAAAAATCTGTAAAGTCACCGCCCCTTATTGCAGTATTTGGAATACTGTTGTGGAAATTTCGTTGCCATTTTTCACAACGAACTTCCTACCTGTTAATGCCGAGCCTGACTTTGTCGAATGCTTTTTCCATGTCAATCAGGCAGGTTCCTTTGCACTGTGTTGTGTTTTCATTCCACTGAATCTCGGAAACCAATTTAGATGCTGCATGAATGGTGTTGTGCCTCGCCCTAAAGCCAAATTAATTTTCCGGTATTAATTGATTTTCCGCAACCCCTTTCTTTTAGAGCTTTAATGACAATCTTCTCCAATACTTTGCTTATACACGGAAGAAGACTTATAGACAGGAGACTCTTCGGGATAGAGGTATTTTTGCCCCGTTTCGGAATGGACAGTACCACAGCTGTTTTCCAATGTACCGGGTAATATGCATCACTCAACGTATTGTTCATTCATTACGATGACAAGGCTCTGTTTTCCAGGTCGTTTTTTGGACTACAAGTCTCGTTGACCGTATAAATTTTTTGGCAAACAGCACCAATTTCTCTCACCTTCTCCTGGGGATCCTCAACTACGAAATAGTCGTTGTTAAGCAGTGTCGTATCTGGATCGATTCCAACTGTCCTCAGTAGGTTCGCATTGTCTGTTGTTCTGTCAAGCCGAACATTCTGAATGTCATTATGAACTTTTCTCCGGAAGATTTTAGTTACTTGCGGGAACATGCTCGGGTTGTTGGATCGTACCGCCCGAATCTTATTGCCTTAATGCAAGCTTGCAGATAGTCTGTAATTATGTTTGATTAACTGTTGGAGTACTTTTATCTGAGACTTCAGATGGCGAATTTCTGCACTCTGTTGGTCCGTATACCGCCTGTATAAGAGTTTAAGTCTTGACAGGAGTCTTCTTTTTTTCACATGAAGTGTATCAATAGTAGCATTCCGATAGATGTTGCCATAATCGGTCTGCGCTACCTTCGGGATCGTTTTCCATTTTTGTGAGGTATTCATCAACTTTTTCGTTTGTTAGGCTTCTGTTCGAAGGAGGATTTATCACACTCAAACTTATTTCTCTGGCTAAGGTTCTAGCGAAACGTAACCCGCGCACCTTATTCTAATTATAATAATGCGTTTGGACATATTCCTCCAGTTCCTCCAGCTTATTCGGGAGCTGTATTACCGCGGCGAGACCACAGTGATTACTGTCATACTCGACCGTATTTAAATAGTTCGTCGTTCCATATGTCGCTCCACGTTTAGTATTGTTAGGCGTCTGTCGATTAGCATCACATCCAGATAGGGCCCGCTTCTAGTAAATTATGGTTTTTCGGTTGCCAGCAACAACAGCCTGAACGCGACATTTTTCTGTTGTATCCTCTGTTCCGAAGTGTTACCCCATTCACCGTGTTTAGCGTTCAAATCTCTGGCTAAAATGAGTTTATTTTCTTCCGAATTTAAGCGAACGCTGAAGAAGAGAACCTTGAGCTCTGAAAGAAAGTTAGGGTTTTGAGGTTCTGGAGCATAGGCAGTGATCACAAACAACTTCTTTGCACCTTGGAGAGAGATAAGTGCGATCGCTGCTTCTAGCACACTAAATCTACGTACATCACTGCTATATATAACCTTATAACAACTGTTACTTTTTATAAGGAAGGCAACCCCGCTACAACTAGTAGATGGGGGTCGGTCTCTTCTAATTATATGGTAATTTTTGAATCTGAGATTGCGCGTCTGATTTAACTTAGTTTTCCCTACCCATCAGCACATCATTTCACTCGATCCTTATCCTCGAATTTATGTTCACTGCTAGAATCTTAAGGGTTCTTACCTCGCGAGAGCCCATTATATCTGAGCGCGCTTGTCTGCAGGCAGCTGAGAGAAGAGGAAATCTACTCTGGCCGTCTGCGTAAGGAAACTGGTCTGTAGTTCGACCATCTATTTCTGCAAGGCACATCTGCGCTTGCATCTACGGGATGGAGGACATTACATCCCTTACGGAGTGCTCTGTCTCGGGTCGCCCAGCCATAGTAGCAGGGACAACCTTCGGCACTGTCCGTTGTGCCGGTAGTCTGCTAGACACCATTTGGGCGTAGAGGATACCAGGCGTGACAGTAGTAGCTACAACGCGGGCTATCGTCGACTTCTTCGTTTCATAAGGGGCATTCTCCTTTGTAGTGGCTGAAGGTGCATCGGGCGCAGCGGAACTCCATATTGCAGTTCTCCGCGACGTGTACCTGCCTTCTTTACTTCGCACATTGAAATACGTGGTCAAACTGACTTTAGTAGTTTGTCAATTTTAGTGCCGCGTGATTCCTCAACTAGGAAGAAGGGAAGTGCCTTGAAGGCTTAAGCCCTACGAATTGGACCTCGTCGCCCTCAAATAGGCGCAGCTTGTTGAAAAGGACCTTAGGGTCAGTAGAGGGATTTATACCTTTGAAGAGCAAGGTCTGTGGCCTCTCTCCTCTTGGCGTATTTTCTAGGGCCAACTAATATAGTGTCTCTAGGTCGTCAGTCCCCATACCGAAGACATTGATAGGTGGGCAGCGCATCTTGGAGTTCTGCTGCTGTTGCTGTGGTTTTTTTTGCCTCTGTTGCTGTTGCTTCCGTTGCTGTTGATTCTGCTGCTATTGATTCTGCTGCTGTTGTGTCTTTTGCGTTTTCTCCTGTTGCTTCTTCTGCTGTGGTTGATGTTGTTCCGCCTTCTGTTGTTTCTGTTGTTGATGCGTCTGTTTTTGCTGCTGCAATTTAAGCTCTAGTTGAATTGTCTGCAAACGTTGCACTGCCGTTGAAACGGAGGGCAGCGATTCTTCAGGTTTATGCAGGTTTTCCTTCTCCTGGTGCTTTTGCTGCCTCTTTTGTTGTAGCTTTAAGAGCTCTCTTTGCTCTTCCTTTTATTTTGCTGCTTTCTCGGTAGCTTTCCTCGCCGTAGACTGCTCGTATAGAAGCTTGTTGTGGGTGTTAAGTTTAGTCTTTCCACATCCAGTTTCTTGAGCTTAGTCTCCTCCTTAGAGGAGTTGTCGCTACCTTTGTACGAGAATCTGCATTCGTTACCCTCCGATTCACATTGGAGGGCATTGGCTGACGATGTTTTTGCCTTTGTTCTTTTTGCCACTACCGAGCCGCCTCTGTTCGGTGCGATCATCTCCTCGTCTGACGTCATTGTTGTCGTCCGACGCTTTGTGACAATAGGCTGCTGCTGCAGTCGCTAACTCCTGACGTCCCAGCCACCGGTGTTTTAAAATCATCCGATTTAATAAGTTCGGGTCGCTCTCCATCTTCTTACTCATACTATGTGTCTTTATTTATTTTGGTTTTTAATTAAAAAGAAATGCTTTTACTGTTTTCGCCCTCGGGAAAGAACGTACCGGCGCTCTACCAATTAAGCTACCGCCCTGACTTAGAATCACTTGTTTTTTTCACAACAAACGCACTGAGGTTTAACATTGTAGAAGCCGAAACACGTACAGACTCTGCGGTGGCCTGTGTATGGCTGAGAGAATCTACATTGTAGTGAT
The DNA here is from genome assembly GCA_955652365.1 of Eristalinus aeneus. Lineage (NCBI taxonomy): Eukaryota > Metazoa > Arthropoda > Insecta > Diptera > Syrphidae > Eristalinus > Eristalinus aeneus. The sequence goes on from OY019130.1 coordinate 44,479,839, forward strand.
GTTGTGTACTTCAACAATTGCTCTTCAAGAATTTTTTGAGTGATATTTCCTTTGTCGCTGGTCGTCAGTTTTGATACCGGAGCTAGCGAGGAGAGCGGCTCTTTTTGTACTTTGTTCCAAGTTGACATGCCAGATGATGACATAGTTAAAGGTGATAAACAAATTTAAAAACAACAGCTTAGCCCAGGATTTAGGGAATGGAAGTCACTTAATTGGCGCAACGTCTTGAAAGCAAATACACTTTCTTAGTTATGAACTTTGAAAGTAAAAACAAATGTATATACAGTACCTCACAAAATTGAGCATACACTCACAGCTTAAACATATTTTTATCCTTTTCGCCTTACAAAAAGTAGTTAATTAATAAAACTTAAATGTAATTCGAATTGACATATTTCAATTGCTAAAAACCATAAACAAAAATATGAAAATTAAAAAAAAAAAACTTGCTTTTTCTAAGCAAAATAAAAAAAGGCACTTCATTTTAACACACAAAATTGAGCATACACTTAAAGTAAATTCAAGTTACGATTAAAACACAAAACAAAAACAGTTACAAATAAAATTTCAGTAACGTGTGGCACCTCCTTCAGCATCTATGACAGCTTGTAACCTCCGTGGCATGGATTTTACCAGTTTTTCAGTAAAAGATGGTTGAATCCCTTCCCAAGCCGCCTGAATTTTAGCTTTTAGCTCCTGGTCATTGGAGCAGGTACTTTCTTTAACCCGCACTTTCATTTCGTGCCATAGATGTTCAATAGGGTTAAGATCCGGCGATTGTGGGGGTGTTTTTAGCTGCTTTGGAGCGTTATGAAGCAACCATTCGCGTACTAACTAACTATCTTGTTGGAAACGGAAGGTAGGCCTAATTTTACTGCGGAACTTCATAAATTTCGTTTTAAAATATTCAAATATCCAATTTTGTCCATAGTGTTTTCTATAAATTCGAACTTTCCACGGCCATTTGAAGCCATACAACCCCACAACAGCACAGATCCTCCCCCGTGTTCTATGGTTGACTTTATATTTTTAGCTTTGAGAGCTGTACCTAGTTGGTTCCCTCCAAACAATTTGTTTTTAAGGGGTTGTTTCCTATTTCAAGCGAAAAGTACCGGTAGGAAGTCGCTTGTCTGTGAATTTGGCATATACTCTTGTTTAAAATATGTACTCAGTTATGATTGCATACCAAAAAATAAAACAAAAAAATGTTCGGCCTTAAAACAGTACGAATATGAAGTAATGATAGGTGTATGCTCAATTTTGTGAGGCACTGTATTTAGGGATTTAATGATTTTACTGAGTGGAGCGACTTCAACACACGTCTATTCACTTACTCATCCCTTAAAATTAATGAAGGAATTTACGGGAGGTTGAATTTTAGAACGAGAATTTTTAGGGACTGACTTTCTTTTCAGTGATAACATGTTCTAGGTACTAGACTTCTTTGCGAAGAAACTAGCATTTATTAGGCTGTAGTTTTGCGGCTCTTATTTAGTCCAGTACTTGGATCAATTTATTGTTACCTTCATTTAGATCTTGGCCGTAAACGATAATGTCGAGCGGGTACATAAAACATTTGATCCCCTGCAAATAGCGTGTTCATCAGGCGCTAAAAACATGCCGAAGCATTCTTCAGACCAAAAGGCAACCTTTTGTACTCAAAATGACCGTGTGGCGTACTAAATGCCGTTTTTTTCGATTTCATTGCCATTAACGGGAATTTGATGAAATTCCGAGGTTAGGTCAAGCGTTGAGAAATATCTCGCTTCCTAGCTGATCGAGTATTTCAGTGATGTTGGGGAGAGGATAGTTATTACCTATCGTCAACTCATTGAGCTTCCGATACTCTATAACCACCCTCAACTTTTTTTGCAGCTCGCATCTTCCTTTTTTTGGAACGACCCAAAGAGGAGAGCTCTAAGTAAACTACTATTCCTAATGATACCATCCTGCCTTAGTTTCTAATTTGATTATGCACTTCCTCCTCGTGTATCTTTGGATATCTAAGTTTTTGTGAAAATTGTCCTAATTTTGTGTTTAGTTACATGTGTATGTGTTAATTTTTCATCTTGTATGCTATTTATATCGCTATAACTTTTAATTATCTCCAAAATGCTATCTTTCTGCTCCTGATTCATGTGTTCTGTTCTCACATTTCCGGTAACTTCACCTATTTCTTGTTTCTTAACTTCGAATTCTTTTAAGTTCCTTCCAACGATTCGAACTTGGCTTATATCAAAATCATTCTCGGTTGTGTTAATTACAGTAGCCGCGCATTGACCAACTTTATTTTTGTCAAACATTCTGGTACAATAACTCCACTACTTACATACTGCTTAGGAACAACTAAATTCTCATCGAGTTCTTCAGAGTTTTCTATTTTGAGCAACCTAAATACTTCTGCCCTTCCTTTTAATAGTTTCTTCTTCTTTTTGTGGCGCTACAGTCCGGGTTTCACCTGGGCCTCAACCAACATGCCTCTCCAGCCAGCACGATCTTTCGCCAGCTGTCTCCAGTTGCGCACTCCAAGTTAATTGAGGTCCTTCTCCACTTGTGCCACTTTATTCTAGGTCGTCCTCTGTTGCGTTGTCCCAATGGCACGGAGCCGAGGTAGACGAAATCCTTGACTACCTCGACTGCCTAGTTTGACGCTCTGTCCGAGACGTCGATGTTGTGTGTCCTTCCTTGATGACATCATGCACTTAGTTTTGCCCTCATTTACCACCAGACCCATTTTAGCCGCTTCCGCTTCAAACGCCTCATTGACGGCTCACTGTGTTCGTCCAATATCGTCAATGTCATCAGCGTAAGCTAGCAATTGAACTGACTTCTGGAAGATCGTGCCTCTGGTGTTGACTTGTGAGTTACGCACGATCTTCTCGAGAATGATGTTAAAGAAGTCACATGACAGTGCGTCACCTTGTCTAAAACTTTTTTTGACATTGAAGGTCTCGGTGAGTTCGTTACCGACTTTGACGGAGCAGCGAGAGTTCTCCATCGTCATCCGACACAATCTGACGAGTTTGGTAGGAATGCCAAAACTAGACATGGCACTGTATAGCTCGTCTCTATGCACACTGTCATATGCGGTCTTGAAATCGACGAATAGGCGGTGAGTGTCAATTTGCAATTGGGTCTTTTCCAGGATCTACCGTAATGTGAAGATCTGGTCTATAGTGGACTTCCCTGGTCTGAAACCTCACTGATAGGGTCCTATCAGGTCATGGATAAACGGTTTCAGACGCTCACACAATATCTCAGAGAGGATCTTGTATGCGATGTTGAGTAGACTAATCCCTCGGTAGTTGGCGCAGTCAAAGGGGTCTCCTTTCTTGTGGACCGGGCAAACGACGCTGAGATTCCACTCATCGGGCATGCTTTCCTCCGACCATATCTTACAGATGAGCTGGTGCATGCGCCCAACCAGGTCATCACCAGCTGCTTTAAATAGTTCTGCGGATAGTCCGTCCGCTCCTGCAGCTTTGTTCGACATCAGCTTGGATATTGATATCTTCACCTCGTCTTAGTCGGGGGGACGGAATGCTTGTCTACCATCGTCCAAATTGAGTGGAACATTCTGCCTAACAGCGGTATTTGGGCAGTCATCGCCGTTAAGGAGTCTGCAGAAATGATCCTTCCAGATTCTCAGCACAGACTGCGACTCTACTACGAGTTGTCCGTTTTGGTCCCGGCAGGCCTTGGTCCGAACCTTGTATCCTCCGGATAGCAGTTTTACCTTTCGGTAAAACTTTCAGACTTGATTCCCGCCATAACACGTTTCCATTTCTTCGACCGCGCGCTTCTCATGCTCCTTCTTCTTCCTTCTGAGAAGCCGGTTCTCTTCTTTTCGTGCGCTTGCCTGCACCCGTCGTCAAACCATGGGTTAAGGGAAATCACATTCCACGTGCAAAACCGAAAATCGTTGTCCTTATAACGTTTGCTAGGGTCGTCAACAGTTGGTCCTACATTATCCGAGGCATTTCGGCATTTCTGAACTAAAGGTTTTTTACGTGGGGAGGAAGTTAACCTCACGCACAACCTACAGTCTGGTAGGCCAGGCTCATTATTTAAACCCTCGGGCAGAGGGGCTTGCTGCATACATTAGTTTACCATACAACCTCGTTTCCTATTACCTGAAAATTAAAAACGTTTGTTTTTACTCCTCCGATATTATTTGGGAACAACTCTTTATTCTTGATGACTTCTCCCATCGTTTCGTGTGGTTTTGTTCCTTAACCATTAAATTTTATTGACTTACTTGGGTCTAATTCACGCTCATTAATGCACTTGGCAGATATCATAGATACTTCTGCTCCCGTATCGATGTTGAATTTTAAATCGACATTAATAATGACATTTAGATGAGGGATTTCAGAGTTGCCTAGATCTTTTAAAATCTTTAATTCCGTAAAGTTTCTTACGTTCGGTTCACGCTTAAATTCCTCTTTTTCTTTTTCTATATTTGAGCTTAACCCAGAATTTGAACCTTTTTCATATCGCGTCTTTCCGCCTCGCTTAGGCAAATGACAACTTTTCGGGATAAGTCCTATTTTGCCAGAATTAAAACATTAAGTCCTTGTGAAATTTATTTTCGCCAGGTTCTTACCCGTATAATCTTTATTTGTATTTGTGGCAAATAAATTCAAACGCTGTTCTTCCTCATTTGCAAATCGACTTGCCTCAGCTAAGTTCTTTGGTTTTTGAGTAACTACATACGAAGATAATTTTTCTAGTAATCCATTTATGAACACAGTCAATGTTTTGCAATTCCATTTGACCTTGTTGATGTTCCTGCTTAACATCATGCAATTTAGCTTGCATCAATATTTTTTCAAGAGTTTCGAATATTTGGGTTTATAATGCAACATTGCGTCCTTGACGGATGCTAATTAGTTCTCTATGTAGCTGTAAGCTCCTGTGAGGTTCTCTAAAGATCCCACTTAGTTCACTTTTTAACGTAATTTCTTTATTTATTAGAACTATTGTAGCATTTCTCCTGATTCTTCTCATAATAAAATTGAAAAGAATATTTTTCTAGTCATTTGTTGCCAGTTCCATAGCATCATTGCATGATTCAATGAAACTAAAAACGTCTTCACTGCTATTGTTAATAGCAGGAATGAAGGAAATTAAGACACTAATCGGAGTCTCTGATATTTCAGAATTGTCTAAATCTTCTATTAAACTATGGATTCTAACTTCTTCAAGTTCACTATTTATTGATACATCCTCAACACTATTTTCACTATCGCATGACATGAACTGATTCCTACTAACCAATCACGAAAGTAATATTCTATATTTTCCTTCGTTTTGTCTAATCCAATCTAAACTTTGGTATTCAATTTCCCCTAAAGGATATTTCATTTTGTACATTTGCTAGGAGTAGGAGTTTTAAATCATCGAAATTACTTTTTTTTTAATATATAGTTTTGAGTATTTCTTTCCAGAAGCGATTTCGAAGCGTACGCCACCGGATAACCTTCTTGAAAGGAACTGCGAATTTGTATCAACTTCAGTATTCATAAAGCATGAGTAATGATTATGCGTTATTGTTGGCTTGAGTTCTTCAAAGTCTTCTTAATAACAATTGTTGGCCCGACAGTCCACAGAGGGACTAACTTGCTCATCAACTACTGGTGTTGTGCGCGCTACTGTTCTCTCACGAGTAGAAGGGACCTCCAGTTTTTTTTTTGCAGTTATTTTCTTAGACAGTTATTACTCTATGAGTGTTGTTAACAGGTCGAAAGAGGTGGGGTCGTGAAAAATTCGAAAAATTCGTGTTGAGATGGGAATCTAACGTAGACTTTCGGCGTGTGAGCGTCGCACTCTATCCACTGCGTCACGGCGGTTGCTTCTTGTTCACTTATATTTATACAAAGTATTTTATTTTCCTAAGAAAACTGTTAGAGGAGTGGTGTCAGCTGAGTCATTTCTAATAAACTTACTTAGAACCATATATCTGACCAAGGCCCTTTAAGTTCCTTGTTGGTTTTTGATAACTTTAAAGATGAATTGCATCTTTTTAGTTGGATCTGGATGTATTCGTTCTCTGATCATTGATGTAAACCTCAATTATATCAGTAAATATAGGGTTGCCAAATATCTCCTTTCTGCCTTTTTGTCTTTTGAATTTTCCAGCTATGTACAAAGCACTACAGAGCTCGTATCTGGCTATACTATACATCATGTGAAAGGTCTTGACATAACCTACGAAACGACGCTATGCATGATCAGACATTTAGACATTGCGTTCAATAGCTATAGACGTGTAAACATGGAGTATACTAACGCCGAAATTCGCGCTATTTTAAAGTTTTCCTTCGTTTAAGGCAAATCCGATAGAGAAACGTTCCGTGAGATTAATGGTGTTTTGGGGAATGCTACTCCATCACTTCGAATCGCGGATGAATGGTTTCGACGATTCAGACCCGGTCAAAACGACACCATGGATAAGCCAGGCGGCAGAAGACCTGTGACGACAAATACCGATCGAATCATCGAGTTAGACTAGCATGTGGCATCTCGTGACATCGTCAAGGAGATGGGAGTTAGTCAGTTAGTCAATCAACACCTGCGATACCTCGACCCATTTTTGAAGCGGATGGTGACAAGCAACGAAAAATGAATCACATGTGTCAAAATCAAGCGAAAACGGTCGTGATTGAAGGCCGGTGAATCGTCCCAAATAGTGGTCAAGCCGGGATTGGTTTTGCTGTGTGTTTGGTGGGATAGGAAGGGAATCATTTACTATGAGCTGCTCCCATATGGCCAGAAGATTAATTCTACCATCTACTGTAAATAACTGGACCGCTTGAAGCATTCGATCGACCAGAAGCGTCCAGAATTGGCCAACAGGAAGGATGTAGTGTTCCACCAGGACAACGTCAGACCGCACACTTTGTTGATGACTCGTCAGAAGCTACGGGAGCTCGGGTGTGAGGTTTTATCGCATTCACCATATAGCCCGGACATACCGCCCAGTGATTACCACCTGTTCCTGTTGAACTCAAAAGAGGCTTGTAAAAAGTGGCACTCCGAGTACTTCGCAAATAAGAAGGGGCTTCTACGAAGGGGGTATTATGAAGTTGCCGTCTAGAGGAAAACAGATTATCGAACAAAACAGCGCATATTTGAACTAAATCCGATCACGGAAAAGCGGAAGGGAAATATTTGGTAACCTTATATTAATAATTATAGTATTAAAATGCTCCCAAACATTTTTTAAAATATTTTTTTAATATTTATTAGTATTCATTGCGGCGTTAAAGTAAGAAAATATGGAGTCAATTGTTCATCTGAGAGTTTTAGTTGTTGTTTTATTTCTTGTTGTATTACTTTTTTTTAGTGAAAGCGGTGAATTACTTTTTTTCTGTTGGAGTCGTCGGCACTGGACCGCTCAGACTCAAATACTGGTCCTTGGGTCTCAGTGAAAGTCGGCTTAAGAAAATGATAGGACACTCAATTTCTGGCTAGTAGCCGGAGTGGTAGAGACGGCGTTAAAAAAGTGAAGTGTTCGGAGCCCGGGTTCAATTGCCGAGTATAGGCTAGGCCATCAGCGAAAAGAGCCCGGAAAGAAGCTGAGCAGCAACAACAACAACAACTTCAGCAGCCGTCATATCCATAAAGGGAGAAGCAGGGTACTAGTAAACAAAGCGAGACACAGCTGACAAGGCCCCAAAAAGAAGAGAGGACCCAACAACCTCCAAGGAGGCGCTGGCTCAGATAGCCAGCATGCAACTTACCCAGCTGAAGAAGGGACAAAATTCAACTGCACAGCAACAGAACCAACTGCAAAAACAGAAACAGCAGAAGCGGGGAACAACGCAGCAGCAGAAGCAGCAGACGCAGCAGAAACAACAATCGCAGCATCAGGCAAGAAAGGAGAGATGGTCGCCAATAAACGTCTTCGGACTGGAGACTAGAGCGGTACGAAGGTTGCCTTTTATATTTCGGGATAAGAGAACAAAAACAAATATTAATCATCGAAAATAGCTTTATTGTTTTTCAAAATATTCCCCATTAAGCTCTATACACTTTTGGATGCGTTTGAAACAATTGTCGAAGCACTTTTGCCACCCATCAAGCGCTTCTTCAGGTGTCGAAAAACGTTGATCTCTCACTTTATTTTTTACGTACGGGAATAAAAAGTCATTCGGTGACAAGTAAGGACTATACGGCGGATGACTCATCACATCGATGTTTTGAGTGGTCAAAAATGCAGTTGTTTGATTCGATGTGTGAGAGCTCGCATTGGCTTGGTGAAGAGTGATCCGTCTTCGGCGGTTGGTTTCCCTGATATCTTGGAAGACAACTGGCAAACAAATGGTTGTATACCACTCAGAATTGACTGTTCTGCGTTCTAGTGGTACGGTTGCGACATGTCCAGTTTTTCCAGAAAAACAGGCGACCATTTGCTTGGAAGTGCTTCGTGCGCGACCAACTTTTGTTGGATTTGGCTCAATTTGAAACACCCATACAGTCGACACTTTACATACTTTACATATACACCCATACAGTATACTTTCGGACTCTTACGTGTAAATCCACGATTTATCACCTGTCACGATGTCATAGACGTGTTTCGAAGCACCGCGATCATATTTTTGGAGCATTTCTTTCGACCAATCGACACGAGCCTTTTTTTTAAACGATTGACAAATTGTGTGGGATCCATGACGAACAAATTTTTTTGACGGTCAAATGCTCATGCAATATTGAATGTATGCTGATCCCACTAACGCCTAATGTTGCCCCAATCTCACGTTAGGTCACATGACGATATTTCAATTTTAGTTGGCGCACAGCATCAATGGTTTCCAGAACAACAACTGATTTTGGACGACCTCCACGAAATTCGTCTTGGAGGGAACTACGACCTCGGTTGAATTCACCATACCATCGATAAACACTGGTTCTTGATGGAGCTTAATCGCCAAAAATTGAATTAAGTTCATCGATGCACTGTGGTTGAGTTTATCCACGTCGAAAATTGTAAAAAATATTCGCACCAAAATTTTCACGATTTAATTCCATTTTTTGGGCGAGATGAATCTTTTAAATTACTATAAACAACGCAAATAGCCCCCGTATGTCAAAACGTTCTGAGTACGTATAACCTCAAAAATGTCAAACCTTACCATAGAGCTGGCAGTTGCCAGATTGCAACACTAGGGCTGCCCACTACCGAAATATAAAAGGCAACCTTCGTTGTAAAGCTTTGTAAGATGGCCACAGGCATCTCGTCTTCCTTTTTAATTAAGTACAGAGGGCCCTTAAGGCTTAGTTTGCAGTGCTTCTCACTGGACTCGTTTAGAAAAATTAGAGTCAAAGTAACGGCGATGGAAGCCGACTTTTATACATTCACACCTAAGGGTGACAAAGTCCAGAAAATGCTGCTGAAGAACGTGGATCCTTCTATTAACCCAAAGGAGATCGTCGATGAGTTGCGTCAAGCTAAAATCGACGATATCGAGTTCGTAGGAGATAAGCTCTTCACCATTGCGGCAGCTAAAAGGGAGAATAGGAAGCTCCCATTCTTCGTAGTTCAACTCATCCCAGACAGCAAAATCGAGAGCCTAAAAAGTATCCGGTATTTAGGCTCAATTGCTGTTAAATGAGAAAAAATAAATAAGCCACATGTTACAATGTGCGCGTTGTCAAAGGTTTGGGCGCGCGGCAGCGAAATGCAAAATGGAATCTTGTTGGGTCAAATGCGCTAAAAACATCAGTTCCGGGGAATGTCCATTAGGGACCGGAAAAGTCAATGACAGAGCTTAACTCTTCTGTGCATTCTGCAGGACAAAAGGAAACCCGGCAAACTATCGGGGTTGTCCGAAGGTCCAAGAAATAAAGTTATGAAGTAAAGTAATGAAGTTACTGTATTTGGACTTAATTTACTCGCAGCTGTTTAGACCTAATGCAGTTCAAATTTAAATGGCTACGCCAACAACTACAGTTCTCAAGATCGCAGAAGTTATTATAAATTCACTGATTGGAACAAAGAGGAAACTAACCTTGTCAAACCTTTTGTAGACAGACACTCCTGACGTGTTAATACCTACCGATAAGCTAAAGCAGATGCGCAATCTCAGGTACAGAAACTCCACTGTAGATGTGAAGATGTTTTTAATTGCTGTTTATGCACCGGATTGTCAAAATATTCACGTTATTTCAGACCTTGAAATTCTTTTTACAAGCCTTCGCTTGAATGAGGAAGAGAACTATATCGTCATCGCACTCTCAGGTTGGCTGGCGATGCACAATGTAGAGTTCAAGGTAGACTTATCTGCTACCGATAGACCATCGTTTCCTAGGAGCGGGTCCTATCTCGATGTGATGCTAGTCGACAGACGACAAACAATACTGGACGTAGATAGGCGCTAGAGAAATGTGTCCATGTGTATCCTTATAACTACGATAAGGCTTGCTAGCCACTCTTCTCTAGGGCCTTATCCGGAGAACTACATTCGCGTGGGATCAATCCGCCATTGAACAAAAACCTGACGAACGACATAATTCGACGAACTATGGACAAGAAATGCTACCATCGACGCACTCCACGTACATAAAAGCAGACTGCTGTCAAGACTTAAATTCTTGCGCAAACGGTTCATAGATCCACAGAATGCTGAAGTTCGCTCTTTAAAAGCAGAAATCAAAAACCTCCTACAGCTTATTAAAATAAATTACAGACTGGCTGTAAGTTTACACTGGGGTAATAAAATCCGGGCTGTAAGATCCATTAACCCGGGTATGTTCCCGCAAATAAATAAAATATTCAGGAGGAAGGATCAGAATGACATTCAGTCCGTAAGGCTGCAAAGGACGACAGAAACGAACAGAGCCTAGTTGAACCACTTCTACCTTCGGGAAGAGATAAGGCAGTGGCAAAATATATAAGAGAAGTCTTTACAATCGGCCAATCGAGCATTTGTTGCATGTTCAACGACGAAGACTAGTTCCAACGGTTGGTTTGTAGACAGTGGAACATACCGCATGCAATATATTGTCTAATTGCAAATCCTCTTCTGTATCAGAAATTGTAACAGCTAACAACTCTAAAATGAATGTGAGATGCAGCGGCGGAACAAATTTACACCTTACACCAGGCGAAGTGAAAATAGACAATGTCTTGCACGTTCCTGACTTAACCTTAAACTTGCTTTCAGTTTATCGAATGGTTCAGGCGGGTAACAAAGTGATTTTTGATAAAAAACGATGCACAGTGCATGACAGTTGCCGATTGCAAGCCTAAGGATGGTGTTTACAGATTTAGAAATCTTAGTATGTGTTTATTGTCGAAACAAGAAGAAAATTCTGCAATTACTTGGTACCGAAGATTCGGTCATATTAATTTTCAAAGCCTAAAGAAAATGAAGGACGATGTTGTCAAGGGAATGCGATTTAAAAACCAGAATATTCCAAACTGCGAATTGTGTGCTAAGGAAAACCGTTCAAGACCAGTACAATTTTGACATCAGATTTGGAAATATTTCATTCTGACGTTGGGCCAATGAGGACTCCTTCCATTGAAGGAGCTAGGTATCTGCAGACGTTTCTTGATGATTTCAGTCGTAAAGCTTTTGTTCATTTCCTAAAGGCAAAATCGGAGGTTCTGGACTTCTTTATTGAATTCAGAGCATTTGTGGAGAATCAAACTGGTCGCAAAATTAAAGTTCTGCGCACCAATGGCGGGACTAAATATTGCATCAGGGATTTCCACCATTTTTGCAGCTCCAACGGAATTCAGCACCAACGCACCAATGTTTACACACCAGAGCAGAACGGTGTAGCTCTGGTGTGTAAACAATGAATCGCGCAATAATAGAGCGGGCTAGGTGCATGCTTTTTGATGCGGGTATGGATGATATATTTTGGGCTGAAGCGTGCGATATGGCTGTGTATCTAATCAATTGATCAGCATGTGTACCTCTTGTAAACAAAACGCCTGAGGAGGTATGGACCGGGTCTCAAAGTCGACGTTTCAAACTTAAGAATTTTTGGATCGCCCGTAATGTTACACGTACCAAAGCAGTGTCGTACTAAGTCGAGTCCTAAATAAATTTTTATTTATAATTTTAGCCTCATCAATTAACTATTAACCACCATTAACTTCAATACAGTTGACGATTCGAATCAAGTGAGGGAACTGAATAGTGATAATGATAGTGATTCGACTTGATGTGTGGAATAAAAGGGCAATGAAACTATATTTCCATCTATTGCCAATGATTCGATGATGAAATTTGAAGAGGATGCGACAAGCAGTTTTACATCAGTCATTGAAGAATGCAGCGAGGAAACGTTTAATGAAACTAAACGATAACGACGTCCAGACTTTATTGCCAGAGTGGACCGACTATAAGAAAGTCATCTCGTGAACGTAAACCAAGAAAATTCGAAGGAGTCGTAACTCATTTTCTGCCGAACCAACTACAGCAAAAGATGCGCTTTCTAGAGAAGATGTTAAAAAATGGCAAGAGGCAATGAGTGAAGAGTTGTAATCCCATTTTAAGAATGGAACATGGAAAGTTACTGCCGAAAGGTAGAAAAACCATCAAAACAAAGTGGGTGTTTAAGATATAAAAAGATGGAAAAATGAAATGTCCTGCGTTATAACGCTCGATTCGTTGTCAAAGGCTGTTCTCAAAAGTACGGTTTGGAGTATCACGAAAATTTTTTGCCTGTAGTCCGTTATCCGATAATACGTCTTTTAGTGGCACTTGCTGTAAATGGTCTTCAAATTGACCAAATGGATGTGATCACCTCATTTTTGCAGGGCGATATCAGTGGAAATGTTTACATAAAATTACCCGACCAAATTTTACATTGGAATTGGTTTCAATCAGACTGATGACTACATTGAATTGGATTAATCAGCTTATATAAGTTAAGTACTTTAACGTTTTGGCATGGCTAATTGCAAGCCAATTTCAAATCCTAGTGACACCAACGTGAAACTGTCCAAACACATAAGTTCTTCTGGTAACCCAAACAGAGACCAATTAAATCGTTTCCCGTATCAAGCTGCAATTGGGTCTCTATTGTATCTCACCCAAGGAATAAGACCTGACATAGCATTCTCCGTGAACGATGTAAGTCGATTCAATTCTAACTTTTATTATCTCATTGGCAGGCCGTCAAAAGGATATTTCATTATCTGAAAGGGGCTATAGACTTGAGTCTTCGTTATTCTAGGAGTGAAGAAGATTTTATTGTTGGCTATTGTGATGCTGACTACGCTTCTGATGTTGACAACTGTTGTTCGTGCAACAGTTATATATTCAAACTATCAAATGGAGCTATTTCATGGTATAGCAAACGCCAGTCAATAGTAGCCCAGTCAACAACAGAAGCAGAATACTAATCTACATATGTCAGCAGCAGTCAAGGAGGCAGTTTGGTTAAAACAAATTTGTCATGAACGTTTGATGATGTCATCAAAAGCAACTGCGATAACAAGGGTATAATCGATTTAGCTGAATCGGATGGGTATAGTTTCCGAACCAAACATATCGACATAAGACACCATCATATAAGGGATATGGTTAAAAAGAAATTTGTGGAAATTAATTTCATCCCAAGAATTTTAGTTTGTGCTAAAAACGGACTTACCATTTTTTTATTTAAAATCTAATGAATTTAACTGAATTGTAGAATTTCAATAATATTTTTTTCTGTTGAAAGTTATTTTGATTTTAAATGAGTATGTACTAGTAAATAGTATACAATATTTGAATTGATAAAAAAAAAAAATATTTAACAAGTGAGGGTGTTGTTTGAATGCACCTTTTATCTAAACAGTAATAGGTTTTTTGTTATATCTTGCTTTTATAATTCTACTACAAAATGTAATTCTTTGACATTTGATAGCAATAAAATTTCTCTTTTTTTGTGTGGTTCCAACAATTTTAATAAATGCGAGACTATCCTTTTCACGACCCCGCTGTCCAGGGCCTCAAGGGACACTGGCGTAAGTTCTACATTGTTGACCCACGGGGAGAACCGTTAGCTGTGAAAGGCTTTGTGAGGTACTTAGGCGTTTAGTTGGACCAGTATATATACTTTGACAAACATGTAGATGCTGCTCTGACTAAAGCCAATAAAGTCTATGCTGTGGCAAGGAGGTTGTTTTACAGCAGCCAACTTGATTCCAGGTTGAAGGTAATATGGTTTATGGCACTCATCCGGCACATGATGCCGTACGCTTGTCCTGTGTGGTTCAACGTGAGTCCTTTCCAGATGGAAAAGATAAGGCTGTTTGAGTGGCAGTGTCTCAGGACCTGTCTCAGGATGTACCGAATCCGAGTACAATAAATTCTATCCCAACGAGATTGTGTACAACGAGGCAAGCCTGATAAGGATTGATAATTTCATGATAAAATTGATTCGACGGCACGTTGCACGGTCGTTGACTTCTACCAATAGCCTGCTCTTCGGGGCTTACTCCCCCAACATTTTAAATTTCGAGAAGGTACGGCAGAATGGCTTTATTCCACCCGAGGCATTCCTTTATTTAGATATGATGGGTCTAGTTCAGGACAGGGAGGGATGCCCTATAATCTTCCATGTCGCACGCCGAACAGTGAACCGGCGACTCCTTTATTAACCGAACGTCGCTTGCTGTCGCGAGGATCTGCTTCTGTTCAGTAGAGCAATCTCCGCCCGAGACAGGAGGGAATCTGGGAAAGAACGTTACCTGTACTGGTGGATGTGTTAAATTTGACCCCTGCCGCAGTTAACTTGTTATGTTATGTGTACGTAATATTGTCAGCTGGGCTTTAGCGTTTAGCGTTTAGCAGTTAGTAGTTAGTTTTAAGTTAAGTTTAGTTTTAGGTTTTATATATGTATATAAAAACAAAATTAGAGATACAAATAAGGTGCACCTCGGCGTATAGACTATATATGTTAGGCATAAAAATAACTAATTCGCCCTGGCCGAACATAGTTAATATAGTATGTAAGAAAAAAACGAAATGTAGCTACGTTTTTAACAGTTTTCTTAGCATAATTTAAGTTTAGATTAAGATTGAAAAAAAAAAACAACAAAGATGCTGAAAGGTAGTAAAATCTATTATGCTTATATTAACTTCGAGCACCCGCATAGGGTCAGCAAGATAGATGTAAGAAAAGAAATTGGTAAGCTAGTTTTAAGAAGATTTGTCTAGTATATAAGTATAGCCTTGAATGTTAATTAAACAAAAAAAAAACTCAAATACTGGTCCATTGTACTACTAGGTAGCAACCTTCATTTAAAGTATTTTCTTGGTTTTTCGAAGAAAGACCAGAAGGCGCTTCTGTAATAAAGAACATAGGTTTTAAGTTCCCACTACATCAGCGCCAAGCAGCCGCCATCTTATACGAGCAAAGGCGGGGCATTAACAGAGAAAGTGCTCTGAAAGGTCTTCACCTTCTCCATAGGCGTCGCAAAGAGTGCCATCTCTAAGCCCAAACCGACTCAGGTACATAGCGAAGGTAAAGTTTCACGTTATTACGCCGACAAGTCGTCTGCACTCGTTTCTGTCTAGAGATAGCAGAAAAGACACGGATTTCTTGCAGACGTTTGGGAGCATACTCTTGGTCACCCTGCATCACGCCATCTCTGGTTGTGTTGTTGGGAGACCCAACCGTCGACGGAGGCCCTAACCAAGGATGCAGGAAGTCAACAGGTGTGTTCGGGCCCTACGAATGAAACTTGCCTTGGATTACCTTGCTCATCTCCCATTCAGGAGAAAGGTTAAGACGTGTGTAGGGTCGACATAATTCTTTGAAATTTTTGTTACATAACGGGAGACAATCTTATGTCCATTAAGCTCGTATTAACACCCCATTTTTTTGGTTACATGAATTGTTGCTTCCTTGTTCCAGATCTCGTTGTCATTTCTGGATTTCTGGTCCAAAGACATTGAACAAAAGAATGCTCTTGTCAAAGCTGTGTAGGAAGTTATTTTCACTTCGAAACCAAGTTCATTTGTTTTTAAGAACCTATTTGCACACACCTTTGACACATTTAAAACAGACCTTTTAGTAGTACCATGTGATGATGAATTTAATAAAAGAACGAAAGTGTCCCAATCCAACGAGGCAAACCCTTGGGCACAGAGTTTCTTGCGGAAGAAAGAATTAAGAGTCCGCTTGCTGTCAAATATGACTATCAACAATCTTTCAGTTTGATGTTTTCGCTTATTACCAACAAAGTACAGAAAAAAGAGGTATATTTAACCTATTAAATTTGCCCAATTCCAAACTAAATTCCTTTTCCATTAAAAAATAAACTATAATAATATATTCTCGGTATCGATATGAAGGAAAATGCGAATTCAATTTAAATTGCTTTTATTTTTCAATATAATCCCCCCTAACATCAATGCATTTGTTACATCTTGAGATAAACTTTTTTATACCCCCAAAAAAATAAATTTCCTTTTTCTCTGCAAAATACCCATTTATTGCCGACTTAAGTTCTTCATCATCCGAAAATCTTTTTCCACGAAGACATTTTTTTTTCAAATCCGGAAACAGGAAATAATCACTATGGGCAAGGTCTGGACTATAGGGTGGGTGTTGGATTTCTTCGAAATCACAATCTCGCGCAGCAGCCTTGGAAAGTCTCGCCGTGTTAACAGGAGCGTTGTCATGAATAAGCAATTCACCCGCTGCGAATTATGCAAAGTGGAAGCGTAGAATCGTCATTAATGGTTTCAACTTTTTTTTTGTACTAAATTAGCAAGATTCCCTTTGAGTCCCAAAAAACTGTGGCCATGACTTGTGTGCTTTTAGGGTCATAGTGGTGAACCCATGTTTCGTCCCAAGTAACAATTCCATCCATAACACCGTCCGCGTTCTCACTACACATCTCCAAAAGCTCTTTACAGCATGCGATTCTCACATTTTTTTGAGGCGCTGTGAGTATTCGTGGCACCCACCTTGCACTAACCTTTGAGAGACTAAGATAGTCATGAAGAATGGTGTGAATGGTACCAGTTGAAAGCTTGATCTCTGCCATCATTTTCACCGTTATTCGAGCATCAAAGTTTTTCGACTTATTTGATGCTTTCTCCCGTACAAGGAGTAGCCGAGGCGCCGGAGCGGGGGTCGAAAATTTAACTACAGCACGATGCTCAATTTTCACCATCATCGTCTCAGTTGCCATTATGATTCTGTTTCACTAGAGATAAAACGCGAATTAATAATCACATTTATATGAAATTTTACAAGAATGCACTAAAATAATAGTATTACTTGATAAATAAGCCAATTTATATATACTAGCTATACTCGGCGCGCTTTGCTACGCATAAAATAAATCAAATTTAAAAAAAGTTAATGTTTATACATATATTAAAAATAAGATTTTTACTTTTTATTTTGTTTATTGAAGTGCTGTTGAATATACAATATTATTTGTTTTTCTATCTGGGGCATAAACGAATAAGAGAAGCACGGATTTTCTAAAATCAGGCCACACACTTGTAAGGATTGTCCTTATGCCTTGTTGAGGATAATGACATAGGTGAGTCGCACTAGAAACTACAAACGTTTAAATTGGAATGGTAATTCAGTTGGGATCATTGGAATGCGAGGCAATAGGACATTTTCTCCTTTGAATTTTCCATTCAATATAGCAGCTTCGATGATATTCGCCATCATTTTTTTTTACTGAAAGCCTAGTGTCGTTGCAAAGGCGTGGTGGATTAATGTTTCGAAGCAAAACGATAGGCACGCCAACTTTCAATGTTGAAACGTGCGGAGGCATGCCAGGTTAGTCAAGTGAGTTCAAGAACTCAGTTGGATAGTTGACAACTTCGTCTTGGTTCATCACAGTATCAATGGATTTGTATGTTTTCGCTTCTCCATTTCACCTTGAATCGTGAAATTAATTGAGTTGACATCGTTGTTTTTGGCTGCTTATATAGCACGTTCACTGAGCCATGTATTATGTATTGACTCGTCTGCATTTGATGCGAATATGCAGAAGTCTGGTGGCAATTAGGTACATTGTGTGACCTTATCGACAGTCAATTTACCATTTCCATCATTCTATTATTGTTTTTCAAAACGTATAGCGGATCCATCAAGTTGCAATTTATGTTTATAAGTATAGTTTCTGCACATGTCGCCATAAAACGGATAATTTTAAATATGCATTCAGTTCGTCAGCCAGCGTTGAACGGTATTAACATTCAAACGTGATACAAAATAATTACATTGTAATGTACATTCAAATACCGTATACATATATATTTGAATGTACAAATCCAAATTCAGATTTGGACCAGCGGTAAATCTATGCACGGGCATAGACGCATCTACGCACGCGTAAGCATATATACTTCCCAAAACAACACCCGATGACTTCTTCTAGTGTGCGTTGTGTGTGTATTTAGGGGTGGAATTGTACAATGTGCGTGACTCCACTGAGGCTCGTGTCGATTCACTGGTTACAGCGAGAAAAATATATGGGAAACAAAAAGCATTTAACCTGCGATATCTCCAATTTATTATATGAAACGATGGTTGGACAATTATGTTCCCCATAGCGCGTTGACCCAAATCTTCAATACTGCGTTTTTAATTTTCCAAAATTTGCATATTGATGTTTTAAATATTTTGACCAATAGCTCCCAAAGTGTCTAAGCCTGAATGCTTTAACTAATTTTAGTTGAAAGTATTCATTAAGACGGATTTTCCATGATTTTTCCAGATTTTTAGGCACAACTGTGTGGAAATTAGAGGCGGTCAAACTTTTTAAAGCTTCATATCTTTCTAACGGTACTCTCCACCGAAAAACTGCGAAAGAAAGTTCAATCTTATTTTCAAAGACATGATTGATATATCACTCGAAAGGATCAGCCGAACTTTGAACATAGGCCCCAACTTCATCTCTATGGGGAGCTATCCCCCCCAAACAAAAGTTGGTACCAAAACCCTTTTGACAGAATTCTGAACAAAGTTGCCAAAGACATTAATGCTCTATCTCTTACCAGTTAAGAGTCTATAAAGGACAAAAAAACAAACAAACGTTGATTTTTTATATATAGATAATCACAGTTTCACCCCGATACCGAGAATATATTGTACGCCCTTCGTAAGACAAATTCGTTACATGCACTATAATCAATAATTTGAATACTTTTAAGGAAAATTACTGTTGTCTAAGACCACAATTTTATGAAATACTAATAATATATAGGTTAAAAAAATAAAAACTCTTTTAGGGATTTTTATAATTATGTTTATAAAGTTAATTAATTGTGTTACTTCAAACATTCATATAATATATGTTTCTTTAAGATCTACATACAAGCATAGACCACATACTAGAACCGGAAATTATTTGCAAAGGCAAGTAAAGTAGAACTTCTGGGTATTGTAAAAAGCTATAAAGGATAGATGAAGTGGATATTTGAACTAAAAACGCATTGAACCACTTTCCACAGTATATAAAAACTCGTTTTGTGATTTAAAGAAGTTTTGTGACGTAGTTAACAATAAATGGTCAAAAGGAAAGATAAATGTAGAAGCTTGAAGTATCTTGAAGTTATATTAACCTTAATATGAAAAAGCCTATGTAAATCACATATGTTCCTGGAATGCCCTTGAGCTCCGTTCTTATTCCCTGGTAACAGTAATCGCAGTGAACAGAAAAAGGATACCGAAATTGCTCAAGATTGTACTCTATTTGGGAAACCAGCGGCTTGAACCTTGTTGTTAAACCAAAAAAATAGTTCAAGCAAAGAGAGAATCAGATTTTAAGCATATCTATAACCTACACACATCTTCATTTACATCTCCATCAATTTTTATATAAAATAAATTTTGTAAGAATAATGCATATTTGATGTAGTATAATAGAATACAAAATTTCGAAATGGAATGTTCTATAAAAATTCATCGAGTGGTAAGTGAGTGGTTAAGAGCTTCACTCTTGGCTACACATGAGTTCTCTTTTTATACAGTACATAGTTATTAACGCTAACAGCATATAGTTACTAACGCTTTGGCCATAAAGAAGGCTATCAAATTTACAGTTTGAAGCCCATAAAAAATGGGGTAAAATAATCATAAAATCGAAGAAATTGAAATTAGTAATTAGTCTATGTTACCGCAACTTTATGAAACTAAGTGGATTGAGCTAGAATGAAGTAGATCATTAAAAAGATTCGAAGGTAGTCATTTGTATATTGCTATAACGACGCGACCAGAGAGTCACTTTTACGTCACGAAATTTGAGAACCTTTAAAAGACATTAATAAATTTTTGGAATGTTATCAGTAGCTTGAAAGAGGTGGTACCATATAAAGTGCGAAGTCTGGTTGAGTCCAGGATTTGAACTTGGAACTTCTTCCCATTTACCCACTACGTCACTGCGGACAGTTGTTGATATAGTAAAATAATATAAAAATAGGTTTCAGCGTAAAACAATTCAGTGTAGAACAATACAATGTATTACTGTAACAGATTACTTACAAACAAAGACTTTTGTTTTAATTATCTCCTCTATTGCGAAAGAGAAATAGCGATAAATACAAATTAATTTTATACATCTTAAAGTCCGAGAGCATTCCGTTGATATAATTTGCCATTTTTTCTGATTTTAAAATATTCTTTTGGCGTTTGTAAAGTATTCGGCGTCTTTTCAATAAGTTGTCTAGGTCGGGCGATATGGGCCGGTTTTCCTTAATGTTTCATTCTGTTGATCAAATATTTTTTACATTAGTCCCCAGCCTTGTCGCAGATAATGTGGTGAAATTCTCTGTTTAAGTATAACCAACTTTAATTTTTCCTTATTAATCCGCCGTACAGCAGTATTTACTTGTTTTTGCGGTTTGTTGCATAGTGAGTTAGAAACCTTGCTACTTGCGACAACCTGTAGTGAATATGTCCAAATAAAATCTTCAAAGGTTTTTCTTAATTTAGACTACACGCTTAGGCCGCCTGTTATTACGTATGTTATAAAGTGAACCTGCATGACTGGGTTCTACAGTGGCAATTTTTCGTTCTATTGAATTTTTGTGCAATAAAGATGCACAGTGTTAAGTTTTGAGTATTTCTTTCCAGTAGCGATTTCTTGAAAAGGAACTCCGCACTCTTGTTCCTTAAAATTCTGAACATTCTTGAAAAGGAACTCCGAACTCTTGTTCTTTAATATCTATACAAAGAAAACTGTTAAAGGAGTGGTGTCAGCTGAGCCATTTCACGTAAACTTACTCAGAATCATATATCTGCCCAAGGCTTTTTAAGTTCCTATTGGCTTTTGATAACGTTAAAGATGAAATGCATCTTTATAGCTGGATCCGGATGTATTCGTTCGTTGGTGATGAATCTTAGTATTCTTTTAAAGTCATCTCAGATTTGCACTTATTTTTGCTGACATTTAATCCATCATCCCCTATAATTTTGATAGCTATGGGTGTTGTTTAAGGAAATTTTATCAGATTCTTTATATACAGTTCCACTAAAAGCGTCTTGTAAGTTGTTGAAAAACTTTGTTGACCAAAAAAAAACCAAATAAGTTATCACCGCGTTAGACGAAGGTCGTCCGACGACGATTGTATTTCATTGTTTAACACTAAAATTGTACAATCTTCATGGCAGCGCCGATTTACACGATTATTAAAATTGGAAAATAGATTTTTTACAAGCAGTACGTATTTCGTTGTTTATTTCCTTTAGAATTAAAAATAAAAATTCTTATAAAATGCGTCGACATAAAATATGTTGTTTTTTGACTTAGTTTACAAATTTAATAATATTTTGGGATAAGTTAAATTGTTCAATTCTAATAATAATTTTAATAATTATTTTAAAAGTATTTTACCTATACTATCAACAAAAGTCCAGACAAATTGTGACAAAAAAATTAAATTATTCCTCATGATAATATTTAAACGATCTTTGATATATTTCTTCTTTCTTTCTCTTGAGAAACATTTTGTCATCAACATGACAATCGACTATAGCAATCCAATAGCATTTTATCTGAGTGAAAATACATGGGACGAATGATTCTTCAAGAACTTTTTTCTTTTACTTTCCGAATTTGAGAAGAACATGATTTTGTTTTGTATAAAGTTAATTTACTACAATTTTTGCACCAGGTGGTTATTCTTTCTATAAAATTTCGTTGGTCGTTCCACTGTTTCTTTACTGGGTATTTTCTTTTCTTTTTTTGCCATTCTTTTTGTGCTTATATTCTATAACATCTGCAGCTTAAATCTCTGCTTGCGTTCTTGCCATATGATTTTATTTAATTAGTTATATTTATGTTGCTTGGCAAAAAAAAAAAAAAAAATACGAATCCACTTTATTTCTCATTTAATGTTATTAATTTAAACATATACATTGAAAAGTCGCGTTTCTCGTACAAGGCGGTGTATTGCGCTGTAACCTTTTTCTTTTGCATTTGATCTTGAGATTGTCCAGTCCTCAGCGCCGTAGAATAGGATAGGTCACCTTGGTCATGTGTTATTTAGTGTTTGTTTGTTGCTTATGTTTCGTATAACATGATCGTTATCAATACAGTCAACTGTATCCGAGTCTCATATTAGTCTTTGAAATCTTTTTGTTTTCCATGATGAAATCAAACACATGCCCAATCTCCAATCTGAAGGTCTTGAACTTAATTAAAGCCCTGTGTAACGGGATGCTACATACATTGGTGTATGAGAAGATTTTTCTATTTGATCGAAATCACCTTCTTAAATATTCATGAATATAATTAATGTTGTTTGTACAACTTCAAATATATACTCTTCTTCTCAACAAAAGAAAATTATCTGGGGAACGTATTAATTTATTTCAAATTATAGCGAAATTAATTTTCCAAATTTATAATTAAAAGAATGTTATACATTTTTTTTCTTTACTTTTTTTTTATAGGACAGTAATACTGCTGAAATGACATATCTACAAGATTTGGATTTGGGGTATTTCTTATCTTCATCCTATCAAAGCAATTTGGAAGCATCACTTGATGAAGATGATGGGACGGATAGTAAGCAATTCGAAAAACTTAAGGACGTAAGTAATAAAACTACCTCACTTTTTCAATCCATTATATTCTTCTCTTTTTATTATTATTATTATTGTATATTTCCATCAGAAGATGGAAATATTGAATTCCACTGTTGGCTTAGCAAGTTAGTGATTGCGGAGTTTACTAATAGATGGCCTTAGTTATATTTTTGAGTTGGTTAACGTAATCGAAATGTCAAACACATTTTGTTATTCGTTGGTACTTCAACTGTCAATCAGTAAAAAAAATTTGATCGGTTGTATAATTTTTGTTTGGCGTTTGTTGAAAAACGGAAAATCAAAATGACCATTTATGTATTGTTTATGGTGACGAGGACTACAAAAAACGACAGTGTCAACATTGGTTTTCCGAAATTCGTTCTAGTGACTTTTCAATTAAAAATGAAAAAACGCTTCGGTCGTCCAGTTGTCATCGATTCGGATCGTTTCAGTACAACACATGAGATTGCAGAGAAGCTTCATGGGTTCGCGATGAACTGAATGAAAACCATTTAACACAACGCATTAACATCTGCGATAAAATTAAATGAAAATGAAAACGAGTTATAACTGTTGATGAAAAATATGTTGTTAACAACAATGTCAATCGGAAAAGATCGTGAAGCAAATTAGGGGTCTAATTAGGGAGGACGACTATCGTGCGACGATATTGTTGAAACGAGAATTTTGCATCGCGTAAGCAAAGAAAAAACGATATGAACAGAACGATATCATTTTGGATGCTTCATGTCCTCTCAAAACTGCCTATCGCTATCGTCCTGACGACTGGGTTTTGACGATAGCTAAAGTGGTGAAAATTTGAAGAAAAAGGAAAAAAAAAATGTAATCAGTTATTACAAAATTTTGCATATATATCTCAGCTTAGGAATATTTAAAAAAATATTCACAGAAAACATACTCCTCTCGCACAGCCGTTCGCTCATTCGTAATGTGTACACACACAACAAATATGAGAACTATCAGGCAGTCGTTATTCATTGTTTTGTTATGTGCGTACAATTATGACAAGAGATAGTTACGGTCAGTAGCGCTTAAATTGTGTATAAAATACACCGTAGACGAGTGGTTGGTTTATGTGATGCAAATTATCGACGATATCGTTTTGCTGTATCGTCAGGACGATAGTCGTTTGAAAAATTACATGATTGCAACCCAGGTAAACCAGCTCAAACAACATCAAAAGCTGATATTAATCAAAAGAAATCTATGGTATGCTATCAGTTTGGTAAAATTTTAAAGGAATTTTTTACTTCGAACTTTTACCACCCAATCGAATAATCAATTCAGATGTCTACATAAAACAACATCAAAATTTAAAAGTGCAGTTGAAAAAGAGCGGCCCAAAGTGAAACGGTATTGTATTCCATCATGACATGTTCACTCTGCAAAAATTATCGGAGTTTGTGAAATGTTTTGCCACATTTACCATATAGTCTGATCTTAGCAAATCTTCTTGAATGTTAAAAATTTCAATAATGATGACGATGTCCAAACGTACCTGCTTAGATTTTTGCTCATAAAAATCAGACATTTTTTGAACGTGAAATTATAATGCTGTCTGAAAGATGACGAAAGGTCGTTGCTGAATATGTGCAATACATTACAGAATAAAGTTATTTCATTTCAGTAAAAAAAATGTATTTTATTTTCTAAAAAAAATCCGCAAATACTTACTTGCCAAGTCTATAATACATAAAAAACTTACATACAGAGTAGGAACATGGTAGAACTACGTCTAGATAAGTTGTAACAATTAAAAAAATAAAATGAAAATATTATTTAGCAAATTTATATGTTTATATATTATATATATCTTATATGATGAGCATATCACCTCCTTCTTATTTTATGTAGATATAAAGTGTAGTCTTAAATTACGGAGCGATAGCCAGATATGATATGAAAGGTTTCTTATGAATCCTAAGAAAGTTGTATTTATTAATTTTAAAAGCAAGGAAATGAATGTATTTAGTATATTGGTGCATGTATTGGTTACGAGTATATTGATCAATATAGGAATACCCCCGTAAAACAAAATTTGAAAGTATTTTCAGTCCTGAACTTTTCATTTAAAGAAAAAAGATCATTACTTAAACAAGAAACAGAAAGAAAGAAAAAACAAGAAACTAAACACATTATACGAATATTTACTGCTTTATAATCTGGTAACCTCACTAAGTACCTAGTTGTTATTATTGCTGATTAAATCTCTTAGGTTTTAAACTACACTAGTTTCTGTTTCTGAATTTTCTCAAAACATTATTTTTATAAGTGTATTTTACATTTTAATTAAATTGTGGACAAACGCACTTATTTGGCACATGCTTACTTTTCTATATTCTTTTATGGCAAAATTCCTGGCTTAACACCTCAATTTTCTCAAGGCGCCACATCTTTTGAGCTACTGACAACACTCAAACAGTAATAAGTGTTTAAGAAAAAGCTTCTCAAAGTTCGCCGTTCGGAGTCGGCAAAAAACTAGTATGGTTGATGAGCAAGCTAGGCCTTGGTCCCCCTGTGGACTGAAGCGGCACTCAATTATTTATATTATTTATTATATAAATTTTTGGCGATTATACTTTGAAAATAATCATTGTATTGGAAATTGAGTCGTTTGTACTCGCAGTGTTTGCATTCATTTTCCATTTTTTTTAATTTGAAGGACTTAAAACATGGTCAAAAGTGTCGAAAGAATTGCGTGTCAATATTATTGCCATACGCCGACATCTTCAACAATTTCTCTAAGAGTGATCGAAGATTCTCGACAAGAATTTTTTTCATTTTCTCAACATTTTCGTTGTTGATGTGCTGTGGCATCCAGGGCGAGCGTTGTGAATGACGACACTCTTCTCGACTTTCTTTGAAAAGCTTGTAACTTCTGTAAACATTTTTTTACTCAGAGTACGCTCAGCGCTTTATTCAATTTCTCCTTCAAAATGGATGCAAATTCAATTCATTCTCACAAACAAAATAAATAACACATCACTCAATAATTCCCGGTAGATTTAGTTGGTGCCACTAACAAAAATTATTAATTTATTATATCACACGTGCTCTATCGGAGTGATATCTGGGTTCTGTTACGGGGTTTATATGCGTGCATTATGTGGGGTATGTAAAGAATTGTTATCTTTCTGGATTTAATATTTAGCCTTTTATTCCAATTTAGCAGCTGATCTAAAATTCCTTTTTAAGATGCCAATATGCGAAAACTGGTTTATTGTAATCTCATTCACTTCCCGGTTGCGGTCCCTCGATAACTGCATACACTTCCATACCATAACATTTATTTAAAGAGAGTTTAGATGATCTACTTGATTGTGAGTTCAACTTTCCATTGTATCTGAAGCGGCCTATAGTTTCTTGGATCGCAGACTTACTTCGTAAAGTTCGCTTTCCAATTTCACCGTAGGGCATTCGCTCTACTACATACAAATTGATAATTCTTTGCCGCTCGCTTTGACTTAACCCTTTTTCTGTCATTTAAATATTCATTTTTCACACAACTCAAATTAAACATTGCTCAATTTTGTCACTTGTACCGTGAGTAAAATAGTAAAAAAAAGTTACTTGATTTGTAACTAATGACATTAAGAAATCGGTACGTGAATGATAAAATTGTGAATTGTCGACAAACATCTATGGACTTAATGTTGACCATTTTGTTTTTCATTTTCTTGTTTGTTTGTAGATGCATTTTTTATTAGTTTTTCTTACTTCTTTTTCTTATATTCTAGACAAAAATTTTTACCCAAGAAAAGAGAAAAACTTGGGACAACAATTTTTCAACTTATCCTAACTTAAAACTAAGACTAAATACTAGCTTAAAACTAAAAGTAAAATTAAAAAAATAAAAACCTTTAACGTAACTCTTTAACAAGTAAGCTAATATCTCCTTAACTATGTCCGTAAGAATACGTACGCATCCACCAGGACGTATATATTATAAATTTGCTTAACATATAAATTGAATACGCCGTGGTGCATCTGTTTATTTTTTTTCTTATTTTTTATTTAGTTTTTTTATTTATATTGTCTTAAAACTACCTTAGCCTATGTGAGTTGCCCGACGACACAACTACCCCGTTAATGTTTTTAAGAATCTAGCGGCATCGAAAGCTGATTTTGGGGTAACCACCAGTAGAAATGCCGTTCTTTGTCTGTTAGTGCTCTATCGCGAGCAGAAATAGCTCTACTAAACCGCTGGAGATCTTCGTGGCTGCGAGCGACTTCCGGCTCGTATTGAAGTTGCTTTTCTACTGTTCGGCGTGCGACATGGAAGATGATGGGGCAGCCATCCTCATCTTGTATCAGGCCTTTTGCGTCCAAATAGAGGAAAGCTTCAGGCGGAATAAAGCCGTTAAGGCGTACCCTCTCATGGTACATTACGTTAGGGTAGTAAGCCCCAAAGATCAGACTGTTGGTTGAAGTCATTGTTCGAGCAATTGACCCCGTATCAACTTAATAATAAAATTATCTATCCTTATAAGATTTGCCTCGTTGTAAAAAACCTCGTTGAGGTAGAATTTCTCGTACTGTGCACCGCCTCTCGAACAACCTCATCTTTTCCATCTGAGAAGGACTCACGTTAAACCACACAGGACAATCATATACCATGATTGGCCGGATGAGGGCCATGTAGCAGATTATCTTCACTTTGGTGTCAAGTTGACTGCTGTAAAACAGTCCTCTTGCCAAAGCGAAGGCATTCTTAGCCCTGGTCAGAGCTGTGTCTACACGGATACCACCATATAGAAACTGGTCCAACCAGATGCCTAGATATCTTACTACACTTTTCACGGTCAATGGTCGTCCCAGTGGATCAACTATGCTGAACTTGCGCCAGTTTATTTTCGTGTCCCTTGAGGCTCTGGACAGCGGGGTTCTGAAAAGTATAGTTTCACACTTCTGGGAGTTGATTTTCAACTTCCAGCCGTCGCAAAATCGTTTAATTGCACTGAAGTCACTCTGCAAGAAACTGTTTATTTCTTCAACCTTCGGACCTGATCTGTACGCTATTAGTTCATCGGCAAACGCTATTACGTTAGGCATAGAACCTATAAAATCGCTGGTGAATATAGTGAACAAGATCAGCGAACCCACTTCCCCTTGTTGCAATCCATTTTTTATATGGACACAGTTGTGGAAATTTCGTTGCCATTTTCCACAACGATGTTTCTACCCATTACAATGTCGTAGACCATATATAGCAACGATTTGTGAATGCCGAGCCTGACTAATTTGAGGAAGAGACCTTCTAGATATACGGTGTCGAATGCCTTTTCCATGTCAATCAAGCAGGCCCCTGTGCACTGCGTTTTGTTTCTATTCCACTGGATGTCGGAAACCAATTTTGACGAATGGTGTCATGCCCCGCCCTGAAGCCAAATTGGTTTTCCGGTATTATTTGTTATTTCTCAACCCATTCTTTCAGAGCTTTAATGACTATCTTCTCAAATACCTTGCTTATGCAAGGAAGAAGACTTATAGATCGGCGGTTCGTCAGAATGGAGTTGTCTTTGCCCCGTTACAGAATAGGCTGTACCACAGCTGTTTTCCAATGCGTCGGATAATATTCATTACTCAGCGCATTGTTGAACAGAGCTGTGTACACATCCACCGCCTCAGAGGGCAGATGGCGCAGAACAATATTTGGTATTCCATCTATTTTTTTCAGTGAGTTAAGGATACCTACCTTCATCCTTTGAAATAAGGATGGAGTTGTTTCCATCATTGGCGACGACATTATTTGCCGAAAGATCGTCACTGAACCTGGTGAAATCAGGATTCTCGGATCGCCATTGACTTATTTTGTTCTGAAGATAGACATGGTTTAGCAAGGCTCTGTTTCCAGGTCGTGATTCGGACGACGAATCTCGTTGACCGTATACACTCTCTGGAAAACAGCACCAATTGCTTTCACCTTCTCTTGGGGATCCTCAACAAAATAGTTGTTGTCAAGCACTGCCCTATCTGGATCGATGCCAACTCAAGTAAGTAGGTTCACGTTGTCTGTTGTCCTGTCAAGTCGAACGGTCTGAATGTCGTTATGGTCTTTCCTTCGAAAAATTGTATTTACTAGCGGGAACATGCTCAAGTTGTTGGATCTTACAGCCCGAATCTTATTGCCCCAATGCAAGCTTACAGCAAGTCTGTAATTATGTTTGATTATCTATTCTCCAACAGAATTGTAATTATGTAACTATGTTTGATTATCTGTTCTCCAACAGATAAGCAAACATAATAACTTTGATCTTTGACTTCAGACAGCGAATCTCCGCATTCTGTGGATCTGTAAATCTCCTGTACAAGAGTTTAAGTCTTGACAGGAGTCTACTTTTTTGCACGTGAAGTGCATCGTTGGTAGCATTCCGGTAAATGTCGTGTTGTGCTACCTTCGGAATAGTTTTGTACATTGTTCGTTTAATGACTTCATCCATTTGTGTGAGGTTCCCATCAACCTCTTCGTTCATAAGGTTTCTGTTAGTAGCGGGATTAATCACACTCGAACTTATTTCTCTGGTTAAGGTTCTAGAGAAACGCAGCGCACCTAATCGTAATTATAAGGGTACGTTTGGTTATATTCCTCCAGTTCCTCCAGCTTGTTCGGGAGCTGTATTACCGCGGCGAGACCACAATGATCACTGTCATACTCGACCGTAGTTAAACAGTTCCTCATATGTCGCTCCACGTTAAGTAATGTTAGGCGCCTGTCGATTAGCATCACATCCAGATAGGACCCGCTTCTAGGAAATGATGGTCTATGGGTTGCTAGCAAATCCAGCCTGAACTCAATATCGTTTTGTTCCATACACTCTAAGAGAGCGTTACCTCGCTCATTTGGAACAGCGTTAGCCCATCACCGTGATTGGCATTCAAGTCCCCGGCTAATATATAAAGGTATTCTTCAGAGCCTGTGCATGGTATTGGCCTGTGCACACGAGGTACCGTCGTTGATTGCGCTCAACATGGAGAGCTGCCAATGTTATCCTCGTTAGTGCACAGGTCAAGGCGCCAAGCGGCGACCCCGACAGAGGAGAAGGATGACAACATCAAGGATGACTTCTATGATCTCCTAGAAAGAACATACGATCGATGCCCAGGTACGACACCAAGATCGTTCTAGGGGACTTCAACGCTCAGCTGGGAAAGGAGGACGTCTTTGCTGGAGTCATCGGTAAACACAGCCTGCACGACAACACATCCGGAAACGGACTCAGGCTGTTGGACTTCGCCTCGGGGCGGAACCTCTCTGTGGCTAGCACGCGGTTCCCACACCTGGACATTCACAAAGGGATCTGGCGATCTCCTGATCAATCAACCAGATTGACCACGTTGCGATCGACGTCAGACACTCCTCCAGTATTCTCGGTGTCCGAACCTTCTGAGGTGCAAACATTGACTCGGATCATCACCTTGTTGTAGCCAAGGTATGAACCCTGATATCGAGAGAGCAACGGAGTCGAGGAAGGCCAAAACGGTTTGATGTCGAAAAGCTACAATCGCAACCGATTGCTGGGAACTTTGCCGACCGAGTCTCACTGAAACCCGCTCAGAGTTCGACGCTTCCTGCACTAAGCATAGAAGAAGAATGGAAAAGTTGTCAAGAAGCCATCAAAGATGCTGCCACTGATGTGCTGGGTTTCACGTCACCACCCAGAAGGAACCCATGGTTTGACGACGAGTGCAGGCAAGCGCACGCAGCTAAACAAGACGCCTATAAGGCGACGCTGCATCGAACAACGAGGGCTGTTGGTGAGCTCTACGAACAGAGAAGAAGGGAAGAGCACCGGCTTCTCAGAAGGAAGAAGAAGGAGCATGAGAAGCGCGCGGTCGAGAAAATGGAAAGATGTTATGGCAGATATGAAGTCCGAAAGTTTTACCGAAAGGTAAAACAGCTATCCGGAGGACACAAGGTTCGGACCAAAGCCTGCCGGGACCAAACGGACAACTCGTAGTAGAGTCGCAGTCTGTGCTAAATTTGGAAGGATCATTTCTGCAGACTACTTAACGGCGATGACGGCCCAAATCCCGCTGTTAGGCAGAATGTTCCACTCAATATGGACGATGATAGACAAGCATTCCGTCCCCCCGATTTAGACGAGGTGGGGATAGCAATATC
Organism: Eristalinus aeneus; assembly: GCA_955652365.1. Lineage (NCBI taxonomy): Eukaryota > Metazoa > Arthropoda > Insecta > Diptera > Syrphidae > Eristalinus > Eristalinus aeneus. Next base: position 44,511,001 of record OY019130.1, read on the forward strand.
CAAGCTGAAGTCGAACAAAGCTGCTGGAGCGGATGGACTGTCCGCAGAACTATTTAAAGCAGCTGGAGATGACCTGGTTGGGCGCATGCACCAGCTCATCTGTAAGATATGGTCGGAGGAAAGCATGCCCGATGAGTGGAATCTCAGCGTCGTTTGCCCGGTTCACAAAAAAGGAGACCCTTTGACTGCGCCAACTACCGAGGGATAAGTCTCCTGAACATCGCATACAAGATCCTCTTTGCCGTATTGTGTGAGCGTCTGAAGCCGTTTATCCATGGCTTGATAGGTCCCTATCAGTGTGGTTTCAGGCCAGGGAAGTCCACAATAGACCAGATCTTTACATTATGGCAGATCCTGGAAAAGACCCAAGAAATGCAAATTGACACTTACCACTTATTCGTCGATTTCAAGGCTGCATATGACAGTGTGCATAGAGGCGAGCTATACAGTGCCATGTCTAGTTTTGGCATTCCTACCAAACTCGTCAGATTGTGTAGGATGACGATGGAGAACTCTCGCTGCTCCGTCAAGGTCGGTAACGAACTCACCGCGACCTTCAATGTCAAAAACGGTTTTAGACAAGGTGACGCACTGTCATGTGACTTCTTTAACATCATCCTCGAGAAGATCGTGCGTAACTCACAAGTCAACACCAGAGGCACGATCTTCCAGAAGTCATTTCAATTGCTAGCATACACTGATGACATTGATGAGGCGTTTGCTGGTATTGAAGCGGAAGCGGCTAAAATGGGTCTGGCGGTAAATGAGAGCATATGGACTCCACTGCTCCGGCCCGAAAAGTCTTTGAATCCGTGCCATTGGGACAACGCAACAGAGGACGACCTAGACTAAAGTGGCGCACATAAGTGGAGAAGGACCTCAATTAACTTGGAGTGCGCAACTGGAGACAGCTGGCGAAAGATCGTGCTGGCTGGAGAGGCATGTTGGTTGAGGCCCAGGTGAAACCCGGACTGTAGCGCCACAAGAAGAAGAAGAATTCTTCAGAGCTCAAGCAGAAGCTGGTGAAGAGAGCCTCAAGTTCCAAAAGAAAGATTTTGACGTTCTTATGCGTAAGTGCATCTCTCCATTTTGGAAAGATATGAGTGCGATGGCCTCTTCTAGCACATTAGATCTTCTAACTTCATTGCTATATGTCCTTATGACTAATATTCTTTTTAATTTAGAGGGCGACTCCGTCATCTCGAGTGGAGTGGGGTCGGTCCCTTCATATAATATTGTAATTTTTTTACCTGATGTTGCGCGTCTGGTTAAACTTAGTTTCGCTAGCCATCAGCACATCAGGATTGTGGGCTTGCGACAAATTAGAGAGCGATAGTTTTCGTTCGATCCTTTTCAGAGAGTTTACATTAATTGCAAGGATCTTAAGGGTTCTTACCTCGCGTGAGCCCATTATATCTGAGCGCGCTTGTTTACAGGCAGCTGAGAGAAGAGGAAATCTACTCTAGCCGTCTGCGTAAGGAAACTGGTCTGTAGTTCGACCAACATTACATCCCTTATTGATGGCCAGTTGAGCCGGTACAGCCTTCGGTACTGAACGTTGTGCCCGCTGTCTGCCTGACACCATTTGGGCGTAGGACACTCCAGGCGTAACGGTGGTGGCCATAGCACGGGCCGATGGCTTGGATGCTACATTTTTGTCGTTCCTTGCTTCTTTTACTCCCTGTCGGAGTTCTTTAACTCGTGGACAGCCCAGATAGGTTGCAGGGTGTCCTTTTCCTCCGCAAAGTACGCATTTGCTTACGTCTTATCCTCAACTTCTTTCGTCCCTTAAAGACAGTCCCCTTTGTTACGGCTGAATGCGCATCGTGGGCTGCGGAACTCCATATTGCAGTTCTCCGCGACGTGCCGTAGTCGTCTGCACTTCGCACATTGAAGTACGTGGTCAGAATTGTTTAATTTTTCCCTCTTTACACATTGACCGCCTACGAAATGAATTTTTCGTCAGTTGTCAATTTTCGCGCCCTGGGATACCTGAACTAAGAAGAATGGAAGTGCTTTCTTCTTTGCTTTCGCTGCCGCAGTGGTGAAAGGCTTAACCCCTACGAAATTGACCTCGTCGCTCTCAACTTGGCGCGGAGAACCTTCGGGTTGATGGACGGATTTATACCTTTGAGGAGCAAGGTCTGTGGCCTTTCTCCTCTGGGGGTGTACGTGTAGAAGTAATCGTTCGATGCCACTAACTTCTCTTTTAGAAATCTAAACCTGTCTATTGTTAGGCAATGGACGGTATGAATTTGGTGAGTTTTATATTTAATGAAGTATGTTTTATTTACTAAGGCCAACTCACATAGGGTCTCCAGTTCTTCCGTCCCCACGCTGAAAATGTTAATTGGAGGGCTGTGTTCCTTGGGCTTCTGCTGCTGTGGCTGTTGTTGTTTCTGTTCCCGAAGCTGTTGCTGGTGGTTCTGCTGCTTCTTCTGTTGTTGCTGCGACGGTTATTGTTGGGCTGCCTTCAATGTGGCTGAATGTTCTTGCTTTGGTCTCTGCTGCTGTTTCAATACCCGTTGTTGCTGTTGAAGTTCTAATTTCTTTTGAACTTCTTGCAACCGTTGTGCTGCCTTTAATGTTGAAGGCAGCGATTCTTGGGTTTCTCTCTGCTGTGGCGGTGTTTTGGTTGTTGGCGGTGTTTTTTTGGTAGACACCGATCCACCTTTGTTCGGTGCGATAATTTCTTCGTCTGACGTCAATGTGGTAGTACGACGCTTTGTAAGACTTGGCTGCGGCTGGGGTTCAGATTCCAAGCAAATGGTCGCCTGTTTTTTCGGAAAAACTGGACATGTCACAACCGTACCACTAGAACAACGCAGAACAGTCAATTCTAAGTGGTACACAACCATTTGTTTGACAGTTGTCTTCCAAGAAATCAGGAAAAGCAACCGTCAAAGACGGATCACTCTTCACCACGACAATGCGAGCTCTCACACATTGGCTCAAACAACTGCATTTTTGAGCACCCAAAACATCGATTTGATGAGTCATCTGCCCTATGGTCCTGACTTGGCACCGAATGACTTATTTTTATTCCCGTACGTAAAAAATAAAATGAGAGGTCAACGTTTTTCGACACCTGAAGAAACGGTTTATGTGTTCAGAATGCATATTTTTGAGGTACCTCAATCAAAAAAGTGCTTCGACAATTGGTTCAAACGCATGCCAAAGTGTATAGATCTTAATGCGGAATATTATGAAAAACAATAAAGCTATTTATCGATGGTAAATATTTGTTTTTGTTCTCTAATCCCGAAATATAAAAGGCAACTCTCGTAATGTTTCAGTAGTGTTTCCTAAGGGAAACCACTCTAAAGTAATATAATATGTTAAGATCTCTTATTAATCATCAGTTAGATATCTAGTTATTTATTGGTATACATATTGTTTTAAACCAGTGTATTTGGAAAACACGTATATGAAAGGTTTAGTTCATTTGAAACGTAGAGCTGTATGTAAACATCGAGCGTCCCTTTAGTTTAGTTAATTTTCAAGTTAGCAATCATTACTAATATTATTACGTATATCCCATTTCGCGTTCACAATTCTTCGTAAATTGCATTTGAGGTATTTATATTATTTTTAATTTTTTTGCTTTGTTGGGTCCCAAATTTTGGAACTATATGACCATATTAGTTTTTTTCACGTCAGGGAATGCACCCAGATATATGCATATATAATAGATACTTGTTTCCTTTAGACAGTTAACTATAATTGTGTGATTTTTAGCTGAATTATGTTTTAAATATTTGTTATAAAAAATATTTGTTATAAAAAAAATAAATAATGTTGAGTATTTTTGTATGTTGATCAGTTTCTTAATTTTTTTTAATTTTTCCACGTTGAATAAATGGAATAATTGGCAAAAATTATCAGTTTTTTTTGGAACTTTAGACCTCAGATTCTTCGTTTTTTGTGTACACTTCGTCAAACCGACAAAACGGGTTTTTTGAAGTGGTTAAGCTTAAAATATAGTTTGCAATTGAGCAAACTCGAATGAAGTAAGTAAGAGTTATTACTACATCTATTGCATCAATACTATTATGGTTCTTTGGTTTTTTACTTAAGTCGGAAAAAATGGTTCTTTTATCGCATTTATGTATGTAAATTACTGAATTTTTTTTGGTATTTTCTGTCATAAGTATAAGAACGGTTCGGTCGGCACATCCTAACAATCAATAAAATATCAAAGTAAACTCCGATCACTCATTTTTATTATTTTCAAATTTTCGTGATGACCTACGTTATTTCATGTTTCCAAATACAAGTTTATGATCATATGCGAAACATCATAATCATATGTGTTTTGTTGTAAATACTCCTACATCTGCAATTCGAAAGCAAGACAAGAAACAAACAAAAAACGAATTTCCGTCAACAAAGAAAAACATTGAATAGAAAATAAGAAAAAAATTACATTAACCGGACAAGTGAGAATTTCAATTTTAAGGATGTACTTAACCTGAATCCAAATTACTTCATACTTATGTGAATTAACAGAAATATGGTAGGGTTTTAATGTAAATACAAAGTACAAACAAATAGAAATACACCAATGATAGTTGCAAGTTTCAATATTTTTTGGTACCGCACTGTTCGAATCTTATAGGTATATATATACAAATGTTATATTATATGTATTTAGTATAACTTATCCATGTACATACATTAGTTTCTGGCATCTCATACCAATGAATATACATACGCACAATGCCCTTGCCAGAACATTTAAAACTATCAGCCCTTATTCCAGCCGATGGTGTCTGCATATTCATAACTGGCCTTGTTTTTCATATATATATGTACATACATATATATCTTTCTCTGGTTTTAACAAGTAAAAAAATATATGAACATTTTCTATATCCGTAGATATATTTTTTGATTAAATAGTATTTTATTAATTTTTTACATACATATGTAGGCTCGTTTTATTTAGTACTCATTATTATCGAAACTCGTTTTGGATTTATTGTAGATTGCTTTGTCGTGGGTGTTAAGAAATTTAACACTATTTTCCTGCTGAAAGTATATTTTGGATTTAACCTATTTATATAGTTAAGGTGTCCAAATAAGATATATGAAATAATAAGAAATATTCCACCTCCTTTTATAATATTTGGCATATTTTTACATCAAATTGAATCCAAAACTGGTCTGGTGCTTCAAAGACCTCTTACTTACGTGTAATAAAACTCGTAGAATATAAATTTCAGCATATTCTTCTATCAAAAAATTTAAGAGGCTATATAGCCTTTAAATATAAATTCAACGTAAGGTATTATGCCATTGAGCTTTAAGGACATGCTTTAAGATATAAAACAAAGTACCTCCGCCATACATAATAGGAATTCTTTCGTCTCAATGATCTGAGAATGAGTACAATTTTAGGGTTTGCATCGGTTTATGTGGTTTCTAATGAATAAATGTCCTAGTACAATTAGCTTTTCTATAGACACATAATTTTGATTTAAAATCGGCCTTCTCCAATAACTTTAAGCAATGAGTACGCACCCAGAGTGTTTCCGCTATACTTTGAACAACACATGTGTAGTTTCGGCGACACGTTTTTTCCCAATGATCATGATCGTAACCGTTTTTAATTCGGACGCCTGTTTTTATTAAGCCATTTCTGTTGTTTTCGGTTGTTTTTTTGGCAATATATTTGGATTCCATTATTCACCAGAAGGATTCACCAGAAGGATATGTTATGCGCGGGACTAATGTCAAAACGTTCATGTTTGCGAATGGGTTATTGGAATTTCCTTCCAGCATGGGTCTTATCGGGTCAACGAAAACAAAAATCAGTCCTCCTGAACTATAAAAGACAGGGATGAAAAGTGGTAAAAAATGGGTAAGAGGCGTTTGGTTCACGATTTTGGACCAGACAGACTAATAATTATATACATAAGCCCAGCCTTTGCCTTTTTTAAATTCAGCAGCATGTGAATTTGGAATCGCTTTAGAGAATGAAGTCATAAAGGTTAATTTGAATAAATCTTATCTTTTCTAATATAAGAAAAGTATTTTGTTTTAGGTGAATCAATAAATAAATATGAAGTGAAGAAAAAAGGTACTATAACAGATCAGTCAATTAGTGCCGCGATATAAAGGGGGCGCAACTAACTAAAATTATTAATTTAATATTAATCTTTTGTGAATAGCACCTCCTATATGTCCCGGAACTTATTAAGTGATCTGTTACATTTCAAACTCAGACATATCAAAAAGTCGACTAAAAGACACTGTTATTTGACAGCCGAAGCGTATATTCATATCTTCTTCTTCTTCGGATTGCGCTACAGTCCGGGGTGGACTTAGGCCTCATCCAACGAAATATGTTGCACGATCTCTTGCCAGCTGCCTCCAATTGCGCACTCCAAATTGGTTGAGGCCTTTTCCACTTGTGTGCGCCATCTCAGTCTAGGTCGTCCTCTGTTGCGTTGTCCCTGTGGTTCGGATTCGAAAACTCTTCGGGCCGGAACAGTGCTGTCCATACGCTCTACATGGCCTAGTCACCTTAAGCGTTGTATCCGTAGACGCTTGACTAGGCTCATGCCGCCGTACAGCCCATACAGTTCGTGGTTGAATCTTCTCCTCAAGATGACCAAAAATCGCAATCCTCATCCGGTTTTAGTCCAGGTTTCTGCGCCGTAAAGCAGGACTGGGATGATCAAGGTGTTGTACAAAGTCACTTTGGTCGTACGGGAGAGGGCTTTATTACTCAATTGCCTCCTAAGCCCAAAGAAACAGCGATTGGCAAGAATGATTCTGCGCTTGTTTTCGGTACTGATGTTGTTGTCCCTATTCACCGCGGAGCCGAGATAGACGAAGTCCTTCACTACCTCGAAGTGTCTGCTGCCCATAGTGACGCTCTCCTTCTTCGATGACAGCATATACTTCGTTTTGCCCTCGTTTACCACCAGTCCCACTTTAGCCGCTTCCGCTTCAATGCTAGCAAACGCTTCATTGACGGCTCGCTGAGTTCAGCCGATCACGTCAATGTCATCCGCATAAGCCAGCAGTTGAACGGACTTGTGGAAGATCGTGCCTCTGATGTTGACGTGTGAGTTCCTCACGATCCCCCCAAGAATGATGTTAAAGAAGTCGCATGACAGCGCGTCGCCTTGTCTAAATCCTTTTTTGACATCGAAGGTCTCGGTGAGTTCGCTACCGACCTTGACGGAGCAGCGAGAGTTCTCCATTGTAATCCTACACAATCTGAAAAGTTTGGTAGGGATGCCAAAACTAGACATGGCACTGTATAGCTCGTCTTGAAATCGACAAATAGATGGTGGGTGTCGATTTGTACTTCTTGGCACTTCTCCAGGATCTGCCGCAGTGTGAAGATCTGGTCGATTGTGGACTTCCCTGGCCTGAAACCACACTGATAAGGACCTATCAGGTTGTTGACGAACGGTTTCAGGTGCTCACACAGTACGGCAGAGAAAATCTTATATGCGATGTTAAGAAGACTGATCCCTCGGTAGTTGGCGCAGTCGAAGTGGTCGCCTTTCTTGTGGACCGGACAAACGATGCTGAGATTCCACTCGCCGGGCATGCTTTCTTCCAACCATATCTCACAGATTAGCTGGTGCATGGACCCAACCAGCTCATCCCCAATCGCTTTGAACAGCTCTGCGGATAGTCCGTCTGCGCCAGCAGCTTTGTTCGACTTCAGTCTCGATATTGCTATCTTGACCTCGGCGAAGTCGGGGGGACGGAATTCTTATCCATCGTCGTCCAAATTAAGTGGGACATTCTGCCTAACAGCGGGATTTGCGTCGTCATCGCCATTTAGGAGTCTGCAGAAATTATCCTTCCAGATTCTCAGCATCGACTGCGACTCTACCACCATTTATCCATTTTGGTCCCGGCAGGCTTCTGTCAGAGGCTTATAACCGCCGGATAACTGTGTTATCTTGCGGTAAAAATTTCGGAAGTCATTCCTGCCATAGCACCTCTCCATTTTCTCGACCGCGTGCTTCTTGTGCTCTTTCTTTTTTCTTCTGAGCAGCCGGTTCACTTCCCTTCTTCTCTGTTTGTAGACCTCACAAACAGCTCTCATCGTTCGATGCAGCGTTGCCTTGTATGCTACTTGTTTGGCTGCATGCGCCTGCCTACACTCGTCTTCTTTGATGGCTTCTTGACAACGTTTCCACTTGTCTTCTATTGTTTGTGCAGGCAGCGTCGAACTTGGAGATAGTTTCAGGGAGAATCGATCGGCAAAGAGTCTAGCGATCGGCTGCGATTGTAGGTTTTCGACATCAAACCGTCTTGGCCTGTCTCGACTCCGTTGCTCTCTCCATATCCGTGTTCTTACCTTGGCTACAACAAGGTGATGATACGAGTCGATGTTTGCAGTTCGGAAGGTTCGGACATCGAGAACACTTGAGGAGTGTCTGATCTGATGATCAATCTGGTTGACGGTTGATTGATCAGGTGATCGCCAGGTACCTTTATGAATGTTGAGGTGTGGGAACCGCGTGCTGGCCACAGAGAGATTTCGCCCCGAGGCGAAGTCAACTAGCCTGAGTCCGTTTCCGGAGGTGTTGGCGTGCATGCTGTGTGTTCCGATGACTTTAGCAAAGACTTCTTCTCTTCCCAGCTGAGCGTTTATCATAAGTCGTTTCTGGGAGGTGATAGAAGTCCTCTTTACTGCTGTCATGTTTTTCCTCTGTCGGGGCGTGGGCACATATGAGGCTTATATTCTCGAATTTAGCCTTGAAGCCGGTTGGTTTGAGGCGTTCGCTTATGTATTGGAAGCCTAAGACTTTTTGCCTAAGTCTGCCTGGAACAACAAAACCGCATCCAAATAAGCGTTTCCTTCTCTCCCTGTAGCAGTCGCCGTGGTATATGTCGCAGTTTCTCACTCTTCTCTTGCCCGGCCCATCCCACCGCATTTCCTGAATTGCGGTAATGTCTGCTTTACAGCAGTCCAGGGCCTCCGCAAGTTCATCGGCTGCACGTGGTCTGTTTAGGGACCTCACATTCCACGTGCATATCCGTAAAGCGTTATCCTTTTTTCGTTTGCGTGGGTCGTCAACAGTGTATCCATTCATATCCGAGGCATTCGGTTGGTTCGTAACTAGTATTTTTTATGTGGCCGGGCAGTTACTCCGACGCACACCCCCAACCTGGAGGACCAGGCCCTTTTTTTACCTCTTGGGCGGAGGTCGCACTTATAGGTTATTATATTAGAGGTTGAGTTCGGGTGAACAACAACCAGTACCCGGTGGCTACCAACGTGGAGGTAGAATAAGCACAATTGGTGTGTGGAAGACAGTTACAACAGCTGTTCATCGCCAGGTTGATACCAATCAGTGCCTACCCTGTTCCCACATCACGCAGCCACCACCATCATATATTGAGAGCTAAAATAAGAATGATATTATTATGAGTACAAATAAAGATTCACATGAACCATATCGGATAGTTGTTAGTATTCGTAAGTAATATCTGGCTTTAGCTATTTAGGAAAAATGTCCTTATCCTTATCTCCTTTCATTATTTTTTATTCCGAACTTTTCCTCACATTTTTACGCGTTAAATATCTTAAAACAGACAAAATGTATTTTCAAATTAAATTTTTGCCTTACACTATGAAACGTGATAATTATAATGAAACTAGAAAATCAATCAATATATTTTAGAATAGTAAATCTATTATATTATACATTATATATATGAAACTACTTTCAGAGTCTTCCAGAGGTATTGGAAAATAAAACAAATGATGGATGGGCAGGAATACCTTTCAAGATAGATAACGAAACCGGTGCGTATTTATAAATTTTTTGGAATAAATTTATTATATTTAAACTCATCACTTTTTAATTTTTTTCTTATTTCTTTGCACTTTTACTATGCAAATTAATGTACAATAAATTGTATTGCCACCTTTTAAAGTGTAAGAGATTCTGTACAATTCTGCTTAAAATAGTGGATCGTTATGTACAACAAGGACATGTATTATTAGGTATATAAGTAGTATAAATTAGCATATATTAAACTTGAAAATACTTATATACAACTTAAAAGAAATGAGAAAAATTCAGCATCATTAACGTAGGACACCTACATAATTTACCAATGCTGTTTTTAAGGTTACTTTACTCTAAATAAAGCAAAGTTGTCGTAACAGGTTAATATTCGTAAAAATGTATATAACCTATTGTTACTTCTGAAATTCTGTGATTTATCCATTTGATGATATCGCAATATTAAAGATTTAATAAGCTTTTATGTCAAAATCAATTTGTTTTTGGCAAAAGTAAAGATATGGAATAAGAGCTTTGTTCCTACTAGGTTACGAAATTCTCGATTCTTGTCCTTCTTGTAGTGACAAATCAAATAACAGTATAAATACGAAATGGGCAATTCAACAAAAAACTAATAATAATTTCCTAAAACCTAACAGTGCTTCACTTATTGTAAATATTTTAATTGTAAATCATACTTGTATAAGCCCTCTAAAGTGTTGGTCTGAGTATTCCACCCCAGAAGTAGATCAAGAAGAGATCAATTGGCTGGAGAGCTCAAAAACGTATATCCTACCCAAATCTTTGAAAATCTGTTTAATAAAGATGTTTCTGATCATATACACACGTGGACAAAAGTATTGACACACCTGCAGTTTTGAGAACATTATGAATATAAAATAAAAACAAAAAGTTATTTTCAGGACAATTGTTAATAATATTTTGTTTTTGTTCATTTACTACAAGTAATAACACTAACAAAACTTATGTATATAAACAAAAATTAAAAAAGAAAACTATAAGACTAATCCTAAGTTTCTCATGGAAAAAAGTATTGACACATTCTGTATATATTTTTTTTAAATGTACCGTTTTAATGCAATTGAATACACTTCATTGGCAGATATCTTTACGAAGTGTAAATCATAACCGTAGTAACCAAAATAAACCCAAAATCAGCAAGAAAATATTAATTGTTTGAAAACTTAGTTCACTTTCAATCTAAATATGGCAGAAAAGGGCAAAGAAACAGCAATAATTGAAAGAAAACTGATGCTAGATTTGCATTCCAAAGGGAAATCCTTGTCCGAATTTGTAGAAATTGTCAACAAAAGCAATTATATTGTACGCAGAATAGTTAGACGATTTAAAGAACCGAATATTGCGAGAATAACAAATCGCAGAAAAAGATGTTGTCCTAAAAAGTTATCTGAATAGGAAACCGGGTCCATAGTTGGATCCAATTCGAAGGATCTGTGAACCACTTTCTCCCAATTAGCAGCAGAGATTTGCTTACAATTTAGCAAAACTATCTCAAGCCAAATCGTACATAATGCGGATTACTTTTCAAGAATTCCAAGGCTTAAACTATTCATCAGCAAAGAAAGAAGCGAACGTTGTTTTTTCCGATGAAAGCAAATATTACCTTTTTCACAGTGATGGACGAGAGATAATGCGGCACAAACCAAATTCTGCTCTGAAAAAAAAAAAATTAGTATAAACCAAACCAGTAAATGCCTGAGGATGTATGGCAACATCATGAGTAGGAAAGTTAGTGATTATTGACGGCATAATAGACAAAATGGTATAATTTGATATATTGAAAGAAAATGTAAAAAAGAACAATTCTGCGTTGGTGGGAATTTTTATTTCCATCTGTGGATCCTGTATGTTGTATATAACACTCCTCATACTCTAAAGACACCGCCACATTCTTGTATTGGATAGACGTATTAGAAAATGTTTTTACTACCAAGGCTCAATAAAAAGCGGTTATTACTGATGAATGGACAAAAAATTTACTAACAAACCAGCTGATAAATTCCATGCAAATGAGGTTAAGGGAAGTCATAAGGAATAAAAGAATGCAAACCTCGTATTAATTTCTTTTGTAGTTTTACTCACCATCCCGTTAAATGCATAGATACACTTTATACACTTTGTAATAAATGTACACTTTATATATATATACATATAAAAAAAAAATATATATATATATATATATATATATATATATATATATATATACGCGCGAAAGACTATATTGATCCTCAGATCATGATATGTGATGTTTATACCAAGTGTCGAAATGTCTAGAAAGCAAATATTCCCACTGACAAGATTTTCTGAGAAAGAATATAAGAACACGAATTTCGACACCACTGAACCAGTCGGTGAAACAATGCGATGGTGTAATGAAAAGAAAAATGAAATTATAACATGTTTTTACATCCATAACATGTTCTTACATCCAGATTGAATTTAGAATCACCAATGTAAGGTACTCTCTTGGGAATGTACATTTTCCGAAAATAAAAGTGTGTGTAAAAAGCAGGTGTACAATTTGCAATGCAAGAGGCAGTAGAAAAGATGTACCTTTTGCATAGAAAGATCCTTTTTGGAACAATTTCATATATAACTGCTCATTGCACTCAATAGAACATAACCGTATAACTAATGGATAGAAAATAATATAATTATTAATATATTTTACATGTAAATTAGTGATGGGTTTTCATATCACCTTGACAACTTTTGAACATTTTGAACACAAATTAAACATTTTCATCATGGTAATGTACCCCAACAATTACGTGGGCATATTATTTACATTTGCTGCTGAAACTCACAGTCGGTGACCGCAAGTTTAAGAGCGTTAAATCCGATTTGCGAAAGTAAAGGGTGATTTTTTAGCTATTATCTTTTTGGCAACACTGATTAAAACAGTTGACACACGTTTCGTGTTTTGTTTCACTGTCAAACATCTTCAGTTTGGTTTATAATTTAACCATGAGTCGTCATACAAACGAACAACGCTTGCAAATTATTGAATTTTATTATCAAAATGCGTGCTCTATTAAGAAAGTTCATTGCGCTTCTTCCATTTTATTGTCAAAAATGGACGAAGCTCAGTTTTGGCTCAATGGGTACGTACAGCTCTGTGCAAAAAAATAGCACCACGTTGAGGTCTGCACTTTGTATGCTAATTACATTACTCCATGCTCATGTAAATACAAGATATTTATTGCGGGACATCTGTTGGGTATGTGAATGATGAGCGCTACCGTGAGATGATATCCAACTATTTTTTTTGCCCAAAATGCAAGAGCTTGACATGACATATGGTTTCAACAAGACGGTGCCACGTGCCAGACAGCACGCGCAACAATGGTCTTATTGGGAGGCGAGTTCGGTGAAAATTTTATTTCACGTTCGGGAACGGTCAATTGGCCGATCGTGCGACCTAACGCCTTTAGACTATCTTTGGTGGGGCTATTTTAAAGCTCATGTCTATACAGGTCAGCCCGCTTCAATTGACTCGTTGGAAGACAAGATTGAAGCATTTTTTCGTGAGATACCGGCCGAAATGTTGGAAAGAGTATGCCAAAATTGAACTAAGCTAATGGACTATTTGAGGCGTAGTCAAGGTCAACATTTGCATGAAATAACCTTCAAATATTAAATTATATGGACCGTACTGCCGATTCAAATAAAGATTTCACGCATTTTTCTGAATTTTATGTGTTTTTTTCTTTAAACTTTCCTATAATTTTTAAAAAATCACTCTTTACTTTTTGGGCATAGACAATAACAATTTTGGTTCAAAAATTTGAGATAACATATTTTTTATGTGCTGTTGCCCTTTGGGCGATTGTACTTTAATTAAGCCTACAAAACAGTTTTTGAAAAATCTTAAATGATTTCCATTTTATTTAAAAAAAAGTCGTCAAGTTCTAATTGGAAACCCCTTTAAAGAAAACTAAAAAATAGAGTTTTAGGAAAGAAAATGGATGACATTTTCACAGAGAAACTGCAAGTGTAGCTTGCGTTATTGGAACTACTTAGAACAAACTTCAACTCATTTCTCTTAGCCCAATGCGATTTGTATGCATATGACAGATTTATTTCGATTTATTAAGATAGAACAAAATTCTTTCTTTTTACCGATATTCTATAAATAATACCAGACTGTGTATTAACTCCAAAACTATATTTATAGATAAAAGCAAGATAAAGAAAACGTAAAAAATATGTATAAAACTTTCAATACGTTAATATGGTGGCTGTGCTCTGTTTTTTTGACAAGTGGGTATTTTTTTAGTGCGAAGTTATTGATTATAACAATATGCTTAGATCACCTTAGCTGCGTTTATCTTGAAATTTCCATTTAAAGCCAATAATATTTTTCAGATTACATATATCCCGTAGCTTATCCCAAGTCGATGTTTATCGTTTTATGGCTGTCATTTGACCAAAAATGTTTTTATTTATTTAATATGTTTCCTTACTTTTTATTCAGATTAACTGTATCTTGTTTAAACAAATACATTTTTGTATTCTTTATCCATGCGCTTGTTAATGCCATTAAATTTATATTTGGTTTTATATAAAAACATATCGTTACGTTATCAATAGAGTGTTCAGTTATTTTCTTAAAGACTTTGAGGTTTTATTTATTAAATGGTTCAGAAAGCAATTTCTTTATATTCTTATGATTTTTGTTTTAAATAAATTTTCCTTCATTTTAAATATCAGTTATAAAAAATGTCCTTAATTTTGAGTATCAGTTAAAAAAACTATCATACAAATTTTTAGTGATTTCAAAAAATGCACGTATGATGCACCTTAATACATTCTGCCGACATTCGACGGTTTGACTGCGGAGACATATCCACAATCGAAGTTCGATGTGTAAACTGCATTATCGGCCCACAAAACGTCCTTATCGATCCTTATTCTGATCACATTTTTACAGTCGATTTGTAATTATTGTCCTTTATATTGCTCTGAATATTAGTTAGAGTATTGTAATAGTTTATAATAGGAGTTGAAATTGAATCCCGAGAATTTTGGTGAAAAATGTTAATAAGAGTAGAGAACTTTTTTTTCGATACAGAAAGATAAGATATTTAAAAAACGGCTTCTGGTATACAGAATTTATTCGTGTATCCTTCTTTCAAGTTTGTAAAATATTTCATATTAAATATAATATCCTTCCCTTGCGATAACATTCACATCACTGATTTTGGAAGATATCTGATCAGGTGTATATTTGATGAAACAAGATGCCTTATTTTATTTTAAGACATTGTAAGATTTTAAATTTATATCTCATAAGAATATCATTACAATATTTTCAGAACACAGGTTGCAAGTTAAAATTTTTTTAACATTCTTGCATTAATTTATTTTATTTATAATAATAATATATAATATTTAATTTATATCTGCTCACTTGAAAACCTACAGGTGTCAAAATTATCCCGCTATAGTGAATCCGCCGAATAAGATTATCGCCAGGAAAATTATTAAAACCTATGCAAAAGCAATCACTCTTCTGATATATTATATTCATAAATTCATGTCTACTCGTACATTTCACAACATCACTGCCGTCAAACAGATAGCAAACGGTTTCTTATATTCATTTGATTTTTCCATATCAATTCTTGTAACCTACATCATTTTTTATATTATATATTTACCCCTATATATTCTTATTTGGTTTTATACAATTATGAATTTTAATTTCGAAATTTCTTATTAAATTTATTTAAATCTATAATTAGACTTTATTTTCTCCTTGCCATCTACATGTTAGTATCCATTTTGGTTCTTTCAAATGGGCAATACATTTAACAGTTTTGGCATCACTGACCGTAACAGTGACGTTTGTTGTATTTCTTGCTGTATTTTGTTTCCGCGTTTGTTTCTCATTGTCGCGTTTCTGAATTTTGTGTTAAAATTGTGCACAGATTTCAGTTTATTTTGTATATATCTCTTCCTCTCTCTCTCTCTCTCTCTCTATCTCTCTTTATGACTTACTCTTTTACATAGTTTATATGCATTTTTCTGCAAACTGAGGGTATACACGATTAGCCTCTCGTTAATATGGAAGATAAAATTGAAGTATGTCATTTTTTATCCTTTATAAAATAAGAATTTCACTACCGTTTTATGCTTACATATGTGTGGCCGTTGTGTCGAAGTGGGTAAAGTGCGACACTAACATGCCGAAGGTTCCAAGTTCGTTTCTTTTCTATTTTTCACATAACCGCCTCATTCGAGCTGCTGTCAACTCTCAGAGTGTAATAACTGTCTATGCAAATGTTTCGCCGTTCAGAGTCCGTAAAAAACTGTAGACCCACTCCGGCAAGAAGAGTCGCCCACACTACACAAGTAGTTGCTGACGAAGCTAGACCCTGGCCCATTTAGGGACTGTTAATTTTTCTAATCGCTAGTAATACTGCTGCCCAAAGTCATCATCTGTGCAAACCTCAACGCACTTCAATGATTTAAAAAAGAATTTAATGAAATAATTTTTCTATTTTCTAAATTTTATAGATTTGACACAGAAATGTATTCAAAAATATCTTCAATTGCTCTTCTTTTAATATGAAAATATTTGTGTAAACCATGTGGAAATCAAAAAAAATTAAAGTGAGGCCAATTTTAGTATGAAAATTAATACAAAAAATAATATACATAAAAACAGAAAATAAAAAAAGTAATTGAAAGTTTTTGGTTGAATCTATCTTTTGGATTTGGTGTTAGTTATTCGGGTCAACATTTTATGGAATATATGCAAAAAGTATTTTTTTATATATATTGTTCTAAAACAACCAAATATAAATAAAAAAAACATTGTCCAAATATAATATATTGCTTAGGTTATTAGACTAAAAATGTCACAGTTTGAAACATAAATGTATATTTGAATTTTTAATATAAATTATTTGTTTCATTTTTTAAACATATGCCCGATTAAGCTTCCTCATTTATACTGTAATAACATATAATAGACTCATATATGAATGTATGCAAGTGTGAAAAACTCAGATCATTTGTTCACAAGCAACAACACTGAACCAACGCAACACAACTGTTTTAAAAAAACATATCTTTGCTTACGTATTATGTACAATGCAGCTGCATGGAGTTAAACAATGTACCTTAGAGCATGTATAAAGTGTAGAGAATATCTTCAAAAATAAAAATTATGTGAAAATTAACACATATTTTATGTACATTCTTTAGATTTACAAATGCCCTAAGCAACGTAGAAAAACCGTATTATTTACAACGATTAATTTCATTGTATATATATATATATATATATATATATATATATATATATATATCATATATATTGAGGATGAAGAAGTTAAAAGGGAAACATTGTGGGTCCCCTGAGAATGTCGCATCGATTCGCCCTTCAAAGTTTTCGATGTATAAATTTCCAAATATACGCACTCACAGACACAGACACAGACACAGACACAGACACAGACACAAACACATACATTTATATATAAATATGTACGCACGTATTTGTATATAACTATAATTATAAGATGTGCGTACATAGTTTATTCATTCCCACTCCCATCTTGGTTTATTGAAGAATCACAGAATCATAAAAGAAAAATCTGTGGCAACAAGGAAATATGTTAACATTTTTTTTATATATATGTACACCTTGTGGACGGTTAATTATGATACTCCAATTAATATAAAGAGTAAATATCAATGGGAAACCCAATTCAAAAATGTTTGGATGAAGTTCAGATGAAAAATTTTTGTGAAAAAGAAAGCAGTTAATATTTACACTATTAAATGTAAACTTCATGTTCTTGTTACATAAGGATTCGTTTTTTGTTTTCGATACAAACGTTTTGCTTAAGGAGAATAATGCATATTAAAGAAATCCTATGTAGATGTCAAATAATTATTTTATTCATGTAATCTATTTTAGGACTCTTTTTCTATTGAAGACTTTTTTATTTCTCAGTAGCAGTTGAAGAATTTAAATTATTTTCGTGAAAATGCCTTTTGCGTAGTGAGTTAGTAGTTGATTTTTAAGTGTGCCGTTGTATACTGTTAAAAAAATAAGCATAAGTAGGTAGATTTATTGGAATACCGTACGGATTAAAATAATTTAATTGCATTTCTACCGCGATCTTACGCATACCGTTTATTGGTGTAGGTGACCAATTCGAAAAATGTTAATTTCTTACTAACTGTCATGGCTAAATTACTACATACCGAAAATTAATTGTGTAGAGAAAAAATAAGGATATAATATGAATAATATAATAGACAAAAAGTTGTATAAATATATTTTGAAATACGCAGTTTTTGGATATACAAAATATTCTCATCAAACGAACGAGCATACAAGCATAGTTCGCATTACAACCACTACAATTAGTTTTTAGAATAGAAATGCAAAACAATTAGGAAAATGTATTTGATACCTTTTGGAGGAACGAACAACCAATCCTAAAATATGGAGACGTGTCGAAACTAGGAATTATAGAACTAACATTTAAAATCATTCATATGAAGTAAATTACATTTCTTATTTTATGTGAAGATAATTAATAATAATGAACATGTTTTTTTTAAAAAATAAACCAAAGAGAAAAAACATGTTCATTATATGTACGAATGCAGAGAAATTAAGGATTGTTCGAAGTTAAATTTGTTTTCTGCTTATACAGGGTGAATGACCCGAACTTGAACTTTTTTAAATGCTATATACTTTGATAGATTTTATTGTGCCAAAACAAAAAATGTCAGGTCTAAGAAAAATAACGATTCACGCAAGTGGCTCTGCTGAATGTCGGGCCCTTCCCGTTAATATTATACCTTTCTATAGATGACTGGAAATCTTTAATCATCTATATGTTCCAGATGACTGGAAATGCTAGTTTTTCCAATACTGCTTCAAAAACAGTTTCACATTAATTTTGACGCCACAGGCCGAAAGTTGAAGCGTCTAAACCACCAGCATCGGCGCTGGCTCCTAATGATGGCCATCTGAAGTTGTACATTTTGGAAGGACCTCATTCGCAAGTAAATTTGGTTATTCTGTTTCTGGACTTATTGCTTGAGAAAAATTAGCTACTCACAAAAAAAAATCAAATCCCCAAAATCACTTTCCTGCAAGCGTTGCAACTTCTTGGCTCCTCCGACTCTTACTTCTTTCTGTTGCATTATAAGATCGTGTGTTTTTTGAAACTTCAATGTCTTTAGACTAAACTCGTTTTTTAGTATGATTTGTATCAGTACTTTCGTTATTTTGAACCCATAAGTAATTTTGTTTTCGTTTCAACGCGGATTGCCCTCAATTCGATCCCTTATTTTCTGAACCATTTCTGCGCCATATCTGCTAATTTTGCTGTTACATCTAGGACTTCTTAAATGATGTTGGTTGGAGATACAAATGATTTATTTACATTGAGTAGCTGGAGTCCTCTAACGATAGCTACTTGTGATTTTCCAGTCAAATGTAAAGCAATTACACGAACATGATTGAATTTCTTCGCGGATAAAACACAACTAAGGCGCAAATCGTTTAATAGGCGTGTGAAAAATACAACTATATATCACGCCTCATGAACTGTGACATTGAGGGTACAAATTAATTCAGTCCGTTTTTAAAAGATGCGCCTGTAAATTATGAGTGATCCTGAAAGCAATTACCTACACCTTTTTGATGTTTCAAAATTGGTGATTTTACTGCCGGAGACAAATAACACCATCCCAAAAAGTTAGAAGATGAGGAATTCGAGGCTGTATTGGATTTTAACTTAAACGTTATGTAAACTCACAGAAACGTTCAGACTGCAATGTTAGTTTCTTCAAAAGAATGGGAATGTATTGGATTTTAACTTAAACGTTATGTAAACTGACAGAAACGTTCAGACTGCAATGTTAGTTTCTTCAAAAGCATGGGAATTAGGTACCGCATGAGTTAAAACCGAGAAATTTTGAAAGACGATTTTCCACCTCTTAAATACTTCTTGAAAGACGTCAAACGAGACGAAAAAAATACATCCACATATGTTATACTATGAGCTGCTAAACTAGGTGAAATCATTGATGGAAAACGTTAAAATCTACAACTAATGCGTTTGAGCCGTGTATTGCGTGAAAAGCGTCCAGAAACGACTCTAGAAAGACATATTTAGCAATATGATAACGCTCGGCTCCACGCGGCTGTAGCATCAAAAAAAAAACTGTCCGAAAACTCTAGGGGTCTTACACCACCCGCCGTATTCTCCTTGATTTTTCGAAGGATGCAAAACGATTAGGGGATCACTGGCCTTATTGAAATTGAAATTCTTAATGAAATCCATTCAAATTGATAATTAATAAAAATTAATAAAAATTAATAAAAAAAGTTAAGAAATCGATATTGATATAGTTGAAATAACAATTTCATCAGGGACGCATATTGAATTTCGATTAAAAATACAAAATAATATATAAATAAATAATATGTAATAATATAATATAGTATAAGTATAAGCATAAAAGCTATGTTATATTCCAATTTATACTCGAACTTTCATAAACTGTTTGAAAATTTAAATAGTCTAAATTTGTTTGTAGTTGACTCAGTGAAGGTATACATTCCTTTTTGTATTAATATTCGGATTCATTTTTAATTTTGTACACTTTTTGAATAAAATATTTCATTTATTTTTAACAAATTTGGAATTTCAAAATCATTCCACTCTTTTATTTTTTTATCTATTTCTAAAAATGAGTTGAAATAACAAGTTTTTTTATTAAGGGTGCTTCTCTTTTTTTATTAAAACGGATAAAATTAAACAAAATAGATTATTTTTTGCTCATGGCACATTTTCAGAAGTTAAATTAATAACACCTCCGCCAAGAAATCTACACTTAATAGTGTTTGTTTCGGGATGTAATCGTATCTCGTAAAACACGTGCGGATTGCTGCATGTTTTTACCACATATTTTGCATTCATTTAGGAGCGAGTTTCTTCGCTGAAGATGAATTCTGTTTTAAAAATCAACATCGATTTCAAGTTGTTCTTCGGCTTAATTAACAAATTTACGACGCTTCAAATGTTTCAATGGTGTTCTTATAGCATATACTTATAAAGTAAAGTCACTTTTGGAGAATTAATCAAAATGGTGACACAAACCTTTAACACGTCGTGTGAGTTATTGATTTGGGCGAAAGCTCTTGAGGCGCCGATTTTTTCTTCACTGTGCGCACTTCTTTTCCTCAAGAAAAAGAAAATGTGGATTCAAATTTTTGCAAACGTTGAAGTGAGTACCGCTCAATAAAGAGAGTTTGGGCATTCCTATTCAAAACCACTTTAGGTAGAGCAATATAAGCAAAATGTCTTAGACATGGCAATTATTTATCTCATGTATTGTTATTTATTGTTATTTGTTCGTGCTGATTTTATATAATCAACATCTGTGATCATATTTAACATAAAGTAGAATTGTATTGAAATATAATTAAATGAATACTTAACAAGAAAAAAATGTATGCCCAAGTGAATAATAATCTGTATCAAACAAAACAATAGCATACCCTTCAGCATAATTATGCTTCTTCTTTTAGCGGATGGAAGAGAAAAGTTACGGGGATGAAGTTTTTTCCAGTTTTTTTTTTTTACTTAAGAAAATAAACATACAAAAATTATAGCTTTTTCTTCATAAAATAATATATAATAAAAAATTCAATTCGAACAAGAACCACAGTAATCGAAAACATATTTCCTTTTGAGGTGTTCTAAAAAATGTTTCGTTAAAAAAGTTTTCTAATTACAAGATTTCTACAAAAGTTAACCCAACATTGGTACGGTCTTTTAGTATTTAATAAAAAATATTGTAAAATGTAAAATGTATTTTAAATTAAGGCCCCGCAATGTAAATTCGACTAAATGCATGAATATATACCAAACTAATACTGGCGCTCTAACATTCAAAATATGGGGTTACCCAAGTTAAAGCTTAATGTTATTGTAGAGATATCGCCCTTGTACTTAGGGTTGTAACCTAGCAAATACCTGGTGGTACCAAAAATACTGACGAACTTATTTGTAAGATATACGTTCAGTCTGAATTTGTCAATGAACAACATACGAAGAGCTTTAAATATCGGTATCGATATGAAGAAAATTATTTAAATTATTTTTATTTTTTAATATAATCTCCCCTAACATCAAAGCATTTGTTACATCTTGAGATAAGCTTTTCTGAAACCCTGAAATAAATAAGTTTTCTCTTACTCTGCAAAATACCCATTTATTGCCGATTTGAGTTCTTCATCATCCGAAAATCTTTTTCAACTAAGACATTTCTTTCAAATCCGGGGCAAGGTATGGACTAAAGGGTGGGTGTTGGATTTCTTCGATACCACAATCTCGCGCATTAGCCTTCGAAACTTGCGCCGTGTGAGCAGGAGCGTTGTCAAGAAGAAGCAACACTCCCGCTGCGAGTTTACCCCGTCTTTTTAATTTCCTCCCACAAATTATGCAAAGTGGGAGCGTAGGATGTGGCGTTGGTGGTTTCACCTTTCTATTTTTGTACTTAATGAGCAAGATTCCCTTTGAGTCCCAAAAAACTGTGGCCATGAAGCCGGGCAGACGGAGAGACTTTGAACTTCTTCGGGGGGTCTGTTCCTGTTTTATGCCACTGCATGGACTCTTGTTTGCTTTCAGGGTCATAGTGGTAAACCCATGTTTCGCCCCCAGTAACAATTCCATCCATAACACCGTCCGCGTTTTCACTACACATCTCCAAAAGCTCTCTCAGCATGCGATTCTCACTTTATTCTGAGGGGCTATGAGCATTCGTGGCACCCACCTTGCACTGACCTTTGAAAGGTTAAGTTGGTCATGAAGAACGGTGTGAATGATACGAGTTGAAAGCTTGATGATCTCTGTCATCATTTTCACCTTTATTCGGGCATCCTCAAGAACAATTGTTTTCTTTTATGCTTTCTCCCGTACAAGCAGTAGCCGGAGCGGGGGTCGTCTTCAATGCTCTCTCTGTCTCTCTTGAACTCACTTGACCACTTTTGCACAGTTGATAATGATGGTGCGCAACCCTGTGTAAACAGCCACCATCTCTTCATGAATAGTTTTTTGACTTTTTCCTTACTTAGAGAGAATTTTAACTACAGCGCGTTGCTCAATTTTCACCATCATCGTCTCAGTTGCCATTATGGTTCTGTTTAACTAGAGATAAAACGCGAATTAATAATCACATTTATATGAAATTTTACATGAATGCACTAAAATTAATAGTATTGATAAATAAAACAATTTATATATATAACCACAGCTTCGCTATATATATTGAACACACCTCAATTATAATAAAAATAGTAATATTATTTAAAATTTGATTCAAAATATCATTCAAGGGTGGATTAAGGGAAGTTATACTTCCAACACAATTCATAGTGTGTGATTTTACAAATCACAAGAAATTGTAAGTCTTCCAAGGAAGCGATTGGCATTGTTTATTAGAAGATAATTTTGTTAGGTGACTTAATAATCTTAAACATTTTACTGTTGTTATATAATAGATAATCAAAACCGCAATGCAGAACTACTTAGAGTTTGTTGATTCTCTTGGTATATATAACATAACAAGCAAGCAGATGTTGCTTAAAGCATAAGTTAAGGAAAACAATCACTAAGTGGGTTAGAAAAGTCTTAAGATAGTGGTAATGTTCTATTGTACACAAGATTTGCTGTCCGTTCTTGACCTGCTACTCGTAAATTGTAAACTTATTTGAGAAGTAAAAAGGAACGTGGTATATATATCTTATCGCGGCAGTTCACTTTTGCCTAGTGGTTACTATAAAAACTGAAGGGAGAAAATATAAGAATTTTTTTGATTTAAAATATCTTTCAGAATAAAAGACACTTTGTTTTTGATTTTTTTTCGTTCTGAGTCTTAATTAGCTCTTTGATGTCGAGAAATAACGTATATAAAAGTGAAAATTTACAGATCGAGCCTAGATTTTATAACCAAATGCAAGTTGTCAAATTTCAATGCACTTGAAAATATCAAAAAAAAAAAAAAAATTACAAAACCCACAATTAATCGTATTTAGGTTTTACTGGAATAAACTCATTTTTTTAAAGATAAGAAATTTTTTTTATTTTTTGAAAGAATTAAATTATATATGACTTTTCATTCATTTCATCATAAAGAATTTTCAATTTAATTCTTTGCTTGTTCAAATTAAAATAAGTTTTTATCAACTTTCAAAAAAAAATGTTATGATCATTATGGTCTGATATATTTGCCACTCAAAGTAAACAAAATGGAACCGGACTCACAGGCGAGTCCTGTATATACTTTTGTAAACCTGTATATACTATTGTAAACCCAGTCCCAAACCAACTGGTGATCAGTCTTCAAAAGTTTAATACATTTATTGCTACATTCGGCTTTATGATTTTACTAGAGATAAACATTTGGTACTGGGTATTGCAAATTTACCAAGAATTTTTTTATCTTTTCCTTAAACCTTGCAGTTTTAGTCGTAAGGTAACATAAATTGGCAAAAGAGACATTGACACTCATTTTTACCCCATAATAATACCATCCTATCCTGTGATAACAAAATAACATTTAGTGATTATGTTGCAGGATTTGATGTTGTCCTGAAATATAGTTGTTATAGTTAGGTTCTGTTAAATTGTTATGGCGCAAACGTACGATATTTTTAATGTCAGAATAAATGTAAGGGAATTCATGACGTGAAAGACATGCAGATTATACCATAAATGTTATTGATTTGATTGAAGGTTTCGTTTGGGTACCAAATTGATTCATCATGCACAAAAACACAACTTAGCAAATATATGATATGATATGATGATATGATATGTCTTTTAAATATAGTCACATAATCGGTGGTCACTTTGTTTTTGCTGACCATTATTAAATTTTTATAAAGGCACGTGAATGTAATATATGAGTTGTGTCACATTGCAACACTATGAAATATTTAAGGTAAAAATTGTAATATAAGTTAACAACACAAAAACTAAATAAAACAATTTAAGTGGTAACGGGTTCCTTCTCAGGGTTGGCTATTGCTCTCGTTGATCGAAGTATTTATGTTCTTTCACGAGTAGAAAATACATCATTTACCATCTTTCGAACTTCAAATGGCTAGATTTGAGAAGCGATTTATATATAATAAGAACTATTTGGAAGGTATTGGCAAATCGACGAACTAACTACTCCAACGACCACTTTTGTAGATTAGTAGAATGTTAATCTTTTATACGATTAAAATAATAAACTTGGGTCAGATCCTCTAAATTTTGGTCTAAACTTACAACTAGAGGATTTACTTATGGTTTGTCATGGCGAAGATTTGAGAAGAGAAACATCTTACGTTTTGGTGGTTTTCGTGTGTACACAATTTAACAGTACAACGACTTAACCCGCTTCAAAAATAACCACATAAAAATGTTTTTTTTTTATTATTATTAGTATTATGTCAACATTAAACAAATGAAAAATAAGAAACAAAACAATCTGACTTAATATAAAGCCTTATTTACTTTTATGCACTGAATTAAATTTTTAATCCAAGTGTGTTTATTTTTTCGCACAACAGTGTATTCTATCTATATGGCCTCGTACATACGTATATGTTTTTTATAAAGTAAGCCAGAAACTGCTTGTGTACGATACGTTTAATGTATATAATGATAAAAGAAAATAAATTCAATTTTATATATCTGCATATGTGTGGTTAATGGCAAAAGTAGAAATAGCTAATAGAATATTTGGCGATTATATTTTTGTTTAAGATTTTCGTAAAACGAAACTATAAGTCTCTATTCATATGCCAGTGTTGATTTCTCATATATATATATATAAAAAAAGCAAGATAATGAATATATTTATAATATATCCAGAAGAAGGGACAGAATACCTTATGGGATATATGTAAGATATAACAAACGTAAAAGAAGGAACCTGGGTATATATACGTCCTAGAAAGAGACGTATGTATTCTATATCTTCCTCATATCCTCTTCCCTGCTGTCTAATGGCTCAATATATACTTAATCCATTTAAAATCAACATGCAGATATGCCTTCTCTTTCCCCCATTTCTATTTTATCCAATGAGCAACAAGCACCGCCTTCCGTATTGGAATGTATTTATATGTTTGGAAGTAAATTGAAACCACGCCTCTTATTTAAAGTCGATTGATTTCTGTATACCTTATAGATTCTCATATGATATGATATACAACACAAATTGTGTGCGTAAAACTCAACTCTGTGAAAGCATTGAATTGCAAGTTGTACAGAATATTGGGTCCATATCTTTTTCATTAGCGTAAATAAAAAACGAATATTTTTCAGCTATATTCCGTATTAATAATTTATTCCGTATTAATCACAAAAGATAATTAAATAAAAGTGAAGTGGAAAGTAAAATAAATAAGTGTCTGAAAAGTGTATTTTCTAACAAGTAAGAGATAAAAATATGGCCGGTCATACCATGTAAAGTATTAAATAATTCTCTCTTTTCCAAATGATAAATGTTAGCTCTCGCTTTATTTGTTCATTTGTGTTGATGTAACATGATATTAAATGTTTCGGACCTTTGGGCAAAAATTGTTTCCATTTTATAAAACACTCCTTCATAATCTTCATACATAACAATTTGATACTTAAAAACAATAACCAAATCTGACATTTTAATATACATACATCTTATAAAGTATATGTACATGGAAAGGTTTGGTTTCAATGCATGGCTGATGTCGTTCTTTTTATGTTTTTATGTTCTATTTTGGACAATTCTCGTCATTTTCAACTTGTTAAAACATACTCTAATACGGATATACATAGTAAACATGCAACAAAGACCTTTTTTATCACTTTCACTACATTTTTCATTTGTTCACATGTACATACAAGTAAACAACTGTAAGGGCGGACATAACTGTTGTGAAAAATAAATATCGGGCCTGCGCTTTCTTATTTGAGTAAAAGGGACAGATGTCTATGATTAATTGAATACAGTGCATTTTCTTATTTTTCTACATCTGTAAGAAGGTTTGCTTAGAAAGTATTTTCCTTACAAACGATGAATACGTGCTTTGTTAATATAATATAATTTCATATATTCCTTATACTATTACAGTTGTGTTTGAAAGCATTTTTCGTTTGATCGAATCTTTAAGGAATAATTAAATTATAGTTTTAACAATAGTGAAATATTTGCCGCATTAATGTTGTTATTGTTGTTGTTGAACTTTTGGTAAGCTATTTTATTCCAGGTTTATCATGAATAATGAAAAAAGCACATTATATTTTAACTTTGATATAAAATGTTAACAAACTAATGTTTAAAAAGGTAGCCCGTATAAATGTGTTTACTATCACTGTGTTAATTCTTTTAATTTTCTATATTTAAAAACGATAGATATCTGATGCTGTA
Organism: Eristalinus aeneus; assembly: GCA_955652365.1. Lineage (NCBI taxonomy): Eukaryota > Metazoa > Arthropoda > Insecta > Diptera > Syrphidae > Eristalinus > Eristalinus aeneus. The sequence continues at coordinate 44,538,261 of OY019130.1, forward strand.
ATAGCGTCCGCTTCTAAAATTTTTAGTAAATTTAAACAGTGTTGAGTATTTAATATTTTTCGATTGTAACCACTTTTCGTACGAAATTGATTATTTTATATCTTTGCTGTATTGTTTCACATTTACAATATCACTATTATATCATATTGGTAATATTAAATTAAAAAAACAGCTTTGTTTATCATTTTTCCATAAAAAGCAAATAACTCGAGTACATGGAAGAGGGAATTTCTGAATAAATTCTTTTCAAACTAGTTAAGAAAGATTCTTCTTACGTTAATACATAAATGGAAAAATTGTTTGATATTATTGATATTATTCAGGGGATGTAACTTTTCTTTTTTTCACTCAAACCTGAAATACAAATTTTCTTCAACCGAGTACAAACAAATGGACTGATTGGTTCATTGGTTGGGGGTGGTTTCGACGTGAACAACCTGAGCGCTTTTATAAAGGCATGGATTAAGACAAGAAACACTTTAAAGCTTATCGTTTGAACCCGTTAACAGTTGTACATACAATTGTTTTTTTGTGTAGACTCTCAGTATCGCAGCACATCTACCGACTTTCATCTTATAGATTACTCAAATAAACAATATTATTCAACAATCAATGTATATACGAAATTCTTAACTATAATTGGTTCTGTCTTTTATCAAGCAGTACGTTTCTCATCCGGAGAAATCTTTGGGAAGCATATATATTCATGAGAAAAAAAATCTAATGATTTATGATGGAACATGGCTGATATTACCTTACGCATGAAACTTAGGGCTTGCAGATTATTTTACATCTTTCGTCATAACGTAATGAAAAATCCAACTTAAGGTCAAAAATTACACCGAGATCTTTAATTTCTTCTAGGCGATTAAGTTATCTATGAAATAATCATATACAATTAAAGATGCTGTTAAAATCATCGGTGAATTTTATAATTTCACAGTTATAAATAAAAGAAAAAGTAACGGTCACAAATGTCTTCCCTGCGGCACTCTCGATGTTACCGTATTTATCAGCCATTTAACGAATTTTTCTTGGAGCATTCGGATAGGATCTCAATACCAGAGCCAAGTTACTAGGTTACATTTAAGGACTTTGTTTTGTGCATTGTTTCATGGGTAGAACTAGCTGATATTTCATGTTGTAGACTCTCGTTTGAAGTTAACTACTTTAACTATATCTGCATTTCTATCTTTCGTTGGAAGGTTAACTTATGCATTTAAAAAGCCAGTAAACAATTTCGTTTGAGTAGCTTCGGCTTTTGCTACCCATGATTTGATTTCTTCAAATGACTTTTGCAATACAGTGAAGATGCTGGACCACTCTGTTCTTAGATAATGATTGACTTTACTCATAAGTTCTTTGGGACTTGACAGTTTTCTTGTGTTAGACTGGCTAAAGCATTATGAAGTAAGATAGTCTCTTACGCTGTTCATCATTGACACCAATTATTACATTTGAATTGAAATTCAAACACCGAGAAATTATCTTTAACTAATGATTTCTTAGTGTCATACCTAATCAGAAAATATTAAATAAATGGAAGGTAAACATTCCCCAGATGAATTCAATAAAATCTTAATTTCAAGCAAAATCTGAATACTTTCCAAACCGATATTCGACTCAACTGTTATTTTTATCCTTTTTATTATAAAGGATTAAAAATGCTAAAAATCTGCTAAATTTTTGTATTTTCTTATATCTAACTTTGGTCTGGAAAGCATTCGAATTTTTTTTGCAAATGCGTTCTGATCAATAGGATGTAACGTACGCATATTAAGTTTTTTGCCATATCGATAATGACCTATAATGCAGTGCAAAGGATACATGAATGAGCAATGCCTGTATTGAATATGAACCGAAAAGGTATATGGTGTTAATCGTGCGTAACCATTTCGCCACGAACGTCGTGGTTCGTAATGTTATGGCTATGATATGTGGTGTCTTCACCATACTGTATGTCACCCACTACCCGACCGACTGATTACAATTTATATTCAAATATTCTATAATTCTATAATTAGAAAGTTTTCAGTTTAACGGGAATAGAAAAATGTATTCTTTTTTTTAAATTCTTGTAAGATATTCAAGTATGTACTTGAAATTAGTTAATATGCATATTTAAGGTTTTCCAATAGGGAATTAACGACTTTGAATTGAATTTGCAAATGTAATTTTCTACTTATATTCAAAGTGTTTTTCAATTTATTCAATAAACTCAATACTTACATTGTGGTACGTAGGTTTTTTTTTAATAAAATTTATAGTTCGTGACCGCAACTTTAAGGGCGATTTTCGGTAGTAATTCTAGCCCTAGTAGACAGGCAATATTTGTTGTCAAATTTTGTAATGTCATTGAGATACGTAGTGTCAATAATTTTGCTAACACTTTATGACATATCTTCGTTTGCATCTACATATTCAAGTTCAATTGAAGCCAATGGATCATTTGAAGCAACGAATGTTCTATGAATGGAGCCTGGAGGAAATGTGAAATTAAATTTAGGCACAATAAGTGTTTCTGCTTGGGTGAAAACCCACATGTAAATCACAACTTCATCCACAAAAAATAACTGTTTTTTGCAATTTGCATGTCGCCAATGATAGCCCATATATTTTCGTCGACGATAACAATGTTCAATTTACTGTGATCACAGTATGATTATTCATTATTTGTGGCCCGAATTTAGCTTTAATAGATATAAAATCGTACGAAATGAGGTAGGACGTTAAAAAAATGATTAAAGAGTTAGTATGGTAAGCGTGTTTTGGGCGCCTAAGTAGTGCACTTTAACGCTACTTGACTATTTTCTGTGGTTTATGCCATCAATCCATCGGTGTTAAAAGAGCTCAAATGTCGATATTAAACGCGAAATAGTGCCAATCAAAATGTGTGGTTGCGTCGTTGTTCAGCGTATCGAACGCTACAAACGTAACCGCATTGGCTGTTTGAACAAAAATGCCGATATTAAGATTTTGTGAAATAATTTAACTGTTTTATTTAATTTAAGTTTTTATTGGACAACTTTATGTTCCTTTATGTTCTTGGAATGTAATAAGCAGTTCATAATCGACAGTAACAATTTTAAACACACACACATATAAATTCTATCATATGTACTTACCTGTGCACTTAGATCAATCGTGTTGAACCTACACATATATACATACAAATAAGCACAATCCGAGCACCGTGTTGCGAACTCTGTTTAGGGGTTGAATATGAATTCAATGTGCGCAAGTCATAAAAATTTGTCTAAGCGGAAAACATGTTCATACCATATCATATCCCATATTCTTTTTAGCTGTATATAGGGATACCGATGGGATGCTTAGAAAAAAAAAATTCCAAATAAGATGCCAGCTTTGTCCGTAACGGTAATTTTAAATTGATGTTCGTTAAAAGAACTATCGTGTAAGACTATGTAATAAACGGAAAGATAAAATTTATATTTTCCCCTTACTTCACGTATATGGATGCCAAACATGACAATTAACTCATTTCTTTATTAAAAATTTTAATAATGAGAAAGATATTAGAAGATTGACAGACATGATGTGGAAAAGGGCGGAGACATCGGAACTATAAAGTATTGCTCTGCCGAAAAGAATTTTCAAGAAAATAATGTATTAAATAAGGCTTTATTACTCAGTTGTTCAAAGAAACAGCGATTGGCAAGAGTGGTTCTGCATTTGATTTCTGTGCTGATGTTGTTGTCCTTATTTACCGCGGAGCCAGGGCAGACGGGTTCCTTTCCTTCCTAGTGTGACACTTTGTTCGAGACGTCGATGTTGTGTGTCTTCACCATACTGTCATACTAATGACAGTATGTACTTCTTTTTGCCCTCATTAACCGCTAGGCTCATTCTATCCACTTTCACTTCAATACCAGCAAACGCCATCTTGACGGTTGGTAAGCTAGCAATTGAGCCGACTTTTGGAAGATTATGCCTCTGGTGTTGACTTGTGAGTTACGCACTATCATCTCAAGAATGTTGTTAAAGAATTCACATGATAGTGCGTCGCCTTGCCTAAAACCGCTTTCGAGATTGACGATTGCCGTGAAATCGTTACCGACATTGACGGAGGAACGAGAGTTCTGATGAGGAATGCCCAAACTAAACATGGCACAGTGTAGCTCGTCCCATGCATACTGTCATATGCGGCCTAAAATCGAAGAATAGGTGAAGAATGTCGATCTCTATTTCTTGGGTCTTTTCCAGGATCTGCCGCAAAGTGAATATGCATCCAACCATGCATCCAACCGGGTCACCTCCAGCTGCTGTAAATAGTTGTGCGGGCAGTTCGCCCGCTACAGCAGTTTTGTTTGACTTCACTTTCGATATTGCTATCTTTACGTCGTCGAAGTCTGCATATGATTGTCTGCACTCGTTATCAAACCATGGGTTTCTTCTGGAGGTTGGCGTGAAACCCAGCACATCAGTCGCAGCTTCTTTCTTGGCAACGTTTTCAGTCTTCTTTTAATTTTAGTGCAAGCAGCGTCGAACTCTGAGTAGTTTCAGGGTGGCTCGGCCGGCAGCGATTAGTTGCGGTTGTAGCGATTGCGATTCCTTTGCTGTCTCTATACCCGGATTCTCACCTTGGCTACAACAGGATGATGATTCCAGTCGAGGCTTTTATTTAGAACACCTTGCTAAAAGTATCTTTATTTTGTTATTCTATCATAGCAAAGCATGGTAGAAAGGTAGAAAAATTAAAAAAAAAAATGTTGATTGATTGATTAAGGTTAAAAAGGGTTTTTAAATTTTTTTTTATAAATATATATATAGGAATAATATTTCGTCATTCATTATCGAACACGTGAAAACAGGGAAGAACGATTTCTAGGCTAGGTTTTCTCTTGACAATCTCTATAAAAATTGGTCAGTATTTAAATATTGCTCACAATGACATGTGAATGACGTTTTTGTAAGTAAAAATATAATCTTAATTCAGGGATTTGTTTGCTTTTAGCATACCTGGACTCCACTTTCCTTCCTTTCTCCATTAGGGAAATGTACTAATGAAGTCTGTCCTAACATATTTATATGTGACAGATAGCTAAATATGACATTATGAGTTAATTTGTCAAGTATTTGTAATTTTCCGATTCAAAGTTCCCCACAAACGTTCACAAAATTGCCAGTGAGTTTTCATTTCCAGTCAGATTTACCTACCAATTGGGTTTTTCTTTTAAAGCTGTTCAATTGCCTCCTACAATTATTTTCGCTTTAATTTTATTGCCTCGCTGATTTTGGGGAATTTCAACGGTTTAAATCAACTGCAAGGCCAAGCTTTACTGTGTTAAGAGAATTTTTATATTTATGTGGCCCAAGGAAAATGATTAACTTTTACGGTATTAGACTTTTGGTTCAGATAAAACAAAAACAACAATCGCTTACATGATCCTTTGGGGCTCAGTCCAAATCTTTGGAAAAGCAAACGCAATGTTCAGACATAAGTATGAGCATATGCGAATAGCATAAGTAATATGTTGTAGACCTAACACATGATACATAACATATATGTAGAACTCTGAATATGTTTTGATAACTCATAGGAAATTTTAAATAGGCTTAATAGCACTGCTTAAATAAGGATGCGAAATATCGACACTGAGATGTAAATTTAACTCCCCTATACGAGAACATAATAAGATCTGTCAAGGTTGTTCCAACACGTTCGTTTCGTGTAACGAAAGTATATAAGATACAAGTTAGTTAAATACGTCTTAACACAGTTGAAAAACACGTATGAAAAACACGCCATGATTAATATGGAAGAAACTAAGAGTAACTAAAACATTTTTTTTTATAAATTGTTTATAGAAGGGTACACCAACATGAGAAAAATCATCGAAAAAAGACAGTGTTTTCAAGTGTTATTGGATGTTCGCAAAATACCAGACGTTGTATTTTTGGCAATAATTCGCATTGTGCGCGCTTTGTTTTCTGCCCACAGCAGCTCGAAAGAAGTGATGTTATGAAAAATGTGAGGAACTTCGACGTGTGAGTGTTCTGCCTATCCAATTTTTCACGCGGATCATAGTGATATTTTTTTATCATTTTTTTATGTATCAGCCACATTTGAAATAATTCACGTGGGTATAACGCTTGAGTGGTTTGGGACATCTTCTTACATACTGCCAAATCCCCAACTTTGGAGAGCGACTAAGAAAAAAATCCATTTGTTATGACAAATGTGATAAGTGTGTGTGATAAGTAGATTCTTAACGTTCTAAAAGTGCCTTCAACAAGTCAAATAGCGGTTGTTTTAATGTTCTAGTTTATCCAGATATCCTCTCAAAAAATCGACGCTTTACTTCCATTTACAACATATTTCTCTTTTGTATCGTTTTTCCAAAAAATCTAGTAATTGATTTGATTTTATTTGTATTACCAGATAATACGAATCATAATAGCACCTTTAATTCTTTATAAAAAGGTATTCCGACCGATTCGGGGGCATTACCTTATTGCAGTCATTTAGTTCTTTATCATTGTTATTTCTTCTTTAAAATGAAAATTGATTACATCGGAATAGACAGAAATTTATTTAAAAAATTTTACTTTCCTGTTAATTTGACACCAAGTAGCATTTTCGAAGCAATAAGCAAGTCTGGAGGTTAGACTTATTATTAACTCCTGCTTTAAAGTTAATTGCAGTTTTAAAGTTATCTAGATTGTCTTTCATTTAAGAGAGACTGAAACTAAATCACTTTGTAATTTTTACCTAGGTTAAAGCGTAATTTATTATTTAAATAAACTTTTTTCGTTATTTAAGAAAACCGTTTTCTTATATTCAAACAGTTTTTAAAAAGTGTTATACTTTAAAATATAATAATTAATTAATTAATATATACTTTGCATTGAAAATTTCAAAGGAATTCAAAGGAATGCCTTGAATTGAATATCGTAGAGAGTACATACCGAAAAACATGTAAAGGTGGTCCTACCAACCTTTGATTTATAAAACAAGGAATCAAAGTATTCATCTTCCACTTCGGTTAGCTTATTTGAACTGTAATGTTTAAAATGCTAGTCTCATAATGATCGTTGTAAACACAATAAATGCTAACACGTCAAATCTTCTATAATAATGGAATTTTTATTTTTTTAAATAAATTGTTTAACTAAAGAAGCGTAGAATATAATTATTATATTATATTTGAATCAGAATATAACGCATTTTCTACACAAAATTCGACAAAATTCATGAGTTTCCTTCAAAAGTGATAAAATCAGTCCAACGCCGCTCTAACATTTCGTTACATATTTTATATACTTGCAACACGATGCATTGGCTTGGTAGGAGAGAATTTTTTTTTTCTTTATATGGGGCCTTTTTGGCAATTTCTTCCTTAAAATGCAACAATAAGGCCATGTAGTATTCACGATTTATCCTTTTGCCAAAATTCAAATGCCATAGTTTTGCCAACTGACCTTTGTATTTTTGGGCGTAGTTTATCGGCTTCTGTCCACTCCGCTGACTTCCGATTTGACTCTGGAGTCTAGTGGTGGATCCATTGTGACATCCTGACGCAAAAACTCCTGTTTATTCTAACGAAACAGCTCCACACAGCTTTCAGAATCATCGATACGTTGTTGTTTTTGGTCCATTGTGAGCAAACGCAGCACCCCTTTTGAAATCAGCTTTCTCATGGATAAACTTTCATGCAAAATTGTGTACACACAGCCTTCTGATGTCTCTAAGGTGTCAGCTATCTCACGCAATTTAACTTTGCGGGTTTCGAAAACGAATTTGTGTACTTTTATGACGTTTTCAAGTGTAACCACCTCAGCATATATCCCACAATTATTTGTTTTTGATGGAGCAGAATCCCTGTAACACTTTTCAAGGCATTGCTGAGCTTGCGCGGAATTTTTCCCCACGAAAAAGCAGTGTTTAATCAAACACGAGATCCTATTTTTTCGAGTGTTTGAAAAAATTGGGAAAAGCGTCACTTGACGCACTTTAACTTCTTCTTCTTCTTTTTGTGGCGCTACTCGTGTGCTTGTGTACTTGTGTCCTTCTCGACTTGTGTGCGCCACTTTAGTCTAGGTCGTCCTCTGTTGCGTTGTCCCAATGGCACGGATTCAAAGACTTTTCGGGCCATCAACGCAAACAGGACCAAAAATCGCACGCAGAACTTTTCTCTCGAAGAGACTAAGGGCTTCCTCATCCGCCTTTGCTAACGTCCAAGATTCCGCGCCATAGAGTAGGACGGGGATGATCAAGCTGTTATATAAGGCGAGCTTCGTCTTTCGAGAGTGGGCTTTATTACTCAATTGCCTCTTGAGCCCAAAGAAACAGCGATTGGCAAGAGTGATTCTGCGTTTGATTTCGGTACTGGTGTTGTTGTCCCTATTTACCGCGGAGCCGAGATAGACGAAGTCTTTAACTACCTCGAAGTTTCTGCTGCCTAGTGTGACGCTCCGTTCGAGACGTCGATGTTGTGTGTCCTTCCTTGATGACAGCATGTATTTAGTTTTGCCCTCATTTACCGCCAGACCCATTTTAGCCGCTTCCGCTTCAATGCCAGCCAACGCCTCATTGACGGCTCGCTGTGTTCGCCCAATCACGTCAATGTCATCAGCGTATGCTAGCAATTGGACTGACTTCTGGAAGATCGTGCCTCTGGTGTTGACTTGTGAGTTACGCACGATCTTCTCGAGGATGATGTTAAAGAAGTCACATGACAGTGCGTCGCCTTGTCTAAAACCTTTTTTGACACTGAAGGTCTCGGTGAGTTCGTTACCGATCTTGACGGAGCAGAGAGAGTTCTCCATCGTCATCCTACACAATCTGACGAGTTTAGTAGGAATACCAAAACTAGGCATGGCACTGTATAGCTCGTCTCTATGCAGCCTTGAAATCGACGAATAGGTGGTGAGTGTCAATTTGCATTTCTTGGGTCTTCTCCAGGATCTGCCGTATTGTGAAGACCTGGTCTATTGTGGACTTCCCTGGCCTAAAACCACACTGATAGGGACCTATCAAGCCATGGGTAAACGGCTTCAGACGCTCACACAATACGGCAGAGAGGATCTTGTATGCGATGTTCAGGAGACTTATCCCTCGGTAGTTGGCGCAGTCAAAGGGTCTCCTTTTTTGTGAACCGGGCAAACGACGCTGAGAATCCACTCATCGGGCATGCTTTCCTCCATATCTTACAGATGAGCTGGTTCATGCGCCCAATCAGGTCATCTCCAGCTGCTTTAAATAGTTCTGCGGACAGTCCGTCTGCTCCAGCAGCTTTGTTCGACTTCAGCTTGAATATTGCTATCTTCACCTCGTCTAAGTCGGGGGGACGGAATGCTTGTCTATCATCGTCCAGTTTGAGTGGAACATTCTGACTAACAGCGGTATTTGGGCCGTCATCACCGTTAAGAAGTCTGCAGAAATGATCCTTCCAGATTCTCAGCACAGACTGCGACTCTACTACGAGTTGTCCATTGTGGTCCCGGCAGGCCTTGGTCCGAACCTTATATCCTCCGGATAGTTGTTTTACCTTTCGGTAAAACTTTCGGACTTCATTCCTGCCATAACACCTTTCCATTTCCTCGACCGCGCGCTTCTCATGCTTCTTCTTTTTCCTTCTGAGAAGCCGGTGCTCTTCCCTTCTTCTCTGTTCGCAGAGCTCACGAACAGCCCTCGTTGTTCGATGCAGCGTCGCCTTATAGGCGTCTTGTTTAGCTGCGTGCGCTTGCCTGCACTCGTCGTCAAACCATGGGTTCCTTCTGGGTGGTGACGTGAAACCCAGCACATCAGTGGCAGCATCTTTGATGGCTTCTTGACAACGTTTCCATTCTTCTTCTATGCTTAGTGCAGGAAGCGTCGAACTCTGAGCGGGTTTCAGTGAGATTCGGTCGGCAAAGTTCCCAGCAATCGGCTGCGATTGTAGCTTTTCGACGTCAAACCGTTGTGGGTTGTCTCGGCTCCGTTGATCTCTCGATATCCGGGTTCTTACCTTGGCTACAACAAGGTGATGATCCGAATCGATGTTTGCACCTCAGAAGGTTCGGACATCGAGAATACTGGAGGAGTGTCTGACGTCGATCGCAACGTGATCAATCTGTTGGACGTTTGATTGATCAGGAGATAGCCAGGTCCCTTTGTGAATGTCCAGGTGTTTGAACCGCGTGCTAGCCACAGAGAGGTTCCGCCCCGAGGCGAAGTCCAACAGCCTGAGTCCGTTTCCGGATGTGTTGTCGTGCAGGCTGTGTTTATCGATGACTCCAGCAAAGATGTCCTCCTTTCCCAGCTGAGCGTTGAAATCTCCTAGAACGATCTTGGTGTCGTAGCTGGGGCATCGATCGTATGTTCTTTCTAGGAGATCATAGAAGTCATCCTTTATGTTGTCATCCTTCTCCTCTGTCGGGGCGTGAGCGCAAATTAGGCTGATGGTCCCGAATTTAGCCTTGATGCGGATCGTCATGAGGCGTTCGCTGACGGGGTCGTAGCTCAAGACTTTTTGGCTAAGTCTGCCTCGAACAACAAATCCGCATCCGAATAAGTGCTGCCTTCTCTCTCTGTAGCAATTGCTGTAGTAGATATCGCAGTTCTTCATCGCTTTTATGCCAGGCCCATCCCATCGCACTTCCTGGATGGCGGTTATGTCTGCCTTATAGCAGTCAAGGGCCTCCGCAAGTTGTTCGGCTGCACGTGGCCTGTTAAGGGAACTCACATTCCACGTGCAAAACCGAAAATCAATGTCCTTTAAACGTTTGCTGGGGTCGTCGACAGGTGATCCTTCATTATCCGAGGCATGTTTTCGTCTCTGAACTAATGATGTTTTACGTGGTGAGGATGTTACCCTCACGCACAACCCACAGAAACCATTGAAACCCTCGGGCAGAGGGGCTCTCTGCATACATTGGTTCACCATACAACGGGTGTTTCGATGGCTATCCAGGGGGCGCCGCTTGGAGGCTGTATGTCAACTTTACGTGTGCACTAACGAGGATAGCCTTTGCAGCTCGCCATGTTAAGCGCAATCAACGACGTTACCTCGCGTACACAGGCCCATGCACTTTAACTTGTAACCTAATAATCAGCTTGTCATGAATATTGACAGGTATCATTTAAATTTTTGTGCTTCCTAAAAATAATATGAATTTTTTATTAGAGTCGCCCCCTACATGTCAGTCCCGAGACTTATTGATTGTGTTAGATTGAGATAGGTTGACTTCAAACATTTGAAAGTCGTACTTATACTCATAATCTTAGAGTAAACAGCAGTCAGACTTTCTGACAAGTTCTTTCTCTTGAGACAATTCGATGTAGGAACAGGATATTCGCCACGGCGCTGTGGTTAACTCTGATATGCCGGACATGTGCTTAATTCCAGAACACTTTAGAATTGCTGACAACACTTAATATGAAAATAGAAGAAAATATTATGTAAAGAGACATTATGTGATTGTCATAAAATTAAATAGCATCTGAACTAGATGTGTGCTTGAAATTACTTACCATTGCATAGAATATTTAAGTCGGTTTAGCTTTCTTCGTGAATGTTTATGCACTCCGTTCAGTTTAGTGTTTGGATGATATAACTCATAAATGCATTCAAAATATGATGTTTCATTTGATAAAATAAAATAATACTTTCGCAAGAAAGAACATTTACCGCAACTGGAGCGAAAACAATTTAACTAAGTGCTGGAACTAAGAGAACTTTTGCTACCTTAATAAAGAATTTATGATTTTCTTGCTATAATAACACTTTATTTCATTATTACTCAAATTTTTGTTTCTATGTTTGATATAGGGGAATATATTCGCCTACCATTGGATGAACTGTTCCAGGATGTCTTACCGCTAAGTGACAATTGTTCAAGTGATGAAAATGTAAGTATGTTTTAATATCACTTTTGTATTCAAAACATTAATTTTATAGTTATTTAAAGTGGTTTAATATTCCTGTTAAAATATATACATACAAAAGATTTGCAATATTTATTTCATTATTTCAGGTGTCTGGCATAAAAAAAAATTATTTCATTAGTTTGCGAATTATGACTCGTAAATTTCGAAACAAATATAAAGTTTAAACTGTAAACATATGTTCGAGAAGAGTCTGCAGACATTAAAAAATTAAAAATAAAGATATTCGAATGTACATAGCCCACGAAATTTGGATCTCGCCTTATATTTTTTAACAGCCCTCGTATCTCAAGCCCTTCAAATTTTATTTGGATCTTTTTATTATTCTATTCTAAATTTTCTTACTAATGTCGAATTTTATTAAAAACTTCGCTATTTAACCATATCTTACTACACTTTTCATATTTACTTTTATTTTTAACAAAAAAAAAAAAAATAAGGGCTCGTTCACAACAAATGTTTCCTATCCAGACATTTGTATAATGACGCTCACTTCATACCAGGTATACCGGTTTATTTGTTTGTTTCCTATGACATCTGTGAAAAATATTTAGTATACATCAAGTCATTGAACAGACAGCATCATATATTTTCATAGTGTTAAAAATTAATTTTGTACCAGAAAGTGATAATTTGCGGAAAGCATTAATTTTTTGTTTTCATTTGAAGAAAAGTCCTGCAGAGTCGCATCGAATGCTTGTCGAGGCATATGGTGATCATGCTCTATCAGAAGCAACATGCAAAAGATGGTTTCAACGGTTCAGAAATAATGATTTTGATGTGAGAAATGAAGAACTTGGAAGACCACCAAAAAAGTTTGAAGACGCCGAATTGCAAACGATATTCGATGAAATGACACTTTGAGTCAAAAGCAAATGGCAGCAATGTTAAATGTTGCACAACAAATAGTTTCTGACCATTTGAAAGCTATAGGAAAGATCCAAAAGTGTGGAAAATGGGTGCCACATGAATTGAATGAAAGACAGATGGAAAACCGAAAAAACACTTGTGAAATTTTGCTTCAAAGACACGAAAGAAAATCGGTTTTGAATCGGATTGTTACTGACGATGAAAATTGGATTTATTTTAAGAATCCTAAACGGAAAAAATCATGGGTTAATCTGGGACAACCATCAACATCGACTGCTGAACCGGATTGATTCGGCAAGAAGACAATGCTGTGTGTTTGGTGGGACCAGAAAGATGTGCTGTACCACGAGCTCCTAAAACGTGGTGAAACCGTTAATACTGATCGCTACCGACAACAAATGTTCAAACCTTGCATTGATCGAAAAACGACCAGAATGGGCCAGAAGACACGGCAAGGTAATTTTGCTCCATGACAATGCACCTGCACACAAAGCAAAACCGGTTCAGGATACAATCAAAACACTTGGCTGGGAGCAGCTACCCCACCCACCGTTTTCACCAGACTTGGCTCCTTCCGACTACCATTTGTTTTCATCGATGGGACACGCATTGGCTGAGCAGCACCTTGATTCCTACGAGGAGGTTGAAAATTGGGTGTCTGATTGGTTTGCTTTAAAAGACGAACAATTTTATTGGCGTGGTATTCACAAATTGCCAGAAAGGTGGTCAAAATGTGTAGAAAAAAATGGTCAATACATTGAATAAAATGTTTTTACTTTCCCATTAATAATTAGTGTTTTATTTTCAAAAAAGACTCATTTCATACCGGTATACCTGGTACTTTACACAATTACTTAATCGACTATTATGTAAGGCATACAACTTATAAAATCACAGGTGAATGTAGTGTAAATCGAGGAATTAACCGCCGCTTGTTGCGCCAAAGAGTGAAAATTTCGTTGCTAATTTTCACAAGAAACTTCCTTCCTGTTGCCATGACGGCGTAAGGAAGAGTCTTTTTAACTTTACGCTGTCGAAGGGAAGTGTCTGCGCTCTGTGACTTTTCTTATTCCATATTTTGCCAAAGACCAATTAAGATTCGTCGTAATGGTGTCATGTGCCTCGCTCTGAATCTTAGTTGATTTCTTGATATTAATTGTTTCTCCTCAATCCTAGTTTTCAGATATCTTATGACTTTCTTTTTCTAGTACCTTGCTTATGCACTGAAGAAGATCCGAGATTTGTCGAGATGAACCGTTTCAGAATAGGCAATACAACAGCTGTTTTCTAATATTTCGGGTAATAGGCAGTATTCAGATCATTGTTGAAGCAAGGTTGTGTATACATCCACCGCCTCAGAACAGATGCCGCAGAACCATATTTAGTATTCCATAATTCCCGTCTGATTTCTTCTTCTTCTTCAGGGAATTAAAAATAACATGGAGATATATATTAAAATAAAGATGAAGCTGCTTCTATCTTAGGTGACGACGTTATTTATCAGAAAAACGTCAATAAGCAAGCATTGTCTTATCTGGATCGATTTTAACCGAATTAAGTAGACGTTGTCTGCTATTTGTGATGTGTATGTCCTTCGGATGATTTTATTTATTTGCGGGAACATGCTGAAATATATATGTTACAGATCGAATAATACTACCCCAAGGCAAGTTTACAGCTAGACTATTATTACACAGGACTAGCCGCTGGAGTACTTTTATCTGTGATTTCAGAGAGCAAATCTCTGCACTTTGTGAATCCGTTTCCATTTCCATTTCCTCCAGCTCATTCTGGTGTATAACCGCGACGTAACAAACAAAGATCACCGTCGTACTCGATCATAGTTAAATAATTCCTCTTATGTTGCTTCATGTCGATTAGCATCACATCGAAATATGAACTGCTTGCTATGCACTTTTTGAACTAAACTACTCCGAGCCGACCACACGCTTCTTCACTAAGAATATTTTGGATAAACAACTTGTGTACCCAAAAGCTAACGGTGGTCACCATGCACTTGCGTAAACAAGTTGTTTACATTAAATTGTGCACTTGCGTTAACAATTTGTTTGTGTTCTTGCGCGTATGCATCTGTGTAAGCAAGTGCAGTCACACTTTTAGTTGTTAACTGCTCCCCTTCAAATTCAGCCGTCCTCGGTGGATTATACAAATTTGGTCCAAAAACTTGGATACATGCAATCATACTTCGGTTATTGCTATTACTATTAGTGGAGTGCTTAATATTGAAAATTCGTTTACACTTCTAAATCTAAATTTAATTACTATTTTAGTTAACAAAAAACAACTTAATAAATTCAGTAACTGTTAAATATGCTTAAGTAGGTATGAGTAATATAGAAATAATATGAAAGGTATATATGCAAAATTCAATTCTTAAACATTAAACATTGCAGAACTATAACTAAAAAACAATTCAATACCCAAAATTGTTGGTCTCCTTTCATCCTTTATCAGTGAACTTAGGGACAATAAACTATCTACCGAAGATTGTTTTTCTGAACATTTCTATTTTCAATAAGCACTGTAGTTCCTAGATCTTGTTGAATTGTTTTCTCACCGAAAAGCTTTCTAAATTTTTTTTTTTGCCTATTCGCTTGTTTGTTTGTACATACACTTTATCGCCAGGACTGTATGACTTTGTATGCTTGGTTTTATTATGGTACCTTAGATCTGTAACCTCTGTTTCCATAATTCTTCTTCGAATGTAGAATATCAATCGGTATTTGTTTCGTTATTGAATGAATGGTTCCATTGTATTTTACAGCAGCCAATAAAATAAGTTCATTTGTGCCATTAATACCATGTTCTTATTTTGTGCATCTAGCAAATTCTGTTAATGTGCTGTGAAATTTTTCAATCTGTGCATTAGAACTGCTGTAAAAAGGAGGTACGGTAAAAATATCTATTTTGAGGAAATCCCGAAGTAAAGTTTTAATAGGTTGTGTATTGAAAGATTTTTTATTGTCACAAACTATTATTTTTGTATTTTTAAACAAATTAAGAATTTTGATTAAAGGTTCCTTAACGTCAACTATTGGTAATCGATTTTATTGGTAATACTGAAGCGAATTTATCTAGACAAGTAATGCAATTCAATCTATCGGTGGAATATAATATATATATATACCCGTAAAAGATGGTATGGATGTTTCCCCTATTTCTACCCTAGTGGGATGTCTTTTGTATTTTGCTTCTTTACATATTGAACGGTTGGATGGAAATATTTTAAGAAGTTCATTTTGAACTAAAGCTAAAACTTTTAGTTCGCAATAGATAGCATTAACGACACCAGGATTAACAACATCTTTTAACAATGTCAGTAAATTATTGCAATCACAAAATGTTATGTACTTTTCTCTAAATATTATTTTTCCTATAATTTTATTTTCCGAAGCTTCGCTGAGTATAATCTGGTACCTAAAGCAATTTACAGGATTTTCTACAGTACGAATGTGTTTGAGTCAATGATTCTTCACTGTGTGCTCTTAGTGATTCTGACGTATTTGCTTGGTGGATGATATTAATGTATTATCTTGATAAAGCATCTACAACAAAGTTTTCTTTTCCAGGCTTATAATGGAATGTTGGGGAAAATTCCTCAACAAAGGTTTTCCACCTCTTTATTTTAGTGTTAGGGTCCTTATCAGAGATAGCGAAGGTCAAAGGCAGATGATCTGCAAAAATATTGAGTTTTTTAATACCGTATAGGTAATTGCGAAGCTTGCGCAAAGACTAAGCTATAGCCAGAAGTTCTCGTTCATTAGTCTCATAGTTTTCCTCAGTTGGTGATAAAGTCCTAGAAATCATTGTTATAGGTCTACCATTCTACGACAAGACATCACCTAATGCACAAGAAGCATCGGTTATCAAGTCGAAAGGCTTATTGTAGTCTGAATAGAGAAGTAGAACATCTTCCGATGCTAAAATGCTCTTGATCTGATTAAAAGCATTGATGGCATCTTCATCGAGGCTTACAGGGATATTTTTAGACTGCCTAGCACTAACATTTCCATTTTCTCCGCGTAGGAACTTTGTTAGCGTCTTTGTTATATGGGCATAATCTCATACGAACCCTCTGTAATACCCGGAGAGTCCCAAAAACGAGCGTAACCCACGAAAGCGCTCCAGATTGTATTATGCGTACTACCGTCTCGAGAATTTTTTCATATAGGAGCATCATATTAATTGGACGGAATTGTTCTGGTTTTATTGTGTTATTAACTTTTGCTACCGGGATTATAATTGATTCCTTCCATGAATTTGGAAAGGTGCATTAGGTTAAAGAATAATTTATTATTTTAACTAGCAGTGGCAAAATATCATCCTTGCAATCCAAAATCATGCTTGTACTTAGTCCATTTGAATCTTTTTTATTCTTCATATGCTTTATTATTTGCTCTAGTTCTGATGTATCTATAGTTGTAAATTTAAAAACGCGCACTGAGTCTCTAATACTATCACTATATTGGGTTACAAGTATGTTCTTGTTTATCTCCACGACAATATCAACAAAAAATGTATTTAAATTATCTGCAATTTCAGCTGTGTTAGTTATTTTAACATTGTCTATTTCGATTTCACACACTGATGGCTGAACTTTTGACAAAACATATTTCTTAATGACTGCCCACATAGCTTTTTGGTTACCGACTTTTTCTTTAATTTTGTTCTCAATGTAATTGTTTTTACTTTTTGCACAAAGGTTTTTATATTTATTTCGTACAGATTTGTAGCTTTTCCAACTTTCCAGTGTATTTAAAATAGAATATCTTTTTTTTCATTTTGTTTCTTTCCTGCTTAAGTTGACTTAGCTCAGTGCTAAACCACTCTACGTAATATTTTTTGGTTTGAAGAGATTTAGTTAACATTTTTATACATTGTTCTATCAAATTTTTTGATCCAAGGGACATATCTGAGATATTACTTATTGGTGTTATATCTGCAATATTGTTTCTTAATTTAATTTTAAATTTCTCTTTGTCATAAACCACAAATGTTATGTTTTGTACCTTTGTTTCTGTTTTGTTTATGTCTAAATCAATTTTTATTAATTCATGATCCGAAATTTCCCATTCTTCCATTACTTTTACATTCATGCTTGATACATTATCACTTAAAACATAATCAAGTAAGGTTGAAGTCGATAATGTATTTCTAGTTTCACATGTTACAAGCTGTTGTAAACCAAACTTTTTCATTATTTCCGCGTCAAATCTTTTTTTGTTACAGTTTTCATTTTTATAATCTATATTGAAATCACCAGCAATAGAAACATTTTCGGTAAAATTTAGATTATTTTCAAGAAATTCACTAAACATTATATTAAATTCTGGAACACACATATTCTCAGATCGGTACACACCAACAAGATTCCAACATTCAGATTTACACTTAAGTTTTGTCATAAGAATCCATGCCTTGTACTGAATAGATCTTGATACTATTTCACTAGATTTAATTTTATTATTAGCATACACTATGACTCCCCCAGTGTGTCGCGAGTTAGATGGACAACAAAACGGTTTATAGTTAATTAATTTGTATTCACTTAATCTTATTTCAGGGGTAATATGCGTTTCACTGAGTATTATAAAATCGAATTCTTCTTTGTATTCTAACTCTTCTAAAGTAGCTAGGTTGCCCGTTAGGCCATGAATATTTAAGACTACACCAGTTAGCTATTTAGTTGCTAGTATCCAATTTTTTTCTTTTTAACTTCAAGTTTATTTATGTACCCTGGACAAAGCTTTCTAAGTGTCATATGGTTAATATCTAGGTAAACCTTTAACTTTTGTTTGCTAGCCTACAGTTAATGCATTTATTTATTTGTTCTTTGTCACATATACTCGATCTTTGGTTTCCTAAGCACTTCAATCAAGTTTCTTCTGATCTCTTGTATTCACTTGCCTTGTGTAAATCCTTTGCATTGAAAACATCTTTTTATATCAACACCATCAAAAACACTATAACGCTCCCATCCTATATTTACTTTTCCAATTTCGATAATTTTTGGGAATGAAACCGTATTGTCAGTTTTTTTTTTTTCAAAACATTTTATAATGTTTAATTCATTGTTTATTAATACTTCATTTTGCTTTTTTAATTTTTCAATAATTTCGTTTTCTTCACATTTGAATTTCATATTCGGTATAATAATTCGTGGTTTAATTTTATTTGGCACTTTTACTTCATAATTTTCTCCAATATTTTTTTCTATTTCAATTTTTATCTTTTCTCTATCATCCGCTTCACTACTCTCATTTACTAATATCCCCATACGTGCGTTTTGTATGTTCGAAATTTTCAAATTTTTTGGGTCAACGTTTTTATTTAAGTCCTCTCTAGTTTTAGTACTATTTTGTGCTACTTTGGGTTTCACAATAAGTGGCAACCCTTTTCGCATTTTTGGGACCTCTGGTTTCATCTCAGAATTTTTGACAGCCTCTGTAAAAGACACTTGTTTAATCGGCACTATGGTTGGTTTACTTTCTGCAAGTTTTTTCACTTCAGCACATAGAGTTGCACTACTTCTTTCCAACACTTTACAAACATTTTCATTTTCCTTTTTAAAGCTTTCAATAACTGTATTTAGTTTATTCATTTCCATGATACCCTTTTCGAATAATTTTTGTTTCTTTTCCATATGACTTAATCGTTGCATATATATCGGGTTTCTATTGCCTCCAAAAGTGATTTAATTTCGCCTTCATTTTGTCTTAGTGAGCTTTCAAATTCTTCCTTATAGCTCCTCAAGCACTGTGTATTTTCTTCAACACTCTGCTGCACATCTTTGAGCACCATGTCCATATTCTGTATGTACAGGTTGCACTCATAAAACTCACCGAGGGGTTCACTCCCAATATGCCACAAGAATATTCGTCCAAACCTGAACACCTTGTATTGGATTGGAATACCTTTGTACATACACCATTGCACCGTATACCAGTCTCCCCTCTTATAGGAAGTTTGTATTTTTCACACTTCTGCATGATTTATTCACGTAATTACTTTTATATTATTTTCTGATTAACTTGACCATATAAGAAGAGTAAACTCGCCAAATTGCAAATCAAATTACTAAACACAACTGCAGTAAACAAACGCGATCAATGATCAATGAGCCTCAAGTAATTTGCAAAGAATTTTATTAATATCTTTAAGATGCTGCTGCCTCATTTTATAAAAGACGATAACGTCAGCATTTGCCGATATCATCTCTCAAAATATCGTCAATGGCACTCTGAAAAATAATTGGTGCATTTTTCAAATTTGCCATTATGTACGGAAAATGCTGTTTTTCCCTGTCGCATTCAGATAGCTTTACCTGGTGAAATCCACACTTATGGTCTAATGTTGAGAAAAATAACGACTGTCCTAAGTTTGCAAGGATAACTGGGATGTCTGGAATGGGATATTTGTCATTTGTTGTTTTAGCATTAAGTTTTCTAAAGTCAACCACTAACCGCATTTTTCGATTGCCATCTTCTTATCGACAACCCAAATAGGGTTATTATAAGGAGACCGCAATGGTCGTATTATACCTGCGTTAAGAAGACCTGACATCTCCTTTTTGCTATAGGGCAATGATTCATTTAGATCAGCGAATGCCTTCTTTCTGTTCCTTGAAATAGATTCAAACTCATTTTTTTTTTGTCGATGCTTTTTTTATTAGTTTTTCTTACTTCTTGCTTTTTTTATTAGTTTTTCTTACTTCTTTTTCTTATATTCTAGACAAAAATACTTAAACTAGCCTATTAATCTAATCTACTGATCTTATTTTTAACTAACTGACTCTTAACAAGAGGTCTAAGCTAACCTAGGAGTAAATTATTTTCTTTCTACCTTTCGGCTTCTTTATTAAATTTTTGTTGTTTTTAATTCATTGTTAATTCTAATATTTACCCAAGAAAAGAGAAAAACTTGGGACAACAATTTTTCAACTCGCTTAAAACTAAAAGTAAAATTTAAAAAATAAAAACCTTAAACGTAACTCTTTAACAACTAAGCTTATATCTACTTAACTTCTACTTAACTATGTCCATAAGAATACGTACGCATCCACCAGTACGTATATATTATAAATATGCTTAACATATATATTAAATACGCCGTGGTGCATCTGTTTATTTTTTTGTTTTATGTTTTTTTTCTATATTTTTTAATTTTTTTTGTGATGTTTTTCGTTGTTATTAAATGTCTTAAAACTCCCTTAGGCTATGCAAGGGAGTTAATGTCTGTTAGTGCTCTATCAGAAATCGCTCTACTAAACCGTATGAGATCTTCGTGGCTGCGGGCGACGTCCGGCTCGTATTGAAGTTGAATTTCTACTGTTCGGCGTGCGACATGGAAGATAATGGCGTAGCCATCCTCATCTTGTATCAGGCCTTTTGCGTCCAAATAGAGGAAAGCTTGAGACGGAAAAAAGGCGTTAAGGCTTACCCTCTCATGGTACATTACGTTAGGGTAGTAAGCCCCAAATATCAGACTGTTGGTTGAAGTCATTGTTCGAGCAATGTGAACCCGTATCAACTTGATAATAAAATTATCTATCCTTATAAGATTTACCTCGTTGTACAAAACCTCGTTGAGGTAGAATTTCTTGTACTGGGATTCTGGTGTTCGATATAAACGAAGATAGGCCCGAAGGCACCGCCTCTCGAATAACCTCATCTTTTCCATCTGAGAAGGACTCACGTTAAACCACACAGGACAACCATATACCATGATTGGCCGGATGAGGGCCATAGCAGATAATCTTCATTTTGGTGTCAAGTTGACTGCTTTAAAACAGTCCTCTTGCCAAAGCAAAGGCATTCCTAGCCCTGGTCAGAGCTATGTCTACATGGATGCCACCATATAGAAACTGGTCCATCCAGATATCTTACTACACTTTTCACGGTCAATGGTCGTCCCAGTGGATCAACTGTGCTGAACTTGCGCCAGTTTATTTTCGTGTCCCTTGAGGCTCTGGACAGCGGGGTTCTGAAAAGGATAGTTTCACACTTCTGGGAGTTGATTTTCAACTTCCAGCCATCGCAAAATCGTTTAATTGCATTGAAGTCACTCTGCAAGAAACTGTTTATTTCTTCAACCTTCGGACCTGATCTGTACGCTATTAGATCATCGGCAAACGCTATTATGTTAGGCATAGAACCTATAAGATCGCTGGAGAGTATAGTGAAAAATGTCGGCGAATCCACTGCCCCCTGTTGCAACTCATTTTTTATATGGAACACAGTTGTGGAAATTTCGTTGCCATTTCTCACAACGAACTTTCTACCTGTTTACCATGTCGTAGATCATATATAGCAACGTTTTGTGAATGCCGAGCCTGACTATTTTGAGGAAGAGACCTTCCAACCATACGGTGTCGAATGCCTTTTGCATGTCAATCAAGCATGCCCTTGTGCAATGTGTTTTGTTTCTATTCCACTGGATGTCGGAAACCAATTTCGACGCGGCATGAATGGTGTCATGCCCCGCCCTGAAGCCAAATTCATTTTCCAGTATTATTTGTTTTTCCTCAAACCATTTTCTCAGAGCTTTAATGACTATCTTCTCAAATACCTTGCTTATGCAAGTAAGCAGATTTATAGACCGGAGATTTGTCGGAATGGAGCTATTTTTGCCCCGTTTCGGGATAGGCTGTGATACAGCTGTTTTCGGGTAATATGAATTACTCAACGCATTGTTGAACAGAGTTGTGTTTACATCCACCGCCTCAGAGGGCAGATGGCGCGGAATAATATTTGGTATCCCATCTATTCCCACTGACTTCTTTTTTTTTCAGTGAGTTAAGGATACCTTGGAGTTCATCTTTTGAAATAAGGATGAAGTTGTTTCCATCATTGGCGACTACATTATTTGCTGAAAGAGCGTCACGGAACCTGGTGAAACCAGGATTCTCGGATCGCCATTGACTTATTTCGTTCTGAAGATAGACATGGTTTAGCAATGCTCTGTTTTCCAGGTCGTGATTCGGACGACGAGTCTCGTTGACCGTATACACTCTCTGGAAAACAGTACCAAGTGCTTTCACCTTCTCAACAAAATAGTTGTTGTCAAGCAATGCCCTATCATCGACTGAATGGACGACATTACATATCTTATTAAGGGTTCTACCTCGGGTTATCTGACCAGTTGAGCCGGGACAGCCTTCGTTTCTGTACGTTGTGCGGGTTGTCTGCCTGACACCATTTGTGCGTAGGAGACTCCAGGCGTAACGGATTTCTCGTAGGCTGTTAATTTTGGTGCTGTGGGATACCTGAACTAGGAAGAAGGGAAGTGCCTTCTTCTTCGCTTTCGCTGCCGCAGTGGTGAAAGGCTTAACCCCTACGAAATGGATCGCTTTCAACTTGGCGCAGCTTGCCCAGGAAAACCTTCGGGTCGGTGGAGGGATTTATACCTTTGAGGAGCAAGGAATCAGCGTCGGTTGCCGCTGACTTCTCTTTTAGAAATCTATACCCGTCCATTGCCTAACAATGGACGGGCTTAGATTTCTAAAAGAGAAGTCAGCGTATGAATTTGGGGAGTTTTATATTTAATGAAGTATTTTTTATAAGACATTCGGCGCCGCATAGTCAAGGTTTTGGTATACAAAGTTTACTCTTTGAAGGATTCTTGAGTGTCCGTGGGACACGTTCCATTGTGATGAGGAGGTCAATCTTATGGCTGTACTAGCCGTCGCCTGTTGGGCAACCCGATCTATGGGCATAAGGTTGAGAATGACGTCCAATGTATCTGATGGGGTGGTTCTTAGAGCACCCCAGATTTTCTGATAGTGTTATAGTGGGAAGCTGTGTGTAGTGCAGGCCACTAAACTGCAACGCTATTAGTAGAATAGGGCGCACCACAGTCGTGTAGATCCAGGCCATCATATGCGGTTGGATATCCCATCTAGATCCAATAGCCCTTCTGCACATGTAGAATGCAGTCATCGTTTTGCGGGCGCGCTCGGCAATATTTGCCTTACAGCTGAGTTTCCTGTCCAGCGTAAGTCCTATTAATTTGGCTGTCTCGGAAAAAGAGCATTGCTGGCCGCTGATGGTCGGTGGGTCAACATGGGGAACTTTGTATTTCCCGGTGAAGAGGACTAGTTCTGTTTTTTTTTGGTATTGATGCTTAGTCCATTTTTGCTCGTCCACTTTGAACGGAACGAGAGAGCATATTGCATAAGGTCCCTAAGTACCAAGCGATATTTGCCAGAGAGCGCAATAGCAATATCGTCCGCATAAGCTATCACATTGCAGCTCTCACCTTCCAGCTGTAGTAACAGTTCGTTGACTACTATGTTTCATAGAATAGGGGAGAGGACTCCACCTTGGGGAGTGCCTCTGTTAACGTATCTGGAAGTAGTGGTGAAACCCAATTTGGCCGTGATACGCCTACCCTACTTCCACGCCCAAATCTGTCAGTGCATTAGATATCGAATGCGGAAAGACATTGTTAAAAGCACCTTCTATATCCACGAAGGCTACTAAGGAGTAGTCCTTGTGGTAGAGAGATTTCTCAATATGATGTACAAGTGAGTGTAGGGCTGTATCCACGGACTTGCCCTTACAGTATGCATGTTGGGAGGTTGCCAGCCTGTGCGCAGGGACTGTGCAACGGATGTGAAGGTCGATTATCCTCTCCAATAGTTTAAGAAGAAATGAGGATAAGCTAATGGGGCGGAGATCATTAGGTTGAACATGAGAGCTTCGTCCCGCTTTGGGTATGAATACCACCTTAACTTCTCTCCAGCTAGTTGGTATGTATGAAAGGCGGAGACAACCGTTCAAAATGACCTCAAGCCATGGGAGAATTAACCATGAGGACTGCAGAAGTTCCGCAGGTGTAGTGCGATCGGGTCCAGGTGACTTGTACGGTTTGAAGCTCCGAATGGCCCAGAGTATCTCGCGCTCTGTGACAAGATGAGAGAGGCAGCTTTGTTGACTGGTTCATTCTTGAGTCAGCGGAGATTTCTCCGTTCTGCCTGGAAAGTGTGTGTCGAGTAGAAAACTTAGGGATTCTTCACTGGTCATGGTCCATATACCATCCTGCCTTTTGTAGAAGCAGGGTATGGTTGGACTGGTGCAGAGAACTTTTTTGAATCTCGAGACTTCACCAACTTCTTTTATTTTGGATCAGAAGAGTGTCCAAGATTCCGATTTGGATTTGTTGATTTTGGTTCTATACGCTTTGAGGGATTGTTTGTAGGCGTCCCAGTCAGTATCCAATCTTGTGGACTTAGCTTTGTTAAATAATCGTCATCTGTTCTTCCTCAGATTGTCTAACTCGACATTCCACCAAGATGGTTTAGGTTGCCTTGGGTCGGAAAAGGAAGGCATGCTGGATACCTTCCAATTCTGGATCAGATTGATAGAGTTATCAGAGACAAGGGTGAGGTTAAGAACCTCCTGCCTATTGCGAGTGATGAAGGTAGGGTCGCAAGCTTTATTACAGATTATTACCTCATTGTTTAAAATGTATTCAAGAATGGACTCACCTCTTGCGTTGGTATCGGAATTACCCCATATTTGATGGTGTGCGTTAGCGTCACATCCTACCAAGATGCGAGCGTTTTTTTGTGACCGCATCCATGATTGCGGTCATGAACATCTCCATCGGAGCCGGTTTATCGTAGGCGAGGTATGCCGAAATGATCCAGAATCGGGTGTCCTTCAACTCTAGATTTACTGTGGTTGTATCAGGATCACTGAGGTTAGAGAAGAGAAAAGTATTAAGAGAACACTTTACGAGGATACAAGTCCTTGGTTTACCTTCTTTGGTCGAATGCAGCAGCTTGTAGTTGGGAGTCCTTAAACCATGTCATTGACAATCCAGGGCTCTTGGATAAGGACTATACTCTCCCCCGTGGTTGTTAGCCGCAGGAGAAGGTTAGCGGAGTCCGCCTTCGAGTGGTGGAGGTCAATCTGTACCCCAAGCAGCATTGAGTTTTATCTCAGAGACCTCCACCACCGTGGTATCGGCCATGGAGTCAGAGTCAGACGATTGATCGTCTTTCTCGTCGGTAGGATTGAGAAGGAGGTTTTCTTGCTCCGAGTCAATCTCTATAGTAAAAGGGATGTCCGTTCCTGACTCAGGGTAGCGAGCAGATTGTTAGATTTTCAAGAAGGACCAGATCCGTGTTCGGATCTGTACGTGCGATTGCGTCCCGACTTGTGCACGGTTTTTCTAGGGCAGCAGATGAGGGCGCCGCCTACTCCGAGTCTTTCTTATAGACATGGAGTTTTACTCTGTTAAAATCATATCTGATTTGAAAATCCTGGTCGACTAACGAGGTATGTGATTCCCCGTTGATGACCAGAATTAGAGTCCTCATATTTCCTTTGGGCTCATCCAGTCCGAGGTGTTTAGTCCTGGATTGCATAACTGCAGGAGTCGCAGGATTTTGTCCGGATATATATATATGTATATAAACATACTACATATCACGTAGGCAAAATGCATATTTTTCATATAGTTGTTAAATAATATGCAACATTTCGATCAAAACATGTCCTTCAAAAATATATAATGACGGCATTGCCTGGAGCAGAAACAAACACATTTTCAATAAGAACGACGAGAAAATGATCGTGAAATTACCGTAAAAGAATTTTATTAAGGTCATAAACATTTTGGCATTAACATTAACATTTTCATTAACGGTAAATTTAATACAAGTGTATATATTACAAAAGATGATTATACTTGTACTCCATTTGAGTAAAATTTTTTGTAAAACGCAAATGAGTGTTTGCAGACCCCACTAAATAAAACTTTTTCCTTGTTTTTATTTAGCCGAAATTTTTTTAATTAAAAAAGCCAAACATCAGTACCAAAGCAGAAAAAGTTGAGGCGGAACGATATCTTATGGGTAGTGAAGCCAGTAATTCAACCAATTCAACATAATCTGAATCTTAGAGATGTCTATCGTCTCAGCAGGTTGAGAAGCTTCAAAAGCTGCTCGTCTATTACAGTCGTATATTTACATCTAATGAGAATCAAGGAAGAACTAATTTGGTCAAACATCGAATCGACACAGAAGTCCATGCAGGGGAGAAAGATGCCAACATCAAGGATAACTTGTATGGTCCTCTAGAAAGAACATACATCGGTATCAAAGCTATAATATCAAGATCGATCCAGGAGATTTGAACGCCCAGAAGGAAAAATAAGATATCTTTCCTAGAGTCATTACGAAAACACAATACAATACGGACTCAGGCTGTTGCACTTCGCCTCAGGACAGAACTTGTCTGCGGTTAGCTCTCGATTCCCACACCGCAACATCCATTTAGGAATCTGGCGACTCTCTCATCAATCAGCCAGGGCTCAATAGATAAATACTTAATCGAGCTCTCCCTCTCTTTCTCTCTCTCTCTCTTTCTCGAACATTTTAGAGAAGTTGTTCGTGTGATTTTCGGTCCTGTTTGCGTTTATATCATTTGGAGGAGAAGACTCGCCGCCGAACTTTATGGGATGTACCATGACATGTGCCTGGTCAGACATTTTTGTATAATAATAATAATAATAATAATAATTGTATGGCGCGATAGTTCACAAGGAAATTGGGCCTAGCGTGTTCATCAACTACTCGTTGTGTGCGCGCTATTATTCTCTCACGAGTAGAAGGGACCTAGAGTTTTTTGGCGAATCCGAACGGCGAAGTTGAGCAGCTTTTTTAGACGGTTATTACTCTTTGAGTGTTGTCAGCAACTTGAAAGAGTTGGTGCCGTGAAAAATTCGAGGTGTTTAACCGGGAATGGAATCTAGACCTTCTGCGTGTGAGCTTCGAACTCTACCCAGTATTCTGCGGCGGAAATGGTATTTTTGTATACAACTATTAAAATGGCTAGGCTATGTGAGCGTATGGACACCACTGTTCTGCTCCGGAAAGTTTTTGAATCCGAGCCATTGGAACAACGCAACAGAGAATGCCCTAGATTGAGATTGGGGGATAGTAGTACGCGCTTCCGTGTCAACAACAGGACGCTAAACGACGAAAAAGCATATAAAATGAACAGTAGATTGGGCATGCTTTCGGAAGCAAGTTGATTTGCTATGTTGGACCTGAATATCGACCATTGTATGAAAACCGAAAAGCCCCATATGAAAGGACAGCTCTTAAGACAAAATATGACTTGTTGCAGTTTTTGGGGATGCTTTTCCGACATTGCAATGCACCAGCAACATTCGCGTGGCTAATGGTAAGGCTGAAATTGGAAGACATGTTATATATATATATATATATATATATATATATATACGCACATTTGATTGATTACATTATCATAATGGGGGGGAAATTCAACGACCATCTAAGAAACCTGGAGGAGCTATTGCAAAGAATTGATAGTTTATGATTAAGAATTGCATTTTGCTAGAGAGAAAGGTCAAATATTTCAGACGCTGCATCACAAGGTACGGAATACACACGGATAAAAAAGACAGCAGCGGTGAAAAATCGGCGAATTCGCACAAGTTGCGGAGTTTCCTAGAACTGTATATCTACTATAAGGGACTTGTACCAGCGTTTCCAAACAATGCCTTCGCCTTACACTAGCTTATGAAAAAATATCGTGTGGATGGAACAACAAGAATCAGTTTTCCAGAAGCTAAAGAAGCTGCTTGTAAGACACAAATCTTCGTGTATCCTGTAGACGGCAACACATTAAGGCTCATATGGGATCAATAATGTGCTAAGCCGATAACGAGGAATTAATAAATCAATTTTAAGTCTCGTCAAAGCCAAGAAAGTATTTAGTAAGTAGTATAGTTATCAGGAGGAATCTCTTGGCAGTGGTCGAAAGTGTGAAGCATTTCCAGAAAAATCCGTGGAGTCAAAAACTCAAGAATAGTAATGGAGTCACATAGACTCTTGTTTTTTTGTCATTCGGATTAATACGATTTATTAATCCGATTAAATTTGTTTTTTATTTATTTATTTTTTATTTTTCATGTGAGGGTTTTTTCCCGTTGTTTCCCCTCACAAATACTTCAAAACAAGAAAATCTTTCTTAATAATATTGTTAATACTAATAATACTTATTACTATAATATTGCTCACTACTTTCTTAGTTCAAAGATATATAAAATATCATATCACTTTATGTAAATTGTGTAATGGGAAACCTTGTATCTATCTATCTATCTATTAATTAGATTGGTGGCCGCCGTGGCGTAGTGGGTAGAGTCCGACATTCACACGCTGAAGGTCCAGGTTCAATTCCCGGCTGAAAACCTCGAATTTTTCACGGCACCACCTCTTTCGACCTGCTGACAACATTCAAATACTAATAACTGTCTAAGAAAAATCTTCTCAAAACTTCGCCATTAGGAGTCGGCAAAAAACGATTGGCTCATTCTACTCGGGAGTGAATAGTAGTATTTATTTATATATAAAAAAAAATATCGTATGTCATCTTGAATGCAAAAAGAAAGAAGCAGGAGAACAGAAAAATAGGCAGTTAAACCATATTCCCCTGTTCTTTTTACTCCAGTTAGTGTCGTGCGCTTGAGTATCAATGACTCAACAGTTCTCCTTCTATTTCTTTCCTTAGAACGCATTAAGCGAACCACTTAGACCGTACATTTGGAAACTGATGGTGCATTCCCTGGCCTTTCCAGTTTTTCCGGAGTTCTACTATTGAGGCATAGACACGAAGATAATTGGAAAGCTTCTTACCAAAATGTCTTAAATCGCTTATTCCGTAAACTTAATTGTGGTCTTAGGTAAGCGTTTAATTCCAGACTCTGTTATCATTTCCACCACTAATAGAGTATGATATATTGTAGAATTTTACTTGTCTCTCTGACCGTATAATGATGTTGTTTTGTCATTTCCTATAGAAAACCGTTGAATATAAGGCATCACACGCAGCTTTGCTGGGTAGTTTGAAAAAGCTGTGTATGATATAGCATGGGAGTGGCGGTCAGATTTGAAAAAAATAATAGAAACAAAGATTTTTTAATGCGCAGTGTTTAAGAATGCCATTAAAATAGGTCTTTTTGCAATACCGCTTTTGTAAGCAAATGATATCTAACTATACTCTTAGATTATGCAACAGTTTGGTCTTATGGGGTTTAAATTATCTTGAAAAATAAAAACTGCGAAAAGTATGTTTGTTTAGGGTGCGAGTAATATGTTTGTTTAGGCTGGAAGAAATAACATAATCAAAGACAATTCCGAAAGTTTATCAATAGTTCAGTCTTGGTGCACCATCTTTTAGTGTTCTGTGAGCTGCCAATTTGTGCACTGCCAATATATTTAAATAATTTAAAATAATTTAGTGAACGGATCATTTTCGAAGGTAGTAAAAAGATTTTCGCGACCAGGTTATGGTTGGATGAAACCAAGTTTTAATTTGTTTGGTTCCAATGGAAAAACGTACGCGAGACTTCCAAAATACACGAAATTCAACCCCCAGTGCACAAAAAAACAACTATGCATAGCGGCGGCAGCATCATGATCTGGGGATACTTTTCGGCTTCTGGCGTTCGCATTAAAAAAACTGCGGCTTACTACGTACACATCTTTCATACAATGATGCTGCTATTTGCCGAAGAGAACATGTCGCAGAAATGGGAGTTTATGCAGGACAATAACCCTAAACGCTCTTTGAAACTAGTAAAAAAATGGAGTCATAAAAAGCAGTTTTGGAGTGGGCATCACAATCCCAGAATCTTAATGCCATAGAACACCTACGGGAAAATTTAAAACTAAAGATTTGGGATTATAGAGCTGCCAAAAAGGAACAACTGTGGCCCAAAATTCAAACTGCCTGGTTCTCCATTCCTGCTGAAACCTGTCGCAAATTGGTTCATTCCATAGGACGAAAATGTGCTGCAGTGATAAAAAAACAAAGGCTCAACACCCAAATATAAAAGGGTGTGATCGATTTTAAGTGTAATTTCTTTACTTTTTCATATTCATTTCCTTAATCTCAGGCTAAAACTGGCGAAAAACCAAAATCATTTTCCTAATTTTTTTATTTTTTTGGAAAAAACTTTTGTGTTGAATATTTGTAATACATTATAATAAATCAATTTGAAAAGGTTTAATATACTTCTAACCCAAATACTTTAACTTAAGTTTATAAATTCCACAAAACAATTTTGTCTCTATTATTTTTTCGATCACTGTATGGTAATGGATATCAAAGGATTATGCAGATGCGCCCCTAACAGTATTAAAAAAGTTTAGATCACAAAAAGTGGCCGATGTTTCTCTTTTAGTTTCGTTATAATTATTTTTAAAATACGACTGAAGCTATAAAGCATTAGCATTTCTCGTTGCTGTCCATAAAGAAGTTTGTGCGAAAGTACAGCCATAAGGAAGTGTGTGTGTTGCCAATATTTGAAGCATATGAGCTGTGTTGAAACATTTTCTACCGGTCTATTTTCCATTTTCTATTTCTATTGGAATTTAGTTTGAACATTATGTACTGTACTCACCCTTGCATAAGATCCATTGGTGTGATTGGGGTGAATTGACTTAACAAATTTTTTAGATTTTAATCCTCACCAAAAATATACTACTATATACTAATTTCCTTCTTGATTATTGCAGTAACTTGTGTAGTTCATATTCATATAAGTATATACGCACGGCGCTACCCCACTGTGGAAAAAAATATAACAAAGATATATATATATGTATATGTAGATACATAGATATTCGTATTTATAAGTATGTATATATAAATGCATGCCATGTACGTAAGAAGTTTTCATGTCATATCGATATAAGCGATACTTTTGGGTTTGGCTTTGGTTTTCTGTTATCCAGTTCTAAGAATCATGTCCCATACTCTTCTTTCATTTTAAACATACTGAACGAATGTGTATATATACATTGGCGAAATGTCCCTTATTGTCGCATAGAAAACAAACTTTTGTTTGTTTTGCGTTGCTTGATTTTTTACTTACTATCGTTGAGAAATTTTGTGTGGAGTGTACTAATATACAATTTTACAGGTATACTGTATACGTTACACATACATCTGTAACACAGCCCCAGAAGGTGTTATTTAGTTCTTCAAGTGGATTTGATTTCCCCAACAACTGAACATTTCATAGCTCACTTATAAAATGTTGTTGTACATGTACAACCATTGTGGATGCTTAATAAGGTGATTCACACTTCTTACAAGTTTTTTATTCGCTTGATAAATCGATTTTGCTTTCCAATAGCTCCAGAGGACGGGTGCAAATAATTTGTCAGTCTTATAAGCATATCATAGAGTTTATCTTCTAGATATTATATTATTATAGATATTATACATACTTTTTCAATTAACATAACACAACATAACAAAACATTATACATATTACATTTTCAAATGATGTATAGTATTACCAGATACGAGCTCTGTAGCGCTTTGTACATAGCCGGAAAATTCAAAAGACAAAAAGGCAAGGACAACTTTATATCATATATTTATATTTGTATAATGATATTTCATTTCAATATTAAGAATACTTTGTCAAACTATCGTATTTAGTTATAGCAATGGCTCCTGAGTAATCCTCCTCTAAAAATATATATTTATTAAATTGAACGTAATTACTGTATAGGTATAAAAGTTCGTTACAGCATCTCGTTTCCTATATTCACATAAAAAATATTTCTATATTAATTATAAAATTCTTACCCAAATACATATGTATGTTATCACCTGCACAATTTGCATCTTCCACGCAATCAATTTTTTTTTTCAAATTTAAGTCTCTATTTCAAATACATCCTTAAACTATTTAAATAATTCTTACTAAATGCAATATTTGTTCTCAGGCTAGTACTAACGTATAGTAGATATCTTAACAAAATCCTTTATTTTAATATTTTCATCAATCTGATCTGCCTGTTCACGATTAAACTAACTTTCGTTTGGAGAACTTGAATTTGGTTGGTTTGTCAAGCATTTCTCTAATTGAAAATTGAAATATGAAATTACATCAGTCGAAGTATTATATGTCGGAGGCATCCACTTTTTTCCCATTTCCTTGTCAATTTTCGAATACCATCTGCAAAAGATATTCCCCATTTTATTATAAATTAAATCACTGTCTGGTTCATTAATCTAAAGTCCTAGGCGTTTTATAAGAGGAATCAATATTTTCGTCATAGAACCTTTTTTAAGTTTAGGACATACATCTGTATATGTTTCGAATTCGTTTTGTGAAGCGTTGAGTGTACTTCAGAATATGTATTAATTCAATACTTATTTTACTTTTTTGTGCAACAAGCTTAATATTCATACATTTTAACTTCGCTTCTATAAAAAGAAGATTTGAATCTATACTGCATAGTGCTTCGACTGCTTTTGTAATTGGTGACATGACATCAATGATTTCAGAAATTAATAGTCCTCTCCGGAAGAGAATATGTTTGATATTGAATCAATTAATGCTTTTTGGACACAATAATTAATTGGTAAAACCTTCGACGGAATTAGTAAACTATTCCTTCGATCTATGACATCCAATTGCAAATCGAATTCCTTTCCAAATTGAAGTTTTATATATATTTATAAGTATTGATCACGTTTTGTTGGAGATCTTCTGGAAATTTTTATGATACTTCTAATTTTTGTTACCAATGAGGAATTTGCATAATTTAAATTTGTTTCAGTGTAAACAGATCCAAACTCTAGGACGACACCATCATTTGTAAAGTATTTTCTTCTTCAGCATCAACAGTCATATATAAAAATAATTTCATTTTCATTTCATTTCATTCATTATTTTCAAGTTTTCCAAACATTTTTCCGTTATGTGTACATATGTCCTACATGTATGTACATATGTTATATCCTCAAGTTGAAGTGTGTCGAGTGTTTAACTAAATCGGTTGCCTTTCGATTTTAAATCTGATATGTCTTTTTTAACTTCTAATCTTAACTTCTTGCTGTAAACAGGGATCATAGATTTTATTGTTCCAGCTGATTTGGGTAGATAACTTTATCATCTTGCTTATAGTCCTTTTCCTCACCTGTGCATGTAACATATCACTCAATAAGTCTCGGGACTGATATAAAGGAGGCGCGACTAACAAAACATCTATATTATTGTAAGGAAGTACAAACATTCAAGTGATACCTGTCAAATTTTCATGACAATCTAACAATTCGACACCTTTTTTATATAACGATTTATCTTTCGCATCAAAATTTCAAGCCATTGCTGAGCTTGCACAATATTCTTTCCAATCATAGGCAGTGTTTAATCAACACACGAAATATTTTTTTCCATTGTTTAAAAAATCGCAAAAGTAGCGTGACTTGAAGCACTGTAACTAGTAACTTAAAAATAAGATTGTAATGACAGGTATAATTTGAATGTTTGTACTTCCTAAAAATAATATGGATTTTTCGTTAGTTGCGCTCCCTACCGGGAGTTATTGAGTGATGTATTAGATATTTTTAAGAACAAAACGTAAGTGCAAAAAACATCTTGGATACAAATATATCATAGTTTTTAAACTCTAGGATTACTAAATTTGCTAACATATGTTAATTATTGCACAAGGACTGAACTAAAAACTTTGATTCGCAATTTATGTTTAATAATAATAATAATTGTTGGCGCGACAGTCCACAGGGGGACCAGGGCCTAGCTTGCTATCAACTACTCGTGTTGTGCTGTTATGTTTACGTATTGAAAAAAACACTCCGCACTAGACTAACAGCATTAAGCTACATTGGACGGAATATCATTTTCTTGGATATGGAAAATTCCCCGAATCAAGCTTCCATGTAACGTTTTCAACTACCGCTCATATTCCAATGCCGAAAATATCAGTATTTTTAAGGTGAATACCGGTATTAATACTAGCGAAACTTTGGACGGTATTCCGGTTTTCGGTGTTCTGGTATCCTCCTAGTCCTCTGTGTTCGACTCAATCACATTGAGAAATTCTTCGATTTCTTTATATGACCTGAACCGATGACGCTTGATCAGGCGCAAGTCGCTATACAGCCCATAGATTTCGTTATCTCACACAAAACCTTTCTCTCGAAAAGACTAAGGGCTCCCTCATCCGCCTCTGGGAACACACCTATTATTTTACTGTACTTCGAACTGAGGTAAACCGGTGTATCTTAAAGTTCAGAAATGTTATCTGAACTAAATTTATCGAGGCGAGATCGATACCATTTTTAACTTCTACACACAGAAACTGAATTACTACGGGTGTACATACAAACACCAGTTAAGACTGTCATTTCAAAACAACCCTTACCCTTTGTATGGTTTTGTTGCTTGACAACAACGATTCAGAAACCACAAAACAATTTTTGAGCAACTAAAGATTTGGTTAATAGTCGTGTATTTGGCTTTAATACTCCCCGGATTAATGTTACAAATATTAAGACTTCGCTTCACTTCACACATTGCATCCAGAACAATCCGTATGCTATCAGGATGGTTCCCGCTTATATCTTATAAAATAAATATAGACATTTACGAGGGGCGTTCAATATTTTCTCGGTATCTATATGAGGGAAAATGCGAATTCAATTTTAATTATTTTTTTTTTTTTTTCTTATTTTTCAATACAATCTCCTTTAGGCAGTTAGGTAGGTAAAGGTGGCTGATGAATGCACTTATTCCCAATACAGGACCATTGTGCTACCACACCATGTGGGAAGAACCTAAAACCAGCTGGAGCCGATAATAAAGTTTAAAATGTCGGCGGGAGGGGTTTTATTGAGATCATGTAGGCCGTTGAGGAAATAGCTCCCAAAGTGCTTGTGTCTGAGGCGCGAGAGCGCCGGGCATGTGCATAACAGGTGTATGAGAGTTTCTGATTCTTCCTCATCCCTGCAGCTTGTGCAAAAATCGTTTGAGGGAGCCCCTAGCCTGCTAGCATGCTCACCGATTAGACAGTGCCCGGATATGGCTCCCATGACCAAGCTCATGTCTGATCTTTTGAGCGATAGTAGCAGTCTGGAGCGTTTGGGTTCAAGAGAGGGCCACACCTCCTTGGAGACGTGACAAAGGTTATGGTTAGACCACCTTTGATTAGTCTGATGGATCGCGTTCAAATGCAGTACTAACTTGCATGTGGCGAGGGGGATACCAAGGTGTTCGTGTTCCTGAAGTAGTGGTTGCGTTGTGGCAAGCCTGGCCAATTCGTCTGCTTGACAGTTGCCCCTAATGTCTCTGTGACACAGGCGTATGTTGAATTGCTCAGCCATCTCATCTAAGGATGTGCGGCAGTTCATGACCGTCTTGGAGTTTGTTGAGACAGATTTCAGGGCCCTGAGTTCTGTCTGACTATCCGTAAGAATAAGGATATCAGCTGAGGATATACTATATCCTGGTATATACTATACCCATTACTTCAGCTTGAAACACGCTACAGTGGTTGGGAAGTCTGAATTTTAGACTAAGGTTCAGATCCTCAGAGTAGACTCCGCAACCAATGCCTTCATTTGTTTTTGATCCACCGGTGTAGATGCACGTAGCGTCAGTAACCCATTATGGGTTAGCCGACCACGCGTCTGCATCTGATGGGGTGGTTCTTAGAGCACCACAGATACATATGGAGGCCAGTCGCTGGACTTTTCTGATAGTGTTATAGTGGGAGGCAGTGTCTAGTGCAGGCCACCAAACTGCAACGCTATATAGTAGAATAGGGCGCACCACAGTCGTGTAGATCCAGGCCATCATATGCGGTTGGATACCCCATCTAGATCCAATAGCCCTTCTGCACATGTAGAGTGCAGTCGTGACTTTGCGGGACAGCTCGGCAATATTTGCCTTCCAATCTCCCCTAACATCGTAAGCTTTTTTAAAACTTTAAAAATACCCTTTAAACAAAATATCCATTTTTTGCCGACTTGAGTTCTTCATCATCCGAATATCTTTTTCCACGAAAAAATTTTTTCAAATCAGGAAACAGGAAATAATCACTAGGGGCAAGGTCTGGACTATAGCTTTGGAAACTCGCGCCGTGTGAACAGAACCGTTGTCATCAAGAAGCAACACACCCGCCGCGAGTTTACTCCGTCTTTTCTTTTTAATTTCCTTTCGCAAATTACGCAAAGTGGAAACGTAGGATGTGGAGTTAATGGTTTTACCCTTTTTTGTACCTTTTTCATGCCACTGCATGGACTTTTGTTTGCCTCAGGGCCATAGTGGTGAGCCCATGCTTCGTTCCCAGTAACAATTCGATCCATAACAACGTCCGCGTTCTCATTTCACATTTCCAAAAGCTCTCTACAGCATGCGTTTCTCCCTTTTTTTTTGAGGCGCTATGAGTATTCGTGGCACCCACTTTGCACTGACATTTGAAAGGTTAAGTTGGTCATGAAGAATGGTACCAGTTGAAAGATTGGTGATCTCTGCCATCATTTTCACCTCAAGAACAAGTTTTTCGACTTCTTTGATGCTTTCGACCGTACAAGCAGTAGCCGGGGCGCCGGATTGGGGGTCGTCTGCTCTCTCTGCCTCTCTGGAACTCACTTGACAACTTTTGCACAGTTGGCAATTAAGTTGCGGGACCCTGTTAAACAGCCACCATCTCTTCGGGAATGGTTTTTTGACTTTTTCCTTGCTTAGTGAGAAATTTAATTACAGCGCATTCGGGTTTTTACTCTTAAACGAGCCGGTCGTGTTTTCCCTCGTTTATCTG
Source organism: Eristalinus aeneus (assembly GCA_955652365.1). Lineage (NCBI taxonomy): Eukaryota > Metazoa > Arthropoda > Insecta > Diptera > Syrphidae > Eristalinus > Eristalinus aeneus. Next base: position 44,575,667 of record OY019130.1, read on the forward strand.
AAATTCCTTCTTGTTAAAACATAAACATTACTAAGCGCGGTTTAAGTACGTTAGAGGACCCTTTATTCTCAAGTAATAAATATAGGAGAACGAATACTCCTAAAATGTCGCGGAGTGAAAATTCATTCAGTCTTCTGGATTCTCATCCTGACACAGACAATGAAGACGACATGAGTGTTCGCCCCATCAAAATTCGTCACAAATCCAGTGAATATAAACACCAAATGCTTAAAGACCTCATTATAAATAATTGTTTTATAAAAAAATTTCAATAGGAATAAAACTGTTTTGTGAATCAATTGATTCTTACCACGCAGTGTTAAGTCTTTGTCTCTTACGATCTCAAAAGCGAAAGGTCGTTTCAAATTACTCTTTTCGGTCTGGATAAAATTACTTAGATTCTCTCAAAAGAGAACTTATTTCTCTCGCTCTTAAGTATAAAGACATTGAAATGATTAAAAAAAACACCAAAAATTAATTGACTAAATATATATTGTACTTTTTGAAAATGGATCCGTTCGTTTGGCAAATCTAAATAAAAATGTGAAAACTTTATTTCGTACACAAGTGAGGTGGGAATTCCACCGAAGCCCAAAAAATAAATTGACCCATAAATGACTGCCAAATGTTTGAACATGGGAAAAATACTTCAACGTGAAAACATGTTGCGAAAATTGCGCGGGAAATCACAAAACGCATACATTCACTTTTAGCTCCATCTCAAAATGTGCAACTTGCGGTAAACACAAATCCACTGATTTCTCTTGCGATAGTCGTGGAAAACATTTGCAAATCAGAGAAAATTCTTCACCCAAATCGAAGCGTCCTCGTGTTTTGTTTTGCTCTACTTCATCAACTCAAGCCCAAAAATCCACCAAGAGCTTCAACTTCAACAGTGATTTCCCTTTACTTCCAAAGACTCGACATCAGCAAATGACATCTCAGCCTGCAAAAGCTTCCTATGGTATTCGACCAGTGCAGTTCTCCAAGGCTCTTCAGCTTTTCATTTCGCAGTTGTTCATAAAAATAGCAGTGTTTAGAATTATGCTGTGCCTAGACAACAGAAAACAATGAAACAATATGAAATCATTATGATTTACAGCTTATCATTAGTACTTTGTAGCAAAGCCTTTGTTTTTCATAACTGCGCTGCATCTTCGTGGCATTGAGTCCACCAGACTCCGACATCTTTCAATTGGTATAGCTTCCTATGAGTCTCGCACTACCTCCCACAATTCCTTGGTGTTTTTTAGTTTGGCCTCATGGACAGAATTTTTAACATCACCCCACAAGCTCTCAATGGAGTTTAGATCAACGGATTGTGCTGACCACTCCATAACGGTTATTCTTTTTTCATCAAACCAAGATTTTGCCCGTTTTGAAGTATGTTTTGGGTCATTATCTTGTTGATAAACAAGCAGCATGATCTCTTCTAGAATTTTAACGTACTCAGCACCGTCCATTATACCATTGAAAGGATATATAGACCCAACCCCAATATATGAGAAAAAATAGAAGAAACAGGCCTAAATCATCAGTTTTGCTCCTCCGTGCTTAACAGTTTTAACTGTATAACGAAGACTATTTTCTTCATTCTTTGGTCTTCTTACATATTCCCGACGACCCGTGGACGAAAATAAGACTATTTTGCATCCATTTCTTTCTCCATTTCTCCTTAGGCCAATCTTTGTGAAAATTTGCGAATGCCAATCTTTTTCACACATGCTTTTTTGTCAAAAGCGGTACTTTTTGCGGGCTTCGAGCTGGTAGTTTAACCTCTAGAAGACGTGTTCTAACCGTCACAGCTTATTGAAGGGTTCTCCTTTGCCATGTTGGTAATTTTTAGTTCGCTTAGCCGTCACTCTTTTTGGACCCCGTGTTTCGGGTTAAGCTTTTCAGTTTAGCGCATTGCTGACCATTTTCGCTGTTTATCCTTTGATTTTCAGGATTGAATCATATGTTTTTCCCTCCGAACGCAATTTTTTGATCAAATTCCGCATATCTTCGGTACAATGTTTTGATCGACCAATATTTCTAACAAACAACAATTTCTTAAACACTTTATGGTAAAACCAAAAAACACTACTATTTTTATGAACAGACTTCAATCAACAGATTTCAATGAATGAATGAAAAAGGGAGAAAGTAAGCCTTTATTTTTTATTTCTGGTATGGTATCTTAGTTACCGGGAAATACAATAAAACCGGATATACATTTGGAAAAAGGATCTTCTTGGAAATATGTTGCTCATTATCTATGTCGTATAACTACTGCTATTTTTATGAACACAACTATACGTTTGTTGTGTGAAACTAGGTTTAGTAACAAAGTAAAATTTTCATGTCATGCGTATGTCACGATGGCTTTTCCTTTTTTAATTCCGCCTGCTTCAGAAATAACCTCACACCCCCTTTTTTTTTGAAATAATACCGAATGAATTTATTTCATTTGACATATCGGATGCAATGACATTTCGACACATTTAGTACTGCCCTTAAGTTGGGGTATGTATATATATGTATATATGAGATTCTCCGCTCGGTTTAGGAACTGCCTCCACAAGCACAAGTGTACCCTCGCTGTATGTTGTCGGTGGTTTATGCTTCTTGTCGAATCGTAACTTTCATTCTTCACGTTTCCGAGAAATTCGTTCAGCTGCAAGCTCACGTTTTTCACCAACTGGTTGGTCATCATTTACATCATGAACGGCTTGAACAAATTCGTTAGTAATAATGTCCTTTAATTTAAAATCAAATACTAGCTCAGCTGGACAAAGCCCTGTCGTTGTGTTGCATTGTGTGTTGATCACCCACTGTAGATTCCTCATCTCCAAATCCCAATCACGCTCATCTTTGTTCGAAGTTCGCAGAAACTGAAGGATCGACTGATTAATACGCTCAATTTGTCCATTCGCCCTAGGAGTGCGCACTGCTGTTTTTATATGGCGGATATAATTTTCTTCGCAATAGTCTTCAAACTCTCTTTACGAGAACGCCGTACCACGATCGCTAATTAAAATGTCTGGCAAACCAAAAAAAGAAGTGAGTTCATTAAGAGCTTCAACTACCGGTCTTGTCTTCGTATTCCGCACTGCCTTTACCACCACGTATTTAGTGAATGCATCTGCAATTCCCAGTACATGAGTCTTCCCTCGACGACTTTTCGGAAACGCACCGAGATGATCAATGTGAAGCGTACGGAAGGGGATAGGGTTGACACCGTAGACATGCATTTGTCCCTCAGATGCTCCTGATGATCGCTTGTTGTAACAACATTGCACACACGCAGCAATGTATGACTTAACATGATTCCGCATTCGCCGGAACCAAAGCGTGTTGCTGATGCGCTGTATAACTTTGTCGATGCCGTGATGACCCATATCATCATGAAAATGTTTGACTACTCGCCAACGTACACCCGACGGCACAACCAGTTTAGGTCCAGCTCTGGTTTTCTTGAATAGTCGCCCATCCTTCATGATAAAGTCCTTTTTGAATGTTCGCTCTTCCCTCTGCAACGCACCCATAATTTCAACGAGTCTACGATCTTGACGCTGCATACAACCAATCCAGTCATCGTTCTGAATTCCAACTCTCAACACATTCATCGCCACAGTTGAAATCTCGCGGGCAGGTGCAACAGGAGCGCGGCTAAGAGCATCGACATGCATCATACGACTTCCACTGCGATGCACCACTGCGAAGTCAAACTCCTGTAAACGCAACCACCATCTGGCTACTCTCGGTATGAGCAACTTCGTTTCCTTCACTGCACTGACAGCTGAGCAGTCAGTAACCACTGTAAATCTTCTGTCAAGTAAGTACATCCTAAATCGTTCGAGCGTTGCGACTATGGCGAGAACCTCTAACTCATAGCTAGCATACTTTGATTCCGCTGATGTACACGTCTTGCTGAAGTAGAACACGGGTTTCCATTCGTTTTCTTTGTCTATCGATTGGAATAATATTCCCGCAAGTCCAACAGAACTTGCATCAGTGTGCACCTCATGTTGTCTGTTGATATCAAACACTTCCAGCACAGGTTCATTGCACAAAATTTTCTTCAACGTGTCGAACGCTGTCGCCTGCGGTTGCTCCCATCGGAAAGGTGCATTTTGTCGGTCCTTTTTTAGCGGCTCTGTCAACGGCTTGGCGATAATAGAGAAATGTTCCACGAATTTCCGAAAGAAGCTTGCGAGTCCAATGAACCTTCTCACTTCGTTAATGTTCGTTTGTTGAGAAAAATCTTCAATTGCAGCCGTCTTCTTTTCGCCTGGTGAGAGTCCATTCTCAGTGAGACGATGCCCCAAGAAAGAGATTTCGTTTGTGAGGAGCACACATTTGCTTAGTCTCAACGTCATACCTGCCTGTCGCACTTGTTGCGTGAAATCTGAAAGAACTGCTATCCCTTCCTTCGCTGAGTTCGACGGTATGATGACCTCATTCACGTAGCTAAAAATCTTTCCCTTCAATGGCGCTACTAATTTGGCGATTGCATCATGAAAAACACAGGGAGCGTTGACGATCCCGAACGGCATGCGATTAAATTCATAACGACCACTATCTGTTATGAACGCTGTGAATTTTTACATTTTTCCTCAATCGGTATTTGGCAATACCCCGACATGAAATCTAATACAGTGAACATTTTTTGACCGGCTGCAGAAACGATGATATCTTCTACCGTGGGTATGGTATTTTTACGGTCACCGAATTAAGTGCTCGGAAGTCTATGCACATCCGATCCTCACCAGATGATTTTTTTAACCAGGACTATGGGTGAAGAATACGGTGATTCGCTCTGCCATATGACTCCGCAATCGAGTAACTCTGCTATGATTTTGCTGACGACTTCCCTCTTGGCGAAGGGTATGCGGTATGCATTCCTGGAAATTGGTGTCTCTGACGTGAGAGTGATCTTCATTTTTGTATTTGTGCACTCTCCCAGCCTATTGAGAGTTTCACCGAAACAGTCTGCGAACGTGTTGATTACTTGGAGAACGTTGTTCCGCGTGTTGACTTGTAAATTGTTGCCGAGTTTGATGTTGTCATCTGTGTATACTTCGAGGTGGCATGCCTCCTTTCTCGCAACTAGTTGGAAATTGTTGTCGTTCAACATGTCGTTTCCCATTATGATGGTATAAGGGAGAACTTCGTCATCAACAACGAACAGACGGTGTTCGAACTGTCGATTATCCATGGAAATGTTTGCGTGTATACAGCTGTAACCAGTCCATGTGCCCCCACCAAATCCGTTGAGTTTGAATACGCCGCAATCGATGATCGATCCAATATTATTTGCCACACTCTGTTGGATTAGAGACTTGTCGCTGCCTGTGTCGATGAATGCGATGACGTTATGACCGTTAACTTGGATGTATTTTGTTCTGTTGTTACCTAGTTCTGCGTTTGATGCCATGCGAAGGACGTTATTTCCTGGAGCATTGGATGTCGTTCTGTTCTTTTCAGGACAAAATTTGTCGCTGTGTCCTGTTCGGCGGCATATCGTGCAGCGCTGTATCCGCTGTGGTTGTGAACAGTTAATGGAGATGTGTCCCGTCTGATCGCAGTTAAAACATTTCACAGGTTTTACGTTGTTCGCAGGGGTTGAAGCTCGCTGAGGTTCTGTGTTGAAATTTCTGATCATTGAAGTTGACGTTGGACGATTAGCGATGAACCTATCAATGGCATTCCGGAATTCGTTTAGCGTGATGAAGTGTGAGCTCGCCAAAGCAGATTGCAGTTCCGTGTTCTTCATCCCTTTACGTATATACGTAATTATTGCTGAGTCAGACAGTCTGTGCTTTTGTCCCAATACTCGCATTCTAAAGAAATAGTCGGTTGGTGATTCTGATGGTTTTCGTGTGCTTCCAACCATTGCAAAATGTATGTCGGCTTCACTCAATGTCTTGCCGAAATCTTCCAAGTTTTTATAGAACCTAAAAGAGCTTGATTGACATACGAATAAAACGCTCCGCCCTTTGAAAGCGTTACACGTGTTATTCTGCAAGTGAAAGTGAATTTTCCGAACATTTCTCAAAAGCGTAGTAGAAGTTCTACGGGGGATGACGAGTCCATCCACCCATTTGTTAAAAAAATTAATATTAGAAAAGACACTAGTGCATCTTTCAAAATGGACGAACCAAACTATAGGAATCGTTTCAAACCCTTACAAACTCTCTCGGATAACACTAATGTTAATGATAGTGAAACCCTTCAAAACGTAAAAAAAGACCCTATTCCTCCGATTATAGTTTTAAAAGCTAAAAGTGAATCGTTAAAACTCCTATTAGAAGAACTTCGTGTAGAAGATTACTTAATTAAAATCATTTCTCTTGGCCACAAAATCATGTGTCAGTCTTTCGAATCATACGAAACTGTATTGAGTGAATTAAAAAAGAAATCGTTCGAGTTTTTCACTCACGCGAGAAAAGTGAACAGACCGTTTAAAGTAGTTTTGTCTGGATTACATTCTTGCAATCATGTGGCTGTTAAAAATGAACTAATTGCGCAGGGAATCAAGTGTATAGACGTGAAGCCTATTACTATTAAAAACAATCCTAGCGCTAATTATACAATTTACGTGGTGTACATTGAACGCGGCACTATTAAAATCAGTGAACTACGATCTAAACACAATTTCATTTTCAAAATTTTAGTAAAATGGGAATTTAAAAAGCACCAACCCAACAAGATAACACAATGTCACAATTGCCAAATGTTTGGTCATGGTGAAATGCACTGCCAAATCAAAAGTTTCTGTGCCATGTGTTCAGGAAACCATAAATCGACCGCGTGTACGCAAACAAACACCTTTAAGTGTGCTAACTGCAGTGGATCGCATAAGTCAACTGACCCGTCGTGCCCTAGCAGATTACAATTTGTGCAAATTCGGCAGAAGCAGTCTAAGAGAAATTTTCTTTCCTCTTCTCCTCAACCACACCAGAAAAGCAACAATCATGTAAATTTCATTACTAAAGACTTTCCACCATTGCGCCAGCCGACGAACGCTTCTACCTCTCAGCGTTACTCAGTGAGTAAAACCAACACTTGCACTGAACCTCCCATACTAAGAATGAGCACCAGTCAACATACCACCAATGACAACTCACTATCCTCTTTGGAGGAGATCTCTTCTTTGCTAAATGATGTTCTCTCAAAACTTAGTTCTTGTCGCTCAAAACTGGAGCAATTTAATGTAATAACAACTCTTGCAGTTAAGTATGTCTATGCCCAACATGATAAGTAATAATTTCTCTTCTTCCATAAATCATCCTAAAATTATAACTTGGAATGCGAGAGGCATTCAAAATAAAGCTCATGAACTCTTTGACTATTTACTACGAGAAAAGATCGACATTGCTCTTATAACAGAGACCTGGTTGAAAGATGGAAATAATTTGTCTCACCCGCACTATGCTTGCTTTAGGCTTGATAGGATGCATGCTATTAGAGGAGGTGTTGCCGTTGTAATTAATAAAAAATTAACTTTTTCTGTGTTACCAGCTCTAAGACTTGAAGTAATAGAATCCATAGGCATTGAACTGATTTTACAAGATTCTACTAAACTTAACGTTTTCTCTGTATATTTCCCTGGTGGAAACAGTAATTTTGATAAAAAGCTTAAGTTTAAAAGTGACTTTTTGAAGCTTATTCGTACGAATTCTAGCTTTATATTAGGGGGCGATTTAAATTGCAGGCACCGAATGTGGGGATGTTTACGAGCTAACTGCTGGGGTAACATCATTCATGATATTGTCGCTACAAGCAGAACTCTATCTATTCTTTTTCCACATAACCCTACTCACATTCCAAGCAACTCTGCACATAATCCTTCAACGCTAGATTTTTTTATTACTAACGACGAAAACCTTTTCTCTCAACCCACGACATTGAACGCTCTGAGCTCCGATCACTTACCAGTCTGTACGTTATTAAATAACTCAGCCATAAAACGAAATCTCAACACACATTACAATTTTGCTGCTGCTAATTGGATTAGATATCAAAACCTGGTATTGAAAAATCTTCAATTAAACCATCTTAATTTATCATCAGTAAACTCGCCTTTGCAGATTGATCCATTGGTAGAAAAGTTCGAAGCAACTATTAAGAATGCCGCTGAGTCTTCAATTCCTAAAAGTAATATATTCAGGACTCAGGCTCATCCCTTACCAGACCACATTTTAAGATTAATTAGAATGCGTAACAGCGTGCGAAGAAAATGGATTAGGTATAAGCTAAATCATTTTAAGGAAGACCTAAAGGTATTAAACAATGCAATTAAAATTTCCCTTCAAGCTTTTCGTAACAAGAATTGGGAATCATTATTAAGTGGTTTCAAAAAAGGTTCAAAACCTTTCTGGAAAATCACTAAAATTATTAAGAAACAAGGCTTAAACATTCCAACCCTTTCATTTCAAAACCAGCTTTACGTTACACCGCTAGAGAAAGCATCCATATTGGCAGATAATTTTTACCAAAACCATCTAAGCTCATGCCACCTCAGTGACGCTTCCACTGAATCCATAGTAGATAGCACGATAAGAAATTTAAATAACTCCAATTCTATCGCTACCGAAAGCTTTTTCGTTCGTCCGAAACAAGTGCTTGATTTAATAAAAATGTCAAAGTCCAATAAATCTACTGGTATTGACGGTATTGGAAACATTCTAATTAAAGCCCTACCGCGTAAAGGATTAGTCTACTTAACGTTTATTTTCAATTCCTGTCTTAAAAACTGTTATTTTCCTAAAAAATGGAAAACAGCTAAGATAATTTCTATTGCAAAGCCTGGTAAACCTAAGAATGATCCTAAAAGCTATCGACCTATAAGTCTTCTAAGCTCTTTAAGCAAGCTGTTTGAAAAAATAATAAAAAAATACCTAATCCTTCATATCGAACAATCGAATATATATCCAAAAGAACAATTTGGTTTTAGAGCTGACCATTCCACATGCCATCAAATAATGAGAATTAAACAACACGTTAAAAGTAGTTTAGATTTGAAACTCTCAACAGGATTGGTACTATTGGATATTGAAAAGGCTTTTGATTCTGTATGGCACAAAGGGCTTATATATAAGCTCATCCAATACTCTTTTCCGAAGTCTCTTATTAAAATTGTACAAAGTTTCTTGGATCAAAGGAAATTTATTGTTTTTGTTGGCCAAGCTCAGTCGTCATTATATATAACTAAATTCGGAGTACCCCAAGGTTCCGTTCTCGGTCCTATTCTGTTCAATATCGTTATGTCCGATATACCAATACCTACTGGAAACACTTTTCTTGCTTTGTTTGCTGATGATACAGCCCTGTTCTCATCCAACATCTTAGCTCAGGACACTATAATTTCGTTACAGAATTCACTTGACATTTTTCAAGACTTTTGCAGTAAATGGAAAATAAAGCTAAATGCTGACAAGTCTCAGGCTATGTGGTTCACTAGACGCAGAAAACATCAGTTTCTACCCCAATCAAACCTGCAATTGAACTCTATCAGTATTGAATGGTCTGAAAACTGCAAATACTTAGGAGTAACTTTTGACAGAAAACTTACTTTTGAAAAACATATTTCAAACACAGTACACAAAGTAAACCTCATGGTTAAGATACTCTACCCCTTTATCAGTCGAAAGTCAACGCTTAGTATTGAAAACAAATTATTAATTTTTAAAACCATCTTCCAACCAGTTCTAACTTATGCTTCACCTGTATGGGCAGATTGTGCCAGTACTCACATTAGGAAGCTACAAACTTGTCAAAACAAGGTACTAAAACTAATGTTGAACTTGCCTTGGCATTTCTCAACTGCAAGACTTCATGAAAGAGCTAATGTTGACACCATTTTATGTCTCATTCATAAATTAAAATACAACTTTCTTATTAAATGTACCCACTCTGAGAGCGAACTTATCCGCAATCTTCTGATCTAACTAGCCTTATCATAATGTTGGGTTTAGGTGCAATTTAGTTATAAGAATCTGTAGCTGTAAGACTTATAATAAGGGTTTTTGATTGTAGTTTTTTCCCTTACCTTCATTTTTCTTTTCTACTGTTATTATGTTATTATATTATCTGTATCCTCATAGTTGTAAAGAACTATTGTTCTATATCTCTAAAATACTGTATGCTAATATGTAAATACTTACGAGTTAAACTACAAATAAACTGAACTGAACTGAACTGAACTGGATGTCGTTCTGTTCTTTTCAGGACAAAATTTGTCGCTGTGTCCTGTTCGGCGGCATATCGTGCAGCGCTGTATCCGCTGTGGTTGTGAACAGTTAATGGAGATGTGTCCCGTCTGATCGCAGTTAAAACATTTCACAGGTTTTACGTTGTTCGCAGGGGTTGAAGCTCGCTGAGGTTCTGTGTTGAAATTTCTGATCATTGAAGTTGACGTTGGACGATTAGCGATGAACCTATCAATGGCATTCCGGAATTCGTTTAGCGTGATGAAGTGTGAGCTCGCCAAAGCAGATTGCAGTTCCGTGTTCTTCATCCCTTTACGTATATACGTAATTATTGCTGAGTCAGACAGTCTGTGCTTTTGTCCCAATACTCGCATTCTAAAGAAATAGTCGGTTGGTGATTCTGATGGTTTTCGTGTGCTTCCAACCATTGCAAAATGTATGTCGGCTTCACTCAATGTCTTGCCGAAATCTTCCAAGTTTTTATAGAACCTAAAAGAGCTTGATTGACATACGAATAAAACGCTCCGTTCATCCCAACCGTAGCCAATGATTAGTGCGTTGACTCGTTAAACATATTGTTCCGCAGTGGAGGAGAGCTGATCGGAGGGGTCATATTCTGGTACCAGTGAATGAATCTCGTGAACATTTGATAATGTCGGCTGTATATGATGCGATGAAAATGGTGTTGATAAAACAGTTGTCGCTGTTGCTTGTGATGTTGGCGTTAATGCTGGCGTCAGCGTTGGTGCTGTCGCTGGCGTTGTAGTTGGCGTTATCGTTGGCGTCGTGTGCGTTTCACTGGAATTTAAAGCAGTAGCCAATGTGGATAATTGCAGTTGCAAACTTTGTAACGCAGTCGTTAGATTGATGATGTCGCTTTGTACCGTCGTCATCTCCTCTTCTTCATCGTCGCAGAGAAAATATTTGTCGGGGACTTCGTCGTTTCCCAGAATTTTACGTACGCGCTCAATCAAATCCGCTTTCTTCCCGGTAATCGGCTGCTGTTTTTTTCTTGAAACTGCTTGTAGCTCCTTCACACGCAATTCTTCAATTTTTGTTGCGGACATTGTTCCGATTTTATGAATAATAGATTCGTTTTAGAAGTATCCCACTTCTGATTATTTGTCACAATGGCTTTTCCTATTTTAATTCCGCCTGCTTCAGAAATATCCTCAAACCCCCTTTTTTGAAATAATAACGAATGAATTTATTTCATTTGACATATCGGATACAATGACATTTCGATACATTTAGTACTGCCTTTAAGTTGGGATATGCCCGCATGGTGACACGTATAATTATGTTTGTTATAGACTTGACAAAATTAATAATACTGGTGGAGGTGTTTCCATCGTAGTCAAAAAAGGTATTGTTCACTCTTTACTTCCTAGAGTATAAATGCATTGGTTATTCAAAATATTGGCATTGAAGTGATATTCGAAAATGACTTCAAGTTAAAAATCATTTCGGTCTACTTCCCTGAAGGATCATCTAATAGTGCTAAAGGTCAATATTTGAAAACCGACTTAAGGCGATTGTTTAGCACTGATAATTTTTTCATTGAAGGGGGCCTCAATTGCAGACATCGCAATTCTGGCTGTTTTAAAAAATTTACTTGCATCACTTAATATCGCTATTCTCTACCCACCTAGTCCAAACTATATTCCTTCCGCTCACAGATTCACGCCTTCCACACTAGATTTCTATCTTACTAACAATTCCAATGTACTAACCGCACCTATTGTCGTCAATCACCCCCAGTTACTTGGGATAATGACCCATAACGTCCAATATCTTGATTTTGCCAAAGCAAACTGAGATGTGTTTCGTCATCACCTTTCATCTAATCTTAAAACTCGTACAACCAATTTAGAATCGATTATCAATTGCGAACAAGTTGATGATTCCATTAATTTCTTTGAGTCCAAAGTTAAAAATTGTGTACATGTTGCCGTTCCAAAAAAGTCAGAGTGCACTAGATCTGCTTTTCTTTCACGTTTCATATTATTATTAATAAAAAACAGGAATCGTTTCAGTCGAAAATGGCAAAAGTATCAATTGTACAAATGACTTCTTAGAAATGAATTTCCAAACTCATCTCATTCGCATAAAAATGGTTGAGTTTAAAAACAATAACTGGATTAGAAAGATCACTACAATTGATCCCAGCTCCAAGGCATTCTGGAATATCATCAAATTAATAAGGAAAAGACACAACCAGATTCCTAGTTTGGTTTCTGATAATTCTGTAGTGACACCAAGTGAAATACGGTTTCAAGAAGGGAATCTGAAGTTGATTCTGAAGTCTTTTAATTAAAGTCCGTTATTTCCGCCCGAAGAGGTCGTCACCTGTTATGATGTTGAACATGTTATTTCTTCGCTGAAAAATCCCCCGGTATTTATGGCATAAATAATATTACTATTAAAAATCTCCCCTTGTGTGCAGTAAAATTTCTCCAGCTATTTATAATGCTTGTTTCAAATTGAGTTACTTTCCCACAAAATGGAAAACAGCAAAAGTAATTGCATTGCTTAAGTCTGGAAAGGATCCCAGCAATCCACATTGTTACAGACCCAGCTTATGGGTCATAACGGATGTAGCACTCTACGGATGTAGTAAAATTTTCGAAAAACTTATAAAAATAAAATTAGACACCTTTCTAAGAAGTAGTCAACTCATCCCACAAGAGCAATTCGGTTTTCTAGAACGGCATAACACTTTACATCAAGTTTTAAGAATATGCTCGGAAATTAAAAGGAATTTAAATGAGAAAAGGTCGACGGGTCTAGTACTACCATACGTTGAAAAAGCGTACGACCCTGTTTGGCACAAGGTTTTAATTTACAAACTTATAAAATATGGTTGTCATGCATACCTCGCTAAAATTTTGCCAATCCATCTAAACGGTAGAACTTTCGCTGTTCTACTCAATGGTGTGACTTCTTTGAAAATTGTACCTGCTGGAGTTCCGCACGGCAAAAAAAAAACAAATGCTTTTGTTATTACAAATAAATTACAAAATAGACTTCATACTTTTTATGAATATTTCAAGCATTGGAAAATTAAAATCATCGCTGAGAAATGTCAATCGATCTTCTTTACTAGAAAAAAAAAAACGCCATGCCATTTCCCTCAACCAAACTAAAAATTAATATCTGTGTTATACCGTGGTCTAGTTCTGTCAACTACCTTGGTGTGTACTTGGACCCGAAACTAACCTTCGGTACACATATAAAGAATACATTGAATAAAGTGAATATTGCCATCAAAATATTGTATCCCTTAATAAATTGGAAATCAATGCTTAAGTGTCAAAACAAATTAATATTGTTTAGAACCATATTTCAAGCAATTATTACATATGGTTGCCCAGTGTGGGGTAACTGTGCAAAAACACACATCAAGAAGCTTTAAATAGGCCAAAACAAAATTCTCAAAATGATGCTGAATCTTTGTTGGGATTTCTCAACACTTGTTTCAAATGAAGCTGGTACACTTCAAATTGCCCGAAGAATTCAAATTCTTAATGAGAACTTTTTTCTAAAATATCGAGCAGTTGAAAATTCAATGGTAACTGAGCTTACACCACTTTAATTTGTTCTGTACCTTCTTCCTAACTTGAAAACTTTTCGAAGTAAATCATTTTCGGCACTGTTATTTTAACAAATATAATATAGTATATAAAAATAATAACAAATCCAAGCAATTATCAAGTCAGTTTCACTAATGTAAGCCTGTTCTTACATAAAAGATCATCCTCATCACCAAACTAATTCCGATTCAAAAGTTTTGCACTCGACGAGCGTTGTATTAGAGCTGTTTGCGATATAGTTAAATTGCATAGATCTGAAAAACACTTGTGAAACGATTCGCATCAACCAAACACTTTATCAGCACCTGACACAACTGATTGAAAAAACTGATAGAAGAGAAATAGAAGGCTAATTTTCTTCAAACCGAAAATATATTTAAATATACATATGTCATTTATTATTGGCTTATCACAGTTATATCTACATGCAAAGTAAATTAACCACTTTATGTACGCATATTAGAAGGTTAACCAAATTTAACTTTTTGGGAACGAACTGAAATTTTTTTGTAAAATTTAATCTTTTCCTCTATTAAGCGACAACCTAAAAATAGATGTCAACTATTAGAAAATTATTGTTTCTCAGGTTCCATATTTTTTAACATGACATCTTACAAGAATATTCTCAACACTGTTTTTGTATACTAGGCTTATATAGAAACAGCTAAAACGAAGAAACATATGGCTTAGTCATCCCGTTTTAACTTACATAGAGTAAGATAATATGTTACTAATAAGACCTGGTTTTCTTTTACAAACTGTTCAGTCATTCAAACTCTTCCTTTATATTCAGTGTAAAATTCTACAGGGCGGCGATATTTCACTACACTGTTACATTCAATAAATAAAGTTTTTTTTTAGTATTGACTGCCAGTTTTCATCCAGAAGCGGGTAACTTCCTGGATATTGGGACTGTGAGTGAACAGTGAACATTATATGAATAAACAGGAAAGAAAACAAATATATTGTTACACCTGAGCGTAGTTTATAAATTTTTAATCGAATAACCGACGCAGGCTGATTGTATTATGGGAATTTTAAATCAGTGTTACTCTTGTCAGCATTTATTCGATTACTTCCCCGTTGACAAAAAACACAAAAAATTGAATAAACTGTGAGCAGAAGATTTAAGACCAATAAAAACGAAGGATATTCTTTGTAACAGAATAAGGTTTATTCTCACTACTTATTGTTTGGAACTCAGGTGTGCAATTCGCATTCACCAGTACTTTAAGTCTATTTTTGCTTATCTCAGCGTCTGGTTTTTTGTTTTACACTGCTGCCTGTGGGGACGGCGGCTGTTCATCGTAACAGCTTCCCCCTTAGAGAGTTTATGGGTATTTAACCCTTAAACTTGGCTCAACTCGTTGCATGATAAAGGTTTCAGATGTGGTCGGAGATGCGCTTCTTATGCTTGGCGTTTCACTTCTTTGTTGCTTACTGTTGCGGTTAAAACATTTATGAAAAATTGTGAATGTTGCCTTTCCTCCACTTCTGCATCCTTGCTTCCAGACGAAGAAAAATATTAATACGAGCATAATTGTCCCGATATATCCAACTTAGAGTCCTATTCCTTTCTCAGGTATTGGATCCAAAGCGTGTTCCCAACAAAGTTTTTGGTTTTGGATGACTACGGCCAATTTATTTAATTCTTCAGCATCTCTCACCTTAATTTTATTAAACATCTTAGTATCTTATATCTCTTCTTCTAGTTTGACATTTATGCAACAATCTTCAAGGTTATCTGTGGTAATTGTGTCTTTTACAGAAATTGACTTTCCTTGGCTTAATGTTCTAATACTAGTTTCCAGGGTTTCAAAAATACAATTTTCTTTTACAGTTATAATTCCAACATTTTCAAGTATTACATCGTCATTATTTTTACTACAGTTACAATGGTAATTAATTTTCTTTGTTACTACAAATATAAACACATTTTCCTCAATTTTATGGAACATTTCGATTCTTTGATTTACAGTTTTCAAAATACAATTTGTTGCTTAATTCCTTAGAACAATGTTAATTTCACAATTTTTAAAATCTAGTGTTGTCTTGAGTAATTGGGGTTTACACATAAACGTTTCATCTATTTCCTTACAATCGTTAACATTTTTTTAAATTTATTTGTTACTTCAATTAAACTAATTCAACTAATTTTGGTACATTTCGTATATATATTTTGGTATTTCGTATAAATCAAAATGTTCTTGTCTTATAATAGAGACTAAAAGAAGTATAATAATTTCCTTATCCTTAACATATGCTTTTAAATCAATTTCTTTCATAATTTTGGCATAATTTTCTAGTACTGGTTCGAACATAAGAAAATCATTATTGCTTAAATTTTTAAGTTCTTCAAGCAATTGCAGAGGTTGAATTACTCTGTGGTGATGTACACCGTTCTGAATAAACAATAGACTATCTAAAACCTGTTCTATTTCGATTTCTAATAACAAGATTTTGTGATTTGCTCTTCTTGTGACCTGATTGAGATATTACCGTACTAACCTTTCTTCATTTTTTATTTTATTTATTTGATTGATTATCTCGTTGATCTTATTCGCTGTGCTATTTTGAATGTTTGCTACATCAATTACTTGTATACGTAGTTTACTCATTATTCTAACATTTTCTTCCATAACGTTCTTTATTCTAACTTCGTTAACCTTTATTGTGTTAACAGCTTTTTCATAATAACTTGCGCCCTGGCCATCCATTGTTTCGAAAAGTGTTTTAAGTCCTGAACCTATAAAGTTTGCCAACCTCTACGAATCCTTGTTTTCCTACCCATGGCGTTATAAATTATGTCGATTTTATGTTGCAATTTTACCAAATTATCTCTCACTGTTGAGAGATAAAGTTTGCAGTCGGCTAAATTACTTAAACATGCCGCGTCTGTGGTTTCTAAGTATCCTTAGGCTTCCTTCTAATTCTCCTACATTAATTTTATTAACTTATGTTACTGTGCTACTTCTTTCTCTTACTTGGTAAAGTCCATTATTTTCACCGAGTTTTGTTATTACGACGTTTTCACACTTTGCAGTGTTTCAGCTTGTAATTCTGAAAAATAATGTCTATTATTAGCCTATTTAAGTTTTTTATTGAATACTTTAACTATAACATAGTTACTACTAACATCTAAAATCGTATATGGTCCTTTAAATCTCGTTTCTAATTTTCCTTTGACAACATTCCTTACACAAATTTTCTGTAAAACTTGATACGCAGCTTTATTCATTACGCTTTGATCGTATCTTGTCTTGGATTTTTGTTTAGATTTTAATATTCTTTCTTTTGCTTTACTACTTATTTCTGCCAGATTGGTGCTAAGTTGGTCAAAATAATCAAACATTGTTTTTTCATTCAAGTTTTCCATTTCGCTTGGCTGATTTACGCGTTTGCTGTATAAAATTTGGAATACATTGTAATGCTTTGACAATGACCTGCATTTCCTTTGATTTTAAAAGTATAAATTTACTAAATTTGGAAAGATCATCTTGAATAGTGAGACCACATTTATATCCCCCCTCAGTTTCTGTTAATGGTCCTATCAAGTCAGAGGTCGAAACCAATTTCATTGGGTTTCGAGTTGGTTTACGAAGAACTTTTTCATGCTGACACTGTTCACAATTCTTAACATAATTTTCCACATCTCTTTCCAAAAGAATTTGCCTTTTGTGCTTACATATGTTGCCTTTTGACCCTTGTGTCCACCTAAAAGGCCATTATGATTCTCTGACATAATTCGTGTTCTCTCTTCTAAGTCAAAGACTTCAATTCGTTTTTTATCGGAACCATTTATATTTTCTCTGTGGCCGCCGTGGCTTAGTGGATAGAGTGCGGCGCTCACACACCGAAGGGTGTAGGTTCGATTCCCAACTCAACACCAATTTTTCGTATTTTCAACGGCACCACCTCTTTCAAGCTGCTGACAACACTCAAAGAGTAATAACTGTCTAAGAAAGCTTCTCAAATTTTGCCGCTCGGAGTCGGCAAAAAACTGTAGGTCCCTTCTACTCGTGAGAGAACAGTAGCGCGCACAAAACGAGCAGTTGATGAGCAAGCTAGGCCCTGATCCCCCTTTGGACTGTAGCGCCAACAATTATTATTAATTATTAATGTTTTCTGAGATTTCCTCTATCTCTTCTACATTTTCCTGATTGTTTGTATTTCTTTTTTCGTCCGCGATATTTCTCATCATTTCATCTATTATTTCGTCTAACTCTTCAAAATTCTCTATTTCTTGATTGTTACTTTCTCAATTATTGGAAACTTTTTTTTGTTGCAGCATTCTAATATTTCGAAATAATTCGTCTGCTACCACATTTTTGTATTGTATTTCATACTCTCCATCTGACCAGTATAGACCCGGGATCTTTTGCATTAAAAACCCAAGTCAGTGGCCTATGATCCGTCTTTACAATAAATTTTCTTCCATATAAGTATGGTCGGAATTGTTTTGTGGCATACACTATGGCCAAGCACTCCTTTTCGGTCGTGCTACAGTTTTGACCGGCCTTATTCAATGTTCTGCTTGCATATTGAATGGGTAAATCCTTTGTCCCATGTTGTTGACTGAAAATAGCACCTATTCCCGTATCTGGTTTGTCCGTTGTGATTAAAAATTCCCTATTATAGTCCGGATATTGTAGGACTGGAAATTTGAAATTGCTTCCTTTAATTTTTCAAATGCTTCTTGTTGTTCATTTCCCCAATTAAATAGTACATCCCTTTGTAGGAACTTGTTTATAGGTTCTGTCATTCTACTAAAGTTTTGAACGAACTTACGATAATATCCAACAATTCCTAGGAATGATTTGATACCGTTTTGGTTTTTTGAGGGCTGCTTTCTATTTTATGATCAAGTTTTATACCTTGATCAGTTATTAGATGGCTCAAATACTGAACTTCTTTGCGAAGAAATTTGGATTTATCAGGTTGCTGTTTTAGATTAGCTGCCCTTATCTGATCAAGTACTTGAACCAACTTTTCATTATGTTCCACAAGGTTTTTCCTATATACTACCATATCGTCAATATAACCCTTTCAACACTGTGTTAATTAATCTCTGAAAACATGCCGGAGCATTCTTTAACCAGAAGGGCAATAGAGTGTACTCGAAGTGCCCGTACGGAGTTATGAAAGCCGTTCTTTCGATGTCGCTTCCTTCGACTGGTATCTGGTGGAATCCAGAGGTGAGATCGAGTGTGGAGAACTAACTGCTCTGATATTTCATTAATATTCGGAAGGGGGTAGTTATCGGCTATCGTCAACTCCAAAAGCTTACGATAATCAATTACCATCCTCCATTTTTTAATACCGCTAGCGTCCACCTTCTTTGGAACGATCCAAAGAGGGGAGCTGCATGGTGAATTACTATCGTTAATTATACCGTCTTCTTTTAATTTTTCGATTTGATTGCGCACCTCATCCTCATGTACTTTTGGGTACCTATAAGTTTTACGAAAACCGGAGAACACCCTTCCCTAGTCCTGATATGATGCTTTGTTGCATTTGTATGGGTTAACTTCTCATTTTTTGTGCTAAAAACGTCACTATATTTCTTGATTATGTCTAATACACTTTCCAATTCTTCTTTATTCATGTGCTCTGTTCGTACGTTTCCCGTTACTTCAATTCCCCTTTGCCTTTTAACTTCAAACTTTTCTAAATTCTTTTCTACAAGTCTCACCTGACTTATATCAAAGTCTTTGTCAGTTGTATTCATTATGGTAATCAAGCATTCTCCATTTTTATTTTAATAATATAATACTTCAGGCCAATTTCCTCATTTTTGTTTCTTATGATTCCCTCATTATAGTGGAATTACCGATTTCTTCAAAAACTGTTAAACTCCTAACGCTTGGCTCTTGTTTAAATTCTCTTTTGTGCGTAAGTGATCCTACCTGTCTGGCATCTGAATTATTAGAGCTTGTTCTTGGTTGATTTTGCCACACACGATCCTTCCTAGGTGCCCTGCACTTTCTAGCTATATGTCCCATTTGTCCGCAGTTGAAACTTTTAGTTCCTGCATAGTTAACTCTAGCTAAATTCTTGTTGGAATAGTCCCTATTAACATTTGTTCTAAACAAATTCAGACACTGCTCTTCTTCTTCTGCCAAACGACTTGCCTCCGCTAAATCTTTCGGTTTCTGGGTCACTAGGTATGAGGATAACCTCTCTAGTAGTCCGTTTATGAATACGCCTCACTCTTAATGTACTCCATCTGTCCTTGCTGATGTTCCTGTTTAACATCATGCAGTTTAGACTGCATTAACCTCCTTTCAAGAGTTTCAACTATCTGGGTATACAATGCAACAGATTCATTGCGCCATTGACGTATGCTAATTAATTCTCTATGTAACTGCAAACTACTATGAGGTTCGCTAAAGATTGCACTGAGTTAATTTTTTAGTGTCTCCCAATCTTTAATTTCTTTGTTTATTAACACTGTTGAGGCATTGCCTCTGATTCTGGATTTTATAAACTTAAAAAGGACAATTTTCTGAACTGTCGTTGCCAATTCCATGGCATCGTTGCATGCCTCAATAAAACTAAAAACTTCTCCACTGCTTGCTCTGTAACTGTTAAATCCCTTAGATTTAATAAAAGCACTTGATATCATAAATTCAGATTTAATTCATGTATTTTACTTAAGTTTACACACATGGAATTTTCTATTGAAAACCTAATACCAACCCAACTAAAGCGGAAGCAAAAAGGAAAAAAAACAGACCCTATTAGAAGTAAGTCATCGTGGTGACTCATTTCCTCTTCTTGAAGTTTGTGGTATTTGGGGTTGTGTTCATTAATACACAACAGTCCTCTCCCTTATTTTGTCTCTTAAGAATACATTAAACGATCCACTGGCTTCCTTACTCTCGTTCTTCTGCGAACCGTTGGTCCCACACTTGGCTCCTTTGGCACACTGCTAGGTTTCTCTTGATCTTGTTATTGAGTTACGACGTTTGTTATCAAAACATTCCCTTTTGGTGGCTCATTTTGATCCATCGACTTTTGTGGTTCCGCTTCTGGTTGGATGATGTTCGGCAGAATCGGTTCCAAATTTGGATGTGGAATATCATTTGGGTCTATGCTACGCTTCAACATCTGATCGACATGTCTTCGCCACGGTTTCCCATGTACGTTGATGTAATAATGGAGAGATCCATCGCGTTTGATAATTTTACCGAACTCCCATTTTTTGTCCTTGTTGTTGTAGTCCCTGACTTGCACCGTTTCGCCCGGATGGAAAACTGTGCCACATGGGTAAGGGGTAATATTCTTTTCCTTCATGGTTTCCTCGATATCAGACCGAACCAAATCTAGAATGATGCGTATATCCCGTTTTAAAAACAACATACAAGGTGAAACTCCAGTTGTCGCATTAGGTGTTTGTGACGAATCCCATTTGCCTTGATAAACTGTTGGAACTCCCTTGACGTGAACATTGGCCCATTATCACTGACTATCGACATCGGCAACCCATATCGAGAAAAAATGTCCCGCAATACTGAAATCGTTTTTGATGCTGTCATACAATGCACGGGAATAATCTCCGGCCATTTAGAATGAGCGTCTACAACTATAAAAAAAAATCGATTCATAAATGGGCCTGCAAAGTCTACGTGGATGCGTTACCATAAAGCGGATAGATACTCCCATGGATGTTGTACTGCTTTAGGTTGTTTTTGCACAGCTCTACATGTATAACATCCTCGCACAGTGGATTCAATATCTAGATCAATTTGCGGCCATAATACATAGCTTCGTGCTAGAGCCTTCATTTTAACCATTCCCACATGGGCCGCATGCAATTCGCTTAGTATGTGCTTTCTTAAGTTCTCGGGAACTACTACTCGGTTGTACCTCAGTATGGTGCCATTCATTAACAAAAATTGTTCATCCTTACCTTTAAAACCAGGTTGCGTTATCTTCTCCCCCACCAACAGAGAATGGAACACCTCTTTAAGGACAGGATCTTTACTTGTTTCCTTAGCGATTTGTTTTGGGTGATTGTAACTGTGTCCATCTGCAGAATTTGATAATAAGATACCGCATCATCATCCAGTTGTTCCCTCGTGGGCAATGGCAAGCGCGAAAGTGTATCTGCATTCGCATGATCGTTCGTCGCTCGGTACACAATCTCGTAATCGAACCCTTGCAAAAGCTGGGCGTAATGCAGCATACGAGTGGCGGTCAAATACGTAAGATTTTTGTGAGGGCTGAAAATAGCTACTAAGGGCTTATGATCAGTCATTAAAATAAACTTACGCCCATAGCAGTACTTGAAAAAACGTTTGAGGCCTCAGACAATAGCCGTCGCCTCTTTGTCGATTTGGCTGTAGTTCTTTTCAGGCGAAGATAATGAACGTGAGGCATAAGCAAATGGACGTTCTCGTCCATCGTGAAATTTGTGTGAAAGTACAGCCCCCAGTCCATATGGACTTGCATCATCAAGGGCAATTTGGCATCATAAGCACAAAGAACGGTATCAGAAGTCACCTCCGACTTGATGAGCCTAAATGCATCCTCACACTCTTTAGTCCACTGGAAACGAGCGTCCAGTTTGAGTAAGTTGTGTGAATGATAACCTTGGCATAAAACGTCCGTAGTAATTAACTAATCCCAACCAAGTCCGAACTTCGGTAACATTTCGGGGAGTAGGTGCATCTGTTATGGCGGTTATTTTTTCTTTTGTCTTCTCGAGTCCTCTCTCCGATATGACGTACCCTAAATATTTAATAGAACTCTCAAAAAATTTACATTTGCTCCCGTTTACCCGAAGTCCCACTCTGCTCAACCTCCGCAGCACTTCTTCAAGCCGTGCCAAATGTTCTTCGTAGTTTGCTCCTTGGATTTTAATATCATCCAGAAAAACGCATACTCCAGGAATACCGGCTAGAGTTTGAGAAATGTATCTTTGCCAAACGGCTGGAGCCACCTTTGTCCCGAACATCAGTCGATTCAACTTATAATCGCTTAAATTTTTAAGTTCTTCAAGCAATTGCAGAGGTTGAATTACTCTGTGGTGATGTACACCGTTCTGAATAAACAATAGACTATCTAAAACCTGTTCTATTTCGATTTCTAATAACAAGATTTTGTGATTTGCTCTTCTTGTGACCTGATTGAGATATTACCGTACTAACCTTTCTTCATTTTTTATTTTATTTATTTGATTGATTATCTCGTTGATCTTATTCGCTGTGCTATTTTGAATGTTTGCTACATCAATTACTTGTATACGTAGTTTACTCATTATTCTAACATTTTCTTCCATAACGTTCTTTATTCTAACTTCGTTAACCTTTATTGTGTTAACAGCTTTTTCATAATAACTTGCGCCCTGGCCATCCATTGTTTCGAAAAGTGTTTTAAGTCCTGAACCTATAAAGTTTGCCAACCTCTACGAATCCTTGTTTTCCTACCCATGGCGTTATAAATTATGTCGATTTTATGTTGCAATTTTACCAAATTATCTCTCACTGTTGAGAGATAAAGTTTGCAGTCGGCTAAATTACTTAAACATGCCGCGTCTGTGGTTTCTAAGTATCCTTAGGCTTCCTTCTAATTCTCCTACATTAATTTTATTAACTTATGTTACTGTGCTACTTCTTTCTCTTACTTGGTAAAGTCCATTATTTTCACCGAGTTTTGTTATTACGACGTTTTCACACTTTGCAGTGTTTCAGCTTGTAATTCTGAAAAATAATGTCTATTATTAGCCTATTTAAGTTTTTTATTGAATACTTTAACTATAACATAGTTACTACTAACATCTAAAATCGTATATGGTCCTTTAAATCTCGTTTCTAATTTTCCTTTGACAACATTCCTTACACAAATTTTCTGTAAAACTTGATACGCAGCTTTATTCATTACGCTTTGATCGTATCTTGTCTTGGATTTTTGTTTAGATTTTAATATTCTTTCTTTTGCTTTACTACTTATTTCTGCCAGATTGGTGCTAAGTTGGTCAAAATAATCAAACATTGTTTTTTCATTCAAGTTTTCCATTTCGCTTGGCTGATTTACGCGTTTGCTGTATAAAATTTGGAATACATTGTAATGCTTTGACAATGACCTGCATTTCCTTTGATTTTAAAAGTATAAATTTACTAAATTTGGAAAGATCATCTTGAATAGTGAGACCACATTTATATCCCCCCTCAGTTTCTGTTAATGGTCCTATCAAGTCAGAGGTCGAAACCAATTTCATTGGGTTTCGAGTTGGTTTACGAAGAACTTTTTCATGCTGACACTGTTCACAATTCTTAACATAATTTTCCACATCTCTTTCCAAAAGAATTTGCCTTTTGTGCTTACATATGTTGCCTTTTGACCCTTGTGTCCACCTAAAAGGCCATTATGATTCTCTGACATAATTCGTGTTCTCTCTTCTAAGTCAAAGACTTCAATTCGTTTTTTATCGGAACCATTTATATTTTCTCTGTGGCCGCCGTGGCTTAGTGGATAGAGTGCGGCGCTCACACACCGAAGGGTGTAGGTTCGATTCCCAACTCAACACCAATTTTTCGTATTTTCAACGGCACCACCTCTTTCAAGCTGCTGACAACACTCAAAGAGTAATAACTGTCTAAGAAAGCTTCTCAAATTTTGCCGCTCGGAGTCGGCAAAAAACTGTAGGTCCCTTCTACTCGTGAGAGAACAGTAGCGCGCACAAAACGAGCAGTTGATGAGCAAGCTAGGCCCTGATCCCCCTTTGGACTGTAGCGCCAACAATTATTATTAATTATTAATGTTTTCTGAGATTTCCTCTATCTCTTCTACATTTTCCTGATTGTTTGTATTTCTTTTTTCGTCCGCGATATTTCTCATCATTTCATCTATTATTTCGTCTAACTCTTCAAAATTCTCTATTTCTTGATTGTTACTTTCTCAATTATTGGAAACTTTTTTTTGTTGCAGCATTCTAATATTTCGAGATAATTCGTCTGCTACCACATTTTTGTATTGTATTTCATACTCTCCATCTGACCAGTATAGACCCGGGATCTTTTGCATTAAAAACCCAAGTCAGTGGCCAATGATCCGTCTTTACAATAAATTTTCTTCCATATACGTATGGTCGGAATTGTTTTGTGGCATACACTATGGCCAAGCACTCCTTTTCGGTCGTGCTACAGTTTTGACCGGCCTTATTCAATGTTCTGCTTGCATATTGAATGGGTAAATCCTTTGTCCCATGTTGTTGACTGAAAATAGCACCTATTCCCGTATCTGGTTTGTCCGTTGTGATTAAAAATTCCCTATTATAGTCCGGATATTGTAGGACTGGAAATTTGAAATTGCTTCCTTTAATTTTTCAAATGCTTCTTGTTGTTCATTTCCCCAATTAAATAGTACATCCCTTTGTAGGAACTTGTTTATAGGTTCTGTCATTCTACTAAAGTTTTGAACGAACTTACGATAATATCCAACAATTCCTAGGAATGATTTGATACCGTTTTGGTTTTTTGGGGGCTGCTTTCTATTTTATGATCAAGTTTTATACCTTGATCAGTTATTAGATGGCTCAAATACTGAACTTCTTTGCGAAGAAATTCGGATTTATCAGGTTGCTGTTTTAGATTAGCTGCCCTTATCTGATCAAGTACTTGAACCAACTTTTCATTATGTTCCACAAGGTTTTTCCTATATACTACCATATCGTCAATATAACCCTTTCAACACTGTGTTAATTAATCTCTGAAAACATGCCGGAGCATTCTTTAACCAGAAGGGCAATAGAGTGTACTCGAAGTGCCCGTACGGAGTTATGAAAGCCGTTCTTTCGATGTCGCTTCCTTCGACTGGTATCTGGTGGAATCCAGAGGTGAGATCGAGTGTGGAGAACTAACTGCTCTGATATTTCATTAATATTCGGAAGGGGGTAGTTATCGGCTATCGTCAACTCCAAAAGCTTACGATAATCAATTACCATCCTCCATTTTTTAATACCGCTAGCGTCCACCTTCTTTGGAACGATCCAAAGAGGGGAGCTGCATGGTGAATTACTATCGTTAATTATACCGTCTTCTTTTAATTTTTCGATTTGATTGCGCACCTCATCCTCATGTACTTTTGGGTACCTATAAGTTTTACGAAAACCGGAGAACACCCTTCCCTAGTCCTGATATGATGCTTTGTTGCATTTGTATGGGTTAACTTCTCATTTTTTGTGCTAAAAACGTCACTATATTTCTTGATTATGTCTAATACACTTTCCAATTCTTCTTTATTCATGTGCTCTGTTCGTACGTTTCCCGTTACTTCAATTCCCCTTTGCCTTTTAACTTCAAACTTTTCTAAATTCTTTTCTACAAGTCTCACCTGACTTATATCAAAGTCTTTGTCAGTTGTATTCATTATGGTAATCAAGCATTCTCCATTTTTATTTTAATAATATAATACTTCAGGCCAATTTCCTCATTTTTGTTTCTTATGATTCCCTCATTATAGTGGAATTACCGATTTCTTCAAAAACTGTTAAACTCCTAACGCTTGGCTCTTGTTTAAATTCTCTTTTGTGCGTAAGTGATCCTACCTGTCTGGCATCTGAATTATTAGAGCTTGTTCTTGGTTGATTTTGCCACACACGATCCTTCCTAGGTGCCCTGCACTTTCTAGCTATATGTCCCATTTGTCCGCAGTTGAAACTTTTAGTTCCTGCATAGTTAACTCTAGCTAAATTCTTGTTGGAATAGTCCCTATTAACATTTGTTCTAAACAAATTCAGACACTGCTCTTCTTCTTCTGCCAAACGACTTGCCTCCGCTAAATCTTTCGGTTTCTGGGTCACTAGGTATGAGGATAACCTCTCTAGTAGTCCGTTTATGAATACGCCTCACTCTTAATGTACTCCATCTGTCCTTGCTGATGTTCCTGTTTAACATCATGCAGTTTAGACTGCATTAACCTCCTTTCAAGAGTTTCAACTATCTGGGTATACAATGCAACAGATTCATTGCGCCATTGACGTATGCTAATTAATTCTCTATGTAACTGCAAACTACTATGAGGTTCGCTAAAGATTGCACTGAGTTAATTTTTTAGTGTCTCCCAATCTTTAATTTCTTTGTTTATTAACACTGTTGTGGCATTGCCTCTGATTCTGGATTTTATAAACTTAAAAAGGACAATTTTCTGAACTGTCGTTGCCAATTCCATGGCATCGTTGCATGCCTCAATAAAACTAAAAACTTCTCCACTGCTTGCTCTGTAACTGTTAAATCCCTTAGATTTAATAAAAGCACTTGATATCATAAATTCAGATTTATTTCATATATTTTACTTAAGTTTACACACATGGAATTTTCTATTGAAAACCTAATACCAACCCAACTAAAGCGGAAGCAAAAAGGAAAAAAAACAGACCCTATTAGAAGTAAGTCATCGTGGTGACTCATTTCCTCTTCTTGAAGTTTGTGGTATTTGGGGTTGTGTTCATTAATACACAACAGTCCTCTCCCTTATTTTGTCTCTTATGAATACATTAAACGATCCACTGGCTTCCTTACTCTCGTTCTTCTGCGAACCGTTGGTCCCACACTTGGCTCCTTTGGCACACTGCTAGGTTTCTCTTGATCTTGTTATTGAGTTACGACGTTTGTTATCAAAACATTCCCTTTTGGTGGCTCATTTTGATCCATCGACTTTTGTGGTTCCGCTTCTGGTTGGATGATGTTCGGCAGAATCGGTTCCAAATTTGGATGTGGAATATCATTTGGGTCTATGCTACGCTTCAACATCTGATCGACATGTCTTCGCCACGGTTTCCCATGTACGTTGATGTAATAATGGAGAGATCCATCGCGTTTGATAATTTTACCGAACTCCCATTTTTTGTCCTTGTTGTTGTAGTCCCTGACTTGCACCGTTTCGCCCGGATGGAAAACTGTGCCACATGGGTAAGGGGTAATATTCTTTTCCTTCATGGTTTCCTCGATATCAGACCGAACCAAATCTAGAATGATGCGTATATCCCGTTTTAAAAACAACATACAAGGTGAAACTCCAGTTGTCGCATTAGGTGTTTGTGACGAATCCCATTTGCCTTGATAAACTGTTGGAACTCCCTTGACGTGAACATTGGCCCATTATCACTGACTATCGACATCGGCAACCCATATCGAGAAAAAATGTCCCGCAATACTGAAATCGTTTTTGATGCTGTCATACAATGCACGGGAATAATCTCCGGCCATTTAGAATGAGCGTCTACAACTATAAAAAAAAATCGATTCATAAATGGGCCTGCAAAGTCTACGTGGATGCGTTACCATAAAGCGGATAGATACTCCCATGGATGTTGTACTGCTTTAGGTTGTTTTTGCACAGCTCTACATGTATAACATCCTCGCACAGTGGATTCAATATCTAGATCAATTTGCGGCCATAATACATAGCTTCGTGCTAGAGCCTTCATTTTAACCATTCCCACATGGGCCGCATGCAATTCGCTTAGTATGTGCTTTCTTAAGTTCTCGGGAACTACTACTCGGTTGTACCTCAGTATGGTGCCATTCATTAACAAAAATTGTTCATCCTTACCTTTAAAACCAGGTTGCGTTATCTTCTCCCCCACCAACAGAGAATGGAACACCTCTTTAAGGACAGGATCTTTACTTGTTTCCTTAGCGATTTGTTTTGGGTGATTGTAACTGTGTCCATCTGCAGAATTTGATAATAAGATACCGCATCATCATCCAGTTGTTCCCTCGTGGGCAATGGCAAGCGCGAAAGTGTATCTGCATTCGCATGATCGTTCGTCGCTCGGTACACAATCTCGTAATCGAACCCTTGCAAAAGCTGGGCGTAATGCAGCATACGAGTGGCGGTCAAATACGTAAGATTTTTGTGAGGGCTGAAAATAGCTACTAAGGGCTTATGATCAGTCATTAAAATAAACTTACGCCCATAGCAGTACTTGAAAAAACGTTTGAGGCCTCAGACAATAGCCGTCGCCTCTTTGTCGATTTGGCTGTAGTTCTTTTCAGGCGAAGATAATGAACGTGAGGCATAAGCAAATGGACGTTCTCGTCCATCGTGAAATTTGTGTGAAAGTACAGCCCCCAGTCCATATGGACTTGCATCATCAAGGGCAATTTGGCATCATAAGCACAAAGAACGGTATCAGAAGTCACCTCCGACTTGATGAGCCTAAATGCATCCTCACACTCTTTAGTCCACTGGAAACGAGCGTCCAGTTTGAGTAAGTTGTGTGAATGATAACCTTGGCATAAAACGTCCGTAGTAATTAACTAATCCCAACCAAGTCCGAACTTCGGTAACATTTCGGGGAGTAGGTGCATCTGTTATGGCGGTTATTTTTTCTTTTGTCTTCTCGAGTCCTCTCTCCGATATGACGTACCCTAAATATTTAATAGAACTCTCAAAAAATTTACATTTGCTCCCGTTTACCCGAAGTCCCACTCTGCTCAACCTCCGCAGCACTTCTTCAAGCCGTGCCAAATGTTCTTCGTAGTTTGCTCCTTGGATTTTAATATCATCCAGAAAAACGCATACTCCAGGAATACCGGCTAGAGTTTGAGAAATGTATCTTTGCCAAACGGCTGGAGCCACCTTTGTCCCGAACATCAGTCGATTCAACTTATAATCGCCCTTTATAGTTGTAATAGTTTGCATTTCGGCGCTGCGGGAATCCATTGGCATGTGTAAGTATGCTTCACTAACATCCAGTGTTGTAAAAATTTTCCCTCCAAACATTGTTTTCACAAAGATGTCCTCTACAGGAGTAATTGGGAAATGATCATCTTTCAGCACTCTATTTAAGGTGACTTTGTAGTCAGCGCATAAACGTATGGATCCATCTTTTTTCACAATTTGCAGTACAGGAGTACCCCATTCGCTATACTGGGTTTTTTTGATGATGCCCGCCTTTTCTAATCGGTCAATTTCCTCTTCCATTTTGTCTTGCATGACATAAGGAACTTTTCGAGCTGCCACATAAATTGGCTTAACATTATCTTTCACAAATAATTTTGCTTCAAAATTATTAATTTTACCAACTCCAGCTTGAAACACATCACTATATTTGCTTTTGATTTCGCTCAATATTTTCTCTTTTGGAAACGCATTTCCATGCAATTGGTTTAATTGATTCAGGTGTACTCTAAATAACTCATTCCCGCCCGAAAATTCCGTCTACTTTTCCCGGCATAATATACATATTTGCATTGGCCTCTTGGTTATTCCACTCCAAATGCATAGTTGCATATCCTACTGGATAAATGATTTCTCCTGTATATGTTTCAAATGGAATCTCTGATTTGTGTATTTTCTTTGTTGGCCATGTGCGTAAAAATTCCTCGTGTGATATTGATGTCACCGCGGCTCCAGTGTCAAACTCCATTTTTTTTTTTCAACACCATCCAAATGTACTTTTATCGTTAATTTGGTTGGTTTTCTCTTTTCCTCGGTTGTCCCTATTCACCTCGGAGCCGAGATAGACGAAGTCCTTCACTACCTCGAAGTGTCTGCTGCCCATAGTGACGCTCTGTCCGAGACGTCGATGTTCTGCGTCCTTCTTCGATGACAGCATATACTTCGTTTTGCCCTCGTTTACCACCAGTCCCACTTTAGCCGCTTCCGTTTCAATGCTAGCAAACGCCTCATTGACGGCTCGCTGAGTTCGGCCGATCACGTCAATGTCATCCGCATAAGCTAGCAATTGAACGGACTTGTGGAAGATCGTGCCTCTGGTGTTGACGTGTGAGTTCCGCACGATCCCCTCAAGGATGATGTTAAAGAAGTCTGGTCGATTGTGGACTTCCCTGGCCTGAAACCACACTGATAAGGACCTATCAGGTTGTTGACGAACGGTTTCAGGCGCTCACACAGTACGGCAGAGAAAATCTTATATGCAATGCTAAGAAGACTGATCCCTCGGTAGTTGGCGCAGTCGAAGGGGTCTCCTTTCTTGTGGACCGGACAAACGATGCTGAGATTCCACTCGTCGGGCATGCTTTCCTCCGACCATATCTCACAGATGAGCTGGTGCATGCACCCAACCAGCTCATCCCCAGCCGCTTTGAATAGCTCTGCTGGCTCCGTCCGCGCCAGCAGCTTTGTTCGATTTCAGTCTCGATATTGCTATCTTGACCTCGTCGAAGTCGGGGGGGGGACGGAATTCTTGTCCATCGTCGTCCAAATTGAGTGGGACATTCTGCCTAACAGCGGAATTTGCGACGTCATCGCCGTTTAGGAGTCTGCAGAAATGATCCTTCCAGATTCTCAGCACCGACTGCGACTCTACCACTAGTTGTCCATTTTGATCCCGGCAGGCTTCTGTCCGAGCCTTATAACCACCGGATAACTGTTTTATCTTGTGGTAAAAATTTCGGACATCATTCCTGCCATAGCACCTCTCCATTTCCTCGACCGCGCGCTTCTCGTGCTCTTTCTTTTTTCTTCTGAGAAGCCGGTTCTCTTCCCTTCTTCTCTGTTTGTAGAGCTCACAAACAGCTCTCGTCGTTCGATGCAGCGTTGCCTTGTACGCTTCTTGTTTGGCAGCATGCGCCTGCCTACACTCGTCGTCAAACCATGGGTTCCTCTCAGGTGGTGGCGTAAAACCCAGCACATCAGTGGCGGCCTCTTTGATGGCTTCTTGACAACGTTTCCACTTGTCTTCTATTGTTTGTGCAGGCAGCGTCGAACTTTGAGATAGTTTCAGGGAGAATCGATCGGCAAAGGCTCTAGCGATCGGTTGCGATTGTAGCTTTCCGACATCAAACCGTCTTGGCTTGTCTCGACTCCGTTGCTCTCTCGATATCCGGGTTCTTACCTTGGCTACAACAAGGTGATGATCCGAGTCGATGTTTGCACCCCGGTAGGTTCGGACATCGAGGATATTGGAGGAGTGTCTGACGTCGATCGCAACGTGATCAATCTGGTTGACGGTTGATTGATCAGGTGATCGCCAGGTACCTTTATGAATGTTGGGGTGTGGGAACCGCGTGCTGACCACAGAGAGATTTCGCCCCGAGGCGAAGTCAACTAGCCTGAGTACGTTTCCGGAGGTGTTGGCGTGCAGGCTGTGTCTTCCGATGACTTTATCAAAGACTTCTTCTCTTCCCAGCTGAGCGTTGAAATCTCCTAGAACTATCTTGGTGTCGTAGCTGGGGCATCGATCATATGTCCTTTCTAGGAGATGATAGAAGTCCTCTTTACTGCTGTCATCTTTTTCCTCTGTCGGGGCGTGGGCGCATATGAGGCTTATATTCCCGAATTTAGCCTTGATGCGGATTGTTATGAGGCGTTCGCTTATGTATTGGAAGCTTAAGACTTTTTGCCTAAGTCTTCCTCGAACAACAAAACCGCATCCAAATAAGCGTTTACCTCTCTCCCTGTAGCAGTCGCCGTGGTATATGTCGCAGTTTCTTACTCTTCTCTTGCCCGGCCCATCCCACCGCATTTCCTGAATTGCGGTAATGTCTGCTTTATAGCAGTCCAGGGCCTCCGCAAGTTCATCGGCTGCACGTGGTCTGTTTAGGGACCTCACATTCCACGTGCATATCCGTAGAGCATTATCCTTTTTTCGTTTGCGTGGGTCGTCAACAGTGAATCCATCCATATCCGAGGCATTCGGTTGATTCGCAACTGTTTATTTTTTAATGTGGCCGGGCAGTTACCCCGACGCACACCCCCAACCTGGAGGACCAGGCCCTTTTTTATACCTCTTGGGCGGAGGTCGCACTTAAAGGTTTGGCAGGTTGAGTTCGGGTGAACAACAACCAGTACCCGATGGCTACCAACGTGGAGGTAGAATAAGCACAATTGGTGTGTGGAAGACAGTTACAGCAGCTGGGCATCGCCAGGTTGATACCAATCAGTGCCTACCCTGTTCCCACATCACCCAGCCACCCAGTGTTCCTTATTGCCGCATCGAAAACAAGCTGTTGAATTTCCTGGAAATTGTCTGCATGAATTTTGTTTGTTTTCTTTACTTACTTTTGTTGAATGTTTGCTCTTAGAGTGCACTGCCATTTGATTTTGATTGTTGAAAATGGATGTTGCTTGTAAATTTTGAACTTCTTTGGAATCCCTCTGTGCAGTGTTGCAGTAACGCAATCCGCGAATGTATTATTTGGTACCTTTAGTTAAATTAATTTCTACAGCCAATGGGAGTTTCGTAACCACTAATGAATTGTTGCCTTAAGTGTGCGTCTGCTGTGGATGATTGACACGAGGAGCATTTAAAATCACAGCTCTTACGCATTTTTTTCAGATCTGTTACAAAATTTGAAATGCTCTCTCCTTCGTGTTGGATTCGTTTGGTGAATCTATTTTGTTCCGCAATGACGCTGGGTGATAGGTGCAAATGATCCTTCACTAATTTGACTAGAACATCGTAGGATTTGTCCTTGGGGTCTTCCGGGCTCGTCAGATTACAGAGCAATTGCAGTGGTTGTGCTCCCATTGCATGAATTAGCCAGTTCCTTTTACTACGTAGCACTTCAGCCGATGTACCCATAAGGTTCTTCAGACTAAAGAAATGTTCAAGCCTTCGGATAAAAATGTCCCAGGTCTCTGTCTATTCATTGAAAGTTTCTATAGTGATGCCCCCCTGTGACTGGCCCGCCGTATTTCTCTCAATTGCTGCCGTAATTGCCTGTAATAATGTCCGTAATTGATTTTCATCCATTTTATTTTAATTTAAAGTATGTATGTATCTCTTCAGCTGGTAAAATGTCTCCTCCTCGTCGCCAGTGTTAAATCCCTTCGATTTAATAAAAGCACTTGATATCATAAATTCAGATTTATTTCACACATTTTACTTAAGTTTACACACATGGAATTTTCTATTGAAAACTTAATACCAACCCAACTGGAGCGGAAGCAAAGAGGAAAAAAAACAGACCCTATTAGAAGTAAGTCAACGTGGTGATTCGTTTCCTCTTCTTGAAGTTTGTGGTATTTGGGGTTGTGTTCATTAATACACAACAGTAACTCTAAAATCGTCACTATCACTTCCACTGCTAGACATCAACAGTTTCCAACTAATCGTTCTCGAAAGTATTATATTATATTTCCCTTCGTTCTGCCTAATCCACTCAAAACTTCTGAATTCTATTTCCCCTGAAGGATATTTTAGTTAAATCTCTTTTACAAGACTGTTCTAATTAAGTGTAAGAAATAATGTATTAAAACATAACACAATAGAAATATCACTGCTGTTCCTGGCATCTTCTTCTTTAATGTTGATCGGTTTTATCTAGGCTGGCTGGTTTCCTCTAGGCTGGCTGCAATTATCCGCACACTTCACAATTCACTAGTATTTGTTAACTGTTTTTTGTTCCTTTACGGGGATCTTAAACGTTTCCCACCGCTGACACCAAAAATGTTACACCTGAACGTAGTTTATAAATTTGTAATCGAATAACCGATGCGGGCTGATTGTGTTATGGGAATTTTAAATCAGTGTTACTGTTGTCAGCATTTATTCGATTACTTCCCCGTTGACAAAAAACACAAACAACCGAATAAACTGTGAGCAGAAGATTTTAAACCAATAAAATCGACGGATATTCTTCGTTCAATTCAATTCAATTCAATTTGCATTCAAATGTACTTAAAGTCTAGTTTTGCTTATCTCAGCGTCTGTCTGGAGCGGCGATCGGTAATTAGATATTTTGTTTTTCACGGCTGCCTGTGGGGACGGTGGCTGCTCCTGGGAACGGCGGCTGTTCATCGTAACAATATATTATTTTGAGGCATCATGGTTCAATTCCCCCCACCCACCAATTTATAATTGTATTGTATCATAGGCAAAGATACATTAACGGCCAAACCCTTTCAGCAAGAAGGTATTCAAATAGGATATTTTTGTACCCCTTTAGCTAGTTTGATGATAAATTTTAATTATCGGTCCGGAGAAAAAATTGATATTTTCACAAGGACACGTATGTATATGCAGTATCTACGTAAGCGTTCTCATGTAAACACATTTTAAAACGTTGATTCAAATGGTGCGTCAATGTATTGTGACGTAGATTTGTGGGTTTTTGCTTAAATCTGTAAATTTAAAAGCATTGTCTACCATGTTCATGCAGCTCATGTTTAGCCAATCAGTAAAAACTACTACGAAACTTTCGTTTGTTAAAAATTGTACTTTGATTAATCATCGTATACTTTGCAAAATAGTAAGATGCACAAACATGTAATCCGTTCTTTATACATACTCTTTGGAACATATTTTTAACGCGTGCTTAAATGCACAAATAGGAATAAAAGCAGAATAGGTAATCTTCTATACCACACAAGACCACACAGACTTTCAAATATCTGTATTAAGAAGCGGTGGGAGATGCGGAGTCAACAAAGGTTAAGGCCCTCATTATTCTTAAAATATATATATATATATATATATATATATATATATATATATATATATATAAAGGTTATAACCACAGAAAATACAAACAGAATTTTTTACTTTATTTGTAAACAAAAGAAATAGAATCAAATTCATATTGCACTATTGAAAATTCATTTGATCCCATTTCCTGTTATTCTCATTAAGATAAAGCATAAATAAGAATAAAATGCTGACAAAGTGTTTATCACGAAACGATAAAACGATGACAAAGAATTTGTCATCGAAACACACTAGCTATCTGCGATAGTTTAGTTTAGTTCTTAAGATACTCGCAAACAATAAAGGCATGAAGAGCTCCGCTCTTTAATTAAACTTTTTAAAAAAATCTTTTATTAAATCGCAATTAAAATTGGCGCAGTTGGTAGGATACGCAAAATATAATATGTGTAACCCTTGAAAATAAGAATCTACTAAAAGTTTATAAATTACGGTCAACCCATGAAAGGGAATATTAGCATCGTATTTTTAAAATTTGTTGTGATTATATTCGTGTAAGACTATACGAAAAAGAGCATACGCAATAAAATATACACACGGTTTATTCAAAGTGTATCCCTATCCCTATCGTTCAAGTGTACTACTTAATAGTTAAATAAAAACTAATTTTCTACAAAAAGAAAGAAAATATTTTAAATTAACCTGTACCCGTATAAAAGTGAAATTAATATCCAAAATTCTGTGAAAAAGAAAACTTTGGAATTAATAACTTAAAATCGGACTTAAACGATTTTGCAAAATACTTCAGTGAATAATTTCAGTTAGTAGTTCACGTCAACGCAAATGACAATACTAAGAATTCCATAGAGGAAACAGATTTTTAAATAATAAAAAAACTGATGAATTTCATCAAAAAATTAAGAAAGACAAGGAACAAAAAACCAACACCCTACTCTGGACACACGGATGAATCATCAGACGAAGAATACCTAAACCAGAGAATAAATACAAACGATAGTAAGAATAATTTAAGTTATATTATAGAACCAAAATAAAAAACCAAAATATTACAAATAGTTTGTCAGAAAAAAACAAATGACAAAATGTCTCTAACACTAACTCTTGCCCCATTAATATATATAGAAAAGTTGAACACTTTTGACGGACGAAGAGAGGACTTATATAATTTATAGTAAACATAGACGGCATACAACCGACATTAGAAAAATATGACGACCAGAGTCAACAAATGTGCATAAATATTTTAAAATCTAAACTAATTGGTAAAGCCAAAAGGTGTATAGAGATTTATGCCCACCTAACCAGATGGACTGAAATAAAATCACTTTTAATTTCAAATTTTTGAGGATTTAAAAGTTCCTTCCAATTATATGACGAATTAAGACAAATTCCATACAAAGGAAGCGTAACGAACTTTTATAACGACATCCAAAGGGCATTGTGTGAACTGAATCAAAAACTGTTCAAGAAGGGAAACAATCTGAAATCCCTCACAATACGGAAACAGCCCTTAACATATTTAAAGAACGTTTACCTGTTCATATGAGAACAGTTTTATTTGCTTTAAAACCACAAAGTTTACAAGCAGCTTTACATGAACTAACACAAGCAGGTTTTATAGACGATAAATCCGAATTGACTAATAAAAAATTATTAGAAACCTTTAAACTTACAACTTATCCAAATCAAAGACCACAAAATAATTTACATCAAAACAATTTCATTCCCAAAAATCCAATACATATTAAACCCCCATTCAATCATAATCCTAATCCAAATTACAAAGGTAATAATTATAGCCCAAATTACAAACCTCCCAGTAGACAATATAAACCTATGGAAGTTGACCCAACTTCTAGTCAATTAAAGAGGATCCAAAGTAACTACAATGAAAGTGATCAAAATAAAACGGTTTTTCCGAATGTAGGCTCGGAAACTTATCGACACAACAAGACAACAAACTCCCCTTTATTAGGTTAGACTAAAATAACGAAACGTTGAGACTATTAATTGACACAGGAGCCACTAATAGTCTAATAAACAAAAAAAAGGCTCCAGAAATCGACACACATACACGAAAGTACCCATTAGAGATCAAAACAGTAGGTACATCCATATTTATAAACAAGGAATTAGTTATACCAAAAGAAAAATTTGCACTCAAATCTCGCGTAGATTGCATTTTTCAAATCCACAACTTTAATGTCAATTTCGATGGATTAATTGGAAACAATATATTATTTCCAAATAATGCCAGTATTGATTTTAAAAACAAAATACTAAAACTAAATGAACAAATTATTCCACTGTTCTTTTCTGTGGAAGATGAACAGGAATATCAAAAAGAAATAAATCATTTAAACAATTTGATTCCGCCAGACACATTTACTTTCGAAAATTTGGAAAGTCAAAGAATCTCACATCTAAACGATGAGGAACATAGAAGTTTATTTAATTTATTTAAAAAACATCAGAAGGTTTTTTACCAAAAAGGAGATGATTTAAGTTTTACCAATCATATAAAACATAAAATTCCCAGAAAAAATGAAGAA
Organism: Eristalinus aeneus; assembly: GCA_955652365.1. Taxonomy (NCBI): domain Eukaryota; kingdom Metazoa; phylum Arthropoda; class Insecta; order Diptera; family Syrphidae; genus Eristalinus; species Eristalinus aeneus. Next base: position 44,613,369 of record OY019130.1, read on the forward strand.
CCTATCTTCACACGGATATATGGATATCCCGAAATCCACAAAAAAAAAGTGGACAAACAAATCAAAGATCTGTTAGATCAAAAAATTATCAAACCAAGTACTTCACCTTACAATGCTCCAATTTGGAAAAAAACAGCCTTTTCAATACTATCAGGACACTACGAATGGCTAAGAATGCCATTTGGTCTTAAAAATGCCCCCGCCACATTCCAACGAATGATGAACGAGGTCTTAAAGGAATATGTAGGAAAAATCTGTTATGTCTACCTTGACGACATAATAGTATTCTCAACTTCATCGGAAGAACATATAAATTCACTAAATAAAATCTTCACCAAATTACAGTCTGTAAATTCAAAGGTATCCCTAAATAAATGCGATTTTATGAAAAAAGAAAGTGAATTCGTAGTTCATATAATTACCCCAGACGGAATTAAACCTAATCTCAAAAAAATAAACACAATACAAAATTTTCCCATACCAAAAACTATCAAGGAAATCCAATCTTTCCTAGGCCTAACAGGATACTACAGAAAGTTCATCCATGATTACGCGAAAATCATAAAACCACTAACTCTCTGTTTAGGAAAGGATAAACAAATAAATATAAACAATAAAGAATATAAAGAATCATTCGAAAAATTAAAATTAGCTATGTCAGACGACTTATTAAACAGACATCCTGACTTTAATAAAGAATTTATATTAACCACAGATACATCCAATTTTGCAATTGGAGCTGTACTGAGTCAATCACATGGACCATTATGCTTCGCGTCCAGAACTTTAAACAAACATGAATCCAATTATTCAGTTATAGAAAAAGAACTTTTAGCCATTGTTTGGGTAACCAAACAATTCCGCCATTATCTATACGGTAGACACTTTAAAATACAAACTGATCATCGACCATTAGCATGGTTGCATAACTTAAAAGAACCCAACTCTAAGCTTCAAAGATGGAAGGTAAAATTGGAGGAATACGATTTTCAAATCAAACACATCGCAGGAAAAGAAAATAAGGTAGCTGACGCGCTATCAAGAATAAGAATAGATAGAACAAGTTCACAGGAGAAAAATAGAGCTAGTACAAAAATTAATACAAATGTCGAGAATGTATGAAACATTTTAGAACTCGCTTCTACACAAAACTCAAATGAGTCAGATAGTTCAAATCTAATTCCAATTACCGAACAAAGTTTAAATATATCTATTCGACAAATTATCATAGAAACAGGAATACAAAATGATGAAACCATAACCTTTCCTTTTAACAAAAGAAGAATAAAAATAATTAGGAAAAATTCAAAGAAATAGATTTTGAAAAAATCATATCAGAAATTGACATAAATATAAAAACTTTTTATATTATAAGAACGATAAATTATTTTTAGAATTCCAAACGTATAGGAAAACGCAACACAACAACCAAATTTTGATCAGAACTCATACATTCTTAGAAGATGTCTACGATTTAACTGCACTAGAAGAAATCATACATAAAAAACATAATGAATTAAATCACGTAGGAATAGAAAAATTATACTTAGATTTAAAAAGAAAGTATTATTACCCAAACCTTAAAACACAAATAACTAAAATCATAAATAATTGTGATATCTGCAATTTGAAAATAGAAAGAAACCCTATTAAATTACCATTTGAAAAAACAGAAACACCCTTAGAACCACACATTCACTACCATATGGACATATGGATCCTACCCAATAGCAACAAATATTTAAGTTGTATCGACAAGTTCAGCAAGTTTGCTTCAGTAGAAAAACTTAAATCAAAAAACTAAAAAGACATTTTAAATGCTACGGAAAAACTATTCTCATACATGCCTGAACTAAAGAAATTAACAATGGACAATGACCCCGCTTTCAAAACTTACTCTATTGAAAATTATCTAAAAGAAAAGAATATACTAACACATTTTACCACCCCCTATAGACACACCGGAAATTCGGATGTGTAACGCCTGCACAGTACCCTAAATGAACATATTAGAAAACTAGAGAAAACTGAAAAACTTTTTGATTTAGTAACAAAAGCAGTAAATACGTACAATAAAACTATACATCTCACTACCAAGGAGAGACCCTTAGAGATACATCTAGGCGAAGTAGATAACAAAACAATATATGATAGAATAGAAACAAACAAGAATAAAATCTTGAATAAAATAAATAAAAATCGATTAAACGTTGAAGTGAATCCAAACTTTACAAAGTTAAACAACCCAGAACAATTTAATAAACTAAAAACCAAGCACAGGAAAGTAAAACCCCTTAAAACAATTGGTAAAAAATTACTAATCAAACCCCACATAAGAAAACAACTTTTACACAAAGACCAATTCAAAAAGAAGAAGAAATTCACCAAAACACAAAATGAAGACAACCAAGATATTAGCAATCATGATAATGATTCTCTTATTAACAACGTCAGTGAAAGCCAATGATATTAAAATAACAAAGATTTATAGAGAATTTTTAATCATACAAGAACCACAAGCAAAAACTTATAAATAATTACGACATCCTATTACATGTAATTAACCTTACAGTATACCAATTCTTAAAAACCAGTTAAAATCTCAATACCATTTACTAACAAATCTTGACGATTTACAAAAACAAAAGATAAACTCATTAGAAATAAAACTTCAAACAATCATTCCAGATCATATTATTCATAAGAGAGGATTATTAAATATTGTAGGTAAAGGAATGAAGTACATATATGGAACTATGGACGACGACGACAGACAAGCCATAGAAGAAAGATTACAAAATTTAGAAGATAGTAACAAAGAACTTTTAACAAATAATAACAAACAAGTTATCATTAACAAACAATTCAATGAACAATTCTTTCAATTACAAGACACACTTTAACAAAGTTCAGAAACACTAACTAAATACAAAGACATCAAATCAGAAATAAATACTTTACGCATGGAATTAGAATTCAATAAAAACTTAGTAAAAGTACAAAAAATAGTAGAAAAAATTGACAATATCATAATGACCAGTAGGACAGGAATATTAACTCAAGATATACTAACTGTAAAAGAAATTTACGACTTCGACATAAACTTAGAAAAACTTAAAGAGATTAAATTGACTTTAGCTATCTATAACGAAAACTTACTTATAATTTTAAGTATACAAAGTTTTAGTGAAAACTTATATAATAAAATATGTATCCATACCCTTCCAGTAAAAGATAAAATCATTACAATACCTAATGATGAATTTATAGAACTTAATAAAACTATATATTATGTAAGTAACGAAATAAAAATTCTAACAAAAATTAAAGCCAATTGTATTGAAAACATATTTAAAGACAATTCGAAATTAAACTGTAAAATTAAAGATTATAAAGATGAAAATGTTATAATCAATAAAGAAAAATATTTAATTGTAAAAAACATAAAGAATGAAAAATTAGAACAAGATTGTAATAACTTAGATTATACTTTACAAGGAAACTATATTTTGGAATTTGAGAATTGAAAAATAAAAATAAAAAATGAAACATACAATAGAAAATTATATCAAAATAACTATAAAATAATACCATTGATTAATTACAACTTTTCAGACAATTATTTAAAAGAATTAAACTTCAAACCAATAAATAATATTGAAATATTAGAATCAAAAATACATACAAAACATGTAACATATAACATAATAACTATCGTAATAATAATGTCGATAACACTTTTTGTATTCATGTATTTAAAAATAAAATTAAAGCATAAAAAATCTATTACAAATATTAGCCTTCCAACGGTCACTTTCGAACCGTTAGAACACTCGAAAAAGGGAGGGGTTATAACCACAGAAAATACAAAAAGAATTTTTTAGTTTATTTGTAAACAAAAGAAATAGAATCAAATTCATATTGCACTATTGAAAATTAATTTAATCCCATTTCCTGTTATTCTCATTAAGATAAATCATAAATAAGAATAAAATGCTGACAAAGTGTTTATCACGAAACGATAAAACGATGACAAAGAATTTGTCATCGAAACACACTAGCTATCTGCGATAGTTTAGTTTAGTTCTTAAGATACTCGCAAACAATAAAGGCATGAAGAGCTCCGCTCTTTAATTAAACTTTTTAAAAAAAATCTTTTATTAAATCGCAATTAAAATTGGCGCAGTCGGTAGGATACGCAAAATATAATATGTGTATCCCTTGAAAATAAGAATCTACTAAAAGTTTATAAATTACGGTCAACCCATGAAAGGGAATATTAGCATCGTATTTTTAAAATTTGTTGTGATTATATTCGTGTAAGATTACGAAAAAAAGCAAACGTAATAAAATATACACATGGTTTATTCAAAGTGTATCCCTATCCCTATCGTTCAAGTGTACTACTTAATAGTTAAATAAAAATTAATTTTCTACAAAAAGAAAGAAAATATTTTAAATTAACCTGTACCCGTATAAAAGTGAAATTAATATCCAAAATTCTGTGAAAAAGAAAACTTTGGAATTAATAACTTAAAATCGGACTTAAACGATATTGCAAAATACTTCAGTGAATAATTTCAGTTAGTAGTTCACGTCAACGCAAATGACAATACTACGAATTCCATAGAGGAAACTGATTTTTAAATAATAAAAAAACTGATGAATTTCATCAAAAAATTAAGAAAGACAAGGAACAAAAAACCAACACCTTACTCTGGACACACGGATGAATCATCAGACGAAGAATACCTAAACCAGAGAATAAATACAAACGATAGTAAGAATAATTTAAGTTATATTATAGAACCAAAATAAAAAACCAAAATATTACAAATAGTTTGTCAGAAAAAAACAAATTACAAAATGTCTCTAACTCTAACTCTTGCCCCCTTAAAATATATAGAAAAGTTGAACACTTTTGACGGACGAAGAGAGGACTTATATACATTTATAGTAAACATAGACGGCATACAACCGACATTAGAAAAATATGACGACCAGAGTCAACAAATGTGCATAAATATTTTAAAATCTAAACTAATTGGTAAAGCCAAAAGGTGTATAGAGATTTATGCCCACCTAACCAGATGGATTGAAATAAAATCACTTTTAATTTCAAATTTTTGAGGATTTAAAAGTTCCGTCCAATTATATGACGAATTAAGACAAATTCCATACAAAGGAAGCGTAACGAACTTTTATAACGACATCCAAAGGGCATTGTGTGAACTGAATCAAAAACTGTTCAAGAAGGGAAACAATCTGAAATCCCTCACAATACGGAAACAGCCCTTAACATATTTAAAGAACGTTTACCTGTTCATATGAGAACAGTTTTATTTGCTTTAAAACCACAAAGTTTACAAGCAGCTTTACATGAACTAACACAAGCAGGTTTTATAGACGATAAATCCGAATTGACTAATAAAAAATTATTAGAAACCTTTAAACTTACAACTTATCCAAATCAAAGACCACAAAATAATTTACATTACCAAAATCAAAACAATTTCATTCCCAAAAATCCAATACATATTAAACCCCCATTCAATCATAATCCTAATCCAAATTACAAAAATAATAATTATAGCCCAAACTACAAACCTCCCAGTAGACAATATAAACCTATGGAAGTTGACCCAACTTCTAGTCAATTAAAGAGGATCCAAAGTAACTACAATGAAAGTGATCAAAATAAAATGGTTTTTCCGAATGTAGGCTCGGAAACTTATCGACACAACAAGACAACAAACTCCCCTTTATTAGGTTAGACTAAAATAACGAAACGTTGAGACTATTAATTGACACAGGAGCCACTAATAGTCTAATAAACAAAAAAAAAGGCTCCAGAAATCGACACACATACACGAAAGTACCCATTAGAGATCAAAACAGTAGGTACATCCATATTTATAAACAAGGAATTAGTTATACCAAAAGAAAAATTTGCACTCAAATCTCGCGTAGATTGCATTTTTCAAATCCACAACTTTAATGTCAATTTCGATGGATTAATTGGAAACAATATATTATTTCCAAATAATGCCAGTATTGATTTTAAAAACAAAATACTAAAACTAAATGAACAAATTATTCCACTGTTCTTTTCTGTGGAAGATGAACAGGAATATCAAAAAGGAATAAATCATTTAAACAATTTGATTCCGCCAGACACATTTACTTTCGAAAATTTGGAAAGTCAAAGAATCTCACATCTAAACGATGAGGAACATAGAAGTTTATTTAATTTATTTAAAAAACATCAAAAGGTTTTTTACCAAAAAGGAGATGATTTAAGTTTTACCAATCATATAAAACATAAAATTCCCAGAAAAAATGAAGAACCTATCTTCACACGGATATATGGATATCCCGAAATCCACAAAAAAGAAGTGGACAAACAAATCAAAGATCTGTTAGATCAAAAAATTATCAAACCAAGTACTTCACCTTACAATGCTCCAATCTGGATTGTGCCCAAAAAAGAGGACAAAATAGGAAACAAAGAATGGAGGATAGTCATCGACTATCGGAAATTAAATAATGTAACAAAAGAGGATAAGTTCCCTATTCCTCTTATTGATGATATATTAGATAAATTAGGAAAAGCAAACTATTTTTCCACACTAGATTTAACAAAAGGCTTCCATCAAATCGAAATTAACCCCGAAGATAGAGAAAAAACAGCCTTTTCAACACTATCAGGACACTACGAATGGCTAAGAATGCCATTTGGTCTTAAAAATGCCCCCGCCACATTCCAACGAATGATGAACGAGGTCTTAAAGGAATATGTAGGAAAAATCTGTTATGTCTACCTCGACAACATAATAGTATTCTCAACTTCATTGGAAGAACATATAAATTCACTAAATAAAATCTTCACCAAATTACAGTCTGTAAATTTAAAGGTATCCCTAAATAAATGCGATTTTATGAAAAAAAAAAAAGTGAATTCTTATGTCATATAATTACCCCAGACGGAATTAAACCTAATCTCAAAAAAATAAACACAATACAAAATTTTCCCATACCAAAAACTATCAAGGAAATCCAATCTTTCCTAGGCCTAACAGGATACTACAGAAAGTTCATCCATGATTACGCGAAAATCATAAAACCACTAACTCTCTGTTTAGGAAAGGATAAACAAATAAATATAAACAATAAAGAATATAAAGAATCATTCGAAAAATTAAAATTAGCTATGTCAGACGACTTATTAAACAGACATCCTGACTTTAATAAAGAATTTATATTAACCACAGATACATCCAATTTTTCAATTGGAGCTGTACTGAGTCAATCACATGGACCATTATGCTTCGCGTCCAGAACTTTAAACAAACATGAATCCAATTATTCAGTTATAGAAAAAGAACTTTTAGCCATTGTTTGGGTAACCAAACAATTCCGCTATTATCTATACGGTAGACACTTTAAAATACAAACTGATCATCGACCATTAGCATGGTTGCATAACTTAAAAGAACCCAACTCTAAACTTCAAAGATGGAAGATAAAATTGGAGGAATACGATTTTCAAATCAAACACATCGCAGGAAAAGAAAATAAGGTAGCTGACGCGCTATCAAGAATAAGAATAGATAGAACAAGTTCACAGGAGAAAAATAGAGCTAGTACAAAGATTAATACAAATGTCGAGAATGTATGAAACATTTTAGAACTCGCTTCTACACAAAACTCAAATGAGTCAGATAGTTCAAATCTAATTCCAATTACCGAACAAAGTTTAAATATATCTATTCGACAAATTATCATAGAAACAGGAATACAAAATGATGAAACCATAACCTTTCCTTTTAACAAAAGAAGAATAAAAATAATTAGGAAAAATTCAAAGAAATAGATTTTGAAAAAATCATATCAGAAATTGACATAAATTATTATTTATTATTATTTTTAGAACTCCAAACGTATTGGAAAACGCAACACAACAACCAAATTTTGATCAGAACTCATACATTCTTAGAAGATGTCTACGATTTAACTGCACTAGAAGAAATCATACATAAAAAACATAATGAATTAAATCACGTAGGAATAGAAAAATTATACTTAGATTTAAAAAGAAAGTATTATTACGCAAACCTTAAAACACAAATAACTAAAATCATAAATAATTGTGATATCTGCAATTTGAAAATAGAAAGAAACCCTATTAAATTACCATTTGAAAAAACAGAAACACCCATAGAACCACACATTCACTACCATATGGACATATGGATCCTACCCAATAGCAACAAATATTTAAGTTGTATCGACAAGTTCAGCAAGCTTGCTTCAGTAGAAAAACTTAAATCAAAAAACTAAAAAGACATTTTAAATGCTATGGAAAAACTATTCTCATACATGCCTGAACTAAAGAAATTAACAATGGACAATGACCCCGCTTTCAAAACTTACTCTATTGAAAATTATCTAAAAGAAAAGAATATACTAACACATTTTACCACCTCCTATAGACACACCGGAAATTCGGATGTGGAAAATACTAGAGAAAACTGAAAAACTTTTTGATTTAGTAACAAAAGCAGTAAATACGTACAATAAAACTATACATCTCACTACCAAGGAGAGACCCTCAGACATACATCTAGGCAAAGTAGATAACAAGACAATATATGATAGAATAGGAACAAACAAGAATAAAATCTTGAATAAAATAAATAAAAATTGATTAAACGTTGAAGTGAATCCAAACTTTACAAAGTTAAACAACCCAGAACAATTTAATAAACTAAAAACCAAGCACAGGAAAGTAAAACCCCTTAAAACAATTGGTAAAAAAATACTAATCAAACCCCACATAAGAAAACAACTTTTACACAAAGACCAATTCAAAAAGAAGAAGAAAATCACCAACCAAGATATTAGCAATCATGATAATGATTCTCTTATTAACAACGTCAGTGAAAGCCAATGATATTAAAATAACAAAGATTTATAGAGAATTTTTAATCATACAAGAACCACAAGTAAAACTTATAAACAATTACGACAATCTATTACATGTAATTAACCTCACAGAATGCCAATTCTTAATAAACCGGTTAAAATCTCAATACCATACTAAAAACTACTAAAAACTCTTAACGATTTACAAAAACAAAAGATTAGCACATTAGAAATAAAACTTTAAACAATCATTCCACATCATATTATTCATAAGAGAGGATTATTAAATATTGTAGGTAAAGGAATGAAGTACATATATGGAACTATGGACGACGACGACAGACAAGCCATAGAAGAAAGATTACAAAATTTAGAGGATAGTAACAAAGAACTTTTAACAAATAATAACAAACAAGTTATTATTAACAAACAATTCAATGAACAATTCTTTCAATTACAAGACACACTTAAACAAAGTTCAAAAACACTAACTAAATACAAAGACATCAAATCAGAAATAAATACTATAATAATAAATATATAATAAAATATGTATCCATACCCTTCCGGTAAAAGATAAAACCATTACAATACCTAATGATGAATTTATAGAACTTAATAAAACTTTGTATTATGTAAGTAACGAAATAAAAAATCTAACAAAAATTAAAGACAATTGTATTGGAAACATATTTAAAGACAATTCGAAATTAAACTGTAAAATTAAAGATTATAAAGATGAAAATGTTATAATCAATAAAGAAAAATATTTAATTGTAAAAAACATAAAGAATGAAAAATTAGAACAAGATTGTAATAACTTAGATTATACTTTACAAGGAAACTATATTTTGGAATTTGAAAATTGTAAAATAAAAATAAAAAATGTAACATACAATAGAAAATTATATCAAAATAACTATAAAATAATACCATTGATTAATTACAAATTTTCAGACAATTATTTAAAAGAATTAAACTTCAAAACAAAAAATAATATTGAAATATTAGAATCAAAAATACATACAAAACATGTAACATATAACATAATAACTATCGTAATAATAATGTCGATAACACTTTTTGCATTCATGTATTTAAAAATAAAATTAAAGCATAAAAAATCTATTAAAAATATTAGCCTTCCGACGGTCACTTTCCAACCGTTAGAACACTCGAAAGAGGGAGGGGTTATAACCACAGAAAATACAAACAGAATTTTTTAGTTTATTTGTAAACAAAAGAAATAGAATCAAATTCATATTGCACTATTGAAAATTCATTTGATCCCATTTCTTGTTATTCTAATTAAGATAAATCATATATAAGAATAAAATGCTGACAAAGTGTTTATCACGAAACGATAAAACGATGACAAAGAGTTTGTCATCGAAACACACTAGCTATCTGCGATAGTGTAATTTAGTTCTTAAGATACTCACAAACAATAAAGACATGAAGAGATCCGCTCTTTAATTAAACTTTTTAAAAAAATCTTTTATTAAATCTTAAGTAAAATTTATATATATATATATATATATATTTATATACGTCTTTTTTCCACAAAAAGTTAAATAAGTAAGTTAAATTATAACCTTTTCTTTTAGATATCCAAGCCAAAAGCAAAAAATGACAGTCTAAGGACATCAGAATTCTTAGACCTTTCTACGGATGAAGTTTCATCTATTATGCAATCCCTTTGGTGTCCTTCGGACAATGATAAGAATTTAGTAGCGGAAAATCAACCACGTGCTTTTATGCCTGAAAGATGTAAACTTGTTGAATCAGAGGTATGTATGTTTTTCCCTTTAGCTTTATAAAAGAGGGTCGAATCGAATAAGCGACCTGTCTACTACTCGTAACTGCAGTAATCGAAAACAATATCTGCAATATCTCCGTACACAAAATACTAGCAAGAGTAATCGCACTACAGTTATGTCACCACGACCCATACTCTCTTTCCTATTTGCCTCCTTAACATTTACATTCCAAATCTTTTCCTTCTCACACACCAACTCGATCTCATTCGCAAAATCATTCGTTTTAATTTCTGCACACGCAGTACGCTGAAACTGCAGAATAGCCAATAGATATAAGGGAGTGGATGAATCCCACGGAGTTGTTTTTTAGTGATTAAGCTGGAGGGAACAGTTGTAAAGTTATTTCTTTTAATAAAATTGTTTTTTTTAACAACGTGTCGGAACGTCTTTTGTAAGTCGCATGATGTACATAGAAAATCTCATACGAGAAAAAAACAACTTCTCTCGCTGGAAAGGAGTTCGCAATTTATTTGCTAACGAAGAGATCATGTCTCTTTTAAATGAAGTATAAGCTATCATAATTTTTACACCGACGTATGTGCTATATTATCAAAAAGTCATCAATTTAACGTAATAACAGTATTACCTATTAAATACTTATATTCCAATAACAATGTGAATAAAGTCCCTTGAATTATTTTATATATAAATCTTATTACTTGTTATTTAACCTTATTAATTATAAATTATAGCTTATATAGGACTTTGTCTTAAACCTCTAAAAATACCATCTTACAATTGTATGCACTATTGTTCATGCTGCATTAATAATAAAATGAAATGAAAAGATCACTAGCCGAAGCCCGATTCTTGGTGAGCGGTACAGTTACCTCTTATGACGTCGATTATGATTCGAAGATACGTTTTGTTTAGTCGGAGTAAGCAAGGAGACTGTTTGGGATAGCGCTGTACACAGATTCCCTTGCCTGTAACAGAAAAATGTTCTCTGACCACCATTTGTTTTGTATGCTCCATATGTATATTTTAAGAATGTGTTTTATTGTTAAAAACTAGCCTACTAATCAGATCTAATGATCTTAATACTAACTTACTGGCTCTCTGCAAGTACTCTAAGTTAAGCTTTTTTTTTTTTCTAATTCCTTTGGGATATATAAATGAAATTATTATTTCTCCAAGAAAATGAAGAAAAAAACTTGGACTTCAGAAGAAGAAGAAATCAAAGAAGTAATAAGCAAATCAAAAACAAGTAAAGCACCTGGTATTGATCGCATCCCGTTTGAGTTCTATAAAAATTGCACTTATGAATTTATGAATTTATGAATTTTCTCACAATTGAATTTAACCGAATATTTGACTCTGCTAATATCCCCGATATATTCAGAAAATCAATAATTTTTCCTCTACACAAAAAAGGTGATTACAGGCACCCGAAGAACTACAGAGGAATCACATTTTTAAAAACCTCTGCCAAGCTGTTTGCCCCATTAATTTACAAAAGATTGCATGATTGGGTTCAAGAACATAACATCTTTAAAGAATTTCAAGCTGGATTTAGAAAAAGTTATTCTACGATCGACCAGATATTCTGCTTAACAAACATTGCCGAAACATATAAGTTGTAAAAAAGTTGTACGCCTTTTTCGTAGATTTTCAAGCAGCGTTTGATTCAATACCACGTGAAGCACTCTTTTTCAAGCTTTCGAAAATCGGCGTATCAAGCAAAGTTATAAGAATTCTGAGAACAATACTGCACATGTATGGGATGGAGACTTAATTTCCGACGAGTTTGAAACTTCAATGGGTGTTAAACAAGGCTGTACTCTAAGTGCACTACTTTTTATACTATACATCAATGATATAACAGATGATGTCAAAGGTGGAATAAAATTCAACGATGTATCCATTCCCGCGCTGATGTATGCTGACGATATCGTTTTTCTGTGTGACACTATCCAAGGTATGCAATTAATGATAGACAGGATTAACGATTTCTGTAAAAATTGAAATCTGACTATAAACCTTGGTAAATCGAAAATGATGATATTCAAAAACGCAGGGGAACGCGTCTCATCTTTGGAAAAGTGGAAGTTGGACGGGGAAGAGATTGAGGTAATATCCAGATACAAATACCTAGGTATCCTAATATCGTCCTCTTTAAATTTGAAACCACACTTTGAGGAAAAATTAGTTGTAGCTAAAAGAGCTATCTGTTCGATTTGGGAACGTTACTTCAAAAATAAATATGTATCGAAAAGTGCAAAACAAACTTTATTCCACTCAACTGCAGCTTCAATAATGCTCTACGGAGCTCAGGTATGGGGCTACAAAGGCTATGATGGTGTGGAAAAATTCCTTCGCTACTTTTTGAAGAAGATTTTTCGGTTACCAAAAAATACCCCCAACTATATGCTACATATTGAAACGGGAACTCCTCCGTTGCTCTTGTATACGATCAAAATGCACTTCAACTATATTTTAAAAATAGATGAACGAATGCAGATTACCAAACGTAGTTTTAAGAAGTATAATTAGAACAAACGGATACATTTGCGAGGAATGGACAAAAACAGCTTCTGAATGCGGTCTAAATCTGTCTTTTGAGGCGGACGAGCCTCCTCATCTTTTAAGAAAAAAATTTAACTCTGTTTTGGAGAATTTTTGTAGACACCCATATGAAAATATGTCGAAGAAGCTGAATATTCACCGTTTAGGAACTACTACAGCAAACTAAACCATTTTTTAAATGAAAAAACATACTTCCTTGACAGTCACTCAATCGAAAAAATAAGCACAATTTTTAAACTGAGAGGAGAACTCGTTCAGTTAAACTTTATCCCCTACAGACCAGATTTACCAATTCTTTGTAACCTATGTAACATGAGGAAGAGAGAAGACATCTTACATTTTATTGGTGTTTGTCCGATTCTAAAAGAATTTCGACTAGCAATTTTCGAAAAACTTGTTTTAGACGAATATGAAGTAACGTGCATCCTAAATGAAGAAAAGGGATGGAAGGTCTTATACGATTATTCAGTAGCAGCACTTTGTGATAGAAAACGTATTATAGATGGAAATTTTTAATGTAAAACGTATGTATGTATTTTGTCAACCTGGTAGACGGCCATAGGCCAAACCATAAATGACTTAGGTTAAACTTTACATGGTAAAACATTTATTGAAAATAAAAGTCAAACTAACTAACTAACTAACTAACTAATTATTTTCTCTTCTTATGTACCGTTACTTTACTGTATTATATGGTGACAAACTGGAGTTAAAGGATTCACTTGAAAATTTTTTATTGGAGGGATAAAACGTGTTTTGAAAATTAAACGACTATAATGGCTCATAATAAAAATAATGAAAGCTTTAAATCAAAAAAAAAATTATGATAATAAGAGAGGTGTTTCTCAAAAAGAAATATATAATAAATATTGAATCCCAAATGCAGTTATATCCAAACGTATAAAAAAATATAATGAAACAGGTTCGGTTGAATTTTTCCATAAGGGAGGATGGCCAAGGAAAACCACACCAAGCAAGACCATCTGCTGATCGTTAAAATAAAAGCTGTGCCTGATGATTCTGCAAAGGAATGATGTTTTGTAAAAGATTTTAATTTAAACGTCCATGAAAGAACGGCTTGTAAGCGATCTGCAGAACGCAGATTGTTTTCAAGTCGACCCCCTCTCATTTCAAAGAAGAATCGAAAAGATCGTATTACTTTTGGGCAAACTTATTGAAATTGAAGAACGGCAAAATGGAAAATCGCACTTTTCTCCGATGAATCAAAAGTTAACTTAATCCATTCCAATGGAATGATGCGCGCAAGGCGGCCAACTGGAAAAAAATCGATTCAAGTTTCTGTAACAAAACTATGAAGCATGTTAGCGGCTCCATAATGGCGTGGGATGTTTTTAATTCCAAGTGTTGGAATCTCTCCGAAAAACGGAGGAACGAATGGATCGATTTCAATATCAAAATATTTTGAAAGAGACAATGTTGCCCTATGCCGAGTATCATGTACCCCTTCGTTGGAGATATAAGCAAGATAATAATCCAGAGCACACGGCAAAAATATCCAAAATTGGTTTCTGGTAAAAACAATTAATGTTATTAATTGGCTATCCGAATCTCCTGACATTTATCCCATTGAACATCTATGGAAAATAGTCAAAAGAAAACTAAAGGGGTAACATTTTAAAAACTTTTCACGAAGAATGGACAAAAGCACCACAAACCGTTGTAAACAATCTTATAGAATCTATAGAATCTATGCCAAGTCGATGCCAAGCAGTTTTAAAAAATAAGTTTGAATATTATTATTAAAATATTAATTTAGAGATAGAAGTGATACAATATCAAACGTTTTCTCCAGTTTACTTAGTTTTGTCCGCCCAGAATAGTATGTTATATTATGTTTTTTGTTATAGCTAAATTGTAAGTGAAGTTCCAGTAATATGGTATTTTGTTTTTTATTTTGAACACTATGAGTATTGGAAATACATTTTAATGAATTTGGAAAAGTTGCCCTCTGTTGTTTGACCTGCGTCCAAATGTTTCAATCATTTCAGTTTCCTTAATTTTGTCCGATACTGGTAATGCACCTTTCTTGTGTTTTTTTGTTTTTGTTTTTTCTTAACTTTTTTTTGTATTTCTTTGTTTTGTTTTTATTTTTTATTTTTATAAAAGTCCTTACATCTACCTTAGTCAATGTGAATTTGCCTTAGTGACTCAACTATACTATATTTTTACTTTAAGTACTTAGCGGTATCGAATCCTGGTTATGGTGTAACCACCAGTGGAAATGGCGTTCTTTGTCTGTTACTGCTCTGTCTCGGGCAGAAATCGCTCTGCTGAACCGAAGGAGATCCTCGTGGCAAAAGCTTCAGGCGGAATATATATGAATGGTCGTAAAAAAAATAGCCGCATCTACATGGACTCCACCATATAGATACTTCTACAACCACTACATTTGTTATTATTATTATATATATTATAATATTATTGCATAGGTTATAGAAGACAAATTAACCTTAAACGATTTGGAACCGCATATGGCATGTGATTGTGCTTTGCAAGTTCCTTTGATATCACTCTTAAACGATAAGGATTATTGTACTTGAAAGTAGTTCCCCTTCCAAGTGCAAATATATTATATATGTTTTAGATATACGTCTTCTGGCTGCCTAGTCTTTGCTCTCCGTTAAGTAGCCTGCTGTGGGGGTCATTGCTGTTTACATCATTGCGTAAACAGCAATGACACTGGCAGGGTAAAGCCAGTGAATATAATACTGTTGTTGAAAGTTGTGTTTCCAATTGAGTTTGATACCTAAGATGAGACACAAAATTTGGCCATTGCATGAGATATGTGTTACACGTATCTGGTGACAACAAGCATCAACCTAAGCACTAGTTTCACCTTCCTCTGATTAGCGCTTCTGTCTATAACGGTGTAAGGACCTTTGGCTATTTCACTGTACACCTTGTTGAATACTTTATATATCAGTATCTGTCCTTTGTGTGGCCGCCGTAGCGTAGTGGGTAGAGTGCGACGCTCACACGCTGAAGGGTCTACGTTCGATTCCCGGCTGAACACCTCGAATTTTTAACGACAACACTCAAAGAGCAATAACTGTCTAAGAAAGCTTCTCAAAGTTCACCGTTCGGAGTCGACAAAAAACTGTAGGTCCCTTCTACTCGTGAGAGAACAGTAGCGCGCACAACACGAGTAGTTGATGAACAAGCTAGGTCCTGCTAACCCTATGGGCTATCGCCCCAACAATTATTATTATTATTATTTGTCCTTTGACTAATGATTCCGGACAAAGTAGTAGTAAATTGTTTGCGGTAGAATCGCACTAGTCCAGGTTTTTTGCAACTAGCCTTAGTCTAGGCGATCAAGGCTATAGACCTTTAACTCCGCTCCTAAAGCTTTTACGGAAGTGTCTTTTGTGTTTAATATTAGATAGAGTAATCAAGTAACTTTTTAAGCCACTATAGGCCCCGGTACATTAAAATACATGTATTCTTATGGGATAGACCAACGCTTTCGCTCACGACGGATGTAGTAGCTCAACTTTTAACGTTTCTCTCTCCGTCAGCGTTGACAATCGACACATTGTGACATTTCAAGAGACTTTTTTTGAATTATAAATTTTTGCCTGTTAGAGTTATTGAATATTGAATTTTTAATCAAAAATATATTTTTTTATTTTCAAAGCCGGAAAAATTTTTTCGGATCGTCATTGTATGGTTTTTCAAAGTGTAACACAAAAAGAACATTCACATCTTGATATATGCGCAAAGTCTGGACCCAAAAACGACGGTTACTTTTTTTGGTATTAATATATTCTTTAAGTTCGAAAAGTATTATTAAGCACATTAGTTAATCCAGTAATTCGTCTGTAGTTATTTTTGCAAAATAAATACTACACCGCTCTACAATATAACCAAAAGAAATTGAATTCAAAGCTGTCGAATGAAATCTGATGCGTTGAAGTATTCATTGTCTCATCCCCTTCCTTCAGAGACTTCACCGTCGACGGATACTTTGCCGCTACACATGTAAAGTATTCTGTGTGCCAGAGCCTTATCGTTCTGACGATCCACCAAAACGAAATCGTCGATAATTTGCATCACGAAACCCAATCACTATCGTCTCGTCTACATTATATTTTATACAAAGTTTGCGCGCTAGTGAACGCAACATATACCATAGCACTGTGAAAAATAATAGCACCATGTTAGACTTTTTCACTATTTCGCTAATAACTTTTTCCTACCGTCATGCAAAGACATCATATTCACTGCACAATATCCTTATTCCATCAGTAATAAAGCCCATAAACATGATAAGAAAACAGTTCATTCTGATCTTAGAAAAGGCCCGTTATTCGGAATGATACCAAATTTCGGAGTGTGCAAAATAATAAAATAATAGCCCCAAGTACAAAAATTCATAAATGTGAAATAAAAGTCAATGGAATAGTCAAGTTTTTTCCTTTTATTTTTGGTACATCGTATGAGTTCGCTAAACAAGGATATTCTTCCACGCAATCTGCATAACATCCCATTGCAGTTTTATATTTTTGGGCTTTGCTTCATATACAGCTTTCTTTACATCTGTCCAAAGGTTTTCAATAGGATTCAGGTTCGGAAACTGAGGCGGCCACTCCATAACTTGAACTCCATTGCTTAAGAAAACTTCTTTTGCCAGTTTGCCCGTATGTTTGGGGTCATTGTCTTGCTGTAGAATCTATTTAAGCGGCATATTCCACTCCTCGTTAGGAAGCATGGTTTTTCTCATATAATCTCCAGCAGTCATCGGTTTTGTTTTTTTTTTTCAAAAAAATGGACCAGTGTCATAATAGGAAAACCATTCTCTTACTGCCCAGTGTTCTGGTCTCGAAACCGTCCGCCAGCTCATCTGCCGTATTCCTTTGTGGCCCCGGGATCCAGTAGATGGCATGCGACTTAAATTATCTGTTGGAAATTTTAAAAGAGAAATAAATAAACTTTTTCTTCTTCTTCGGATGGCGCTACAGTCCGGGGTGGACTTGGGCCTCAACCAACATGCCTCTCCAGCTAGCACGATCTCTTGCCAGCTGCCTCCAATTGCGCACTCCAAGTTGGTTGAGGTAATTTTTTACTTTTGTACGCCATCTCAGTCTAGGACGTCCTCTGTTGCGTTGTCCCTGTGGTTCTAATTCGAAAACTCTTCGGGCCGGAACAGTGCTGTCCATCCGCTCTACATGGCCTAGCCACCTTAAGCGTTGTATCCGTAGACGCTTGACTAGACTCATGCTGCCGTACAGCCCATACAGTTTGTGGTTGAATCTTCTCCTTCAGATGCCATCAACGTAAACAGGACCAAAAATCGCACGCAGAACTTTTCTCTCGAAGAGACCAATGGCTTCCTCATCCGCTTGTAGTAGCGTCCAGGTGTCTGCCATTTCTCCGTAAATCAGGACTGGGATGATCAAGGTGTTGTACAAAGTCACTTTGGTCGTTCGGGAGAGGGCTTTATTACTCAATTGCCTCCTAAGCCCAAAGAAACAGCGATTGGCAAGAGTGATTCTGCGTTTGATTTCGGTACTGATGTTGTTGTCCCTATTCACCGCGGAGCCGAAATAGACGAAGTCCTTCACTACCTCGAAGTGTCTGCTAACCATAGTGAAGCTCTATCCGCGACGTCGATGTTCTGCGTCCTTCTTCGATGACAGCATATACTTCGTTTTGCCCTCGTTTACCACCAGTCCCACTTTAGCCGCTTCCGTTTCAATGCTAGCAAACGCTTCATTGACGGCTCGCTGAGTTCGGCCGATCATGTCAATGTCATCCGCATAAGCCAGCAGTTGAACGGACTTCTGGAAGATCGTGCCTCTGATGTTGACGTGTGAGTTCCGCAAGATCCTCTCAAGAATGATGTTAAAGAAGTCGCATGACAGCGCGTCGCCTTGTCTAAATCCTTTTTTGACATCGAAGGTCTCGGTGAGTTCGCTACCGACCTTGACGGAGCTGCGAGAGCTCTCCATTGTAATCCTACACAATCTGAAAAGTTTTTTAGGGATGCCAAAACTAGACATGGCACTGTATAGCTCGCGGGACATTCTGCCTAACAGCGGGGCTTGGGTCGTCATCGCGGTTTAGGAGTGCAGAAATGATCCTTCCAGGTTCTCAGCACCGACTGCGACTCTACGACCAGTTGTCCATTTTGGTCCCGTCAGGCTTCTGTCCGAGGCTTATAACCGCCGGATAACTGTTTCATCTTGCGGTAAAAATTTCGGAAGTCATTCCTGCCATAGCACCTCTCCATTTCCTCGACCGCGCGCTTCTCGTGCTCTTTCTGTTTCCTTCTGAGAAGGCGGTTCTCTTCCCTTCTTCTCTGTTTGTAGAGCTCACGAACAGCTCTCGTCGTTCGATGCAGCGTCGCCTTGTTTGGCTGCATGCGCCTGCATACACTCGTCGTCAAACCATGGGTTCCTGTTAGGCAATGGCGTGAAACCCAGCACATCAGTGGCGGCCTCTTTGATGGCTTCTTGACAACGTTTCCACTTGTCTTCTATTGTTTGTGCAGGCAGCCTCGAACTTTGAGATAGTTTCAGGGAGAATCGATCGGCAAAGACTCTAGCGATCGGCTGGGATTGTAGGTTTCCGACATCAAACCGTTTTGGCCTGTCTCGACTCCGTTGCTCTTTCGTTATCCGGGTTCTTACCTTGGCTACAACAAGGTGATGATCCGAGTCGATGTTTGCACCTCGGAAGGTACGGACATTGAGAATACTGGAGGAGTGTCTGACGTCGATCGCAACATGATCAATCTGGTTGACGGTTGATTGATCAGATGATCGCCAGGTACCTTTATGAATGTTGAGGTGTGGCAACCGCGTACTGGCCACAAAGAGATTTTGCCCCGAGGCGAAGTCAACTTGCCTGAGTCCGTTTCGGGAGGTCTTGGCGTGCAGGCTGTGTCTTTCGATGACCTTAGCAAAGACTTCTCCTCTTTCCAGGTGAGCGTTGAAATCTCCTAGAACGATCTTGGTGTCGTAGCTGGGACATCGATCGTATGTCGTTTCTAGGAGGTGATAGAAGTCCCGTTTACAGCTGTCTTTTTTTTCCTCTGTCGGGCGTGGGCGCATATGAGGCTTATATTCCCGAATTTAGCCTTGATGCGGATTGTTATGAGACGTTCGCTTATGTATTGGAAGCTTAAGACTTTTTGCATTATATAAATAAAAAAACTACAAATCTTTTATTGAGTGCTGCTGATTTCAGCTAGGCTGCACACTCTTAAGAAATGCTTTTTATTCTTCAATAAAATGCAACAAGTGCCGCTGGCTATAGCTTGGCTGCACATTTGGGTATCCAACAAATAAACCAAGCGATTTTTGAAATTCGGTTGGTTTGTTATTAACGAATTGGTAAGCCAAGCATTTCTCGTTCGATTTTGTTATCAGTTTGGGTTTCTGTTTTCCGGCATTCTGCTAATGCAAAAGTGCCATCGTACAGTTTAACAATTTGGTAAGCTACGTTATACGTTACTTCACCCCGCCTAAATTTGGAATTCACCTGAATTTCAGTTGAAATGCTTAGCTTTACATTGTCTTGAATGTTCTTAACAACAATTTTTAATTTTTTATTCTTAATTCTTATTACAAACAAAATGACTGTTGTTATGACAATTAAAACTATAATGATGCTTGAACTAATAACATAATTAGTAGTTTTGTGATTTTGGAATATACTTTATCATTAAATTCATAGTCTGTATTATTAATCACTACAATTTTTTGGTCTTCCTGAATTATTTCAAAATTATTATTCGGTTAGTTAGTAAGTAATTTGAATTTTAATTCCATGACAGCCATTGGAACTTTAATCGCCATTATAAGAATGTTATCTTTATACCTCATGATACCTAATTTAGAATGTCTAATTTTATAATAATCTATGTTAAATTTATTTGTTTCGTCTGGAGTTAGTAGTCCAGGATGTAAAATATTATTTTTGGTTTATGCAACCTTGTCTAAAATTGTACTACTTTGTCTTCTACTAATTTTAATTTGATAAGTTGGTCTAATTTTATTTGATGGTATATTATCTCTTTTTGGGTTCTATCAGATTGGTTTAGTGCTTGAGCAATTTTTTCCCTATCTCCTTCTATGATTTCCTTTAGGTCAAATATTGATTAAAATATGTATTAATTCTAACTTGTTTATTTAAATTCTCGATAGAGTGATGATTGTTGATTTATATTGTTTTCATGTGTCCTATAATGTCCTGACGGTCATTATCGCCCATTGTTGCGAATAACCATTTACTTGCTGTACCTACCACATTAGTTAAACCTCTTCTTGGCCTTTTAACGAAAATCGTTGATATTTTTGATTCGATTGACTCTATTTCCCCTTCGAATACTTTTTTTTACACCAGACGGAATTTCTCTTAAATTATTTTCAACTTCTGCAACAGCTTCTTTCAATTCTTGCAAATTGATCAGATGCAGAATTGTAGTGGTCTCGTTTATCATCTCTAGTACACCCATGTTCAGTTTGATGTATCCATTATCCGCTTCCATTTTCGTTATTATTAGTTTCGGTTGGGCCACAGGAATCAGTATTGCCAATAGTACTGTTAAGAATAGTACAGTATAGTAAAGTACTGTAAGAATGTTGTCATCTGCAAATTTACGTCTTTTTTTAATATATGTGGTATGTTCATTAGAAATTGGTTTGATTTATAGTTCTTAAGGGGCGCTAAAATTCTATCCTCTACATAATCATCCCTAATCTCATTAGCCTTACTAATATACTTTTGCTTATTTGAAATAATAGTTTGTCTTAATTTTTGGTTATCTGCCTGCATAGCTTGTTTTGGAGTCATTTTAACACAGTTATGGTATCTATTATTGTAATTATTCAATAACCTATGTAATTTTGTTATTAATGTCAGTGATCTATCTTTTAAACTTACCAGTTTTTATTGGAGCGCGGTATGCAGTCTTTCAATATCCGCATTTCCAGTGTGACTGTTGGGTTTTGTGAAGTGCAACTCAACCCCTTGGCTATTTAAATACTCTATCAACTGATGGGCTTTCAATTCATTATCCGTTATAATTTTTGTTGGTTTATTAAATTTTGAAAAATGTTCCTCTATTATTTCTTTTCTTTAAACAATTTTTGTTAGGCAAGTGGTATACATATGCTTTTTTGGCCAGTTTGTCAGTCAAAGTGATAAAGGATTGTCCATGGAAAGTAAATACATCCATATGTAGACCTTCATTTGGGAACTCGGGAGTTTCTGTAATGCAGTATTTGGGCTTTTTATGGCTTCTTCCATATTTTCTTTTTAAACAAGTTGTGCAGTTGTAAATGATTTTTTTGAATTTCTTTTATTAAATTGGGGAAGTAAATTTGATTTTTCAGTGTATGGTATGTTTCCACAATAACACTATGAATACTTTCTATTTTGTGTTACTTCGCATTTGTTTGTAAAGTTCTGCCTGAGTTCTAATCTCTTTTGCTCTTTCAGTACATTTTATAAATGAAAACTTCTTATCGTGACTGAAAAGATATATGAGAGTTTGTTGTATTTTATTATATTCCGAATATGGTAACTCTGTGAAGATACCAATTTTGCCAGGTCTTAGGATTCTGATAAACAAGTCTTTCCAATATGACTGATCTTTAGTCATATCGACTTGTATTATCATTCTTCCATGTAGAACATCGACTTCGTCGTTAATAATCAAAATCAAAATTAGTTGAGTTTTATACTTATTGACTATTTCCTCTTTAATTGGGAAGTGGTCAAGTAACTGCTCTGGGTAGAATGAATCGTAGCCATATTGGACATGATGTCGTCATCCATTTGGTCTATATTTTCTATTCTACTCAAAATTTCAACTACTTTATTTTCCTTCCCTTTAAGGTACGCTATGTCGTAGTTAAACTTAGACAGTTTTAATAACTATCTTTGGTTTCTTTGGGAGAACTCTTTCCCGTACTTTTTGTTAAGGTATTTGTTTAGTTGGCGGTCAGTGATTATTTTAAACTTATTACCCTATATGTAGATAAGTTCTAAAATATGTCACTGACCATACTGAACAAGGTGAACGGATTATCAAATCTAGGAAATTTAAGTATGGGATGGATAATGATATAAAGCTTAAGTGTTTCGAATGCTTGTATGTACTCAGGATCACTTGGATTAATTTTCATGTTCTTTTTCAAATATACTTTATCATTGGATAGAATTTTAGAATAATCCTTTACGAATTTTCTATAATATATCGTCGCTCCTAAAAACCCTTTTAACTGTTTTTCCGTCTGAATAATTTTTTAGTCGAGTATGCATTTTATTTTGTTTGGGTTAGGCTTCAGTTCCTCCCTAGTCAAAACGTGGCCCAAGAATTTGGTATTTCTCTTTAAAAAAAGAACACTTGCTGAGTCGAATCTTGAGATTGTGCTTGCTAAGAACATCCAAAATTGTTCTGATTGCACTAAGATGTTCTTCTAGGCTGTAGAGAAAATTAAAATGTCATCAATGTAAACTACACAGATCTTATTTATGTTATTTCTCAATATGTTATTCATATTCAAACAAACCATTTGGAGTAAAAATGCGGTTTTCTGTATATCTCTTGGATGCATTTTAATTTGGTGGTACCCTTTCGCTAAATCCAGTGTTGTAAAATATTGAGCTCGTCCCAACTTGTCTTATATAGATTCTATATTTGGAAGTGGATATTTATCGTCTAAAGTGATTTCATTTAGTTTCCGATAGTCTACACAAATTCGGAGTTTTTCCACGCCAGACTTGTCCGTTTTGAGGAGCTTGGCAAATCAAATGTGACAAATCAACATTGTTATCCTCTCTCGTTAGTTCAAAGCAATCAGTCCTTTCATCAACTCATCTCAAGTTTGACTGTATTATTTAATCGTAGGTACTTGCCGCTTATGTTTATTTCTGCAACGGTGTTGCTAATAAAATCCATTTCCAAGAGTAAATAAAATTTATTTTGCAATGCCATCTCGTAACACTTGATTCTACTCGACTTTTCCATTCTAAATTCCTCTGGAGCGTCCGTTACAATAACTTCGATCCGCCCTTTTGTTATATTATTTATAGTGTTGAGAGAAATATTATTCTATTCCAAAATCTTAAAATTATCACAACTTACTCTACTTGAGTTAACTATGCTAATTGTTGACCTCGTATCAATTAGGACTCTATATTTACAATATTTAATTGTGAAATCACAAAATATTTTATTTCAGAGGCCTAGTTGAGAAAATCCGACGGCTCTATGTTATTAATTTCAGCTCCTGTGCATGACATGCATTGGAACTGGATTTTAACTACTATTTCTCAACTGTCCTGACGGATTAAAAACATTTAATGGTCTATCCGAGACCCTGTTCCTCGAGTTATGCCCATTCGTTTGCAGTGAGTTACTGCCCTGCCTACCCTCTTGCCTGTAACTATCAAACTGTCTTGAATTAGATTGATCGAGTCTACGCTGTCCATAGTTATCAGACTGTCTTAAGTTCCACTGACCTTATCTGTATTTTTTCGAATTGTCTGACACTACACTACCCGATTGCATACTTGCACGCCTAACTTGAACCGATGGCCTAGGCATGTGAGTTTTTCTTAAGTTCCAGTCAATGTCTGGAATTTATTATACGTTCTTAATATACAAATATTTCTATCTAAATAAGATATATTTCTTACTTCTCTAGATAATTGGCCAGCCGAAAACTCTTTTATTTTGGCGATTATTAATTGCTCTCCCGAATTCAAAATTTGCTTATTTGCGGATTCAAATAATGCATATTCGTGAAGTTCTTTAATTATTAAATCTAATTTACACAAATTTCCAATAAACTACTAACCTTCAACAAAACACCCAAGACGGCACTATTCACAACACTACATTTTTTATAAGTTTATTTGTGTTTACTTCCAGTTACTAGCTGTACGCAATTTCGCAAGAGTAGATCGAACGAGATCCGAAACCGACTGCGCCACTTAAATAACCTGTTGCAAATTTTAAAAGAGAAATAAAAAAACTACAAGTCTTTTATTGAGTGCCCCTATCTTCAGCTAGGCTGCAGACCCTTAAGAAATGATCTTTATTCTTCAGTAAAATGCAACAAGTGCCGCTGTCTATAGCTTGGCTGCACACTTGAGAATCCAACAAATAATCCAACCGATTTTTGAAATTCGGTTGGTTTTATATAAGGTTGTAAAATACCTCCCTTCCGTTTATGTTGCTCTTCATTCAATGCTTCATAAAAAGTGCTGCAGTTATCGGATTTATTATCTTTTTCCATCTAGACGGCAACTTGATAATACCCCTCTCGTAGAAGCCACCCTCCTAATTTGCAAAGAACTCAGACAGCCACTTTTCACAAGCCTCTTTTGAGTTCAACTTCACACCACCAAGGACGTTCGCCATGGACAGGAACAGGTGGTAATCACTTGGCGCTATGTGCGGGCTATATGGTGGATGCGATAAAACCTCCCATCCGAGCTCCCGTAGCTTCTGACGAGTCATCAGCGAAGAGTGTAGTTTGGCGTTGTCCTGGTGGAAAACTACACCTGTTGTCCAATTCTAGACGCCTCTGGTGGACCGTCAGCTTCAAGCGGTCCAATTGTTCACAGTAGATGGTACAATTAAGCATCTGGTCATGTGGGAGCAGCTCATAGTGGATGATTAATTTCCAATCCCACCAAACACACAGCAAAACCTTCCTGGCCGTCAATCCCGGCTTTGCCACTGTTTGGGACGAATTACCGGCCTTCAACCATGACCGTTTTCACTTGATATTGTCGTATGTGATCCATTTTTCGTCGCCAGTCACTATCCGCTTCAAAAATAGGTCGAGTTCGTTCCATTTCAGCAGCATATCGCAAGCGTTGATTCGGTCCAGAAGGTTTTTAGCGTCAAATCATGCGGCACCCAAACATCAAGCATTTTTTTGTATCCAGCTTTATGCAGATGGCTTAAAATGGTTTGGTGACTAACTCCCATCTCCTGAGCGATGTCACGAGATGCCACATGCCGGTCTAACTCGATGATTTCCATTATTCGATCGGTATTCGACGTCACAGGTCTTCTGCCGGCTGGCTTATCCATGGTGTCGATTTCACCGAATCTGAATCGTCAAAACCATTTCTCCTCAGTTCGAAGTGACAGATTTCCATCCCCCAAAACACCATTAATCTCACGGAACGTTTCTCTAGCGTTTTACACGTCTATAACTGTTGAACGTAATATCCAATTCAAATGATGTATAGTATTGTCAGATATGAGCTATGTAGCGCTTTGTACATAGCCGGAAAAATTCAAAACACAGAAAGCGGAAGGGAGATATTTGGCAACCTTATATTACCAAATTTCTGGGCCAAGCATTTCTCTTTCGATTTTGTTATCAGTTTGGGTTTCTACTTTCCGGCATTCTGCTAATGCAAAAGTACCATCGTGCAGTTTAACAATTTGGTAACCTGCGTTGTACGTAACACGCGGGAATTGGATAGTCCTGAGAACCTCGGTTAAAGATACTCCTGCTGATCTGATCCTCTTTGCCTTGAAGGGGTACGGCCAACTTGCGTTATCTTTTTGCGCCGGTCGGTGGCGGCCATCCTTTCCCTCCTTTTCTTTCGGCTTTTTGTCAGAAGCCCCCCAGGTGCCACATCATTTGGGGCTCTTTCCTCCTTATCGAATTTCCGAGACACGTCATTAGGAGCGGCTCTCCTTCAAGCTTCCCGATATTGAGCCAGGAGATTATTCGTATCAGGCTGTGCCTCTCCGCCACTTTCTCCAGTTTTCCTACTCATTCTACTAAGTGTATCGTAGAGTGAGCGGCAGGAATCATTTGTATCAGCGCCATTGTAGGCGGAGGGTGTAGGGAGTATGGTGGATGGGACCTCCAGAATCTTTGCGCTGGCCGATATGAGAAGACAACGGGTGGAGTATGCAGTCGCCAGTACAACCTAGAGTAGTTAAATCGTTTTGATTGTCCTCCATACAGTCTTTATTGAAGATGTCCAAAGACAAGGCCCTCCTGGACGTTGGTTCGACGTCTCACCTAGGATCTTTCGAGCCATAGTTCATTGACACATAAGACCTTCAGCCGCGATAATGCATTTAAACTGGAACAACCTATAGGTGATAGTCCTTTTTTTAAAACAAAGTTAGGGTGTAATTTAAAAAAATATATATATTTTTTGTTAGCGCTTAATATTCACTCAGCATATAAATATTTTTTGTTAGCATAGCAAAAGCAATTGAAGAGTTAACTTAGAACAAATGTAAATTATTGTTTTTATTAAAAGTGCTAAGTAAGTGTAATATTATTTTATTTATGTTATCAAAATCGAAATACAAATTGGTAAAACTGCCTTTTCACTTAGAAACATCAAAAAAAACTTTAGAATAAACAAAAATTTAATATTAAAATTAAAATATATTTATAAAATATAATATAATATTAAAAAAATATTATATAAAATATATATATTTGATCGTTGATTTTGTAACACAAAAAATTAACTGTTACTTCACTTACAGTGTATATTGTAAATGTTCTTGCGCTAAGGTCAAAGATTTTGTTCAACGAAAGTCATGGTACACCTATAAAATCAAAACGAAACTTCCCAGATAAGAGGATTTGTGTATAACTTGTGATAAATACCTACTTAATACTTATTTTGACGTCATTTCCTTTCAGTAACGGCCTTTAGCCGATTTTGTATTGAGCCAATGAATTTTTCACATATAAGATACATATGTATTCTTTAAATTGAGATTTGTTTCGTTTTTTCTTTTACTAGCTCTATTTGCAAGTGCTCTATAGGACTTTTATCCGAACTTTGACGTGATGTTTGTTGTAGGTGAGGAGTATTGCTTGAGCTATGTACATACAGTTGGTCAAAAAAGAAACCGGACAGTTACCTCTTTCTCGTATGAACCACAAAATACAGCAATGAAATTATTCAATCGAATAGTGGTAATGCTCTTTATGGTTGCTTTTATTGTAAGCTCTTTAGGAATAACAAACAACATATTAATTCATCGCTTAATATTTTTGGTCCAATTTAAGAAAAAGTACTTCGAAAATTCCCATCAAAAAAGAAATCGGACATACTGATGACATACCGGTGAGAAGTGAGCGTCAAGATACAAATGTCTCGATAGGGAACATTTGTTGTGAACGATCCCTTATTTTTTTTTTCGATTGTTTGCTATGACATCTGTGAAAAATATTTAGTATACATCAAGTCATTGAACAGACAACATCATATTTTTTCATCGTGTTAACAATGTCGAATTTTGTACCAGAAAGTGATGATTTGTGGACAGCTTTAATTTTTTGTTTTCATTTGAAGAAAAGTGCTGCAGAGTCGCATCGAATGCTTGTCGAGGCATATGGTGATCATGCTCTATCAGAAACAACATGCAAAAGATGGTTTCAACGGTTCAGAAATAATGATTTTGATGTGAGAAAAAAGTCACATTAATTGAATGAAAGACAGATGGAAAACCGAAAAAACACTTGTGAAATTTTGCTTCAAAGACACGAAAGAAAATCGGTTTTGCATCGGATTGTTACTGGCGATGAAAAATGGATTTATTTTAAGAATCCTAAACGGAAAAAATCATGGGTTAATCTGGGACAACCATCAACATCGACTGCTAAACCGGATCGATTCGGCAAGAAGACAATGCTTTGTGTTTGGTGGGACCAGAAAGATGTACAGTACCACGAGCTCCTAAAACCTGGTGAAACCGTTAATACTGATCGCTACCGACAACAAATGTTCAATTTGAACCAAGCATTGATCGAGAAACGACCAGAATGGGCCAGAAGACAGGATACAATCAAAACACTTGGCTGGGAGCAGCTACCCCACCCGCCGTTTTCACCAGACTTGGCTCCTTCCTACTATCATTTGTTTTCATCGATGGGGAGGTCGAAAATTGGGTGTCTGATTGGTTTGCTTTAAAAGACGAACAATTTTATTGGCGTGGTATTCACGAATTGCCAGAAAGGTGGTCAAAATGTGTGGAAAACAATGGCCAATACTTTGAATAAAATGTTTTTACTTTCCCATTAATAATTAGTGTTTTATTTTCAAAACGAAAACGCTCATTTCATACGGGTATACCTATCATATCCAAATCCCTTTCTGAGCAATAAAAATTCTTAATTTTTCAAATGTTTCGTTTCGCATTTGTAAAATAAATTCAGTATATATATATCTCATTTGCAAAATGAGCGGACAACGGAGTTACACAACGGTAGATGTGCGAGAAATTGTTATAAAACATTTTGAAGAAGGAAAATCTGTTCGTGATATTGCAAATGTAGTAGAAAGAAGTCACTCTATAGTCGGCGATATCATAAAAAGGTATAAAACAAGTAACACCATTGAAAATTTGTCAAAATCGGGAAGGCCTAAGAATTTAACTACCGCAGATGAGCGTTGGATTGTAAAGCAGTTTAAAAAGAACCCACAATAAAGTGCCCCGAAATTAATTGCGGAAATAAAAAGTTACTTACAAAAAGTTGTTCACCCGGAAACAGTTAGAAATACATTGAGAAAGAATAATTTCTAGGAAGTGTCGCCCGAAAAAAGCCGTATATAAGCAAAAACCAAATAAAAGGAATGGAATTTGTTCGACTGCATCAAAACAAAAATTTTTCGTTTCGGAAACGTGTTTTGTTCTCAGATGAGAGTAAATTTAATTTATTTCAATCTTATGGACGAACATATGTATCGAGAAAACCGAATCAAGAGCTTCAAGAGAAAATCTACAACCAACTGTTAAGCATGGTGGGGGCTTAGTAATGGTTTGGGGTTGTATGTCTGTTGCTGGCCCAGGAAATCTTGTTTTTATTAATGGAAACATAGACCAATATAATAATATGGCTATTTTGAAAGATAATTTGAGCCAAAATGCTCAAAAATTGGGACTTAACAACCATTACCACTTTTATCAGGACAACGACCCGAAGCACAAAGCTCTTAACACACGTTTATGGCTTTTATATAACTGTCCCAATGCATTCGAACCCCCACCACAGTCACCGGACTTAAATGTTATAGAGCTCCTGTGGAGCTATTTAGAGAGTCAATTGAAGAACTACTCCATTATAAGCAAAAGTGATTTGGAACGTGCCTTAAAAACAGAATGGGACAAAATACTAGAGTCATACTGCCAAAAATTGGTAAAATCGATGAGAAATAGGCTGAATGCAGTAAAAAGAACAAGGGTCTAGCTTCTAAGTATGAAACAATGTTTTCCTATATTTATTACTTTTTTTTTTCAATAATTGTTTCAGTGTCCGTTTTTGATGTGACTTTTAAAGGAGTTTTTGTTTTTAATTGATGATTTTTTTATTTTATTTATTTGCTATTACTTCAGCGTTCGTAATACAAGTTTTCAAAAATACCATTTACACTATGTGATTGAGTTATTATTTCCCCGTATTTTGTGGTTTATATGAAAAAGGGGTAAATGTCCGATTTCTTTTTTGATCAAGTGGACATATTTTATAGGCTCCATATTGAGATCGTTGTCTTGTTAAAAATAACATCCATCAGAAACAGGACGTTTTCTCACTCTTTGTCTAAAATTCTTTGAGATAATTTTAATAAACGTGTTGGATTACTTTCCACCGCTGGGGCAACCATAAAACCTCATACCATCACTCCCCCACTAACGTGCTTGAAAGATGTAGTACAATAGTGTTTTACGGATTAGGAGCAACTTTCCCTTTTCGCCAAATCATAGTGCGACCACCTGGGCCACACATTTTATTTGAACTCATTTGAAAAAAAAAAAACTTTGCGCCAGGAGTCAGCCGTCTCCCTTAAATTTTTTTATTTTAATGTTGCGAACGCTTTTCTCTTTTTTCTATTTAGTTCACTTATTAAAGGCATTTTTGTACACACACGAAATAAAACTGGCAGTTACGATGGCTCGTTACACTGTTTCAAAATTATTTTCTTTCCAAAATATTTTTCAAGTTCTTTTTTCAAGTTGCCACACATGTTTATTAGTGAGCTGCCTATTTATTTTCTCGTGAAAAAAAGATCAATATTATAAAATAATTACAAAAAAAATATTAAGTTTTTTGAAAAATGATGATAATGCATCATTGATAAGCGGAATTTTGCAGAAATAAGATCGTGCAGTCGGCGCGGTTAACCGCGCCTTATTTGCTTTTTTGCTATCTAAATAAATTTCTTTTATATTATATTATTTAAACAAACTAAACTAAAATATATGTAATATTTTTTTTTTCTTGAAAAGGTCGATATACAAAGATAAATGTGGGGCATTGTATAATGAATTTATTGCGAAATAGCACCAATATCAATGGAAAACGAATACATGAGATATGGATTTGAGATGTTTAAGTTTTAATATGAATACCAGTAGAGAATTAAAAGAAATTTCATAGTGTTTTAAGTTCCAAGTGACTTATGAGATTTTAGCGTACCAAAACAATATTAAAGTTTACTGCTTTATTTATAACATTCATTATTATATATATTAATATACATAAGTAGTAAATATGATAACGATGATTGTGATTGGCTTAAATATGATAAAGTGAATACGTAACTTTTGTACTTATCGTATTGAAAATATGTATGGTGAATTCAAGCGAAGTAGTTCACTCCAAGACGAATTTCCTGAAGGTCGTCAAAATCAGTTCTTGTTCCGGAAACCATTGATGCTGTGCGCCAACTGATATTGCAAGATCGTCATGTGACCTATCGTGAGAGTGAGACAACCTTAGGCATTAGTTTTTTTTTTCTTGCATTTTATTAACTTATAAAGAGACACTTAAATTCTAGACAAAAATGCTTAAAGCTAGTTTACCTAACATTGTGTATTCATAATCTTACTGGCCCTTCGCAGGCTCTCTAAGACTAACCTAATTTTATATGTTTTTCAACTACTTTATTATTTGCTGTAAGAACATTGATTCATACTAAGACGTATTATGTATTAAGAAAAGGAAAAAACAAACTTAAAAGCTTAATCATTTTACTAAAAGATATAAGAATATATCTAAGGCTACGACTACAACTAAAACTACGAACTAAAACTAAAACTAAAACTATTTTATTACTAACGTAAAGTACGTACGCACATGTGCATGTATAGTATCATATAGTTCATTAATATATTTTCAGACATACATGCTCAGGTGCGTCTATTTACACCTATATATGTCTGTATAATCGAATATACACTCACTTCTCTATATTTTGCTTTTTATTTTTTATTTTTTTGTTTTTTTATAATTTATTTTTTTTTTGTATGTTGTTTTTTATGTTTATTATCTTAAAACCTAACTCTAACCTAAAATCTAAAATCTAAAGCTAAAGATGTATAAGTCGGCCAAAGATTGCAGCTGGTATTTGGTCCGTTGCAAAACAATAGCCGACCGCCCTCGTTGAATTCCCTACCCAGTACTTGGAGGTTCGTAGAGGGAGTTTGATTCGCCTCGTAGCCATCAGAACCATTTATGTTGCTTCGCAATATCCCGCATATCCCATTTCGATACCGCTGTACTGAAGCGGAGGAAATTGTCCTCAGCTCGTCGTGCAACGGAACGGTCGTAGTTGAGCCGCCCATCCACAGCAGAACGGGCGAAATGAAAGATGAGCGGTACCGCTTTCTTGTCTTGTAACAGACCTAGCTTATCAAAATAGACGAATGCTTCTGGAGGAACGAAACCATTATTGCGCACTCTTTCATGTTATTGTGTGTTGGGATAGTAAGCTCCCGAAATTAGATTGTTATCGGAGTCCATTTCTTAAGCAGTATGTCTCCGAATCAGCTTCAGGATGAAATTATCCACTCTGTTCAGTTTAGCCCTGTTGTATAAGACTTGTACTCGGACCAAGGAGTTCGATAAAGTCGAAGACAGGTCCGGAGGTATGCCCTCTCGAACAACCGCATCCTTTCCATCAGACTGGCTCCCACATCGAACCACACGGGACAGCCATAGGTAAGCATTGGCCTGATTAGGGCCATGTAGCAGATTACCTTCACCCTCGCATCGAGTTGGCTGTTGTAAAACAGTCTCTTTGCAAGGACAAAGGCGCCTCGAGCCCTGGTCAGAGCAGCATCTATATGTTTGTAAAATACAAATACTGATCTAACCAGATCTCGAGGTATCTGACTACCGTCCTCTGCACCAGTGGTTGCCCGTGTTGTCCAATGATTACGAGTTTACGCCAATTCTTTTTTGTGTCCCCCGAAGCCTTATGCAATGGTGTCCTAAACAGGATGGTTTCCGACTTCTCGAAGTTAATTTTTAACTTCCAGCTGTCGCAATCTCGTCTGAAGGAGTCAAAGTCACCCTGCAAGAGAGTGGCAATTTCCTCAATCTTTGAACCTGACCTGTGCACTATCAAGTCATTTGCGTACGCAATTGCATTATGAAGAGAACTTAAAAGATCGCTCAAATAAATGTTAAATAGGATTGGCGAGTTTACGGCACCCTGTTGGAGACCATTTTTAACATGGAATATGCCCACCGAAGTTACGTTGTCGTATTTGACTAAGAAACGTCTGCTTGAAGCATACTAAATAGTTGGTATAGTAGCGATTTATGCATGCCGAGCCGACTGAGCTTGTAAAAAAGTCCTTCCAACCAAACGGTGTCGAAGGCCTTCTCCAGATCGATCAGCACCGCACCTGTGCACTGTTTCTTGCACTTGTTCCATTGAATGTCAGAAACTAGTTTCGACGCGGCATGTATGGTATCATGCCCCGCACCGAGCTGGTTTTCTGGTATGATATTTTTATTCTCTACCCAGTCAAGTAGAGCTCTGTTAATCACCTTTTCGAAAACTTTTCTAATATTCGGAAGGAGACTTATCGACCGAAGGTTGCACGGATCAGTCTTCCAATGCTCCGCAGTCTCCGCACTATCGCAGTCTTCCAATGCTCCGGATAATGTGCATTATTCAGGGCATAGTTAAACAGGATCGTATACATCTTTACCACTTCTTGAGGGAGATGTCTCAGCACAATGTTTGAGATCCCATCAATTCCCACAGACTTTTTCTTCTTTAGTGATTCGAAGATCTCTTGAAGCTCCATCACTGTTATGAATGGGGGCTGTACCCCTTCAATGGCGATGGCATTATCTGCCATACCTTAGGCATTAGTGAGACCAGCATACATTCAAAATTGCACGAACATTTGACCGTCAAAAAAAAATTTGTTCGCGTTGGATCCCACACAATTTGTCAGTCCCTCAAAAAAAGGCTCGTGCCGAAATGCTCCGAAAATACGATCGCGGTGCTTCGAAACACGTCTATGACATCGAGACAGGTGATAAATCGTAGATTTGCGCGTATGTGCCCGAAAGTAAACAGCAGTCGACTGCATGGGTGTTTCAAATTGAGCCGAAAGTTGCTCGCGCACGAAGCACTTCCAAGCATATGATCGCCTGTTTTTTTTTTGGAAAAACTGGACATGTCGCAACCGTACCACTAGAACGCAGAGCAGTCAATTCTGAGAGGTACACAACCATTTGTTTGACAGTTGTCTTCCAAGAAATCAGGAAAGGCAATCGCCGAAGACGGATCACTCTTCACCACGACAATGCAAGCTCTCACACATCGCATGCACATCAGTTCAAACGCATGCAAAAGTGTATATATGTTAATGGGGAATATTTCGAAAAAAAAATTAAGCTATTTTCGATGGTGAATATTTGTTGTTGTTCTCTTATCCCTAAATATAAAAGGCAACCCTCGTTACTGTGCATGCGTGTTTGAATTTTAGATGATAATTTCATTATTTTCTAGAATTCTAGTGAGATAAGTTCAAATGAATGAGGTAATGAAAAATTAAAACGAACATTTTCGTCATATTTTACTTTTTTATTTCTGAAAAGGAGAAAGCGTATCGCAAGCTCACTAAAAAGTTATGCGCTTTTTATGGAGGATGCCCATAAAGAACGGTGTCAAAATTGGTTTACCAAATTTCGTTCTGACGATTTTTAAGTCAAGGATGAAAAATTCACTGGTCGTCCAGTTTAAGTTGATGACTACCAAATCTAAGCAAAAATCGATTCGGATCGTCACAGTACAATACGTGCGGTTGCAGAGAAGCTTCATCTATTATATAAACGCATTAAAAATCGCTTAAAACAACTTTGCTATGTACAAAGACTAGATTAACATCTGCGGTTTGTTGAAGAAACTTAATGATAATGATCCATATTTATAACGATTGATGATTTGTGACAAAAAATGGGTTTTTTACAACAATGTCAGTTGGAAAAAATCATAGAGCAAGCCAAGTGAATGCAGCATCAAAAGTTAATATTTATCAAAAAAAGTTATGTTATCAGTTTAGTGGGATTACAAAGAAATTGTGTTTTACTACTATCACACAACCGAAGAACCAATTCTGACGACTAAATTGAATAACTAACAAAATGCAGTTGAAGAAAAGCGGCTTGAATTGATAAATCGGAAAGGCGTTGTACTCCATCATGACAATGTACACACATCTTTGGTCAATCGGCAAAAATTGTTGAAGTTTGGTTGTGATGTGTTTCCACATCCACCTGTTCTCTGATCTAGGATAATCTGATTTTTTTCTATTTCGATCTTTGCAAAGCTCCTTGAATGAAAAAAAATTCAATAATGATGATATCAAATTCAGTTTGTTGTTGATAAAAACCAGAAGTTTTAAGAGCTTTGAATTATGATGCTGCCTGAAACATGTCAAAAGATAATTGCTTAAAATGGGCAATACATTACACAATAAAGTTATTTTGTTCCAGGAAAAACTGACTTTTATTTTCTAAAAGAAAATACGCAGTTACTTATTTGCCAACTCAATATTTTTGTTCGCTTTTAATTTTAAAATTTTATTAAGTTTTGTTAAAAATAATCTGCTCTTATATACGTAAATGAATTTTCTAAACGGCATAACAAGTGATATGCGCACCACAACAGTCGTTTCAGCTATAGCCGGAATTTTTAGATCTGTATTAGCGTTAAGTCCAAGCTCAGATTATCACTATCGGAATCTATCCTACTATGATTATTTTAATATAAAGCTTAGATTCAAATTAATCAATCTTTATTTACTTGTATTTTCTTCGTGCTCCAAATTATAGAATATATATACAATATATTAAATAAAACCGTCCCAGACCATCTTAGAAATAAGGAATTAAAAATCTTAGCACACTGCTTTGTGTAATTTGGAGCTGCATACGGAGCCCAACATAACGGACTGCATTTTGTTTGATACAATAAAATTTGCCTTCTGGCACCGTCTTGTTGAAACTCCATATATCCAACTCTTGTACGATTAAGAAGAAGTGATGTCATGGTACTCCGAACCATGAACAACAGCTGAATTAATAAGAACGGGGGTTAATCTGCCGTTCATGAGTAACAATTGTTATAAAACCTGCCCCGTTGACATATGTAAATAATTGATTAACTTTCTGGAGGATGCA
Organism: Eristalinus aeneus; assembly: GCA_955652365.1. NCBI lineage: Eukaryota > Metazoa > Arthropoda > Insecta > Diptera > Syrphidae > Eristalinus > Eristalinus aeneus. The sequence goes on from OY019130.1 coordinate 44,650,105, forward strand.
CTACCCAAATGACACCTGATTCCCCTAACACTCTCAAAAACGTAAAAAAACGTACATAGTCATATATTTCCAGGAATAGGTGCGGTCTAAATTAGAACTTGTTACTTAACCAAAGTACTAGAACGGAATCAATTCGACAACACACACAACTTTCATGTGTAGTTCTTACAGTTACTATCCAGAACATGGCCGTAGATCACTCCAGGGATACAGATGAAGGCACTAGCAATATTTTTAGTCAAGTCAAAGAAAGCTTTGTATTTGGAAAGGTTGACGAATCTTAACATTTATGATAGTAACAAAGAAAAAACTCAACGATTATTACATGTAAGTTACATGTACAATGATTTAGGAGTTTACTCATGAAACATGAGATTAAGATGAATGTTTTGCACAATATCGCCCTCAAAAATCTCAAAAGAGGGCGATTAAGTTCTAAGGCCAGTATGTCATCAAAAATAGACACGATTTTAAAATATGTCAATTTCATCTTAGACAGCAGTCGTAGAAATAGAAGCGACTAATTTAATTATAAGTCAAATCTAGAACTAAAGAATTTTGCATACCGTTCAATAAGAGCACCTCAATGAATGCGGTCTCGAAAAGACGTATATTAAGAGCTCTGTCCGGCAGAAAAATTCGACCCATAAAAAATCAAATCATCTTGTCCAAATCATACTTTTAAAGCATTTCACATACTGTAATGGGGTTTTGATCTTTAGGGGAATTCTGATCATCGATCCAAATACCATACTGGTGCGCTGGGAAATGTACTTCAAAGATTTGCTATGCGCTCAGCTGACTGAAAACTTGTAGAAGTCCCATATACCTACGAAGACCTAGGACGCGAAGGGGTTTCAGTATCATTTCATCTAAATTTTGTGTAGGTAATATGGACTACATACAGTGGTCGACTAAAATAGCAGAATATACATTTCACGTAGTGCAACACTTTAGCAACTATGAAAATTTAACTGCCAACTACTCAAGGTTAAAAACTGAAAACCTGCTTAAACTTTTAGCTTGATTAATTTAATTTTTTTTTATATAAATTTAATAAAGTATTCTGTAATTTTTAATTTATTTTTAAATAGTTGAAGTCGCCCCTACCTAAAATTTCCAATGCTAGGATGGAAACGAGAATCCAGGATATAGCGAACCTATTTTCTCCTGTGTCAGGATTTTGTGGAATAAATTCGGATATAAATTCATACCCACGTTATCATACACATTTTCAAACAAAGGTATAGTTTTGTACATTTTTATTACTTATAAATAATTTAAATTTCTTATAGAACAATTCAAACTTACTGCCATATGCTTCGCGGCAACCTCCCTTTTACAATATTCATAGGGAAGAAAATAGTTTTCATTCAAATTTTCCTCAACATTTAGAATCGGTCGGTATTGCTTATCCTGCTGGCGAGTTTTACAATAACTACAGAAATGTAAGAGTATAATTTGAATGAAAGCTATGAAGCACTAATTTATTATACTTTCAGAATTCGTCTGCGGATTTATGCCCAAATGAAGGTTTCTTAGGTCAATTTTTAAACGAAGAATGTATGGTGGATCTATCCGAAAGTGAAAGTAAGTTTGTTTTTTGTAGACATATCTGCTGTAGATGTTATTGTTGGCAACTACAACTCTGCATTTTTTCTTATTGCTAAGAAAATTATCGAAACAATTTTAAATTGTTTTAAAATGGCGTCGTAATGCAAACAATTAAGGGCCACTACCTAGTTTCTTAAATGTTGTACGTACATTAAATATACTCTATTTTTTTTTTTTTGTCGACTTCGAACTGTGGCATTCGAGGGGTTTTTCGCAGACAATTAGAACAATTGGAATGTTGTTGTAAACAACAAAGTGGGCGATGTTTGGTCTTATTGTTGTTGTGTTAATATTCGTTATCCCATCTCACCAAATATTTCCTACGAACAAACTAATACAACGTACAGCGCCGAAGGTCACACATGCTTCAGTGGAAAGTCAACCTGAAGCAAGGCCCACTATAAGGGAAATAATGTCTTTTATCAAGTCATGCAATCGCAGACGATTGCCTTACAAACACAGATTGCCGAGGTACAGTCCAGTTTTCTTATGCAAAAAATCGAAGTAAGAAAACCCTGCTTGCCGTAAGCAGACAACATCACATCAGAGTGAAGGTGACCTGGTAAATGGCCCTCACATAGTTAACTATGGTATATGGTTGTCCATATTAACTATGGTATATGGATTTGTAACCAGAATCTCACAAAGTAAAAAAAAAACTAAACATTTTTGCCCACAGAGGTTCTGCATAGCAGCGCTATAAACCCCTCATAAGAAAATATAATTTTATTATTAAGTTCATTTGGAGAAACATAACTTCAATCAACAGTCTAATCAAACAAAAAACCAAAAATAAAAAGGTGTTTCACGTCGTATTAGTTTTTTTATTTGTTGATTAATATTATTGCACCGAAGCAGAAAATATTATAAACCAATAATCAAAATGCACCTTTAGTTTATAATATGTTCACTTCTGGCTCGAAAAAAGGCATTGAGATGGCTAAAGGAAACACCGCATGTTGTGCACAAGTAGCTCTGGGATAATTAAGCCCATTTCAGGCGAAGTGCTTGATTGAGCCGGTTCTTTTTTTTTTTAGTGCCAACCTTTGCATTTACATTACATTTTATTGAAGCATTTTTGGAAGCATTTTTGTGTGAAACTTAATTTCCAATCCATGGCCACGACGTAATTTATTGGTATAATAACATAGTGCTATAAGATATTTACATCTTTTATTATAAGTACAATTTTGTGAATGAAATAAGATAATGTTAAAACGAATATATTTTTGCTGTCGTTACGTTAGTTTAAATTGTGTTGCTGCTATCAGAAATATACAAAAACAGTTTTCTTTGAAATTCGGCATTAAAATTTCTGATCTGAATCCGTGAAGAAGACGAAATGCGGATATCTGTACAAAGAAGGGTTCTCAAACACAATGAGCATAGCGAGCGTTTCAACCCACGTGTAGACTGTGCAGAGGAAATCATACAAATAATTTTAAACAGTTTCAAGATATGATTATTACGGTAATCTAAATAGTCATCTAAGTACAAAATCAAAACCCTAATTTTTAAATGAGAAATGCTACTATAGAACATTGAAAATAAGACACATAATGTTATTAAAAGGCCACAATTAGTTTTCTTGACAGCTTATTCGTAAGAACCAATGACTCCATTAAGTAAAGAAAATCGTTTAAAGGCGTTGAAAAATATGAACGAGGTAGTCATACTCTGCAAATAACGCACTCGCAAAAATTACTAGTGTAAGTTTTGGCACACTCCTGTTAAATGCATATATTGAAAGGATATGTTTATGACTTCCCCAATAATAAGAAGAGCTTCATTACTCTAGATAGCTTTTGCTCTTAAAGTTGTGGCGGCTAAAATTTTAGCAATAATTGCGTATCAACAGACCACTCACAGGCAACATAGCAAATAAGTTAGTCAAAATGTTACCCCATGAGTTAGCACGTGTACAACCCCAGTTTGGGTGTACAGTTTAAATCACCTCCAATAAGAAATTCCCCAGCAATACTGAAGATTTTGCTCATATCGGCTTTGAACTGAAGTTGTTTTGCAACTGCAGAAGTCCCACCGGGGAAATACACACCAACATTTTTTAAAATATTTCCACTTCCTAGAGTAACTTTTAAACCCAGATTTTCTACAAGATGAGTTCGTATGCTTCCTAGTAGCCTATGTTGAATTGATCTCCTTATTAGGATCGCTACACCTCCACCTATTTGTTCTATCCATACGATAGCAATTAAAGACTGACGTTTGCATAGTGCATTGTGCATTTTGCATTGTGGAATCTAACCATGTTTCGGTTATAAATGCAACAACAATATTATTGTTGTCTAAAAAACTAAGGAGTTCGATATGCTTATTTTTAATACTCCTTGCATTCCACGTAATGATATTTAAATTATTATTTGTTAAATTACTTTAAATTATTGTACAAAAACTTATTCGCTAATTGTGTGATGGCATTAAATTGTTCAAATTTAGTTTTACAAGAACCTAACTTATTTATCTTCTCCATTACGAGAGAGTTTAATTCGTCCACGGTAAATAACTCACTATGGCTAGTACTAATACTATTACTGCAAGATGGTAACTCCGTTGAGACAGTTTGCTCCCACGCATTTAGAGAACTTTTGGTACGGCTTCTTATTACTCCACACTGTTTTGAAGTTGCTCGTTTTGGTAGAGTTAGGATATCCGATAATGAGTGAAGTGGAATGTTGACCTTGTTGTTGTTGTTTCCTGGGTTTTTGCTGATATGCGAGACAGATCGGTTCGCTTTTGCTGTGACCTTCTGCTTCAACTCAATGTAATGACTCCTGCTTGCGCACGCGCTATTTGTCAATTTATGTTCTCCCTTGCAATTGGCACATTTGAGAATATTTGCGGTGCATTGCTCAGTTTTGTGAGAGCCAGCGCAATTTTCACAAAGGCCTTTATGTGGCAGTTTCTCAGTTCAGTTTATTTTTTTTTTTTTTTTTATAATTGACGCGTGCAAAAGGGGTTGCGAGTACCCTTAAGTGACCGGATCAAGTCACAGCACGGGCCGAAGGTATAGAGGAAGAGAGGGAGAGGAGGTACCGATGCACATTGGTTTTAAATGCCTGTGGATTGTAATGAGGAGGAAAAATCGAGCTGGGAAGAGCATTCCAGATTCGTGTAGTGCGGCTAAAGAACGAGTCTCTGAATTTGACTGTACGTCCGAAAGAGGGCTTGAGGGTGAATTGATGGGCATTCCTAGCGAGGCGTGTATTGCGGGTGAATTCTTGAAGGGGAGGAATGCAACTGGCTAATTCGTCTGAGCATTTCTTGTTGAAATAGCGGTAAAAAAGTGACAATGACGCGACATTACGTCGGTGTTCTAACGAGTCAATCGACTTCGCAATATTACTGTCACCTATAAGTTTTATCGCTCGCTTTTGAATTCTATCCAGCAGGTGCAGGGAGGTCTTAGAAGCACCTGACCAGATAGGAGCGTTATACTCAAGTTTTGGGCGTATGTATGCCTTGTATATTGTAGCCAGATCAGAGGGGGTGAAGTACTTCATGCATCGTTTAAGGAAACCTAGACATTTCGCAGCATTTTTGGCGACCTCAAATATGTGATCGTTCCAACTAATTGTTGGGTTGATACACATACCGAGGATGGAAAGTCTTTCGGTTTCAACAACGCAAGTGCCGTTCATGGATAACGGCTGATTATTTTGTGATCGCTTTAACGACAGTAGACAGCACTGTGTTTTGGAAGCATTAAATTCCACTCTATTCTTATTTCCCCAATCGATTATGCTGTCAAGGTCGGAATTTAATGTGCTTACCATACGCTGCTGTTCCGAGTCTAAGGCCGAAGTGGAGGGACGTGAGCCAAGGAACGAATATGAAAAGCTGAGGGTACTGTCATCAGCGAAGGAATGAATAGGATTAGAAGTAGCAGACAAGAGATCATTTATAAAAATGAGAAAGAGTGTCGGAGACAAAACAGAGCCCTGGGGAACACCAGCATTAATATAGTGGATATCAGACTTGAATCCATCCAAAACGACTTGTATTGAATGATTCGAAAGGTAATTTCTAATCCATTGAAGAAGAGACTCATCGATCCCAAAAGCACGCATTTTCGACAAGAGAGCCTGGTGCCAGACCCTGTCAAATGCCTTAGAAATATCAAGCGCAACAATCTTGCTTTCTCCTGCATTGTGCAAAGATTGGTTCCACTTTTCAGTGAGATATGCCATCAGATCACCAGTGGAACGGTTGCTTCGGAAGCCGTACTGCCGGTCATTAAGAAGCTTCCGGGACTCAAGATATTTCATAAGCTGACGGTTTATCAGCGTTTCCATGACCTTGGAGAGAAGGGACGTTAGTGCTATGGGTCGGTAGGAGGTGGGTGACGAACATTCGCCCTTTTTAGGGACGGGCTGGACAAATGCAGTTTTCCACTTACTCGGAAAGAGCCCTGAAGAGTAGGACAGATGGAAAAGCTTACGCAGTGGTTTTGCCAGCGTAGAAGAACACCTCTTCAGAAGAACAGGGGGTATACCATCCGGGCCAGCGGATTTGTGTATGTTTAGATCTTTAAGTACTCTTGCTACTGTACGAGTGCGAAAATGGATTTGCCCCATGGAGAAATTTACGCTCTCAAGTACAGGTGGGGACAAAGTGTTATCTGGCAGCGTTGAGCTAGCTGCAAAGTGTGCAGCAAGCAGATTAGCTTTGTCCAAAGAGCTGACAGCTGGAATGTCATTGCAAATGAGCGTTGGGATCGAAGACGAGGCTGAATTCCTTATGTTTTTTACGAAAGACCAAAAGCTTCTGCTACCCTTGGGGCATTGTAGAACTTTTTGCCTCAACTTTTGGTCAAAGGAGAATTTAACACGTCTTATTAATGCATTACAGTCATTTCGGATCCGTTTGAACTTTTTCCGGGCTTCCTCAGAAGGGTTGGCTTTATAATCCCGGAAACTCAACTCTCTCACCCTGATAGCCTCTTTGCAGCTCAAGTCGAACCACGCATTTGCCTTAGGCTTGATGCTCTTCACTCTGTGAGGAATGAAGGACCTCTTGCCCAGCGAAATAATGTTTGTGATCGCATCAGTAGCGGCATCCACGTCACTATCGAGGAAGCATAGTGACCAGTTAAAATTCCTAAAGAAGTTGTTAAGTCCGCTCCAGTTGGCTTTCTCGTAGAGCCATACTGTTCTTTTCGGAATTTGTTCTCTAACTGTGTGGGAGGAGTACGAGAATTTGGCTGACACGACACAGTGGTCGGACGAGCCTAGAGGCGACAATATATCAATTGAATATTTTTCCGGATGAGAGGTGAGAAACAGATCCAAGGTGTTAGCGGTATGATCTGCAATGTCAGGTATTCGTGTTGGCTCATTCACAAGCTGGGTTAAATTATTTACCTCAGCGAAGATTTCAACATACCTTCCTTCGGGTGTTGTCTGGCCTGAATGTCGAAGCCAAGTAGAATTGTGTACATTGAAATCGCCCGCAATAGCGATTTCAGTGCGAAGGTACAGGGATACAATTCTTGTGATGGAGTCAGACAGCGCATCAAACTCATTATAAGTTGAGTTGCTGTCCAGGTTTGGACTTCTATAAATAAAGCAGTAGTGGATTAAATGCTTACGGACAAGGAGTTTTAACCACAGAAAATTAAATTCCGTATTGGAACAGTGGCCATATTGTGGTTGAATTTGGTAAGCAACATTACTACGCACATAAATGGCGAGACCGCGGTGTAAAAAGAATAAGGGCACCAAGCTATATCCAGGCAGGTTCAAATCCGATAAATCGGTATTCTCACCCACCTGTGTTTCGCTCAGCGCCAAGACAGCTGGTTTGTGACGAGAGAGGTGGACGTAAAGGGCAAAGAGATTAGTTCTCAGTCCGCGAATGTTGCTCACGTCAACACGAAATTGCCCCCTCATGTCAGTCGTAGGCATTTGAAAACCAACTCCGACAATGCAGTTGGTGAAAGTAAGCAGAGTTCAGAAGTGTAAATTCTGCGATTAGCTTCACCAAACAAATCAACGTAGGTGTTATGCCCGTACATTGACTTGAATTGGTCCACTAACAAAAATTCACACTTCCGAATCCGCTATGTCAGATGTTAGGCAGACTCGGACATCGCCCCAGCCCGTCTGGTAAATCAAACGGGAGTTGCGACCGAGAATGCCCAACAGTGGCTTGTGAAGGAGTGGGAGAGGGGGGAGCGGGCCGAGTGCGCTCTACCGAATCACTTCACTGCACTACACTGCACTACACTGCACTACACTGCACTACACTGCACTACACTGCACTTTTTTTTTTTGTAGGAATTTATTTATTTATTTTTTTATTTTTTTCACTCGCGGAGGTGTTGGGCGGACCGCGTTAAATGTTCTTAAGAACGACGCGAGGAATTCTTTTTTTTTTTGTTATTTATTAAGTGCATGCAGCGACGACACGTGTGCATGCGTCGGAGAATGACACGGCTATTTGTGCGTGGAAAAATGCACGAACGTTCTTTTTTAGGTGACTGAGTTTGACACTTCCATTTTCAAACGAAACTATATAGAAGGTGTCAGTGTAAAAAGCGTATGTTTTATTTATGCATTTAATTTCTTCGCACTTTAACCCCAAAGTTCGTTTTTCAAAGAATCAGTATCAACCTGTCATAGGCCATATAAGACCGACTTAAACACTTTTTCACTCTTCATATTATGAGAGAAATATTGACTCTTGTTTTCTTTCAATTTACTGATCGTCGAATTATACGATTCTTCAGAGTCACACATAATTTTTATGCCGATGGACATCTTTTTAATAGCATAATCGGTTATTCTAAGTGAGTTCATTACACCATGCACATAGTCACAGGATTTATGCAACACTTTTATTGGGGGAGGAACTAGTCTTTGGGTTTTCGTTTGCACAACTACGTTCGTTTGATCCATTTCATTGTCTTCATTTAATTGAAGAGAGCGAAAGCGATTGTATCGGAGATCAATTGCACTAGTGACTTTTTTGGGTCTTAGTTTTTTACCAGAAGACAAAGAAATGCTCTCTGTGACCGGGGAACGACAGCGCTTACCAATTTTGAAATTTGGTAAAGGTAGATGCAAAAATAAATATGAGAATCCAAGATATTAACTACAGGTAACCCTCCTACAACGCGGTTAATTGGTTCCGGAAAAACTCCGCGTTGTAGGAAAATCGCGTTGTAGGAAACTTTTTTTTCCTCCATTTTTCCTTTTCTTATATAATATCACGCAAGTAACATGTTAAAGTTTTCTCAGCCGAATTAATTATATTAGACCTTTCATCGAATAAAAAAATTTTATTTTTTCAAAGATATTTTTCTATTTGTCTATTTCAACATAATAACATAAATTAATTCATTTAATTAACCAGAAAAAAGCAATTCATTTATTTAAATAACATAAAACTAAGGAAAATAAAATCTGGGAAAAATAGACACGGATTTTCAAATCTACATATTTCAGAGGATTTTAAATCTCAACCTTCTACAAATCCGCTTCCTCGTCGTCGCTTATTATAATTTGCTTCAAACGTTTTGCTCTTGGTTGTCCTATTTCAAAATCCGAGCTTGACCCACTATCACATTGATCCGGTTCAGCTATTATTGCTGGTCTTAAAAAATCTTTTATTGATGTCTGCTTTGTCCTACTTCGTAAATCTTTATAGATTTCCTGGTAGGCAGATAAATCATGTTCAAGATTTCTTTTGAACATTTCTGCTCTACTATTTAGAGGATCGTTTTCCAAAACATACTCTTCCAACTCCTTCGCCAGATTTAAAAGTTTCTCCACACTTTTTAGCGAAAAGTTTTTGATTTCGGTGTCAGAGAGGTCGTCAGAGCTTTCTTCAATCGATAATGCTTCACTTGTCATTGCTGCTAAATCTACTTCATTTAATTCGTCGACCACAACTAATTCTCGAATATCAGCCACATTTATTTCGTCAAATCCATCCATATGTATAATACAAACATATTATTATTTCTTTATGAGACTAGGAATAATAGATATACACATATACACAAGTAATTTTTGATAATTGTATATTTATAGAATAGTTTATAGAATATGTATTTAAAAAATGCTTAAAAATCGCGTTGTAGGATTCGCGTTATAGGAAACATTCCGCAATTCGCAAACCGCGTTGTAGCGAAATCGCGCTATAGAAGTACCGCGTTACAGGAGGGTTACCTGTATATATACACTCCGGAAAGGGGTTCGATGCGTTAAGCTTAAAAGCTGCGGCTGAACTGTTCGTATATAAGGTTTATTTCTGACGACTTGGTGAATAGTGTTATGCCCTTTTCTAAAGCCGAATTGAAAGTTAGGTATAATGTTTATATTGTTCATCTTATCTAGGCCAGCTGGTTTTTTGGGTTTTGAAGCTTTAATTTAATCTTTAATTTTGGTGGTTGAAACGAGATAAGATTCATCTAAGAAAACTTGTAAGTTGGACAAGGAAGTTTTTGTGGTGAGTACTTCAGACGTCGTATTTACATCACTTAGGTGCGCTGAAGCAGTGTGGTTTTTAACAAATTTTGATGCTAAGAGATTTGCTTTTTCATTGGGGGCAATGTAGAGATCTGATACATCTCTAAGCGGTGAGATATTAGAGAATTTTTAAAAGCGGTAATCTCGTCTTTAATTGCATTTTTTAAGAACTTTGTACTATGAAGAAAGCAATCATTCCGATAACGAACCCATTTTCTTCTTTCAGAGTTTCTAAGTCGTGTCAACAATAGAATGTTTTCAGGCAGTGAAGTGCATGATTTTTTATATACGTTTTGAGAAACGCATGCTCGGCTCTGGAGATAGTGTTTGTAAAAGTATCACATAATACATCAACTTGGTCAGAACTTTGAACAGAGCCAAACTCAAGTTCAGTGGTATCAGAATATTTGTACGAGTAAGTCATGTTGGTGTTGGTATCACAAAAAGTCTTGATGGAAAAATGATTTTGATTCGTTCAGCCATGTCTCCGTTACAATGCAATGTCAACTGTTTCATTCGTTAAAAAATGATTTATTGTTGATGCCTTTGGCATTCCAAGTAACAATTGTGAGTGATTTACTTGACATATTTGTTTACATATACGTATTTAATAGCTAAAGAAGATATAACATTAAACTGCTCAGCTCTTGAATTACAATTATTTAATTTCCTAAAACTTCATTTAAAAGAGAACTGATTTCTTCAAATGTAAACAAGTCGTTACTCATTAACTTAAAAGCTTGAAGAGTATTGTTTCTTGGAGTTGAGTGGTGAGAGCGATTTGGACCCCAAGCCGGAGTTCGTTGTTGTTTAGTTACTGGCAGAGAGTAATGAGACGATTTTGGCCCCTGTGCAGATGAGTACACTGATTGATTTTTAGGAAGCGGGAGTGATGGAAAATGGAAAAGAGAACAGCAATCCAACGGTGGTTGCTGACTAGTTGACTGACTTGTCGAATTATTGGTGCTGTTTCCCCGATTAGTTGAGAGTCTTTGTCTTGCATCCAAGCACTGCTGACAACTAGGACATCTTAAATCAGATGATTTGTGAGGTCTCTTGCAATTAGCGTAGCGCATGGTCTCATTAGTTTTGCATTCAGATGTTCAGTGATTGGCAGAATAAACAGCACACAAGCTCTTCATGTGACATTGAAGGGAACCATGTCCATATAGTTGGCAATTGTAACATTGTGTTACCTTACCGGGATTATGTTTTTTTGTAGTTTCAGGTGATGACGGTTTTAAGTAAACTTGGAATACGAATCGCCTGATTTCATTTAATTTAACAGTGCCACGTTCAATATAAACAACATATGAATAGTGTTTGCTATGTGACATATTGGAGTTTATAAAGATAGTTTTTACCTCCATGCATTTGAAACCAAGTGAAATTAATTCATTTTTAATAGCACTATAACTGACTAAATCTATGAGGGGCGTTCAATATAGTCTCGGTATCGGGGTGAAGCTATGTTATATATATAATATATAAATTGACTTATCTATTAAGTAATACTTTTATTTTAGTGCATTCATGTAAAATTTCATATAAATGTAATTATTGATTCGCGTTTAACTCTAGTTAAACAGAATCGTAATGGCAATGGCATTGAGATCGCGCTGTAATTAAATTTCTCACTAGGCAAAGAAAAAGTCAAAAATCTATTCATGAGGAGAGTGGCTGTTTACCAGGGTTCCGCACCTTCATTATTAACTGTGCAAAAATGGTCAAGTGGGTTTAAGAGAGGCAGAGAGAGCATTGAAGACGACCACCGCTCCGGCGCCCGGCTACTGCTTGTACGGAAGAAAGCATCAAAGAAGTCGAAAAACTTGTTCTTGATGATGCCCGAATAAAGGTGAAAATGATGGCAGAGATAACCAGGCTTTCAACTGGTACCTTTCACATCATTCGTCATGTGGGTGCCACGAATGCTCACAGCGCCTCAGAGAATAGTGAGAATCGCATGCTGTAGAGAGCTTTTGGAGATGTGTACGGAATTTGGATTGAATTGTTACTGGGGACGAAACATGGGTTCACCACTATGACCCTGAAAGCAAACAAGAGTCCATACAGTGGCATAAAAAAGAAACAGACCCCCCAAGAAGTTCAAAGTTACTCAGTCTGCCGGGAAGCTTATGCCCACAGTTTTTTGGGACTCAAATGGAATCTGGCTCAGTGAATACAAAAAAAAGGTGAAACCATCAACGCCACGTTTCCACTGCGGGAGGAAATTAAAAAGAAAAGACGGAGTAAACTCATAGCGGGTGTTTTGCTTCTTCATGACAACGCTCCTGTTCATACGGCGCTAGTTTCCAAGGCTGATGCGCGGGATTGTATTTTCGAAGAAATCCAACACCCACCCTATAGTCCAGACCTTGCCCCTAGTGATTAGCTCCTGTTTCCGGATTTAAAAAAAATGTCTTCGTGGAAAAAGATTTTCGGATGATGAAGAAATCAAGTCGGCAATAAATGGGTATTTTGCAAAGAAACAGGAAATTTATTTTTTTGAGGGTTGAAAAGAGCTTATCTGAAGATGTAACAAATGCATTGATGTTAGGGGAGATTATATTGAAAAATAAAAACAATTTAAATTGAAGTCGCAGTTGCCTTCATATCATATGAATGGGAGAAGAACTCCATTTTTAAGCGTAATAACTCATTTTTAATTTTCTTATAACTTTCCAACGTGGTGAAAGTGATGTTTTGCTCTACGAATGTATTTTTATTTAAATAATTTTTAACCTTAATACTATCTAGTAAATTGAAGGTTTTGTCATAATTTCCTTCAAAATAAAAATTGTATTTAGTGATATATTCTTTTAGAACCAATATTGTACAGTAATCCAGTTGAAAGATTTAAAATTAAATCGAATCTCTGTATTTAAATTGTGTGGTAACCATTTTATATATTTTAAAAATAAATTTTAATAAAAAATAAATAAAAAATAAAACTATCTAGTATATTCCGCACTTAATCACTAGGGAATATTTGTCTTAATGGCGTTAGAACGTTCATTATCCATAACTTCGTCTACTGGGTTTGGATTTCCAGTTTATTCATCAAGTATTTGTTAATAGTTTTCATTCATCGTATTGGAATCAGATTGCGTACTATCACTGTTTGAGTGTAATTCGGGAGGGGGGACGCAACCACCCTCAGAATCAAATCGCGTCCGTCTTGGGGTTATTTTTATTCATTTGAATTCTCAAAATAAGAAAGCACATGTGAACACTGTGACAACTCAATTTAGAATGCGTGTTCGTTTTGTTTTTATGTAATGAAGTCAGAAAAAAGTTATTACACTTGTTAGTCTTCAAAAGGCACTGCAGCCCTATTGATTTGGTCAGGTAGGTTGCACATATGGTTTAGAACCTTTTACATATTTCAGATAACTACTCCATGTCTAATTTCTGGAATGGCTTTTAACAAATACATAAAGTCCAAGTCCATCATTTCTTAGAGTTAAATAAATATTTTTTGCACAAAATTGTTCAATGTTGAATAAAAAAATAACTTATATTTACAGAAACAATGCCGTGCCAGCAAGAAGGTAATTTGCCAATGGGAAATTTAGATACCATACTGTCCCAATCAAATAAGTCAATCGACATCAGTAGCTCCGCGTGTACTACAAATATCACAGAAAGATTTGACTTGTCATGTGACAGCGCTGTAAGCTCATTAAGTTCTGAAAGGGTGCACTCCACATCAGATGGTGAATGGGGTGAGGGAAGTGATTCAGGTCAGGATTACAACCATAGTAGTTACTACGGTCCGCACGATTATAGCGCTGGTAGTCGCAGTTTGTCTTCCAAAACAATACCTGTTGCACAGAAAAAACACCATTTATATGGGAAAAGATATTACCAGGAGCAATCAACGGAATCCTCTATCATTCATTCTACAATACAGTATTTACATTCCACAAATTCTGAAACGCAATGTGATAAAACTCCATACTATGCCGAAAATTCGGCATACAACGAATGTGCAGAAGAATTACATCATCCTTGCCCAAATGTCAAGGGTTATGCAAAATTTAACTACTCAAGTGTTAAATCAGAACGCGACAAATGCTTACTTCAAAGGACTCGTGAAAATTTGGTAAAGCATAACCACACTTACACCTTAGTGGATAACACTTTAGCGAGGGAAAGTGTAGAATCGAAATATAATGCCGTTGAAGGACATTTAACACGTGATGAAAAACGTGCAAGAAGTCTAAATGTACCTATTCCTGTTGCAGATATCATAAATTTACCAATGGATGAATTTAATGAAAGAATTTCAAAATTCGATTTGACGGAAAATCAACTTTCTCTCATTCGAGATATAAGACGAAGAGGAAAGAATAAAGTCGCTGCTCAAAACTGTCGAAAAAGAAAACTCGATCAAATTCTTTCACTAGAAGGGGAAGTAAAAGAAGTACGAAGAAGAAAAGAAAAGTTAAATAATGACAGAGCGTGTATAGCAGCAGAAAAAAAACGTATTGCTAATAAATTTGCAGCTCTACATCAGCATATATTTCAAGTAAGTATATGAACAATATATTCAATGCATTAGTCGTGTTTTTAAGAAAGTAACTTTTATATGAGAAAAAATGTGCATACATGTACGTATGTGCGAACCACATTTGTATCTAAAAACTAAACACTCATTTCAAAAAAAATTATAACATGTATATACCGAATTTATTACTAGAAAATTAGAATGTGGTGAAAAAATTTAATATACACAATCTAAAATTATTTGCTAGAGACACCGTAATGTCAATTATCTCGTGCAGGTAGTTCCATCTACCTGCAGCCTCCGTTGACTGGTCTGTTGGTATGTTCATCCATTGTATTCCAGTAAGTGGGCTGTGTTTTGATACAGACATATTATACAGCGGCGTGCAACTAATTAGAAACGCCGACCTTGATCAGCTTTCTGTTGTTTTACTGTACCTACATTGTAAGTGTGCAAAAAGAAATTTGCACAAACTCCAAGTAACACAAAACAAGCTTTTAAAAATTATTAAATATTTCGACGCCAATATATTATTTTTTGCTTACCATCAGATAACGACCTGATTTCAAACTTAGTTATATTTACTTAATTATTTATTTATTTATATATTTGTTACTTACTTTCTTACTTACTTACTTACATTCTTACACATTTATATATTTATGCATTGTGTAGTAGAATAATTTCAGAGAAGAAAGGAAACGAGAATCGAAGAGAGAATAGTAATTAAATCAAAACAGAAGAGAGGACGCCCGGTTAGGTCAGGGAAACAATATTGTAAGAGGACACAGTCGATAGAGGATCGTTGAATCATCCAGATCAATAATAAAGTGTCTGAAGAAAACCGAACTTTGTGTTGTTTTTTATAATCATCCCTTACAATTGTTTATTTATTAATTTATTATATCCTTTAATTTATTTATTAGGGAACTTATTCGGATAGATAGATAATCCATTTGTTTGATTTTTGTCATCACATACATAAGTATGTCTGAACTGCAACACAGCCAAGAATTGATATATACCTGCTTTCCTTTCCCTCATAATTAACTTTTTAGTGGCATTTCCTTCATATTTCTGTGATATATAATTTGTTATTTGTAAATTATTTTAGTAGTAAGTTAAACTAACCGATTCTCTGTATATAGAATTGTATTGAAAGAATAGTAAACTTGTGCCACAAATAAAAAGTTAAGTATAAATTACTTTTGTTACATTAACTGAAAACAGGAAAAAGTTGTTGCACATAAATTGAAATAAATAGGAGAATTGTTGTATAAAAGAAATAATTATTTCAGTTTTGAAAAATGGGGAAGATATCTTCATCCGAAGTGGCGACCAGAGCGATAATTTTAGAATACTACAAGACAGGAACTTCTTACGGCGAGATTACAAAACTAATAAAATACCCAAAGAAGATCGTTTATGATGGCGTTCATTATTTTAAAAAGAATAGAACAGCATGAAAAATCAAGAGGAAACAAAGGGCTTGAATAACAACTATTAACGCATTTCTTGGAAGATGCTACTGCTAACGGAGCGAAGACATAAAAATGTTGGAGTTTACTTGCAAACATAAGCTTTGGACCGCTTCCTAATAGAACCACTTTCTATTTACTGATGAAACACGTCTGATGGTAAGGATTGTGTATGCCGTCCTAAGTTCAAAGAATTTAACCAAACAAACACTCAAACATGGACGTGTTTCCATTATGATATGGGTTGTTGGTCCACGTCCTCAACACGAAGGTCGAATGGACAGATTTCAATATTGTGAAATATTGGAGAACCTAATGCTGCCATATGCTGATGAACACTTGCCTGCTATTTGGATCTTCCAGCAGGACAATGATGCAAAGCACATAAAGGCACATACCGAAAAGTGGCTTCAAGAACATGTGGTGACTGTATTAGACTGGGCTTCATTCACGTATCATTAGTCGTAGTGTGTGCACGTGTGTTACTCTCATTGTGAAACGCGAAATCGACTAAAATTCCGAAAAAACGAACTCGTACCGATTCTGGTGAAGGCACTCAATGGCCTCCCAGTAAATTTCGTAATAACACCAAAACTAACAATCATAGTGACTCAACAATGATCAATAATAAAAATTACTTCCAGCTATTAGCTGATTCAGAGACAGTGGACAATAATAATAATAATGAACGTTCGAACGTCATTAAAGAAAGTGTCCCCCCATGAGTGGTGTTAAAATCTACTACTGAACGCGTTCGCCGCGTGCTGAGTGATTTGAAAATTGAAAAATATCTCATAAAAAAACATCTCTCTCGGTCAAAAAGTAATCCTTCCCTCCCTTGATATACATGACTCAGTGATGTCTGAGCTTACAAAATTGAATTTTGAATTTTTCTCATATGCTCGTAGAGAAAATCTGCCATTAAAAGTGATCTTATCAGGACTTGATTTAATGGACGAAAAACTGATTAAAGATGAACTAATCTCTCTCGGAATTAAGTGCATTGATGTTAAAATTATTTCAAAAAATATCAAAACAAACACTAAACTCAATAATAATATTTACATTGTGTATATTCAGCGCGCTACCATTAAGCTGAACGAACTTCGGTAAAATCATTACAGCCTATTCAACACAATAGTTCGCTGGGACTACAAAAGGCGAAGTTCGGGCAAGGTTACACAATGTCACAATTGTCAGCTGTTTGGGCACGGCTCCATGCACTGCCATGCTAGAACATCATGTGCATTTTGCTCTGGAAGTCACAAGACAACTGAGTGTCCTAAGCCTGATGCGTTACGTTGCGCCAACTGCAGTGGACCGCAGAAATCATCCGACCTGAACTGCACTAGCCGCGTGCAATATTTGGAAATTCGGCAAAAGCTCTCTGCCCCCCACCGGAGTAACCATAAGAAATCTGTATCAGCCGTTCACACGCAAATGCATACTGATCCTCAATCCCTATCCCATTTCCCCCCTTTACCAACTCGTTCTATTGCTTTACGAACTCATCAAAGCAAACCAGCTGACCGCCCCCAGCCACTTACTTCTATCCGTATTGATAATGGAATAACAGCCGCTCGAGAGAGGATGTCAAAACCAGCAGCACCCACTCCAAGTAATAAACTATTCTCTTACGAGGAAATTACCTCTCTCTTAAATGAAGTGCTAGCGAAGCTTCAAACCTGCTCATCAAGAAGCGATCAATTTAATGTCATTACCTCTCTTGCAATTAAGTATATTTATTCTTCTGTTTATGTTGATTAATTCACTTAACATAGTTACTTGGAATGCAAGAAGCATAACAAATAAAAAAGCTGAATTTTTTAATTTTATAAATGATAAAAAAGTTGATATTGCGCTACTGACAGAGACATACTTAAAAGACAACAAAACTTTATCTGACCCCAATTACAATTGTTATCGTCTGGACAGGAGTAACGCCCCCGGAGGTGGTGTTGCTATTATTGTATCAAAAGATATTGCACACACCGTGCATACGGGTTTGCAAATGCGGTGTATTGAATCGATCGGTATAGACGTCTTTTTAAACAATAATTCCAAAGTGAGCATTTTCTCCGTTTATTTCCCTGGTGGAAATAGATCACCTGATAAGATATCTCATTTTAAACATGATTTGCGAAAAATGTTTAAGCTACGAGATAGTGTCATTTTTGGAGGATATTTAAATTGTCGCCACCAAATTTGGAACTGCCTCAGAGCTAATTGTTGGGGCAATATTTTGTTTAACATTGATGAGACTCATCCGCATTTTTCATTGCTATACCCTCCAAAGTCTACATATGTTCCTACGTCTAGATTGAAAAGCCCATCTACACTGGACTTTTATATTACAAATATTTCACAACACTACAATCCACCTTTTACTTATGATAACTTAGGCTCGGACCATCTTCCCGTTGGTATAAAACTGGACATCTCAATTCAAATTAGACAACCTTCTTATTATTACAAATATTCCTCCGCTAACTGGAGTCGGTTTGCTTCATATATTAATAAAAACTATTGTTTAAGCAGCATTAATTCCACCCCAATCAACAATACAGACCAAATTGAAACGTTGTGTACTAATTTTAACACCTTATTAAAGAGAGCTGTAGATTTTTCTGTTCCTAAGATTCAAACGAATAGTAGTCGTTCCGTTCCTCTACCTAGTAATATATTACTGTTAATACGATTGAGAAACTCTGAAAGGAGAAAATGGATTCGCTATCGTTACGATTGCTTTCGACATAGTACAAAATATCTCAACACTGCTATTGCTGAAGAAATGAATAACTTTAACAACAATCGTTGGAACAACCTTCTTTCTTCATTCGACAAAGGAAGTAAACCTTTTTGGAAAATTTCAAAAATTATCAAAAAGAGAGGAGTAAGTATCCCACCGCTGATTGAACAAAATAAGCTCCATATTGCTCCAATAGATAAAGCCAACCTTCTTGCAAACAAATTTGCCTTAAATCATATTATTACCGAAAACTTGAGCGATTCATCTACTTCAACTGAGGTCTCTAACACTGTCACAAGCTTCTCTCAGTCAAACACTGAACTAACTGACTCCTACACAATAGATGAAGTAAAGGTAAAACAATTGATTAAAAACCTCAAGAATAGAAAAAGTCCTGGTTTAGATGGCATAAACAACGTGTTATTAAAAGCCCTCCCCCCAATGGGCTTAAGATATTTAACTATTATTTTAAACGCTTGTCTTAAACTCTCCTATTTCCCAGTTTGCTGGAAGACAGCACTCGTAATCCCAATTGCTAAACCTGGTAAATCGAAAAACGACCCCAACAGCTATAGACCTATAAGCTTACTAATCAGCATTGATAAACTTTTAGAAAAAGTAATAAAGGGAAGAATTGAAATTCATTTAGCTACGAATAATATTCTACCCGATTTTCAGTTTGGATTCCGAAGTTCTTACAATACTTATCATCAAATCGCGAGGATAAAAAAACATGTCAAAAATAAATTTCAATCTAAAGAGTCAACTGGATTAATACTTTTAGATGTTGAAAAAGCTTTTGATACGGTTTGGCATAAAGCTTTGATATACAAACTAATTCAGTTTAACTTTCCGAAAGAAATCATAAAAATTATTCAGAGCTTTTTGAATAATAGAACATTTATAGTTAAGGTAGTAAATGATTTATCGTCTGAACATACCATTGGATACGGATTACCACAAGGTACGGTACTCGGTCCTACATTATTTAATATATATGTTGCAGATTTTCCAGATCTCGGTAACGGAGTTGAAATCGCTATGTTTGCTGACGATACAGCTATATTTGCATCAGGAACATACTACCTACACGTACACAACGTCTTACAAACAGCTCTATCCAAATTGGATAAATACTTCTATAAGTGGAAGATTAAAATAAATCCCACAAAAACTCAAGCTATTTGATTTACTCGCAGGCGCAAGAACTGCTTCCTTCCCAATAACGTTCATCTTCAAATGGGCAATTTTAATTTGGACTGGTCGGAACATTGTAGATATAGAATAGACAAGAAGTTAAACTTTCAAAAACATATCTCCTCCACTATTGATAAAGTTAATAAATTTATAAAAATTCTTTATCCCTTAATAAATAGGAAATCAAAACTTAGTTCAAACAACAAAATTTTGTTGTTTAAATCAGTTTTTCAATCCATACTACTGTACGGGGCTCCTGTCTGGTACGACTGTGCTTTAACAAACAAACGCAAACTACAAACATGTCAAAACAAAATTATTAAACTTATGCTTAATTTACCGCGTTATTATTCAACCCGAAGGTTGCACGAAAATACCAACATCAACTTTTTAGATACTCTTATTGATAAGCTAACCCAAAAATTTTATTACAATTGTCTCAATTTCAACAATGAACTTATTAGTCGTTTGTCAGATTAATTAAATGCAAAATGCAAAAGAGTTCGCTAGGGATATTGCAATATTAGTTTGTAAGAGTTAAATAAGGGTTTTACTTGTAGCTTTCCCTTGTACTGTTATTCATACTTAATCTCATGCTGTTTTCATTAATAATTTTATAAATTCTTAGTTGTAAAGGAAAAATGTCCTATATCTCTAAACAAATCATCTACTACATGTATACATTATTGATTACGCTACTGAATAAAATAAAATAATAATAATAATAATAGACTGGGCTTCATGTAATCCTGATCGTGGGTACCACCATATACTAATAGATTTAAATTTATAAACATTTTCTCAGTTAAGCCCAGGTTTTAAACTTAGCGCATCGAACCTTCCCAGTGTGATATGTATACATGTGTTTTCTTCCGGTATTCGCATTTCTTACCGAAAAAAATAGCAAACGGTCGTGATCCCCTAAAAAAGGGGCGAATCTTTGGAGTCATATCATTCGATGCTCAAAAAACTTAAAGAAGAAAATTGGCAATATTTTACACATTATATAAAAGGTGAACAAGTTTTCAAAGCGCTGCTTTATGGGCTGGGTGAAGTAAACTTTTTTGTTTAAAAAAAAACACTTGCGACTTGACTTAAAATGCAAAGACGTAAAATGTTTCAACAAAAAATACCAACACTACACCGACACCGTTTATATTATCTTTTTTGAAAACGGAAGTTTTCAACAAAACCAACCAAGGGAACATGTTCGCGTCATATTCATAGTGAAAGAAGCTGCAGCACCACCTACTGCAGTAACTGCGCTGGTTCACACAAAACTGAAGTCTTCAAATGTACAAACTGCAATGGCAACCATAAATCTACCGACAGAGCATGCGCAAGCAGAAATCACAACTTAAGCAGAAGCTTTCAGCCAAGACGAATCGGTTTATCTCCACTAACGTGAATAAACGTCTCCATAACTCCTAACTCAATGAAAGATAGATAGAAGTACGCCGCAAAAAAAACTCCGCACCTAATATACTCAATTAACAACTATGTTTTTGTACAGTAATGTTAAGTAATACAATAAAGACTAATTTAATTATTGCAACATGGAATGCAAGAGGTATTCGCAAAAGATTGATGTGTTCATTGATTTTTTAAACATTAATAATATTGATATAGTGGCACAATTTGGCTTTAGTAGAAGTCACAGCACAACCCATCAAAGTTTGGGAATATGTTAAACTGTTAAACAACAGTTCAATATCAAGAAGTCGACTGGTCTAGTTCTTCTCGACATTGAAAAGGCCTTTGACTCAGTGTGGTATGATTTCTTGATATTCAAACTGTTTAAACTACATTTTCCAAAATTTCTTATTAAAATGCTACAAAGTTTTCTTTTCGATCAAGAATTCAAAGTATGCGTTAATGGTGCATTTTCTTCAATAAAATCTGTACCAGCTGGTGCCCCACAATGTTCTTTCCTGGCTGCAATACTTTTCAATATTGTCCGTCTAATTGTGAAATCGCTCTTTTCGCGGATCACTTAGTGTTGTAATCGTCACATATTTATGGTCCAGTGTTAGAATATCAACTACAAATCGCCATACATTCATTTTTTTTAATACTAAAAGCATTGGAAAATTAAGATCAATTTTGGAAAATGTTCTGCTATCTTCTTCACAAGAATAAGATCGAATTGCTTCTTGCCTACTGGTACTGGTACTACAGACAATTATGTTATACCGTGGGTCAATACTGCAAAGTACCTTGGTGTGTATTTAGATCAGAGATTGACGTTCGGAATTTATATAGGTGAAAACTTAAAAATGTATGTTCTCATTAAATTACTCTACCCTCTTATCAATCGTAAGTCGCTACTCAACCAAAAGAATAAAATAATAATTTGTAAGGTAATTTTTCAAGCATTGATGACCCATGCTCTTCAGTTTAGGGTTACTGCGCGAAAACTCACATTAAACGACTATAAGTAGCTCAAAACAAAATCCTCAAAATGATGCTTAACCTGCCCCATCCTTATACTTCTAGAAAAAGCCGGCGTTATCCAGATTGGAAGAAGAATCGAAATTCTCAACAACAATTTTATTTCTATAAATTGTTTATTATTTATTATGTATCATATATTCATTTTTTATATATATCATCTATTCTTATATATATATATATATATATATATATACATATATATATATATAATATAATTTATTACTTATAATGTTTTATTTACTATCCGTTAATCCGTGATATTTTTTTTTTATTTTAAATGGAGTTTTTTTTTCCATAGTTTTCCTCCAAATGTTACTTAAATCGATGACTTGAAAATTATTACACCAAACACTAATGTTTATTCAGTAGTAAGGTCCTGTTAACCGTATGTCTGAGCAAGCTAGAGCACAAATATTTTTTTCAAAATACTGTTATACTATGCAAGTAATAGAATATCTATCGCAAAAGGTTCAGGTTCGATTCCCGGCTGAACACCTCGAATTTTTCGCTGGCACAACCTCTTTTGAGTTGCTGACAACACTCAAAGAGTAATAGCTGTCTAAGAAAACGCTTCTCAAACCTCGCTGTTCGGAGTCGGCGAAAACCGTCCCTTCTACTCATGAGAGTAGCGCGCACAACACGAGTAGCTGATAAGCAAGCTAGGCCCAGGTCCCCTGTGGACTGTCGCGCCATCCAATTATTATACTTGATGAATTTAGTTATTATTTCTTACATATATATATATATTTATATTTCTTATATTTAAATTATTTTTTTGTCGTTGTTTTTTCATTATTTAAATTATGGGTTTTGTTTGTTAAATTTTGATTGTCTAACCTTATGATTTATAAATAAATCTATTCTTGTAGAAAGATATATTTAGTACAAATAACATTTCTTAATTGTAAATTGGGTGGTGGTCTTATATAGTTGCACGCCACTGTGTATATTATTGAAGGACATTCAAGAAAATAAATAATATTAACCGACCGTTACAGCAAATACCAACAGACATACTTGTGCCAGAAGAACTGGATTAATAATAAAGCACGCACTTTTTTTTTAGTATAACGTATATAATACCGCCATGATACCGATACTTTCGGCCGCTCGATTGAGTCTCAGTGTGACGACGAAAAATTTGTATGGATAGGGAGGGTTTAATCGGCTTAGTTAAAGCATTTTAAATGGTTTGTGTATTTACATAACCTTGCTAATAAAATATTGAAATGCACACAATGATCTTTACAAAATATTTAGTTTTCCGAGGTAATATGGTAGCAATATTTCTATTATTTTTTTCATAAAAGCTTCTGAAATTTTGAATTTTGCCATGCGCCCAATGCAGAGAATGGGTTTAAATATAGAGTCTTCATATATATTTATTATATAGAAATTTCTTAAGCGATTACATAAGTAACCATTCGTTCCTTTTAAAAACATTCAATTCTTGAAAGTTTGATGCTTAGCTTAGGTTGTCTGTTTGTCACGCATTCCATCCCCTCATTTGTGAGTAGATTATAAAAAACATTTGGCTCCTTATTTGAATTAGAATTGAGATTCTTTTGGAATTAAAAAATGAATCGATTGATTGTAAAAGAAGTGATAATGAGTAGTGGATATTGGAGGTAGTATAAGGATAGAGATTTCATTTAAGTATAGTGTTATTGACAGGGAAATATTAATCAAAGAATAATAAGTCAATTTTTTGTATTTAGATTTTAGTTTCAGTTATTTGATATCCAGTTGTGATGTTGTCAGCAGAAATATGGGCAAACAGTTTTCTTTGGAATTGGCATTGGAATATATCCTCTGCAATTCATGAGGAAGACTATTCTATAGACGAATCGCAGATATATAAAAGGAGCGTTCTCCAATGCACAGAGTGAAGCAGGGAAGAACTAGTTTTAGGCCGCGAAAAGACCGTGCAAAAGTGAGGACGTCATGCAGATAGTCGGGGCATTCGTGGTGGATAATATTATGCAGTCTTAATATTATATAATACGGTACTTTAAAAAGTCATCCGAACTTAAACCCAAAACCTTAGTTTTTAGGTGAGATACGCTACAACATCTTATTACACCAAAAATAAAATTCAACGAATACAACCATTGAAAGCTACATTTAATCTTCTCTTACATTCACAGCCAATATACGGGTAAACAGAAAAGTTATAAGTAAAACGGGTAGGAGCAGACTTTTTAAAAGGCAATTTTGAGTGTTTCACTAAGTAAATGAGCAGATTTGATTTGATTGAGCCACTAATTCCATTACAGCAGGTCAATGAAGAATTGGTGTGGAATCCAAGATATTTCACGGCTTTTTTGATAGGTATTACGTTATCATTAAGAGCTATCGGGGTACGGTTCTGCACATCGAGAAAACTGCCCAAACATACAAGACCTGTCGATTTTAGAGAGTTAAGTTCGAGTTTGTTGCGTGAAGACCGCATTAATTCAAACTATACAGTCCTCACTTAATCCTATGGGGCGAGTGATATAGATTAGGACGTCGTCAGCATACATATGCTTTTTATAGTTTTGAATTACCTGAGGGAGATCAGGGAGAAACAGGGAGAATAGAACAAGAGTCTGGATCGGTCCTTGTGAAATACCATTGTTTGTGGTGTAAGGCGACTTGCTGTTACTACAGTTTAGAATTATCAAAACAGTCAAATGCTTTTAAAAAATCGAAAAAGACCAATACTCCAAAACCCAGAATTAAGCGATAAGCCTAAGGACAGTCATTGCTCTTATTACAGATCTTTCATAGCTGTGCTTGAATCGAAATTAGAGAACAAAATCAAATATTAGTCATCGAAAATAGCTTTATTGTTTTTCAAAATACTTTTGCATGCGTTTGAATCAATTGTCGAAGCACTTTCGGCACTCTGATTAAGGTATCTGGAAAATATTTATTCTGAACGCATCAACCGCTTCTTCAGGTGTCGAAAAACGTTGACCTCTCATTTTATTTTTTACGTACGGAAATAAAAAGAAGTCATTCGGTGCCAAGTCAGGACTATACGGCGGATGACTCATCATATCGATGTTTTGAGTGCTCAAAAATTGCATTGTCCTGGTGAAGAGTGATCAGTCTTCGGCCGTTGCTTTTCCTGATTTCTTGGAAGACAACTGTCAAACAAGTGGTTGTGTACCACTCAGAATTGACTGCTCTGCGTTCTAGTGGTACGGTTGCAACATGACCATTTGCTTGAAAGTGCTTATTACGCGAACAACTTTTGTTGGATTTGGCTTAATTTGAAACACCCATACAGTCGACTGATGTTTACTTTCAGGATCACACGCGTAAATCCACGATTCATCACCTGTCACAATACCATAAGCGTATTTCGAAGCACCGCGATCGTATTTTTGGAGCATTTCTTTCGACCAATCGACATGAGCCATTTTTGAGCGATTGATAAATTGTGTGGGATTCAACGCGAACAAACTTTTTTGACGGTCAAATGTTCATGCAATATTGAATGTATTCTGGTACCACTAATGCCTAAGGTTGTCTCAATCTCACGATAGTTCACATAACGATCTTACAATATCAGTTGGCCCACAGTATCAATGGTTTCCGGAACAACAACTGATTTTGACGACCTTCACGAAATTCGTCTTGGATTGAACTACGTCCTCGGTTGAATTCACCATACCATCGATAAACACTGGTCCTTGATGGAGCTTCATCGCAAAAAATTGAATTAAGTTCATCGATGCACTGTTATTGAGTTAATCCACGTCGAAAATTATAAAAAATAATTCCATGAAAATTTTCACGATTTCATTCCATTTTTTTGGCGAGATGAATCTTGTAAGTTACTGTAAACAACACAAATCATCAATATCAATATCAGTCCAACTCAAATTATAAAATGTTTCTAAAATATTACGAAAAGTATCTCCCCACCCTGCCTTTTTGTGGGTAGGTTGTCGAGTTTCTGTCAAGTTAATTGGTGCGCGTATAGAGGTTAGTGAGCATTGATCCATTATCTTTCTTTATATGTCTCATACTTTGTTGCTGTTTTTGTTTTATGTAGCGAAAAAGTGACTTACTTAAAGACATACTTTAAACATTTGGTTTAAATGCGTTCCCGTACTTTGCCTCTTTCTAAGAGAGATTTTCCTGTACTTCTACACAAATGACAGACTCCAGAATTTAGTATGGAAAGTACTGGGACACACCTATTATATTCCTGTATCTTCAAGTTATGTTATCTGAACTTAATTTATCGAGGCGAGAGTAAACTCTACTACTACAACAGAAGGATATCAATACCATTTTGAACTTCTGCACACAGAAACTGAATTACTGATACATATATATACATGTAACTTGGAAACAACTACGGATGAACATACAAACACTTGTTAAGACGGTCATTTCAAAACAAGTTAAAGCCAGGCAATTGTACCCTTTGGCAACCCTCAAGCCACACACCCGCTTCGAGTTTACCCCGTCTTTTAGTTTTAATTTCCTCCCGCAAATTACGCAAAGTGGAGGCGTAGGATGTGGAGTCGATGGTTTCACCTTTTTTTTTGTACCTTTTTATGCCATTGCATGGACTCTTGTTTGCTTTCAGGGTCATAGTGGTGAACTCATGTTTCGTCCACAGTAACAATTTGATCCATAACAACGTCCGCGTTCTCATTACACATCTCCAAAAGCTCTCTACAGCATGCGATTCTCATTTTTTCTGAGGCGCTGTGAGCATTCGTGGCACCCACCTTGCGCTGACCTTTGAAAGGTTAAGTTGGTTATGAAGAACGGTATGAATGATACCAGATGAAAGCTTGGTGATCTCTGCCATCATTTTCACCTTTATTCGGGCATCCTCAAGAACAAGTTTTTTTTAAGTTCTTTGATGCTTTCTTCCGTACAAGCAGTAGCCGGGAGCCGGAGCGAGGGTCGTCTTCAATGCTCTCTCTGCCTCAATTGAGCTCACTTGACCACTTTTGCACAGTTGATAATGAAGGTGCGGAACCCTGGTAAACAGCCATCTCTTCATGAATAGTTTTTCGACTTTTTCCTTGCTTTGCTAGAGATGAAACGCGAATAAATAATCACATTTATATAAAATAAAATAATAGTTTTACTTGATATCTAAGTCAATTTATATAACTGCAGCTTCACCCCGATACCGAGAATATATCGAACGCCTCTCGTAAGCCGAAAAATTGGAACGGAAATTGAAACAGACGCACACCTACAAAGTAAATTAAAGCATTGACAATTCTTAAATTATAGCATTGACAAGCCACACAGAAATTTAATTATTTTAAACCAAAAACGAGAGAAGTGTTAAAAGTACTTTTCAAAGCAATTGCTTTCAAGCTATAGCAACACTTGTAGCAAGAGGAAAGTAGTACTAGAACAATGAAGCTACAAATGACAAAAAGAAATTAGACTGACATTTAGAATAAAATTAAGAACAACAAAAACAAAATCAGCATCCACAGCAATACCACCATCGAGAAAAACAGTTGCAAATATTCCCCAGATTGAAATGGTCATCAACGAGAACGGGCTTGAGATCAGCTGTGGGTTTTATAAAGACTCTCCGAATTTTCGTTAACAGAAAGTGTAACCTTTGATGAAATGTAGTGATTGTGTTTCATGAGACTATGTTGGAGATATCAACGTTCCGTGTGTCTGAACACACACCTTTATTTTAAATTACAAATGACAACTCAATGTCTTTTTGAATTCCCCGACTGTCTGGACGAATTTCGACAGAAATGATTCAGTTTTTACTTTTATCTTTTTGTAAATAAAATAATAAAATTATGCAGTTGAAACTTTTTTTTCTTCATTGGCTTTTTTGGTCACTGTCGACTTTCAATGAAAACAGGTTGTTTCATTGTTATTATCCCAACGTTGCGGCAGAGATTGCTGCCTTCATTAGGGGATTTTTTTTTATTGAAACAATAAAGCAAGTCATTTTACACACATATGTACATAGTAAAAGTGCAATTAAATAAGTGAACAATAAACTTACATTAATTACAGCTCTGTGCAAAAAAATAGCACCACGTTGAGGTCTGCACCTTGGATGCTTATTACTTTTCCCCATGCTTATGTAAAGACACGATATTTATTGTAGGACATCTGTTGGGTATCAGTAATAAAATGCACAAAACAAAATAAGCAAAGATGCATTTTAAGACAAGAAAATACCCGTTATACGAAATGAAACAGAAATTTTGGTGTGAAAAATAATAGCACCATGCCATTCTAAAAAGTGTTTTCGAAGTGTTTGGTGGTGTTTAGTTTTTTTTGTGCGTCAAAAAATTTAAGTAAAAATATTTAAGTATTTTGAAACTAGTATTTTTAAAATACAACGTTATAAACAATTAAAATAGGTCACGGTGTGCATCGTACTCCCAAGAAACGTGAACTTATAAAAAAATTAATTTTTGACGGAAAAACGTACAAATTTATTCGGGAAATCGTTGGTTGTTCGAATAAAATTATTACTAATGCAAAAAAAAAAAAAAAAAAACACGTCGAAAAAGAAGAAACAAGAGGTAGAAAATCGAAATTAACCTCTATCGACGAGCGAAGAATGATAAGATTAGTGAAACAAAACCTATTCATCACATCAAACAAAATAAAAGATGAACTAAATCTGTCTGTATCAACCTCAACCATAAGAAGGAAGTTGATACAAAAGGAACTACCTGCCAGAAGTCCCAGAAAAGTACCCTTGCTGACAAAGGTCCATCTTCATAAAAGAAAACAATTTGCGCAAGAACATTTGAACTGGGAAGTAACCAAATGGCGTTATATATTATGGACAGATGAGTCTACAATTGTTTTATTTGGAACTCCTGGGACCAGGACATTTGTTCGCAGGCAAAAAAAACCAAGAGTTTAAACCGGAGTGTATTTTAAAAACCATTAAGCAATGGGAATGCTTCTCCTACAACGGTACTGTTCTTATATTTTGGATAAAACCAATGATGACCGCCGAAGCTTATGTTGGCATAATGAGGGAAACCATGTTGCTCTACGCCGAGTGGAATATGCCTCTGGGTGTCCTGTCTGATGGGTCCTGCAGCAAGACAATGACCCGAAACATACGAGCAAATTGGCCAAGGAATTTTTTGCGAGGAATGGGGTTCAAGTTATGGAATGTCCGCCGCAATCTCCAGACATAAACCCCATTGAAAATCTTTGGACAGATTTTCAGAAAGCTGTTTTTAAAGCGAAACCAAAAAATACACTACAGCTATGGGAAGCTGTGCAGGCTGCGTGGAGGGATATTCCGATTCGGCGATGTCAGGCACTTATCGACTCTATGCCACGACGTTGTGCCGCTGTGCTCCAAAATAAGGGTTATAAGACGGAGTACAAGAACAGTAGTATAAATAAAAAAAATAAAATTTTTTCACTAAATTTTGCATTTTATTTACGACGTTTTACTTGTGCTATTATTTTGCACACCAAAATTTCGGTTTCATTTCGTATAACGGGAATTTTCTTGTCTTAAAATGCATCTTTGCTTATCTTGTTGTTTGCATTTTATTACTGATACCCAACAGATGTCCTACAATAAATATCGTGTCTTTACATGAGCATGGAGAAAAGTAATTAGCATTCAAAGTGCAGACCTCAACGTGGTGCTATTTTTGTGCACAGAGCTGTATGTTGTTGTTTAAAAGTAGATGTGGATGTTAGAGTCTAGATGTTATTTAAAATTATTATAAAAAACTAAATTCACAAAAAACTAAATTCACAAAAAACTAAATTCACAAAAAACAAAATATTGAGCAATTCTGTGTGTGAAAATCAGTGAGAATCAGTGTGAAATTTGAATTAAATAGAATATGGCTAAACCGTTTTTATCTTTGACAAATTTCTGTGATTTCAACATCTAGTACTTTTAGAAGAATTTTTTTTGCCAAATATTGCCATATGCTCCACTCTTTCCAACGAAATCTCCGGAATGATGAGTTCGCCAAATATGTCACCAAAATACAGGCTCTTATGAAAATAAAATGTATAAACTTTTTGCTGACAGCTCCATTTATATGATAAACAGAGTAAATCCCACAGCAACGCTCCAGACGAAGAATAACGAAATAGTCAAATGGCAATAAAACAACAAACTAATTGACGATAGAGAAGACTATAATAACTACATACACAGCCCAAATATCCTGCATATATGGACTTCCAAAAATCCATAAGCAAGCCATGCCCCTGAGACCAATTACATCATCTATGAGACTGCCGTGCTATGAACTTTCGAGGTATGGACATATCGGACAAATATTACAACACATATCCAACAACTCACAATATAAAGTAAAAAACTCATCTGAATTTGTGGAAAAGGTTAGAGACGTTAAATTAGATTCTAACGATGTCCTTGTATCATACGACGCTGTGTTGCTTTTTACAAACATCCCTTCACAATTCGCTATAATATCATTAAGAAACGATGAAATGTCATTAGTCTTAACACAAAGCTCAACCAGAGCAAATTCCTGAACATCTTAGGGCTTTGCTTAAAAGCGAACAACTTTCTGAAATACAAGGACATGGGCCTGTTCACGCGCAGTTGACGTTGTTGATTACACTCAACAAGGCGATCTGCCAACACTATCCTCTTTAGTGCACAGATCAAGTTGACATACAGTCTCCACGCGGCGCCCCCCGGATAGCCATTACAACACCCGTTATATTGTGAACCAATGTATGCAGCGAGCCTCTAGGGCTTAAATACTGGGCCTGGCCTACCAGTCTGTGGGTTGTGCGTGAGGAGTCATCGGAAAACACAACTTGCACGACAACACATCCGGCAACGGACTTTAGCTGTTGGACTTCGCCTCGGGGCGGAACCTCTCTATGGCTAGCATGCAATTCCCACATTCACAAAGGGACCTGGCGATCTCCTGATCAATCCACCGTCAATCAGATTGATCACGTTGCGATCGACGTCAGATACTCCTCCAGTATTCTCGAAGTCCGAACCTTCCGAGGTGCGAACCTCGACTCGGATCATCACTTTGTTGTAGCCAAGGTAAGAACCCGGATATCGAGAGATCAGCGGAGTCGAGACAAACCAATATAGTTTGACGTCAGAAAGCTACAATCACAACAGATCGTTGAAAATTTGCCGACCGAGTCTCCCTGAAACTCACTCACAGTTCGACGCCGGATGCACTAAACATAGAAGAAGACTAAAAACGTTGTCAAGAAGCCATCAAAGAAGCTGAACACAGCTGCTGAAGCGGGCGAACTGTCCGCAGAATTATCTTAAGCAGCTGGAGATGACCTGGTTGGGCGTACGCACCAGCTCATCTGTAAGATATGGTCGGAGGAAAGCATGCCCGATGAGTGGAATCTCAGCGTCGTTTGCTTTATTCACAAGAAAGGAGACGCCTTTGACTGCGCCAACTACCGAGGGATTAGTCTCCTTAACATCGCATATAATATCCTCTCTGTTGTATTGTGTCAGCGTCCAAAACTGTTTGCTTATAACCTGATAGGGGCCTATCAATGTGATTTCAGGCCAGATGAGTTCAGGATAGACCAGATCTTCACTTTACCGAAGTCCGTTCAATTGCTAGCTTACGTTGAACACAGCGAGCAGTCAATGTGGCGTTAGCTGGCATTGAAGCCGAAGCGACTAAAATGGGTCTGGCGGTAGATGAGGGCAAAATGAAGTACATGCTGTCATCAAGGAAGGACACACAACATCGACGTCTCGGACAGAGCGTCACACTCAGCAGCAGAAACTTCGAGGTAGTCAAGGACTTCGTCTACCTCGGCTCCGCGGTAATCAGGGACAACAACATCAATACCGAAATCAAACGCAGAATCACTCTTGTCAATCGCTGCTTATTTGGGCTCAAAAGGCAATTGAGTAGTAAAGCCCTCTCTCGAAGGTCGAAGCTCGCTTTATGTAACAGCTTGGTTATCCCAGTCCTACTTTATGGCGGGGAAACCTGGACGTTAACAAAGGCGGATGAGAAAGCCCTTAGTCTTTTCGAGAGAAAAGTTTTGCGTGGGATTTTTGGTTCTGTTTGCGCTGATGGCATCTAGAGGAGAAGATTTAACTACGGGCTGTATACAGAAATGCGCTTGGTCAAGCGTCTACGGATACAACGCTTAAGATGACTAGGCCATGTGGAATGTATGGACACCACTGCTCCGGACCGAATAGTCTTTGAGTCAGAGCCATTGGGACAGCGCAACAGCGGACGACCTACACTAAGGTGGCACACACAACAAGGAGAAGGACCTCAACCAACTTGGAGTGCGGAACTGGAGACAGCTAGCGAAAGATCGTGCTTGCTGAAAAGGCATGTTGATTGAGGCCCAGGTCTACCCCGGACTGTAGTGCCACAAGGAGAAGAAGGACAACAACAAAATCTTTAAACAGGTTTGGTATTGGACTCCTTTTTAGATGTCTGTTTTGAAAAGGTAAAAAAGCCGAAAGCAATATATAAATATGTGGATGACATATTCGATCGCAGTAGCATAGGCAGTTTGCTACTTGCTCTCAACAATTTTAACGACAAAATAAAGTTCGCAGTAGAATACGAGAAGCTGAGCGCAATAGCGTTTCTTCACGTTAAAGTTCATCGGGAACATGACCATCTTTGATTGACTGATACAAAAAAGACACAGCTTCAGGGAGTCTAGTCAACTATCGTTCCAACCAAGCCAAGCACATTCTAATTAACACAGCTTCTAACATGGTTAAACAAAAATGTTCAAGCTAAGTGACAGCAAGTTCCATCAAAAAAGACGAACGAATTGTCAAGGATATCCTTATGTATAAGGTTATCCGACGCAACCTATAAGGAACTTAACACAATACAAACACAACGTATACTCTGAAACACAGACAAATACGCCAGTAGATTATATTTATAAAATCATGATGTACATCAAAACATTTTCAACAAATTTTAAGAACGTAATTGCTGGTCGCTTACATTAGCTTCGGTTTTCACCAGACTCAAACCGATACAAAGGAAGCAAAACTGACATTGTTTACAAAAGCAACTGTAAGGGCAAAGACAACGAATCCTGTAAGATATGTTACATAGATACCACCAAACAGTTTCTTCGTCAAAGACTAGCTGGTCATAAATCAGACAACAACAACACGAAGAGCAATAGCTAATCATTGCGTCCAGACAAACCATCTACTCGACTTTGACTTATCTTCAGACACAGAAGTGCTCAATATTTTGTTTTTTAGTGAATTTAGTTTTATTTTAAATAACATACTTGTAACAATAACACGATTAATGTAAGTTTATTGTTCATTTGTTTAATTGCATTTTTACTATGTATATATGTAAAATGTTTTGTTTTATTGTCTCAATAAACAAAGATCGCCCGCTGAAGGCAGCAACTCCTGCCGAAATATTGGGATAATGACAATGAAATAACCTGATTTCATTTAAAATCGGCATTGACCAAAAAGCCGACGAAGGAAAGACAGCTTCCCTTGCATAGTATTAATTGATTTGATCAATTAAAAAAACAACTTTCAAATAATAATAATAAAGTCGGAGAAATCGCACTATAGCAATGAGATTGCTTAGCAGTATTTATCAAAGATGTCAGTTAAGTGTTCCGTTGTTGAAAATGGGACCCCATGAAGAATTAAATCTGCAGCAATGTTTTTGCGGGCCAGGGCATCAATTTCTAACTTCAATTCGTTGGTATCGATTTATTCGAGTTGTTAATGAATAGAGATCATGCTCAAGCGTGTCAATACGATAGTTCAGTTCTTCCCCATTGCATCGGTTTTTTTCTAAGATCCGCCTTTATTTTATTTTTCAGTTCTAAAATTGAGTCACTGAATTTCAAATGAAAAGTTTTTAGTCTGGCATCAATTTTTTGCCATAATTTGAAATAAATTGGGGTAGCAGGTGACGTGGAATTAAGGAAATTGTAAGACTTATCCGATAATCTCAGATTGTGTCTCTTAAATCGGGATTAGATAAATACAATGCCAATATATGCCACAATTTTTACAGCGCGCCACTAGATCGAGAAAATGAAAATGCGGAATAAAAACATTACCTTTTTACGATTAATTTCATTAGGAAAGTATGTCCCACAGATCTGATTGTAGATTGAAGCCATTTCCGTGCAGGGGATCACATTCACTTTGGTGTCAAGTTGATCGCTACAAAACAGCACCCTTTCCAAAGCGAAGGTATTATAAGCCCTCGTCAAGCTTGTGTCTATTTGGATACTGCAAAAAATATACTGGTTCAACCAGATGCCTGTACTTCTCATTACACTTTTAACTGTTTATAGCTGTTTTATTTCCGTTTTTCTTCAGGTCTTGGACAGCGGATAGTTTCACAATTTTGGTAGTTAATGTTCACCTTTCAATCATCCCTTAATGGACGATAAAAACACTTTATGTTGAAAACGATTTCTTATATGGAAAACAGTAGTTTATATTTCGTTTCCATTTTTTAGAACGAACTTCTTTCTGTTACCATTTCTTAGATCATATATAGTGATGATGTATTCACCAACTTAAGGAAGTAACTCAACAAAACAGTACCATAAGACGGTACAGAACAATATTTGGTGTTATTGTAGTTTATCTTTCAAAACAAGAATGGAGTTTTTTCCATTCACGGTAACCACAGTATTTGCCAGAAGATCGTCACTTAACCTGGGTTAAAACCAGGTTTCTCTTATCGACATTGACTTATTTAGTTCCAAAGAAATGGTTTGGACTATAAGTCTTTTTGCTTCTGGAAAACAGCAAATGCTTTCTTCTTTTCCTGGATGAAAAAGTCGTTGTTAGGCACTGCCCTATCTGAATCGATTCCAGTTAACTCACAGTTGATTTCACGTTGTCTGTTGTCTAAAGATTTTATTTATATGTGGAAACATGCTTCGATAGTTACATCCTACAGCTTAAATTGTCCCATGCAGGCTTACAGCTAACCTGTAATTATGATCGATAATCTAATGGAGTACTTTTGTCACATCCAAACAGGGCCCGCTTCCAGAAAAGTATGGTCTTTCACTTGAAAATCCTACATGAACTCATTATGTACCCACCTTAAGTAGAAATGCGTTCCTGAGGAATTTTTACAGCTTGTTGTTTTTGTAACATCTGTGAATACGTGTGAGCTGTTGTAATCAGATGATTGAATACGGTAGGGAAAATCTTACTGTTTGTTATTGAAATAGACAATAAAATCGTGTGTGAGAAGTTTTAATAGATGGAACAAAAGAAATTATTAAAGTTTAGCTCTGCAATTTATATTATAATTGGACATTGCATTTTATAGATATCGGTAGAATAAATCAAGGGATATGATATACCATAGTTATCTGTGCATCATACACAGACAGAAGAAAAATAACGTTACATTCTGATATTGTAATCAAAGAACATTGACTGCAATATATATACGTGTAAAATTTATACAATTTGTAAGTGCATTCGAATGCCCCTCAGTCAACGTATGAGGCAAACAGATTCCTTAGTTCGGTTTTTATTTCAAATACAAAATGTTCACCCATTCAACCATAGAAAGTAGTGGAAATCGATCAACTGATATCTAAAGAAGAAGCGTTCGTAAGGTGCACTCATATCACGGTAGTTGGATAACTGCAAACAGACTGGAAATTTACTATAAAACCACAAATTATTCACACATTACTTATGTATTTCATTGCATTTAGTGGAAAGAAGCACTTACAAAATGCTTAAATACGTAAACGAAAATACGTGTGAATACAAAACTGTCCGACTTAAAATACACCTCAGTGATGATGAGTCCATCCATATCCAGTTGTATTCAGTAAGAATAACTATTTTTGTATTTGGTTTTTCTTCGTTTTTCTTAAATATTTTCTCATAATAAGATAAGATAGTATCTGCCTTAATCTCCGAACTGTATAATAATTGTTGGCGCTACAGTCCAAAGGGGAACCAGGGCCCCTTTGCTTGCTCATCAACTACTCGTGTTTTGCGCGCTACTGTTCTCTCACGAGTAGAAGGGACCTACATTTTTTTTACCGACTCCGAACGGCGAAATTTGAGAAGCTTTCTTAGACAGTTATAACTCTTTGAGTGTTGTCAGCAGCTCGAAAGAGGTGGTGCCGTGAACAATTCGAAAAATTGGTGTTGAGTTGGGAGTCGAACCTACGGCGGCCACGAATCCGAACTGTATTCTAAATTGTAAAACAATTGAAAATTAAATCAAACTTGTAATTCCCTGTTTTCGCAAATGATGTTATACATATTTTGAATAATGATGAACATGCATAGTCCTTGTAACTTCTTGAAAAGTTATGAAAATTCGATTAAAACGCAAAATATAGAAAAGAACAAGGGTCATTTTAAATTTTTCTTTGAACTACACATGTTGATTATCTTCCAATATCTTATTATTTTTTTTATTTATTTTTGTAAAAAGGTGACATTCTTATTAGTTGATTATTTGTAATCGAGTCTTTGAAACTACGTTAGTCCTACTCAACCCTCTTTTTAGAAAATTAGAAAGAAGATTTCTATGAATCAAAAATATGTGTTTTTACGAAAATAATAAAACTTAATAAAAAATAAACACTAATTGCCTTTTTAATAACTTTCGTTGCAGTTTTTAAGAGATGACGATGGAAATCCCTGCTCTCCATCTAAGTACAGTTTACAACAAGCGCCAGATGGTTCTGTTTATTTGTTATTAAGAGACAGCTCTAAGGTGGACTGCGAATCACATATTCCCTTTTTAATAGAGTCAAATGAAACGATATCTTCAAACGACGTATCCAGCCATAGACGTGTTGCACCGTCCTTACATAAGAGCACACTCAACTCACCGACTTGTCAAACAATTACTGATCGAAATTAGCTTTTAAGGAAATTACTACCAAACAAATATTGTTTCTTAACAACTATTTTTGCTTTTTATGGTTTGCTGGAGTGTAGATATGAAGCTTTATTTTTTAAATTTCAAATTTACGTAAATTAAATTGACTTAGTATATACGTAGATAAAAAAATTTGTAACGTCACAATATATAGAAAATAAGCTCAAGTGGGAAAATGTTTCATTATATAAAAGGGTGGCAATACTTTACCGTTATTATATTATCATTACATACATCCGAAATACCTTTTGCGAAATTTTACTCCCAACAATTAACTGCCACTGGAGCCCACTGCAAACATCGACGAAATGCTATTAAACATGTATAGCTGTGTAATGAGTTCCTTGAAAAGACAATATTTATACGAGCATATCCATTAAGAAAAATCGAAGGACAGAACCAATTAGTGAAGGAGTATAAATAGGGAAGCTGAAAAATTCCTTCGAACGAAACGACATCATAGTTTATTTTCACATAAAAACAGGTATTAAGTTTAAATATGTTAATCCTCTACACAGTTGAAGTTATTCCGACTCGTTACCAACATTCGTGTTGCCACATCAGCTATTCAAAGTTTAGTAAAAAATTAGAAAGCATATATCCAATGCTACTAAGTCAAAGAAGTGCTTGTTTGAATGTCGCCGCCGCTGGGGATTTAGTTTTATAAGAACCGAAAACATCTCTGTGTTGTCATTGTGGCGAAATTTACATAACGATGTGGATTATTGCCGGACGGGTACTTAGACTAGATATTTTCTTTAAAGATGAAAATGAAAATCGCTGGAACCTGAAAAGTAATTATTTTTGGGCTAATTTGTTAGTTTGCAGTCATCGTGGGGCAGTAGAAAAGTGCCGCAAACCAATTATTACGCATTGGTCCATCCCAACAAATCTCCAACGTGAAATGATTTGAATTTCGGTCAATGAATACCAATAAGTGATCGAAAATTATGTTAAGCGACTGGACTCATGCAAACGTGAGCATAGTAGTCATTCATAAGAAGTTGAATTTTCCACATAATGGCCTAATTATTTTTGATATTCAAAAACCATTTCACTTTTATTGAATTTATCGTCTGTTTATTGTTAACACCACATTTGTCTTTGAAAAAGTTACATTCTCCTAAATGATAAGCAACAAAACAAAAAAAAAAAATATGTTTTCTGTAAGTTTCACGTAAGTTTATATTGAATTTTGAATTTATATTGAAACAACCCTCCAAATTCATCTTTTCTTAGTTAAACTTAAATTTAGACTTATATTCACCCTTATGCAACCCCTTAAAACACAACAAGGCCCTTTATACATTTCAAAACAATTTATCGCACAAAACCACTACTTTTGCCCCACTGTGCGACGAACTGGATACCCTATGTGAGCTGACCTTAGGAAATAAGTTGTTTTTTATTTAGTAAAAGACTCCAAATATTCACACCGTCCATTTCATCCAATCGATGCAAGCGCAGATAATTGCCCTGCAAAACCAGATGGTCGAACTACAGACCAGTTTCCTTACGCAGACGGCTAGAGTAGATTTATTCTTCTCTCAGCTGCCTGCAGACAAGCGCGCTCAGATATAATTGGCTCCCGCGGGGTAAGAACCCTTGAGATCCTTGCAGTGAATGTAAATTCGCTGATAAGAATCGAACACAAACTAACGCTCTTTAACTTGTTGCAAACCCACAATCCTTACGTGTTGATGGCTAGTGTAACTAAGCTAAACCAGACGCGCTGAACCACTTCAACCTTACGAACAAAATAAGTCAATCGCGATTCGAGAATCCCGGTTTCACTTGGTTCAGTGACGATCTTCTGGCAAACAATGCCGTCGGCAATGATGGAAACAATCCTGTCCTTATTTGCAAAGATGAAATAAGAAGAAGTCAGTGGGAATAGATGGGATACAAAATATTGTTCTGCGCCATTTGACATCTGAAGCGGTGGATGTATACACAACTCTGTTCAACAATGCGCTGAGTAATGCATATCACCCCACGCGTTGGAAACCAGCTGTGGTACAGCCTATCCTGTAACGGGGTAAAGACACCTCCATCTTGACGAATCGCCGATCTATAAGTCTTCTTTGCATAAGCAAGGTGTGGATGTAAATGATTCTAATAAAATCCATCACAAAAGCTTACTTCTTGAACTTAAATTTCCCTGCTATAGAAGCATTGGATGTAAATGATTCTAATAAAATCCATCACAAAGCCTTACTTCTTGAACTTAAATTTCTCTGCTATAATACTTTTACCGGGTTAAATGTTCATTCTTCAAAAACCAATTTTGTTGCACTGGCGGATTATTTAATTCAATTCAATTGGGATGATGTGTTAGATTCCTCCAATTTGAAACGTAACTATGATATTTATGAGTAAAATTATTTCTGGCTTAGAACTGTTTATCCCAAAAACGCGTTATAGAAACAGGTTTAAAATTCCGTGGGCAAATAAAAATTTGGTAAATTTAAGAAATGTTAAAAGAAAAGCATATTCAAACTTTGTTTCGAAGAATACGAGTTTTAATCGTGAAAGATTCTTGAGACTCAGGAAAGAGTATGACTTCTTGAATAAATATTTATATAAAAAATATATCTTGTCCGTGGAATATTCCGTGGAATATTCCGTGGAGAGTGATAGCTCATTATTTTGGAAGTACGTTAATTGGAAAAGAAATTCCTTAGGCCTGTCTAAGGCAATGGAATGGGAAACGTGGTTTCAAATGATTTGATTGGAACTTGCGATCTATTTGCAGACTTTTTCGAGTCCGTTTATAATGGTTCCCAAGTCCAGACAACGATGAACTATCACTCAAATACAACGGTAGGTCTAACCATAGCTATGTTGGAATTAACTGATAATGATATAATTTATGGGTTACAAAATCTTAAACTTAATAACAGCCCAGGCCCCGATGGGGTCTCGGCTGTTATATTAAAAAAGTGTGTGAGTTCACTGAAAATTATATATAATCAATCACTTTTAAATGGTGAATTCTTAAATGAATGGAAGTATTCCTTTATAATACCAATTTACAAAAGCGTTTTAAAGCAAAAAGTAGACAACTATAGGCCTATATCAAAGCTTTCATAAATTCCTAAATTGTTTGAAAGCATTGTAAAAGAAAAATTACAATATTATATAAAAGAAATCATTTCGAATAGGTAGCATGTCTTCATGCGGGGAAGGTTGTGTTCTACTAATTTATCATTATTTTCAAATTATATATTTGGGAATTTAGAAAATCGATTGCAAGTTGATATACTTTACACTGACTTCACGAAAGCCTTTGATAAGTTACATCATACGCTACTTTTAAACAAGCTTAAGTCTTTGGGAATTCATTCGACAAAGCTTGAGTGGTTCTCCAATTACTTAACAGGGAGAAAGCAATTGGTAAAAATTGTTTGTTTTAAATCACGTATAATAAATGTAACATTTGGTGTGCCGCATGATAGGCATTTGGGTCCGTCACTATTTCTTTTATTCATGAACGATGTTCATGAAATATTTAAATTTTGCGAAATTCTAACATTGGCAGACGACTTCAAAATATTTTTATCGATTAATAGTATAACCGACTGCATTTAATTTCAGTCGGATATACATAATTTAGCGAAGTGGTGTAACTTAACGCGCTAAATCTTAATATTTCTATGTGTAAAATTTTCACTGCATTTAAAACAAGATCTTTAATAGTATATGATTATTTCATAGATAAACATATACCAAATCGACTAAAAGAAATTAAAGACCTCGGAGTATTATTTGATACTAAGTTGGATTTTACACTTCACTATAATTGCACTATCGCGAAGTCTAACGCTATGTTAGGATTTTTTAAACAAAATAGCAAGAAATTCCGGGACATATCTAGTTTAAAGTCTATCTATTGCTCGTTAGTTAGACCTTACTTGGAATATTCATCCATCATTTGGGATTCACCATATGATACACAAGAACTCAGACTCGAAAGAGTTAAAAAAATTTCAAGAGATATGTATTAAATAAATTATATTCCTACCAAGAACTACCTAGCTATGACGAAAGATGGAAGAGTTTCAACATCAGCCATGTTTATTCGCGATGTTATAAATTACCATATTAATTTGCCAGAATTACTTTTTCTTATGAATGTATATTGTCCCCAAAGATTTCTTCGGGTGAGAAAGTTACTGCATGATAAAATGCATAGAATCAATTACGTCTGCAATGAACCCATTACTAGGTTCATTAAAACCTTAAATGACCTTTGGAACGAAATTGATTTTACATTGCCACCATCAGAGTTTAAGAAGATAGTCTATACTTTGTTTCTTGATTAATATTGTTTATTTGGTGGTCTGTGAGATGAAAAGTCGGTAGATGATCCTTAATCGTGAAGCAAACATCTGCTGTGTAAAGCGATACTGAGAACTCACACTTAGCAAACGTAGTGTTTTGTGTTGCTCCGTGATGGATAAAAAAAAAAGAAAAAAAAAATAAAAAAAAACATCGACTCGGAACAATACCTTGTTGTAGCTAAGCTAAGAGCTAAGCTACAATCGCGACCGATCGCTGGAAACTTTGCCGAACGAGTCTTCCTAAAACTCGCTCAGAGTTAGACGCTGCCTGGACTAACCATAGAAGAAGACTAGAAACGTTGTCAAGAAGCCATTAAAGAAGCTGCCTCTGATGTGCTGGGTTTCACGTCATCACCCAGAAGGAAACCATGATTTGACGACGAGTGCAGGCAAGCGCATGCAGCCAAACAAGACGCCTGTAAGAATCTAGAAGAATCATTTCTGCAGACTCCTTAACGGCGATGACGGCCCCAATTCCACTGTTAGGCAGAATGTTCTACTCAACTTGGACGATGATAGACAAGAATTCCGTCCCCCGACTTAGACGAGGTGAAGACAATAATATCGAAGCTGAAGTCGAACAAAGCTGCTGGAGCGGATGGACTGCCCGCAGGGCTATTTAAAGCAGCTGAAGATGAGTTGGTTGGGTGCATGCATCAGTCCATCTGTATGACCATCTGGATGACTGGAGTCTTAGCGTCGTTTGCCCGGTCCACAAGAAAGAAGACCCCTTTGACTGCTGATAAGTCCCTATCAGTGTGGTTTCAGACAAGGGAAGTTCACTATATACGAAATCTTCTGCTTACAGCACATCCTGGAAAAGACCCAAGAAGTGCAAAACGACACTCACCACCTCTTCGTCGATTTTAAGGTCATATATGACAGTGTGCATAGAAACGAGCTATACAGTGCCATGTCTATTTGGCATTCCTACCAAAGTCGCCAGGTTGTGTAGGATGACGATGGAGAACTCTCGCTTCTCCGTCAAGGTTGGTAACGGTTTCACTGTCTGAAAAGCTTTTAGACAAAGCGACGCAGTGTCATGTGACTTTTTTAACATCATCCTCCTAATAAAGCATTCTCCCGATGGACTAAGCTCGCTTTATATAACAGCTTGATCATCCCAGTCCTACTTTATGGCGCGGAAAGCTGGACGTTACCAAAGACGGATGAGATTTAATTCTCGAATTCTTGTTTCGAAGGATACGAGTTTTAATCGTGAAAGATTCTTGAGACTCAGGAAAGAGTATGACTTCTTGAATAAATATTTATATAAAATATATATCTTGTCCGTGGAATATTCCGTGGAGAGTGATAGCTCATTATTTTGGAAGTACGTTAATTGGAAAAGAAATTCCTTAGGCCTGTCTAAGGCAATGGAATGGGAAACGTGGTTTCAAATGATTTGATTGGAACTTGCGATCTATTTGCAGACTTTTTCGAGTCCGTTTATAATGGTTCCCAAGTCCAGACAACGATGAACTATCACTCAAATACAACGGTAGGTCTAACCATAGCTATGTTGGAATTAACTGATAATGATATAATTTATGGGTTACAAAATCTTAAACTTAATAACAGCCCAGGCCCCGATGGGGTCTCGGCTGTTATATTAAAAAAGTGTGTGAGTTCACTGAAAATTATATATAATCAATCACTTTTAAATGGTGAATTCTTAAATGAATGGAAGTATTCCTTTATAATACCAATTTACAAAAGCGTTTTAAAGCAAAAAGTAGAC
Source organism: Eristalinus aeneus (assembly GCA_955652365.1). Classification (NCBI taxonomy): domain Eukaryota; kingdom Metazoa; phylum Arthropoda; class Insecta; order Diptera; family Syrphidae; genus Eristalinus; species Eristalinus aeneus. The sequence continues at coordinate 44,693,571 of OY019130.1, forward strand.
AACTATAGGCCTATATCAAAGCTTTCATAAATTCCTAAATTGTTTGAAAGCATTGTAAAAGAAAAATTACAATATTATATAAAAGAAATCATTTCGAATAGGTAGCATGTCTTCATGCGGGGAAGGTTGTGTTCTACTAATTTATCATTATTTTCAAATTATATATTTGGGAATTTAGAAAATCGATTGCAAGTTGATATACTTTACACTGACTTCACGAAAGCCTTTGATAAGTTATATCATACGCTACTTTTAAACAAGCTTAAGTCTTTGGGAATTCATTCGACAAAGCTTGAGTGGTTCTCCAATTACTTAACAGGGAGAAAGCAATTGGTAAAAATTGTTTGTTTTAAATCACGTATAATAAATGTAACACTACGATAAAACGTACTACGGACAAAAGGATTCCAAAAGTATGACCGAGAACAGATGGCGACATCTATCGGAACGATAAAATCGACGGACTGAACACCCAAAAACGCAGACTGCTGTCGAGAATCAACACCTTCTACAGACGATTTACAGACCGAAACGACCAGGAACTTAGGTCGCTCAAGTCGCAAATGCAAAACCTCCAGAGTTTGATTCGGTTGAATCATTTTTATCTTCGAAAGGAAATACATCAATGGCGTTCGGAGAACCATGGTTTCAACAGATTCAATGATGAAAACAAGGCAGTTAATCCCTTGGCCCAAACTGGCTCTAATGCCATACTCATTTCGAAGGTGGCTCTCAAAGATATCTTCAACAGTCTGAAGAACAAAAAGTCCAGTGGAAAAGACGGAATATCGAATATTGTGTTGCGTTCTATCCCCGAAGAGGCGGTAGAAATATACACAATCCTGTTCAACAATGCTCTGAGTAATGTACATTACTCATAGCATTAGAAGACGGCGGTGGTGTAACCCATCCCCTAAGGGGACAAAGATTCCTCACTTCCGAAAAATCTTCGGCCGATAAGTCTCTTCCCTTGCATTAGCAAGGTTTTTGAAAAAATTGCCAATAGAGTCCTGAAACACAAAAACATAATACCGAATAACCAATTTGAGCGGGGCATGATACTGTACATGCCGAGTCAAAATTGTTTTCGGACATATAATGGAACAGAAACAGGACGCAGTGCACTGGGCCCTGCCTTGTTGACTTTGAAAAAGCATTCGACACCGTCTGGTTAGAAGGCCTCTTCCTTAAGTTGATGAGGTTGGGTATCATCAAAGAACTGCTTTATACGATTTATAATATGGTGACAGGTAGAAAGCTTGTTGTCAAGAGTGGCACGAATTTTCTGTAGGCTATCGATTTTAGTGTTATGGGTGACTTGAACTAAAAAGAAGGAAAGTGCCTTCTTTTTTCATTTTCCACCCGCAGGGGTGAATGGCTTGACCCCTACGAAGTGGACCTCGTCGCTCTCGACTTGGCGCAGCTCTTCGAGGACCTCTTTCGGGTCAGTTGAGGGATCTATACCCTTGAGGAGGAGTGTCTGTGGCCTCTCTCCTCTGGGGGGGTATGTCCAGAATTCGGCATTTGATGCCACCAACTTCCCTAGCAAAATGTCATACGAGTCCTTTGATAAGCATTCTACCGTTTGACTAAGGGGAGTTTTATATTTAATGTAATAAGTGTTAATCGCTAGGGCCAACTCACATAGTTTTTTAAGTTTTGATGTCTCCATGCCGAACACATTAATGGGGGGGCTTCGCTTATTAGCTTTGGGGTTCTGCTGTTGCTGTTGTTGGTGCTGCTGCTGATGCTGCTGCTGCTGCTGTTGTTGCTGCTGCTGCTGTTGGTCCTTCTTTTGTTGGTGCTGCTGTTGTTTTTGTTGTTGCAGTTGTTGCGCCACCTTTGATGTCTTGGTAGTCCTCCTGGCTGTACTTTGCTGTTGTTGTTTTTGTTGATGTTGCAGCTGCTGCAGGCGTTGTGCCACCTTGGAGGTTGGGGGCAGTGGTTCGTTATCCTCCTGTTGCTTCTGCCTCTGTGCCCTCAGCTGCTGTCTTTTTCTACTTATTTCTTTTACATTGAAAATGGGCTCCAGCATGCCGCAGTAAACTCACCAACTCTTTTCACTGTTTTTATCAGTGAACTAATTGGCTCCATGCAGTACCTGATCGCGTACGCTGGTGATTGAATCGCGTACAGGACAGCGCAGAAGATTGAGGTAATTAATATGCTCTTGAAAGTTGAAAATCAACTTCCAGAAGTGTGAAACCATTCTGTTCCGAACTCAGGGCACGAATGTAAACTGGCATAAGTTCGGCATTTTAGACCCACATATGGCTGTCCGGTGTGGTTCAACTTGTCTTTCCCAGATGTTCAACTTGTCCTTCCCAGATGGAAAGGATGAGGGCCTTCGAGAAGCAATGTCCTCGGGCTTGCCTGAAGATGTACAGAACCTCAGAATCTGAATACAAGAAATTCTATTCCAATGAAATTTTGTACAACGCAGCAAACGTGAACGGGCGGGATAGTTTTATTATTAAGCTATTTCCAAGGCAGCTTTATCTGGCCCGACTTGGCTTGGTCCAGGATGCGGAGGGGTGTCCACTTCTCTACCATGTCATGAGAAGGACGGTGGACAAGCGGCTGCTACGAGACTACACAGTTATTCGAAGGGAGAGCAACGCATAAACCGCAAATCCGGGTAATCTTCGGTTCAGCATAACCATCCCTATTCGCGACGTTAATGATCGGGTGTTGAGAACTCACGTATAGTTCCTACTGTGTTATGAGTGTCTCTTATCACTATACTCAATGTAATTGAATATTGTCTTCTTATCTCTTTACACTCATATTCTATGTTCCAATTTCTCATTATGCTACAACTATTCTCATTTCTCTCTCTGTGTTAAAGCTCTCATTGCATTACTTTAAAGCAAATGTCAATTATCTCTTGAATGGTAAATGATCTTGTTACACTCATATTATGCTTATGCAATTACTTGCTGTATATCTTTAACTATGTTCTCAATTGTAACGAGACTACTTGGTTTCTTAGAAGTATGATTTCTTTGTCTTTTCAATTGGACCATCGTTGAGGAAGGTTGTATTAAAAAACAATATTTTTGAGTCTCCCTGAAACTTGCTCAGAGTTTGACGCTGCCTGCACTAACCATAGAAGAAGACTAGAAACGTTGTCAAGACTTATGGAGGCAAACCCTAAGGATTTTACTACTCCAGGTGGTACTCGCGATTGGGACAATCCACCCGATGTCTTTTCGACATCGGCCTGAGCAAGGCTCCAACCACCATACTCAACACTCCCTTCGCCCGCAGGGGCGTTGAAAACAATGATTCTTGCCACTCACGCTATGATGCCCTCAGTAGAATGAGCTGGAAAACCGGAGAAAGCGGCAGAGAGGCTCAGCCTGATACGCCTAACCTCCTGTCTGAGGACCAGAAAACTTGTCAAAGTGCCATTTCTAATAGTGCGTCTCGGAAATCCGAAAAGGAGGAACGAGCCCCAAAAGATCCGGCATCTGGGGGGCCCCTGACTAAGATCTACAGGAATAGGAGCATAAGGAAGGCTGCCACCGAGCTGCGCAAAGAGCCCTCCAACAGACAAAAACGCGCAGGAAGTGGAAAACAAGAAGGCTGCCTTCTCATCTCTGCTGCTATGAATAGGGAAAGATGACAATGACGTCAGCATAACCGACGCAGAATGCAAACACACAAGTGGAGAGCTGTGCTCTGGAAAACGGAATCTTTTTGGTGAAGTACTCGTCACAGCAATTTCTTGAATGGCTGAGCACTTCCGTGCCAAAAAACTCACGCGCGCAATCTGCTGGATCCCGGTGCCACTGCGGAACACGGCGGATGTACTGGCGCGTCACCGCATTCAGAACCCTGGTCTCGAAACCAGAAGGTGGAAGGTCTTCACCCACAGGGAGAGCAAGAACCGGGAAAAAAAAGACGGTTCTACTCTCGTTGGGGGCCTAGACCGACCTTTGGTTGAGACCATCGTATACCTATGTGCACCTTGGACGGATTAACTTCCGCCTCATATCCAAGGTTTGCGAATACGGGATGCTTTCCACCGTAACTCTGCATGCGACTGTTTAGCCAGATCAACCTTCATCTTTCTGCTACTGCAATCCTATGTAGCAGACTTTGCATGATGAACACAAAATCACACATTCGCATCTGTGGTCTTGGCAGGCTTTTTCCCACTCTTCGACGCGCGATCGAAAAGACCGAGAGTTTGTCTTATTCTGCCAAATCTTCTCCCAGCAACCAAGCTTGGACAATTCTGTGAGCAAGATTTAGTTGCTGCCGTTATGAACTATAAATCGGGCAGATCATGGCACAATGTGGCTTCGGCCTTTTTCCCCTACGATTCCGTCCTACCACCGCCACCAGGGGCAGTAGCGGAACTCATAAGGTATTGCGAATCGAAAAAGATGGGCCTCGTTATCTGTTGCGACACAAATGCTCAGAACATCTTCTGAGGCAGCAGCAAGTGTAACAGGGGAGGGTCGTATCTTATCGATTTCGCACTTTCGTCTGGCCTGACCATAAACAACGTTGGATCGCAACCAACATTTGTTACGACAAGAAGACAGGTAGTGATTGACTTAAAGCTATCAAATAGATATCTAAAGGAGATCACAGACTGGAAAGTTCCGTCGGAAGTGTCCATGTCGGACGATAGATACATCAAGTTCCGAATCGAATGCCAAACTAACATATAGGAGAACAAACTGGTTAATGTTTAGGGAAGAGTTAGCAAATCGCACTGTGCCTCTCCCAAAACTCAGAAGGATGCGTAAGGTTGAGGTGGCAGTTCGGAATCTGAACGATACCCTAACCAAATGCTCCGAACTGACATAATAATAATAATAATAATTGTTGGCGCTACAGTCCAGGGCCTAGCTTGCTCATCAACTACTTGTGTTGTGCGCGCTACTGTTCTCTCACGAGCAGAAGGGACTTACAGTTTTTTGCCGACTCCGAACGGCGAAATTTGAGAAACTTTCTTAGACAGTTATTACTCTTTGAGTGTTGTCAGCAGCTCGAAAGAGGTGGTGCCGTGAAAAATTCGAAAAACTGGTGTTGAGCTCAAACTGACATACCCAGTCAAAAACACCCCCCGCAGAACCCCTGTTCCGTGGTGGAACGCGGAATTGCAGAGAAAGCGCAAGGAAACCAGAAAACTTCTGAATAGGTCACTCATGACCAATCTGGAAGAGGACTGGAACTTGTACCGATTAAAACAGAAAGAATATAAAAGGCTAATTCAGGCTTCGAAAAGTGCCTTCTATAAAGACTTTTGTGGGAAAATCGAAACACTCAGTGATACCAGGAGACTAGTGAAAGTCTTCAAAATTGACAAAGCAGTGAGCCTGAAAACACTAAGAAAACCAGACGGTACCTATACCGAGTCTAAAGCCGAGACCCTCAAACTCATGCTAGAGACTCACTTTCCTGAGAACCAGATCACAGTTGGCTCAAAACCAGTGCCGATTTCCGAAACTGGGAATTTATATTTATTTTTTTTTTGTTTGTAACGCATTTTTATTAACACTTTACAATTCGTTAACTTAGTTGCTAGACAAAAATGCTTAAAACTAGCTTAAATATTTAATCTGTAATATTAATCTTATATCTAACTTACTGACTCTAAACAAGTACTCTAAGCTAATCTATGTTAGTTTTTTCTGCCTTTCGACATCTTTTATATTGTTATTATATCTTAAGTCTAGTACTTTCGTTTTTGTTGCCCAAGAAAATTAAAAAAAAAAAAAAACTTGGACGTCCTTGAGTATGTTTTTAACTTACTTGCTAACTTAACTTACTTATCCTAAATCAAACTTAAACATACTTACAAATATCTTACAACTATATCCGTAAGCAATACGGACGCGTGCACCAGGGAGTATATGCTCTTTATATGCTTGACATATATATCGAATACTCCGTGGTGCACCTCTTTTTTTTTTTTTTTTTTTTTTTTTTTTTTTTTTTTTTTTTTTTTTTTTTTTTTATGTCTTAATCTACCTTATAGCTACCTTAAAATATGTAAGTTGGCCCTAATGAGTCAACTATCCTGCTCCTGTGTGAGAAGTTGGCGGCATCGAAGGCTGATTCTGATGCAGCCACCAGAAGAAAAGCCGTTCTTTGTCAGAGACTGCTCTATCGCGGGCAGAGATCGCTCTACTGAACCGTAAGAGGCCTTCGTGGCTGCGAGCGACGTCCGGCTCGTATTGAAGTCGCCTTTCCACTGTTCGGCGTGCGACATGGAAGATGATAGGGCAGCCTTCCCTATCTTGTATCAGGCCTTTCGTGTCCAAATAGAGGAACGCCTCAGGTGGGATAAAGCCGTTAAGACGCACCTTCTCATGGTACATTTCATTAGGGTAGTAAGCCCCAAAGATCAGACTGTTGGTTGAGGTCATGGCTCGAGCTATGTGACCCCGAATTAATTTAATAATAAAATTATCTATTCTGATCAGGTTTGCCTCATTGTACAAAACCTCGTTGGGATAGAATTTTTTGTACTGGGATTCGGGTGTACGATATAAACGGAGACAGGCCCGAAGACACTGTCTCTCGAACACCCTCATCTTTTCCATCTGGGAAGGACTCACGTTGAACCACACAGGACAACCATACACCATAATTGGCCGTATTAGGGCCATGTAGCAGATCACCTTCACTCTGGTATCAAGTTGGCTGCTGTAAAACAGCCCCCTTGCCATAGCGAAGGCTTTCTTAGCGCTGGTCAAAACTGTTGCTGCATGGATACCACCATACAGGAACTGGTCCAACCAAATGCCAAGATATCTAACCACACTTTTAACAGTTAATGGCTGCCCCTGTGGGTCCAATATGCTGAACTTGCGCCAATTTCTTTTCGTGTCCCTTGATGCTCTGGACAACGGGGTTCTAAAAAGAATAGTTTCGCACTTCCGGTAGTTGATTTTCAACTTCCAGTCGTCGCAATATTGTTGAATCAAGTCGAAATCACGTTGCAGCAGGCCATTTATGACCTCAATCTTTGCACCTGATCTGTACGCGATTAGATCATCGGCAAACGCAATTAAGTTTGGCATGGAACCTATAAGGTCACTAGTGAATATCGTGAATAGAATCGGCGAACCAACCGCCCCTTGTTGCAACCCATTTTTTATGTGAAAAACAGTGGAGGAAGTTACGTTGCCATTTTTCACAACGAACTTCCTGCCTGTTATCATGTCATAGATCATATATAGCAACGTTTTGTTCATGCCAAGCCTGACCAACTTGAGGAAGAGTCCTTCTAACCATACGGTGTCGAACGCCTTTTCCATGTCAATCAGGCAGGCACCTGTGCACTGTGTCTTGTTTCTGTTCCATTGTATGTCGGAAACCAATTTGGACGCGGCATGAATTGTGTCGTGCCCCGCCCTAAAGCCGAATTGGTTTTCCGGAATAATTTGTTTTTGCTCGACCCACTCTTTCAGAGCCTTGATGACTATTTTCTCAAAGACTTTGCTTACGCACGGAAGAAGACTTATCGACCGAAGATTTGTCGGAATGGAGGTGTCTTTGTCCCGTTTCGGGATGGGTTGTACCACTGCTGTTTTCCAATGCACTGGGTAATATGCATTACTCAACGCATTGTTAAACAAGGTTGTGTACACATCCACCGCCTCAAAGGGGAGATGGCGCAGAACAATATTCGGTATTCCATCAATTCCCACTGACTTCTTCTTCTTTAGTGAGTTGAAGATACCCTGGAGTTCATCTCTCGAAATTAAGATGGAATTACTTCCGTCATCGGCGATGACATTGTTTGCCAGTAAATCGTCATTGAATCTGGTGAAGCCAGGATTCTCGGATCGCCATTGACTTATATTATTCCGTAGATTAACGTGGTTAAGCGAGGCTAAGTGTTCCAGGTCGTGGTTCGGACGACGCGACTCGTTGACCGTGTACACTTTCTGGAACACAGCACCAACTGCTTTGACCTTTTCCTGGGGATCCTCAACTACGAAGAAGTTGTTGTCAAGCACAGCCTTATCTGGATCGATGCCAACTGACGTCAGTAGGCTTGCGTTGTCTGTTGTTCTGTCCAGTCGAACGCTTTGAATGTCGTTATGATCTTTCCTCCGGAAAATTTTATTTACTTGCGGGAACATGCTCGGGTTATTGGATCTTATAGCCCGAATCTTATTGCCCCAATGCAAGCTAACAGCTATACTGTAATTTTGGCGGATCGACTGCTGGAGTACTTTGATCTGCGACTTCAGCGAACGGACCTCCGGATTTTGAGGATCGGTAAACCGCCTGTATAGGAATTTTAACCTTGACAGGAGTCTACTCTTTTGCACGTGAAGTGCATCGATTGTAGCATTCCGATAGATGTCGCCATCGTCGGTTTGTACCACTTTTGGGATGGTCCTGTCCATTGTACGTTTAATGGCGTCGTCCATTCGTCTGAGGTACCCGTCAACCTCTTCGTTCGTAAGGTTTCTGTTCGTAGGGGGATTGATCGCACTCGAATTTATTTCTCTGGCAAGGGCTCTGGTGAAACGTGGCCAACGCGCCTTATTATAATTATAAGGATACGATTGGACATATTCCTCCAGTTCGTCCAGCTCATTCGGAAGCTGTATAACCGCGGCGAGACCACAGTGGTCACTATCGTACTCGACCGTAGTTAAACAGTTTCTTATGTGTCTTTCCACGTTAAGTACCGTTAGTCGTCTGTCAAAAAGCATCACATCGAGATAAGACCCGCTTCTGGGAAAAGATGGTCTATCGGTTGCAAGCAAATCTAGCCTGAACTCGATATTGTTTTGATCCATCCAACCTAAGATAGCGTTTCCTCTTTCATTTGGGGCACTGTTACCCCATTCACCGTGCTTAGCGTTCAAATCTCCGGCTAGAATATAATAGTTTTCTTCCGAGCTTAAACGAAGGCTTGTGAAAAGAGCTTCGAGCTCAGAAAGGAAATTAGAGTTTTGAGCATCTGCTGCATAGGCAGCAATCACAAACAACCTCTTTCCACCTTGGAGAGGGATGCGCGCGATGGCTGCCTCCAGCACACCACATCTTCGTACTTCATTGCTATACACAACCTTATGACTTATGTTTTTTTTAATCAGTAGAGCCACCCCGCCACCTCGAGTGGATTGGGGTCGGTCTCTTCTAATAACGTGGTAGTTTTTATACCTGAGATTGCGCGTCTGGTTTAGCTTGGTTTCGCTAGCCATCAGCACATCAGGATTGTGGGCTTGCAGCAAATTGGAAAGCGTCAGTTTTCGTTCGATCCTAATCAGCGAATTTACATTCACTGCTAGGATCTTAAGTGTTCTAGCCTCGCGTGAGCCCATTATATCTGCTCGCGTTGGTTCGCAGGCAGCTGCGAGTAGAGGAAATCTACTCGAGCCGACTGCGCAAGGAAGCTGGTGTGTAAGTCGACCATTTGTTTCTGCAAAGCGAGCATTTGTGCTTGCATCAACTGGATGGTGGACATAACATCCCTTATTGAGGGTTCTGCCTCTGGTAGCCTGGTCACTGGGACTGGGGCCATCTTCGGCGCTGTCTGTTGTGCTGATCCACTGCCTGACGCCACTTGGGCGTAGGAGATGTTCCGCGTAACAGTGGTAGCCAAAGCACGGGCCTCTGGCCTGGCTTCTACCTTCTTTGTGTTCCTTGCCACCTTCATTCTCTGCTGGAGTTCTTTGGCTCTTGGACATCCCCGATAAGTTGCGGGGTGCCCATTTCCTTCGCATAATACGCATTTGAGGAGAGACTTATCTTCGACTTCATCCGCGCCCAAAGGGCATTCCCCTTTGTTGTGACTGAATGTACAACGTGCACAGCGGAACTCCATATGACAGTTCGCCGCCACGTGCCCCAGCCTTCTACAATTCGCACATTGAAGTACGTAATTGGATCTGTTTAATTTCTCCCATACAACACTTAGACCACCTACGTAACGAATTTTCCGTAGGCTATCGATTTTAGTGTTATGGGTGACTTGAACTAAAAAGAAGGGAAGTGCCTTCTTTTTCCATTTTCCACCCGCAGTGGTGAATGGCTTGACCCCTACGAAGTGGACCTCGTCGCTCTCGACTTGGCGCAGCTCTTCGAGGATCTCTTTCGGGTCAGTTAAGGGATCTATACCCTTGAGGAGGAGTGTCTGTGGCCTTTCTCCTCTGGGGGAGTATGTCCAGAATTCGGCATTTGATGCCACCAACTTCTCTATTAAAATGTCATACGAGTCCTTTGATAAGCATTGGACCGTTTGACTAAGGGGAGTCTTATATTTAATGTAATAAGTGTTAATCGCTAGGGCCAACTCACATAGTTTTTTAAGTTTTGATGTCTCCATGCCGAACACATTAATGGGGGGGCTTCGCTTATTAGCTTTGGGGTTCTGCTGTTGCTGCTGTTGTTTTTGCTGCTGCTGATGCTGCTGCTGCTGCTGATGCTGCTGCTGCTGCTGATGTTGCTGCTGCTGCTGTTGTTGCTGCTGCTGCTGTTGGTTCTTCTTTTGTTGGTGCTGCTGTTGCTGCTGTTGTTTTTGTTGTTGCAGTTGTTGCGCCACCTTGGATGTTTTGGTAGTCTTCCTGGCTGAACTTTGCTGTTGTTGATTTTGTTGATGCTGTTGTAGCTGCTGCAGGCGTTGTGCCACCTTGGAGGTTGAGGGCAGTGGTTCGTTTTCCTGCTGTTGCTTCTGCCTCTGTGCCCTCAGCTGCTGTCTTTTTTGCTGCAGCTCTTGCAATTCTTTTTTCTGCTGCTCGTTTTTTTTGGCTTTTTCAGCAGCTTTTCGGGCATCTGATTGAGCTCGAAGCTTTGATATGTAGGCCTCGAGTTTTGCCTGCTCTTCTTTCAAATGGCGGAGTTTTTGTTCCTCCTCCCTAATCTCTTCCGCCTCATCATCTGCGTCGGAAGTGGCCATTACTCGAAAGGAGTTGTCACTCCCTTTATATGAGTATCGGCACTCATTGCCCTCCGACTCACATTGGAGCGCTTCCATTTCGCTGTTTGCTACAGCTGCACTTTTCTGGGGCGATGTTTTTTTTGACGCTCCCCTTCCTTTGCTGGAAGCCACCGCTTCTTCATCCGACGTTATTTTGGTTCGGCGTGGATTCGGCTGCGGTTGCATCGTCTTTCTCCTCTTCTTCATGCCGCTTCTGCTGCTTGCTGGGCTAGCGGCACGCTCGCTATCGTCACTCGTTTGGTGGCCTGATGTCCCACCAGCCAACGGTGTCTTAAAGTCACCCGATTTACTGAGCTCGGGTCGCTCGTCACTCTCCATTAGTTTTTCTACTCACACTTAGTGTCTTTACTTATAGAAAGAAAAAAAAAAAATACTTTTTCCTTTGGTACCCGCGGTATTTGAACCCGGGACCCTTCGATTCGCGGTAAGTTACACTGCCACTAGGCTACTGCCCTTATTGAGAATCGGTAACAACGTTTACACAAGAACCGCACTGCACTGGCTTTTCTGGAGTCGGTGCACGTCTGTATGGTATGGAAGTCTGCCAACCGAATTTATATTTATATTTTATTGCTCGTTGTCACTGATGAAGCCATCAAGTACCCTGTTGCGTCTTTTGATGGTTTCAAGTCACCGGGCACCGATGGCATATATGCAGCACTCCTGTAAAAGGGCATAGACCCTATACTGCCGGCTCTAAAGAGAATCTTCACTGCCAGCCTCGCGCTGGCATACATTTCAAGTACCTGGTGTACAGTGAGGGTAGCCCTTATATCGAAAACTGGTCAAGGAGACTACTCACTCGCCAAAAACTTCAGGTCTATCAGTCGCACTTCCTTCATGCCAAAAAGCTTGGAGAGGCTGGTCGAACTGCACCTGTGCAGAAAGGCTTTGCGATCACGCTCTCTATTTCAGATGCAACATGCCTACTAGCTCGGAAAATCTCGTCGGTAGAATTGGAAGTGCACTTGACAGGAACGAGTACGCACTGGGCATTTTCATAGATATAGAGGGTGCTTTCGACAATGCGACTTTGGATGGCATGTGTAACGCGCCCAGGGAACACGGAGTAGAGGAATCATTGGTGTTGTGGATAAGATCAATGCTAATGAACAGGACTATAATCGCGGAGGCGGATTGTGACAAGTTGGTAATGTCGGGGGTTAACATTGGCTGCCCCCAAGACACCATTCTGTCTCCCCTCTTATAATTGAATGCTGGTCGATTCTTTGTTTCTGCTTTGAATAGTTCCATCACCTACACCCAGGCTTATGCATGATGTAGCCGTACTGGTTACGGGACCATGCCTTGCGGCCGTCAGTGCGAGTGCGAGCGGCTCTTGACATGATCGATAACTGGTGTACTAGGAATGGGCTTTCAGTCAATCCTCTTTAAACTGAGGTTATTCACTTTACGAGAAGGAGGAATATGACTAGTTTGACTCAACTGGTACTGTTTAACAATCGTTGAAAATCAAAACTAATTCTATACTATTTGCTAGTAATTATATCATGCACTTATTCATGCACTTTATATTTATAAATTCAAAAATTGTTGGTTTACACTAGTTTCCATTTCCATGCTATCCTTTATTTATATCGTTTATGCTTTGCATTCAATTCAATTTCCATTTTGTTCAAGTTTCATATGTACTATATAAATACAAAATATCCGCAATGCGGCTTGAAGCGAACCTTATTGGAAGCGGCGGATCAACCGATCGCTCTCTTGCTGAGCGACCACCGAGAAAACAACATCGCCCTCAAAATATATGAGTAATTTATAAAGTTTTTTTTTTTGTTTTTTTTTTCTTGTGTTATTTTTGCATCATCACAAAGTTTTAATTCGTCGATTTGGTTGTCCACCAAAGTTTGGTCCTTCCGTTAGCCAGATTAATTGTTTAATTCGATCAGTGGCTTCCTTGATTTGTTATAATTTCGAATAAAATTCTTGTGTGGTTGCTGACATTCTGTTTGGACCTGTAAAAACTGGATAAGTACACATCATATTGTACAATTATAATAAGTAGTTTGCGATTACAATCTGGGAAGTGCTGCATTCATTTCTAAACCTATTTTCTGTTGACTTATTGTGTTTACATACAATACCATTCGTTTGAAGGGTACGGTGATCCCGAGATAGACTTCGAAGCAACCGAATCCAAATACATTTCTGCAAAAAGTCAGTTTGTTAAAGCCATACGTAAAAAGGCTCCATCAGCTAGTACAAGTAATGTAGATTCCGCAGAAAACTTACTTAAGCAACAAGCAGTGCTGATAGAGACTCTTTTGAAGCGACCTATTCCCGCGCAGTGGAATTCCAAACCGGTGCATGAGGTAGAACTGCCTCCAATCAAAATTCCTCCGTTTTCGGGCGAATACCGTGAGTGGCCGGGATTTCGTGATATGTTTTTGGGAAGTATTGACAATAAAAGCGATCTATCGGGAGCACAAAAAATACGTTATCTGAAATCGTTTTTACGAGACGATGCAGCTAAATTGCTAGATCATCTAGACATCGCGGACTCTAATTACGAACAGGCGTGGGATAGGCTTGAACGTCGGTACAATAAACCTCTACATATCATAATCGCGTTTATTGAAAACTTTATGAAGTTACCATCTATTAATCATGTTGATGGTGCACATTTACGCAAATTAGTTGATAGTGCGGATGAAGTAATTCGCTGTTTAGCTTCATTGAAATCAGAAGGTAGGGACCCATGGTTAATTTATCTGTTACTTAATAAAACGGACGTGGAAACACGTAAAGCATGGGCTTTGGAAAACAAAGGTTCCGAAAACTGCACCATTCACGATTTGATCGATTTTCTTCAAGATAGATGTGATGCGTTAGAAGCCAGTGAACCGAAAGGTCGAGTGCAACGTGGTGTGTCGCGTTCTGCTAGTGCGGTTAATAACACCAAATGTTTTATGGCTTCGATTTTGAACTGTCCCAAATGCAAGGAAAATCATTTCTTGCACCGATGTCCTCAATTTCATGAAATGTCTATTCCTAGCCGTAGAAATTTCGTGAGAGATCAGAAATTGTGCTATAACTGTTTAAGCGCGAAACACACGTCATCCCGATGTCAAGTTAAGATTTGCTGTTCCATTTGCCATACTCGCCATCACACTTTGGTGCACCCCGATAATACATATAGTGCAAATAACAGTGCGTCTATAATAAATTCGTCTAATGCAGTTCATGCCTCATCTTCCAGTAGTAGTAGTACTTCAATTGTAAGTCATCATACTCTAAATGAAAATCGCCCTTCAGGCCTCTTACCGACCGTGGTAGTCGAGGTGTATGATTCCACGGAGAAGGCATATCAATGTCGTTTATTGCTACATACTGGCTCGCAAGTATCTTTCATAACGGAGCGGTTGGTGAAAAGATTAGGACTTCAAAGGCGAAATGCAACGCTAGCAATCTCGGGTGCAGCAGGTGTTACTCATGGCGTGGTTACTCTGAAACTTCACTCCCTATTCAACAGGAATGCAATCGAAATCGAAGCGTATGTGTTAAATAAAGTTACTTCGCAAACTCCCACATTTGCTTTTGAGTTGAACACTTCTTGGTGGGACGAATTACCATTAGCCGATGAAAGGTTCAACCAGCCAGGTCCGATTGATATCTTACTTGGGTCCGAAAAGGCCTGGGCAATACTTCGGGATGGTCGTCGATCGGATAAGAATAGCCATTTGGTAGCACAAAACACCATATTCGGGTGGGTGGTTACTGGCGAAATACCTCATTCCAATCTCGTGGCATTTCATGTAGAAATCGACTCTAATGGTAATATTGATGCTCTGCTGAAAACGTTTTTGGAGATTGAGGAGATCTCTACATCATCGAGGGGGGTTTCGAAATCGGATGAACATATAAACATTTTTGTCAAACATATTCTCGTTCCCCTGACAATAAATATATTGTGGAACTACCTTTTCGGCATGGTGAGGCGGAATTTAGTGACACTCTTTTTGGCGCGTTATTTCGATTGTCGGCAATGGAACGGCGTTTTTCAGGAAACGACGGGTTACGTCTTGAATATTGCAAGTTTATGAAAAACTATGAGGAACTCGGTCACATGGAGCGTATTTCGGATAATGAGGTCGAGCCAACGTCGGGAAAGCGGTTGTTACGAATAAATTGCGCGTTGTGTTCGATAAATCTGGACAAAGTCTAAATGAAAAATTGCAACAAAATTTAATCAATGTGTGCATACGATTTAGACAACATAAATATGTTTTTTTGTGCGGATATAATAAAGATGTTCCGACCAACGTATCGTTTGGAGAGAAAGTCCGAAAGACCCCATCTCTCATTTTCGACTACGAACAATAACATATGGCACTTCGCCGGCACCATTTCTAGCCATGAGAGTTCTTAAACAGCTCGCACTTGATTTCAAGGATCAATATCCAACGGCTTCGAATTCCATCCTTAAGGATTTTTTGTCGAGGGTGGGATGATCCTTTACCGTCTGACGTAGCGGTTAAATGGAATTCCTATCAGACAGAGTTGCCTTATTTGCGAAAATGTGAAGATTGCGCGAAGATGTACGTTTAACACCAAATTTTTCGAATTGATTGGATTTTGTGATGCCTCCGAAAAGGCATACGCGGCATCTGTATATTCGCGTAGTGTATCCGAAACAGGCGCTTTTGAAGTTCATCTCGTTGCGGCAGAAACTCGCGTGGTGCCAATTAAACGTCTTTCGATTCCTCGTCTCGAATTTTGCGGCGCTCTCCTACTTAGTCGTCTAGTGGAAGTAATTCACTCATCATTGACAGTGAAGCCAATTAACGTTTACGCGTTCTCTGACTCGACAATCGTCCTAGCTTGGCTTTCTAGTTCCACGCACAAATGGAACACCTTTGTAGCCAATCGCACTTCTCCAATAATCGAAGTTTTACCGCGTTCAAACTGGAATCACATTCGATCTGAAGACAACCCAGCAGACGCAGCTTCCAGAGGGGTCAGAGGAGCCAAGAAGGTTGGTTGATTTGCAGAAGTGGTGGCAAGGTCCCGTATGGTTGGCGTCAGATGTTATTGAGTGGCCTATTACTGAACTCATTAGCACGGGAGAAATACCGGAAGAACGAAAGAATATAGCCAAGATAAACCTCGCGGTGACACAAGATAATCATTTTCTATTCAGTTTGTCAACAAATATATCATCGTAAACAAGGTTGGTTCGAATAGTAGCCTTCATAATTCGGCTCATCAAGAATGCTTAATTGCCCGTAGAACAGGGGAAACAAGGTTACCTCGTATTTGCCGAGTTATTGAGTAAAAAACAAACTATTCTACGGTGGGTTCAACGCGAATTTAAAGAAGACATTCAGTCCTTGAAAACTGATGGCCATGTAGCTAATCGGTCGAAGCTGCTACCCTTATCACCGTTTGTCGATCAAATTGGTTTACTACGTGTAGGTGGTAGGCTAGCGAAGGCTAAAAATGTGCCGTTCAGTGTTAAGCACCCCATAATTCTTCCTAAGCTTCATCGGATCACTCATTTGGTCTTACGAGAAGCCCATTACAGGTTTTTGCATGCTGGAGTTTCTGAATTGTTTGCGCTCATAAGACAAGAGTTCTGGATTCTTGGATGCAGAAACTTAATTCGCAAGATTGTTCACGATTGCATGAAGTGCTTTCGGTTACGACAAACTACGTCTTCTCAAATTATGGCGGATCTATCATCTTATCGGCTTTCACCATCCTTTGCCTTTGATAAAACTGGGTGCGATTATGCGGGACCAATTACACTTCGGTTAAGTAAAGGTCGAAAATCAAATCTTACAAAAGGGTATTTCGCATTGTTCATTTGCATGACAACGAAGGCACTGCATTTGGAGGTGGTAAGCGATCTCTCAACCGACTACAAACGTCGGCGACACCGTCTACAAACGTCCAATTACCAAGCTTGCATTGTTACCGTATTCCTGAAATCCTTCAGCGGGGGCGGCGTGTTTAACAATCGTTGAAAATCAAAACTAATTCTATACTATTTGCTAGTAATTATATCATGCACTTATTCATGCACTTTCATAATATTTATAAATTCAAAAATTATTCGTTTACACTAGTTCCCATTTCCATGCTATCCTTTATTTGTATCGTTTATGCTTTGCATTAAATTCACTTTCCATTTCGTTCAATTTTCATATGTACTATATAAATACAAAATATCCGCAATGCTTCTTGGAAGCGGCAGATCAACCGATCGCTCTCTTGCTGAGCGACCACCGAGAAAACAACATCGCCCACAAAATAAATGAGTAATTTATAACGTTTTTTTTGTTTTTTTTTTTTGCTTGTGTTAATTTTACATCATCACAAAGTTTTCGTTCGTCGATTTGGTTGTCCACCAGGTACTTAAAGGCGTATCGCACTTTCCAATGAAACCAACTATCTAGGTGTTATCCTGGGCAGTAGACTTCTCTGGAAAAACACAGTGAAACAAAAACCTCCAAGGCGCTGTCAGTCTTCTGGCAATACAAGGAAGTTTTTGCTAAAACCTGGGGTCTATCACCCAAAAGATCCATTTGGATCTAAACGGCAATGATACGACCATTTCTCTCTTATGCATCAGTCGTTTGGCTTTCGCGCGTGACTGCTGCTTTCATCAAGCTTCAAAGAACAGTGTGTCTCGGCTGCACATGGGGCTTTCCCCAGCACGCCTGGCTCTGCTCTTGATGCTCTGATTAATCTCCCCCCCCCTTGATCTCCACATCATGGGATGTACACTCAAGGCCATCTCTCGACTAAAAAGGAATGGTCTTTGGTTCCACTCGCACTGGAGCTTTGATGACATCGCACACCGCATCTCCTATGATACTACTCTCATGGACATGACGTCTGATGCGAGGTCGCCAATAACACAGTTGCGACGCTTTTACAAAGTCAACTTTCCCCATGTCCTGGACTGGCCAGGAACTGAACCGGGAAAGGAATGCAGCCGGATTTTCACGGACGGCTCCAAGACGACGGAGGGTTCTAGAGTTGTGGCTTTCGTGGAAAACGACAACATTAGACTTCACGCTTCCTAATGGCCGCCAACTACATTGTGAAGAATAGGTAAAAGGGAAGAAGTATCTGCGTCTGCAGCGACAGTCAAGCTGTGCTCAAGGCCTTACTTAAACCTTTAACCACTTTTAAGATAGTTCAAGAATGCAAATCTTCTCTAAATTTAGATCCTAGATCCCGAGTCATCACGGGATCCTGGGATCCTGGGAAACGAGATAGGCGATGAACTACCTAGGCTAAGTTCAGCAGAGGCACTCGTAGGCCCTGAACCCACCTTGGGACCACCCGCGTCCTTGGTCAGGGCCTCCGTCGATGGTTGGGTCTTCCTACACCACAACCAGAGTTGGCGTGACTTTCCAGGATGCAGGGTGACTAAGATTATGCTGCCAAACGTCAGCAAGAAATCCGCGTCTTTTCTGCTATCTCTAGACAAAAACGAGTCCAGACGACTTGTCGGTTCACTAACGGATTGGGCTGAGTGATGTCACACTCTGCGACGCTTGTGGAGAAGGTGAAGATACTTCAGAGTACTTTCTGTGGTGGCGGCAATTTGGCGCTGATGTGGTGGGAACTGAAAACCTAAGTTCTATATCACAGAAGCGCATCTTCGTTTTTGTCCGGAAAACCAGGAAATTACATTAAATAAAGGTTATTATTGCAATTTCCAGCAAAAAAAAAAAAAAAGAAATG
Organism: Eristalinus aeneus; assembly: GCA_955652365.1. Classification (NCBI taxonomy): domain Eukaryota; kingdom Metazoa; phylum Arthropoda; class Insecta; order Diptera; family Syrphidae; genus Eristalinus; species Eristalinus aeneus. The sequence goes on from OY019130.1 coordinate 44,712,220, forward strand.
TAAGTAGTTTTGCCCTAATTTACCGCCAGACGCATTTTAGCCGCTTCTGCTTCAATGCAAGCAAATGCCTCATTAACGGCTCGCTGTGTTCGTCCAATCACGTGAATATCATCAACGTAAGCTAGCAATTGAACTGACTTCTGGAAGATCGTGCCTTGTCTAAAACCTTATTTGACATTGAAGTTCTACATCGAGTTTGGTAGAAAGAAATGCCAAAACTAGACATAGCACTGTATAACTCGTCTCTATGCACACTGTCATATGCGGCCTTTAAATCGACGAATAGGTGGTGAGTGTCGATTCGCACTTCTTGAGTCTTTTTCGGTATGTTCCGTAAAGTGAACATCTGAACTTCCCTGGCCTGGAACCACACTGATAGGGACCTATCAGGTTATAAACAGCAGAGAGGATATTGTATGCGATGTTAAGGAGACTAATCCCTCGGTAGTTGGCGCAGTCAAAGGGTCTCCTTTCTTGTGAACCTGGCAAACGACGCTGAGATTCCACTCATCGGGCATGCTTTCCTCCGACCATATCTTACCACTTCAGCGGCTTTATTCAGCTTCCTTGATGGCTTCTTGACAACGTTTTTAATCTTCTTCTATGTTTAGTGCAGGCGGCGTCGAACTGTGAGCGAGTTTCAGGGAGACTCGGTCGGCAAATTTTCAACGATCTGTTGTAATTGTAGCTTTCCCACGTCAAACTATATTGGTTTGTCTCGACTCCGCTGATCTCTCGATATCCGGGTTCTTACCTTGGCTACAACAGATCCGAGTCGAGGTTTGCACTTCGGAAGGTTCGGACCTCGAGTATACTGGAGGAGTGTCTGATGTCGATCGCAACGTGATCAATCTGGTTGACGGTGGATTGATCAGGAGATCGCCAGGTCCCTTTGTGAATGTGGGAATTGCATGCTAGCCATAGAGAGGTTCCGCCCCGAGGCGAAGTCCAACAGCTAAAGTCCGTTGCCGGATGTGTTGTTGTGCAAGTTGTGTTTTCCGATGACTCCTCACGCACAACCCACAGACTGGTAGGCCAGGCCCAGTATTTAAACCCTAGAGGCTCGCTGCATACATTGGTTCACAATATAACGGGTGTTGTAATGGCTATCCGGGGACGCCGCGTGGAGACTGTATGTCAACTTGACCTGTGCACTAAAGAGGATAGTGTTGGCAGATCGCCTTGTTGAGTGTAATCAACAACGTCAACTTCGCGTGAACAGGCCCATGTCCTTGTATTTCAGAAAGTTGTTCGCTTTTTAGCAAAGCCCTAAAATGTTCAGGAATTTGCTCTGGTTGAGCTTTGTGTTAAGACTAATGACATTCCATCGTTTCTTAACGATATTATAGCGAATTGTGAAGGGATGTTTGTAAAAAGCAACACAGCGTCGTATGATACAAGGACATCGTTAGAATCTAATTTAACGTGTCTAACCTTTTCCACAAATTCAAATGTGTTTTTTACCTTATATTGTGAGTTGTTGGATATGTGTTGTAATATTTGTCTGATGTACATACCTGGAAAGTTCATAGCACGGCAGTCTCATAGATGATGTAATTGGTCTCAGAGGCATATCTTTCTTATGGATTTTCGGAAGTCCATATATACAGGATATTTCAATTAGTTTGCTGTTGTATGGTCATTTGACTATTTCGTTATTCCTCGTCTGGAGCGTTGCTGTGGGATTTACTCTTTTCATCATATAAGTGGAGCTATGAGTTCCTTACCGATCTTGGCGGAGCAGCGAGAGTTCTTCATAGTCATCCTACACAATTTGACGAGCCAAGTAGGAATGCCAAAGCTAGACATGGCACTGTATAGCTCTTCTCTATGCACACTGCCATATGCGGCTTTAATTTGCACTTCTAGGGTCTTATCCAGGATCTGCTGTAAGGAGAAGAATTGGTCTATAGTGGTGGTAGTGGTCCCTGGTCTGAAACCACACTGATATCGACCTATCAGATTAGGGACAAACGGTTTCAGACGCTCACACAATACGGCAGAAATGTTAAGAAGACTTATCCCTCGATAATTGGCGCAGTCAAAAAGGTCTTCTTTCTTGTGGACCGGGCAAACGACGCTGAGATTCCACTCATCCACATCATCATACAAATAAACTGATGCATGCACCCAGCCAACTCATCTCCAGCTGCTTTAAATAGCTCTGCGGGCAGTCCATCCGCTCCAGCAACTTTGTTCGACTTCAGCTTCGATTTTGCTATCTTCACCTCGTCTAAGTCGGGGGGACGGAATTCTTGTCTTTCATCGTCCAAGTTGAGTTGAACATTCTGCCTAACAGTGGAATTGGGGAGAGTCTGCAGAAATTATTCTTCTAGATTCTCAGAACAGACTGCGACTCTAGCACGAGTCGTTCATTTTGATCCAGACAGGCTTCGGTCCAAACCTTGTAACCTCCGGATAGTATTTAAATTTCGGTAAAACTTTCGGACTTCATTCCTTCCTTAACACTTTATTATCCCGCCCGTTCACGTTTGCTGCGTTGTACAAAATTTCATTGGAATATAACTTCTTGTATTCAGATTCTGAGGTTCTGTACATCTTCAGGCAAGCCCGAGGACATTGCTTCTCGAAGGCCCCCATCCTTTCCATCTGGGAAGGACAAGTTGACCATCTGGGAAAGACAAGTTGAACCACACCGGACAGCCATATGTGGGTTTAAAATGCCGAACTTATGCCAGCTTACATTCGTCCCCTGAGTTCGGAACAGAATGGTTTCACACTTCTGGAAGTTGATTTTCAACTTTCAAGAGCATATTAATTACCTCAATCTCCTGTGCTGTCCTGTAAGCGATTCAATCGCCAGCGTACGCGATCAGGTACTGCATGGAGCCAATTAGTTCACTGATAAAAACAGTGAAAAGAGTTGGTGAGTTTACTGCGGCATGCTGGAGCCCATTTTCAATGTAAAAGAAATTAGTAGAAACCTTGTTGCCACTCTTGACAACAAGCTTCCTACCTGTCACCATATTATAAATCGTATAAAGCAGTTCTTTGATTATACCCAACCTCATCAACTTAAGGAAGAGGCCTTCTTACCAGACGGTGTCGAATGCTTTTTCCAAGTCAACAAGGCAAGGCCCAGTGCACTGCGTCCTGTTCCTGTTCCATTGTATATCCGAAAACAATTTTGACTCGGCATGTACAGTATCATGCCCCGCTCAAATTGGTTATTCGGTATTATTTTTTTGTCCTCAGTCCACTGTATCAGGACTCTATTGACAATTTTTTTCAAAAAATGGCTAATGCAAGGGAGGAGACTTATCGACTGAAGATTTTTCGGAAGCGAGGAATCTTTGTCCCTTTTGGGGATGGGTTGCACCACCGCCGTCTTCTTATGCTCTGAGTAAAGTACATTGCTCAGAGCATTGTTGAACAGGATTGTGTATATTTCTACCGCCTCTTCGGGGATATAACGCAACACAATATTCGATATTCCGTCTATTCCACTGGACTTTTTGTTCTTCAGACTGTTGAAGATATCTTTGAGAGCCACCTTCGAAATGAGTGTGGCATTAGAGCCAGTTTGGGCCAAGGGATTAACTGCCTCGTTTTCATTATTGAATCTGTTGAAACCATGATTCTCCGAACACCATTGCTGTATTTCCTTACGAAGATAAAAATGGTTAAGCAAGGCTCTGTTCTCCGAATCGTGATTCGGCCTTTGAGAATCGTTGACCGTATACACTTCCTCAAAAACTGCTCCTATTTCTTCTACCTTCTCTTGGGCATCCTCGACAATGAAAAACTCATTGTCCAGCACGGCCCCATCCGGATCGATGCGAATTGAAGTCAGTGTGTTTGCGTTGTCAGTTGTTGTGTCACGTAGAACAGCCTCCAAGTCGTTATGATCCCTCCTTCGGTTGATTTTAGGAAATATACCCGGACCGCTCGAATAAACAGCCCGAATCTTGTTTCCCCAATATGAATTGTTAGCAATTCTATGATTCAACCGAATCAAACTCTGGAGGTTTTTCATTTGCGACTTGAGCGACCTCAGTTCCTGGTCGTTTCGGTCTGTAAATCGTATGTAAAATGTCTTGATTCTCGACAGCAGTCTGCTTTTTTGGGTATTCAGTGCTTCGATTTTATCGTTCCAATAGATGTCGCCATCTCTTCTCGGTCATACTTTTGGAATCCTTTTGTCCGTAGTACGTTTTATCGTAGTGTCCATTTGTATGAGGTACCTGTCGACCTCCTCGTTCGTTAGGTTTCTGTTCGACGGTGGCGTTAAGTCATTCGAACACAGTTCTCTGGCTAGGACTCTGGAGAAGCGTGCCCAACGGGCCTTCCTTTGGATGGTCCGGTCTTGCTACTGTTGTCGTTGTTGTTTCCTTTGCTGCTGATGTTGTTGCTGCTGTTGCGTCCAAGTTGAGTAGAACATTCTGCCTAACAGCGGAATTGGGGGCGTCATCGCCGTTAAGGAGTCTGCAGAAATGATTCTTCTAGATACTTACAGGCGTCTTGTTTGGCTGCATGCGCTTGCCTGCACTCGTCGTCAAACCATGGGTTCCTTCTGGGTAATGACGTGAAACCCAGCACATCAGAGGCAGCTTCTTTGCAACGTTTCCAGTCTTCTTCTATGGTTAGTCCAGGCAGCGTCTAACTCTGAGCGAGTTTTAGGGAGACTCGTTCGGCAAAGTTCCCAGCAGTCGGTTGCGATTGTAACTTTCAGACGTCAAACCGTTTTGGACTGTCTCGACTCCGTTGATTTTTCGATATCCGGGCTCTTAGCTTAGCTACAACAAGGTGATATTCCGAGTCGATGTTTTTTTATATTTTTTTTTGTTGTTTCTTTTTGTTATCCATCACGGAGCAACGCAAAACACTACGTTCTCTAAGTGTGAGCTCTCAGTATCGCTTTACACAGCAGATGTTTTCTGCACGATTAAGGATCATCTACCGACTTTTCATCTCACAGACCACCAAATAAACAATATTAATCAAGAAACAAAGTATAGACTACTTTCCTAAACTTTGATCGTGGCAATGTAAAATCAATTTCGTTGCAAAGGTCATTTAAGGTTTTGATGAACCTAGTAATGGGTTCATTGCAGACGTACTTGATTCTATTCATTTTATCAAGCAGTAACTTTCTCACCAGAAGAAATCTTTGGGGACAATATACATTCGAAAGAAAAAGTTGTTCTGGTGAATTACTATGGTAATTTATAACATCGCGAATAAACATGGCTGATGTTGCCTTACGCCTGAAACTTAATGTTTGCAAGCCAATTGTTTTACATCTTTCGTCACATCTCTTGAAATTTTGTTAACTCTTTCGAGTCTGAGTTCTTGTGTCTCATATGGTGAATCCCAAATGATGGATGAATATTTCAAGTAAGGTCTAACTAACGAGCAATAGATAAACTTTAAACTAGACATGTCCCGGAATTTCTTGCTATTTTGTTTAAGAAGTCCTAACATAGGCGGTAGATGAGGGTAAAATGAAGTACATGCTGTCATTAAGGAAGGAGACACAACATCGATGTCTCGGACAGAGCGTCACACTACGCTTCGGACTTCGTCTACCTTGGCTCCGCGGCAAAAAGAGACAACAACATCAGTACGGAAATCGAACGTAGAATCACTCTTGCTAATCGCTGTATCTTTGGGCTCAAAAGGCAATTGAGTAATAGGCGGATGAGGAAGCCCTTAGTATTTTCAAGAGAAAAGTATTGCGTGCGATTTTTGGGCCTGTTTTCGCTGATGGCATCTAGAGGAGAAGATTTAACTATGGGCTGTACAGCGACATGGGACTGGTCTAGCCTCTACTGATACAACTCTTAAAATGGCTAGGCTATGTGGAGCGTATGGACACCACTGCTCCGGCCCAAAAAGTCTTTGAGTCAGAGCCATTGGGACAGCGTAACAGCGGACGACCTAGACTAAGGTGGCACACACAACAAGGAGAAAGACCTCAAACAACTTTGAGTGCGTACCTGGAGACAGCTGGCGAAAGATAGTGCTTGCTTGAAAGTTATGTTGGTTGACGCCCAGGTCTACCCCGGACTGTAGTACAAGGAGAAGAAAAACAACAAACAATTTTTCATGGCATGCCGATAGGCAATAGTACACTCTTGCCTATTATCACCGATTTGGTATTTGACTACTTTTTAGATGTCTATTTTGAAAAGGTATAAAAGCCTTTTATGAAGTATGACATATTCGGTCGCAACAGCATAGACAGTTTGCTACTTGCTCTCAACAATTTTAACGACAAAATAAAGTTCGAAGTAGAATACGAGAAGCTGAACGCAATAGCGTTTCTTGACGTTAAAGTTAATCGGGAACAGGACCATCTTTGATTAGACTGGTACAAAAAAGACGCAGCTTCAGGGAGACTAGTCAACTATCGTTCCAACCAAGCCAAGCACATTCTAATTAACACAGCTTCTAACATGGTTAAACAAAAATGTTCAAGCTAAGTGACAGCAAGTTCCATCAAAAAAGACGAACGAATTGTCAAGGATATCCTTATGAATAAGGTTATCCGACGCAACCTATAAGGAACTTAACACAATACAAACACAACGTATACTCTGAAACACAGACAAATACGCCAGTAGATTATATTTATAAAATCATGATGTACATCCCAACATTTTCAACAAATTTTAAGAACGTAATTGCTGGTCGCTTACATTAGCTTCGGTTTTCACCAGACTCAAACCGATACAAAGGAAGCAAAACTGACATTGTTTACAAAAGCAACTGTAAGGGCAAAGACAACGAATCCTGTAAGATATGTTACATAGATACCACCAAACAGTTTCTTCGTCAAAGACTAGCTGGTCATAAATCAGACAACAACAACACGAAGAGCAATAGCTAATCATTGCGTCCAGACGAACCATCTACCCGACTTTGACTTATCTTCACCCACAGAAGTGCTCAATATATTATTTTTTAGTGAAATTATTTTTTTTTTAAATAACATCTAGACTCTAACATCTACAAATACTTGTAACAACAACACGATTAATGTAAGTTTATTGTTCATTTGTTTAAATGCTTTTTTACTATGTATATATGTAAAATGTTTTGTTTTATTGTCTCAATAAACAAAGATCGCCCGCTGAAGGCAGCAACTCCTGCCGAAATATTGGGATAATGACAATGAAATAACCTGATTTCATTTAAAATCGGCATTGACCAAAAAGCCGACGAAGGAAAGACAATTTCCCCTGCAAAGTATTAATTGATTTGATCAATTTAAACAAACAACTTTCAAATAATAATAATAAAGTCACTTTATTCCTTTTCTGTAGTTGTGGAATCCAATTTGTATCGCCAATAGGTTATGTGCCCCGACATTTTCTAAAATTAAATCATTTTAATTATTTGTATTGCCTATAGATCGCAACATGAACGCAACGGGGTCTGGAAAAATTTAAACCCTTAACAAGGACAATTGTGACACCTGGAATGCACATAGAGGCTCCTTATAAAGAACGATGCCTGGGATTATGTAAATAATTTGGCTCAACCGAATTAAAACAAGTAAAGGGATGTGTAACTTCGAGGGATGTGTGGTTGAAGTTAGAAAGTGCTGTCCAATAAACGGATCTGCGCGAGAACACTTGAATAAATTCTTCGACAAACTCCACGATATGGACGATACGACCCTTGTTATTTTATAGCTTGCTATCAAGTTTTAAAAATTTCCTGTGTGCCATTGAAACCAGGGGCGAATTGCTGACAGCAGGAAACTTATGCATAAATTTCCCGAAAGAATTAATCTGATCAAATTTCACATCCGACTGCACGTAGCTGGAAAACTATTCGAAGAGCATCTATTATAGATGTAGAAAGCCGGGACACAAGCGAAAAGACTGTCCAAATAAATATGACAAACAAAGCGCTAGGAATGTGGAACAATTATTTTTCCTTTCAACGCACTGTACTCTACTGACAAAAATATAAATATATAAAAATATAACTCTGCAAAACTCAAAAGAATTCTTCAACATAGTTCAAGTTGACAATGAGAAATTGTGTCTGGCTAGTAGTGCCTCAGCTGACATCAATGGAAAAACATCATATGAAGTCATATGAACAAAGACAAACTGGATCCCAAATCTCAAGAACGAATCTTTGTCGGTATAGATCCCAGACAGACATCAAGACGTTATTTTGTGTGATGTAAAATTCTTTGAAGAGATTTTACCCAAAATTGATCGTTACCAAATTGATCTGCCTTCGACTTTTACGGAAAATAATGTTGAACCAGCTTAGATTAACGACTACAATGGCCCTCCAACGGAGTCTGGAAAAGCAGAGGTAGAATCGGATATCGACGAAACTGCTGCAAGCGATAGCGAAGCCTCATCTGAGCGTTCAACGAAGAGGGGAGCAGGAATACCACGAATTGTGAGAACTGGACAGCCTGGTCGTCGGAGAAATCGCACTATAGCAATGAGATTGCTTAGCAGTATTTATCAAAGATGTCAGTTAAGTGTTCCGTTGTTGAAAATGGGACCCCATGAAGAATTAAATCTGCAGCAATGTTTTTGCGGGCCAGGGCATCAATTTCTAACTTCAATTCGTTGGTATCGATTTATTCGAGTTGTTAATGAATAGAGATCATGCTCAAGCGTGTCAATACGATAGTTCAGTTCTTCCCCATTGCATCGGTTTTTTTCTAAGATCCGCCTTTATTTTATTTTTCCGTTCTAAAATTGAGTCACTGAATTTCAAATGAAAAGTTTTTAGTCTGGCATCAATTTTTTGCCATAATTTGAAATAAATTGGGGTAGCAGGTGACGTGGAATTAAGGAAATTGTAAGACTTATCCGATAATCTCAGATTGTTTCTCTTAAATCGGGATTAGATAAATACAATGCCAATATATGCCACAATTTTTACAGCGCGCCACTAGATCGAGAAAATGAAAATGCGGAATAAAAACATTACCTTTTTACGATTCATTTCATTAGGAAAGTATGTCCCACAGATCTGATTGTAGATTGAAGCCATTTCCGTGCAGGGGATCACATTCACTTTGGTGTCAAGTTGATCGCTACAAAACAGCATCCTTTCCATAGCGAATAGCGGATACTTCAAAAAATATACTGGTCCACACAGATGCCTTTACATCTCATTACACTTTTAACGGTTTATAACTGTGCAATTGAATCAACTATGCCGAAGATGCTCATTTTTATTTCCGTTTTCCTTCAGGCCTTGGACAGCGGATAGTTTCACAATTTTGGTAGTTAATGTTCACCTTTCAATCATCCCTTAAACGATTTCTTATATGGAAAACAGTTGAACCTTCATTTAATGTAATTTCTTGGTCCTACGAAGAAAACCCAAGATGCGCTTCTGTGATATAGAACTTAGATTTTCAGTTTCCACTACATCAGCGCCAAATAACCGCCACCTGATACGAGCGAAAGCAGGACACTGACAGAGAAAGTGCTTTGAAGTGTCTTCACCTTCTCCACAGGTGTCGCAGAGTGTGACATCACTAAGCCCAAGCCGGCTCAGGTGCATAGCGAAGGTAAAGTGCCCCTTAGTACGCCGACAAGTCGTCTGCTCTCGTTTCTGTCTAGAGATAGCAGAAAAGATGCGGATCTCTTGCAGACTTTTGGGAGCATACTGTTGGTCACCCTGCATCCTGGAGAGTCACGCCATCTCTGGTTGTGTTGTAGAGAGACCCAACCATCGACGGAGGCCCTGAATAAGACGCGGGTAATCCCAAGGTGGGTGCTGTAACTGTCTTCCACACACCAAATGTGCTTATTCTACCTCCACGTTGGTAGCCACCGGGTACTGGTTGTTGTTCACCCGAACTCAACCTGCTAAACCTATAAGTGCGACCTCCGCCCAAGAGGTATTAAAAAGGGCCTGGTCCTCCAGGTTGGGTAACTGCCCGGCCACATAAAAAAAATACTAGTAACGAACCCACCGAATGCCTCGGATATGGATGGATACACTGTTGACGACCCACGCAAACCAAAAAAGGATAATACTCTACGGATATGCACGTGGAATGTGAGGTCCCTAAACAGACCACGTGCAGCCGATCAACTTGCGGAGGCCCTGGACAGCTATAAAGCAGACATTACCGCGAGTCAGGAAATGCAGTGGGATGGGCCTGGCAAGAGAAGAGTGAGAAACTGCGACATATACCACGGCGACTGCTACAGGGAGAGAGGGAAACGCTTATTTGGATGCGATTTTGTTGTTCGAGGCAGACTTATTCAAAAAGTGAGCGAACGCCTCATAACAATCCGCATCAAGGCTAAATTCGGGAATATAAGTCTCATATGCGCCCACGAACCGACAGAGGAAAAAGATGACAGCAGTAAAGAGGACTTCTATGATCGATGCCCCAGCTACGACACCAAAAATGTTCTAGGAGATTTCAACGCTCATCTGGGAAGAGAAGAAGTCTTTGCTAAAGTCATCGGAAGACACAGCCTGCACGCCAACACCTCCGGAAACGGACTCAGGCTAGTTGACTTCGCCTCGGGACGAAATCTCTCTGTGGCCAGCACGCGGTTCCCACACCTCAACATTCATAAAGGTACCTGGCGTTCACCTGATCAATCAACCGTCAACCAGATTGATCATGTTGCGATCGACGTCAGACACTCCTCCAGTTTTCTCGATGTCCGAACCTTCCGAGGTGCAAACATCGACTCGGATCATCACCTTGTTGTAGCCAAGGTAAGAACCCGGATATAGAGGGAGCAACGGAGTCGAGACAAGCCAAGACGGTAGGCTACTATCGCAGCCGATCGCTAGAGCCTTTGCCGATCGATTCTCCCTGAAACTATCTCAAAGTTCGACGCTGCCTGCACAAACAATAGAAGACAAATGGAAACGTTGTGAAGAAGCCATCAAAGAGGCCGCCACTGATGTGCTGGGTTTCACGCCACCACCTAAGAGGAACCCATGGTTTGACGACGCGTGTAGGCAGGCGCATGCAGCCAAAAAAAGTAGCAAACAAGGCAACGCTGCATCGAACGACGAGAGCTGTTTGTGACCTCTACAAACAGAGAAGAAGGGAAGAGAACCGGCTTCTCAGAAGAAAAAAGAAAGAGCACGAGAAGCGCGCGGTCGAGGGAATGGAGAGGTGCTATGGCAGGAATAAAGTCCGAAATTTTTACCGCAAGATAAAACAGTTATCCGGTGGTTATAAGCCTCGGATAGAAGCCTGCCGGGACCAAAATGGACAACTAGTGGTAGAGTCTCAGTCGGTGCTGAGAATCTGGAAGGATCATTTCTGCAGACTCCTAAACGGCGATGACGACGCAAATTCCGCTGTTAGGCAGAATGTCCCACTCAATTTGGACGACGATGGACAAGAATTCCGTCCCCCCGACTTCGACGAGGTCAAGATAGCAATATCGAGACTGAAGTTGAACAAAGCTGCTGGCGCGGACGGAGCCAGCAGAGCTATTCAAAGCGGCTGGGGATGATGGGTTGGGTGCTTGCACCAGCTCATCTGTGAGATATGGTCGGAGGAAAGCATGCCCGACGAGTGGAATCTCAGCATCGTTTGTCCGGTCCACAAGAAAGGAGACCCCTTCGACTGCGCCAACTACCGTGGGATCAGTCTCCTTAACATCGCATATAAGATTCTCTCTGCCGTACTGTGTAAGCGCCTGAAACCGTTCGTCAAAAACCTGATAGGTTCTTTTCAGTGTGGTTTCAGGCCAGGGAAGTCCACACTCGACCAGATCTTCACACTGCGGTAGATACTGGAGAAGTCCCAAGAAATACAAATCGACACCCACCATCTATTTGTCGATTTCAAGGCCGCGTATGACAGCGTGCATAGAGACGAGCTATACAGTGCCATGTCTAGTTTTGGCATCCCTACCAAACTCGTCAGATTGTGTTGTATGACGATGGAGAACTCTCGCTGCTCCGTCAAGGTCGGTAGCGAACTCACCGAGACCTTCGATGTCAAAAAAAGATTTAGACAAGGCGACGCACTTTCATGCGACTTCTTTAATATAATTCTTGAGGGGATCGTGAGAAACTCACACGTCAACATCAGAGGCACGATCTTCCAGAAGTCCGTTCAATTGCTAGCTTATGCGGATGACATTGATGTGATCGGCCGAACTTAGCGAACAATGAGGCGCTTGCTAGCATTGAAGCGGAGGCGGCTAAAGTGGGACTAGTGGTAAACGAGGGCAAAACGAAGTACATGCTGTCATCGAAGAAGGACGCAGAACATCGACGTCGCGGATAGAGCTTCACTATGGTTAGCAGACACTTCGAGGTAGTGAAGGACTTCGTCTATCTCGGCTCCGCGGTGAATAGGGACAACAACATCAGTACCGAAATCAAGCGCAGAATCACTCTTGCCAATCGCTGATTCTTTGGGCTTAGGAGGCAATTGAGTAATAAAGGCCTCTCCCGAACGACCAAAGTGACTTTGTACAACACCTTGATCATCTCCGTCCTGCTCTACGGCACAGAAACCTGGAAAAGCTACTAAAAGCGGATGAGGAAGCCATTGGTCTCTTCGAAAGAAAAGTTCTGCGTGCTGCTCCTGTTTGCGTTGATGGCATCTGGAGGAGAAGATTCAACCACGAACTGTATGGGCTGTACGGCGGCATGAGTCTAGTCAAGCGTCTATGGATACAACGCTTAAGGTGGGTAGGCCATGTAGAACGCATGGACAGCACTGCTCCGGCCCGAAGAGTTTTCGAATCCGAACCACAGGAACAACGTAACAGAGGACGTCCTAGACTGAGATGGTGCACGCAAGTGGAAAAGGACCTCAACCAACTTGGAGTACGCAATTGGAGACAGCTGGCAAGAGATCGTGCTAGCTGGAGAGGCATGTTGGTTGAGGCCCAAATCCACCCCGGACTGTAGCGCCATCCGAAGCAGAAGAATCCCAAGGTGGGTTCGGGCCCTACGAATGCCTCTGTTGAACCTAGCCTAGCTAGTTCATCGGCAGTTTCGTTTCCCAGGATCCCGTGATGACCCGGAACCCAGACAAGTCTTACCGAATTCAGCCTGCCGACCAAATTAAGGGAAGACTTGGATTCTTAAACTATCTTGGAAGTGGTTAGTGCGCTGCAAACGCACATATTTCTTCCCTTCCACCTATTCTTCATAATAAAGTAGATGGCCTGGAAGACGGACGCGAAATTGCCTAAGAAGGCGTGAAGTATGATATTGTCGTTTTGCACGAAGGCCCCAGCTCCAGAACCCTCCGTTGTCTTGGAGCCGTCCATGAGAATCCGACTAAATTCTTTTCCCGGTTCAGTTTCTGGCCACAGCCAGTCCAACACGTGGAAAGTCGACTTTGTAAACAGTTGCGAAACTGTATTATTGGCGACCTCGCATCAGACGGCATTTCCATGAGAGCAGTATCATAGGAGATGCGGTGTGCGAGGTCATCAAAGCTCCAGTGCGAGTGAAACCAAAGACCATTCCTTTTTAATCGAGAGATGTCCTTGAGTGTGCATCCCATGATGTGGTGATCAAGGGGGGGAGATTAATCAGAGCATCAAGAGCAGAGCCAGGCGTGCAAGGGAAAGCCCCTGTGCAGCTGAGACAAACTGTTCTTTGAAACTTGGTGAAGATCCCTTTGGATCTACACGGCGGTGATAAGACCACTTCTCACTTCTGTTTGGTGGGAAAGGTATGCTATACCACGAGCTCCTAAAACCTGGTGAAACCGTTAATACTGATCGCTACCCACAACAAATGATCAATTTGAACCATGCATTGATCGAGAAACGACCAGAATGGGCCAGAAGACACGGCAAGGTAATTTTGCTCCATGACAATGCAACTACACACAAAGCAAAACCGGTTCAGGATATAATCAAACTCTTGGCTGGGAGCAGCTACCCCACCCGCCGTATTCACCAGACTTGGCTCCTTCCGGCTACCATTTGTTTTCATCGATGGGACACGCATTAGCTGAGCAGCACTTTGATTCCTACGATGAGGTCGAAAATTGGGCGTCTGATTGGTTTGCTTTTAAAGGCGAAAATTTTTATTGGCGTGGTATTCACAAATCGCCAGAAAGATGGTCAAAATGTATAGAAAACAATGACCAATACTTTGAATAAAATGTTTTATTTTCAGAAAAAAAAAATAATTTTATACCGGAATACCTGGACCCCAGGTTTTGCCAAAAACTCCCTTGCATTGCCGGAAGTCTGACAGCGCCTTGGAGGTTTTTGTCTCAATGTGTCTTTTCCAGAGAAGTCTACTGTCCAGGATAACACCTATATATTTGGCTTCATTGGAAAGTGCGATATTGTCGCCTTTAAGTACGAGTTGGGTCAAACCATTCATATTCCTGCTTCTCGTAAAGTGAACAACCTCAGTCTTAAGAGGATTGACTGAAAGCCCATTCCTAGTACACCAGTTATCGATCATGTCAAGAACCGCCTGCCCACTCGCACTGACGGCCGCAAGACATGGTCCCGTAACCAGTACGGCTACATCATCTGCATAAGACTGGGTGTAGGTATTGGAACTATTCAAAACGAAAACAATGAATCCTGAATGAGACAGGATGGTGCCTTGGGGGCAGCCAATGTTAACCCCCGACATTACCAACTTGTCACAATCCGCCTCCGCGATTATAGTCGTGTTTATTAGCATTGCTCTTATCCACAACACCAATGATTCCTCTACGCCGTGTTCCCTGGCCGCATTACACATGCCATCGAAAGTCGCATTGTCGAAAGCACCCTCTATGTCGATAAAAATGCCCAGTGCGTAGTCTTTCCTGTCAAGTGCACTTTCAGTTCTACCGACGAGATTTTGAAGTGCAGTCTCGCAAGATTTTCTGCACTGGTAGGCATGTTGCATCTGAAATAGAGAGCGTGATCGCAAAGCCTTTCTGCGCAGGTGCAGTTCGACCAGCCTCTCCAAGCTTTTTGGCATGAAGGAAGTGCGACTGATAGGCCTGAAGTTTTTGGCGAGTGAGTAGTCTCCTTGACCAGTTTTCGATATAAGGGCTACCCTCACTGTACGCCAGGTACTTGGAATGTATGCCAGCCCGAGGCTAGCAGTGAAGATTCTTTTCAGAGTATAGTCTCTATGCCCTTTTGCAGGAGTGCTGCATATATGCCATCGGTGCCCGGTGACTTGAAACCATCAAAATACGCAACAGCGTATTTGATGGCTTCTTCAGTGACAACGAGCAATGAACTATATCAGCCTCTGCGTGTAGTACTTGTCTGTTCATCTCCAGTTTCGGAAATCGGCACTGGTTTTGAGCCGACTGTGATCTTGTTCCCATGGATGTGAGTCTCAAGCATGAGTTGGAGGATCTCAGCTTTAGACTTGGTATAGGTACCGTTTGTTTTTCTTAGTGTGTTCAGCCTCACTGCTTTGTCAATTTTGAGGATTTTCACTAGTCTGCTGGTTTCACTGAGTGTTTCGATTTTCCCACAAAAGCCTTTATAAGAGGCACTTTTCGAAACTCGAACTAGCCTTTTATATTATTTTTGTTTTAATCGATACAGGTCCCAGTCCTTTTCCAGATTGGTCTTGAGTGACCTATTCAGAAATTTTCTGGTTTCCCTGCGCTTGCTCTGCAATTCCGCGTTCCACCACGAAACAGGGGTTCTGCAGGTGTGTTTTTTGACTGAGCATGCCAGTTCAAAACATTTAGTTAGGGTGTCGTTTAGGTTCCGAACTGCCTTCTCAACCTTACGCATCCTTCTGAGTTGAGATTTTCTAACTCTTCTCTAAACATTAGCCAGTTTCTTCTCCTAGATGTTAGTTTCGCATTCGATTCGGAACTTGATGTATCTATCGTCCGACATGGGCACTTCCGACAGAACTTTCCAGTCTGTGATCTCCTTTAGATATCTATTTGATAGCTTTAAGTCAATCACTACCTGTCTTCTTGTCGTAACAAATGTTGGTTGCGATCCAACGTTGTTTATGTTCAAGCCAGACGAAAGTGCGAAATCGATAAGATACGACCCTCTCCTGTTACACTTGCTGCTGCCTCAGAAGATGTTCTGAGCATTTGCGTCGCAACAGATAACGAGGCCCATCTTTTTCGATTCGCAATACTTTACGAGTTCCGCTACTGCCCTTGGTGGCGGTGGTAGGACGGAATTGTAGGGGAAAAAGGCCGAAGCCACATTGTGCCATGATCTGCACGATTTATAGTTCATAACGGCAGCAACTAAATCTTGCTCACAGAATTGTCCAAGCTTGGTTGCTGGGAGAAGATTTGGCAGAATAAGACAAACTCTCGGTCTTTTCGATCGCGCGTCGAAGAGTGGGAAAAAGCCTGCCAAGACCACAGATGCGAATTTTCCACACCCATGGTTCCTGGATAGATACGATGTGTGATTTTGTGTTCATCATGCAAAGTCTGCTACATAGGATTGCGGTAGCATCCTTAGAAAGATGAAGGTTGATCTGGCTAAACAGTCGCATGCAGAGTTACGGTGGAAAGCATCCCGTATTCGCAAACCTTGGATATGAGGCGGAAGTTAATCCGTCCAAGGTGCACATAGGGACGAGAGCCATATATGGAGACGATGGTCTCAACCGAAGGTCGGTCCAGGTCCACAACGAGAGTAGAACCGTCTTTAGTTTCCCGGTTATTGCTATCCCTGTGGGAGAAGACCTTCCACCTTCTGGTTTCTAGACCAGAATTCTGGATGCGGAGACGCGCCAGCACATTCGCCGTGTTCCTGCGTGGCCCCGGGATCCAGCAGATGGCGCGCGTGAGTTTTAAGGGTCTGAGAACCTCAAAGCTTGTGGTTCCCAGGGGGGGAATTTTCGGCACGGAAGTGCTCAGCCACTCAAGAGATTGCTGTGTGGAGCACTTCACCAAAAAGTTTCCGTTTTCCAGAGCACAGCCCTCCACTTGGAAGCAAGCGTTCTCTGCCTTAGCCAGCACCCACAGCTTATCTTCGCAGTATTTGCATTCTGCGTCGGTCATGTTGTCGTCATTGACAGCTTTCCCTATTCGCAGTAGCTGAGAAGAGATAGCAGCCTTCTTATAGGGCTGCGGATCTCGTTTTCCGCTTGCCGCGAGTTTGAGTCTATTGGCGGGCTCACTCGCAGCAGTCAATTTCCGCTTATCCGAGCCGCAGCCAATACTAGGTGCGGCACCGGTGTCTTGCGGACCTTGCGTGCGGGGAGTGCTGCCAAGGGGAGTGTGCGAAGACGTTTTTCGCTTTTTGCTTTGAGAGCCAGAGGAGGAGGAGGCTGTGTTGGTTTCGGAGGATTGGCCAGATTCGGTTGGTGATACTTCTACTGACCTAATTTTCTTTGCCTTTGCCTTTGAAGTACTGCCTTCGACGCTTGCGCCTTCAACCACTTTCGTGATCTCTTTGCACCGCTTCTTGGCAACCTTCCTTCTCCTCCTATTCCTTTGGCTCTTAGTCAGGTGCCAGATCTTTTGGGGCTAGTTCGTAGTATTTTCGGATTTCTGGGGCGCGCCATTAGAGGTGGAACTCTGGCAAGCTTCCCGACCCTGAACCGGGAGATTAGGCGTATCAGGCTGAGCTTATCCGCCGCTTTCTGCGGTTTTCCCACTCATTCTACTAAGGACATCGTAGAGTGAGTGGCAAGAAACATTGCTTTCAGCACCCCTGCGGATGGAGGGTGTTTTGAGTATGGTGGTTGGGGCCTCCAGAATCCTTGCCCCGACAGATGTCGAAAAGACAACGCGTGGATTATCGCAGTCGCGAGTACCACCTGGAGTAGTCAAATCCTTTGGGTTTGCCTCCATACAGTCTTTATTTAGGGCGTCCAAAGGCAATACATTTCTGGAGTTTAGTTCGATGTTTTACCTGGGATCCTTCGAACCGAGGTTCATTGACTCTTAAGGCCTTCCGCCGCTACAAGGCATCCAGAAAGGAAGGGAAAAAAGGATGATCATATATAGTGATGATGTATTCATACTCACCAACGCACCAACTCACCAACTTAAGGAAGTAACTCAACAAAACAGTACCATAAGACGGTACAGAACAATATTTGGTGTTATTGTAATTTATCTTTCGAAACAAGAATGGAGTTTTTTCCATTCATGGTAACCACAGTATTTGCCAGAAGATAGTCAATGAACCTGGGTTGAAACCAGGCTTCTCTCATCGACAATTACTTATTTAGTTTCAAAGAAATGGTTTGGACTATACGTTTTTTTGCCTCTAGAAAACAGCAAATGCTTTCTTCTTTTCCTGGATGAAAAAGTCATTGTTAGGCACTGCTTTATCTCAATCCATTCCAGTTAATTCACAGTTGATTTCACGTTGTTTGTTGTCTAAAGATTTTATTTATATGTGGGAACATGCTTCGATAGTTATATCCCACAGCTTAAATTGTCCTATTGCAGGCTTACATCTATCTAATGGAGTACTTTTGTCACATCCAAACAGAGCCCGCTTCCAGAAAAGTATTATCTTTCCCTTGAAAATCCTACATGAACTCGGTATTGTTGCGTTCCATCCACTTACCTCTTTCATCACGAACCACCTTAAGTAGACATGCGTTCCTGAGGAGTTTTTTACAGCTTGTTGTTTTTGTAACATCTGTGAATATGGTACATGTGAGCAGTCTCCCGTGATCTGTTAAAGCAATCAGTTGAGCTTTTGTCTTCACACTGAATCTTAAAAAAACAACCGCCATACTAAAGCGTCGCGCCTTTACTCTTGAGGATTCTCCACCCTCAACTAACAAAATGTCGAGTCGCGGTACAAAATTTTTGCCTCTCCAATCTTACAAAGACACTGATCTTGGGGAGGATATGTGCACTAATGAATCGGAGCAAACAATGCCAAAGAAAATTGACTCCACCAATTAAAATCTTACAAAAAAACTGCGATTTCGTGCATAATTTACTTAGTGAACTTGAAGTAACAGACTACAGTGTTAAAAAAATATTCTATAGGCATTAAAGTTTAAACAACTTTAAATGCATTAAAGGAAAAAAATTGTCAGTTCTTCTCGCAAATTGTGGAGGCAACCACAAATCCACGCATTAAAATTGCAAGTGTCGTACCGACTATTTAAACGTCATCCAAAAAAACACAAAAAAATTCTCCATCCCGCGCACATATTTCATTGCGACCACAAGTGAAACCATCAGTAGAACCAAAAACTTTCAAGGTCAACAGTGTAGATGACTTCCCTTCTCTCTCCCGTTCTTCAAACAAACTGCAGCAACATCAACGTCACTGGGCGAAGCAACAATCTCAAACCCAAGAACATACCACTCACGAGCGAGCTGGATTAAACTTTTCTTCATCTGCAAATAATGACCTTTTTTCTTATGAAGAATTATCTTTTTTAATGTTTGATATGGTTACTGAGCTAGAAAAGTGTGAATCTAAAGCTCATCAGCTTAAAGTAATTGCTCAGCTTGCATGTAAATATCTTTATAATAATGTCAAGTAATTCTCAGTCACATTTCAAGCTTTTATGTTGGAATGTCAGAGGCATTCGCAACAAGAGCTTTGACTTTTTCAATTTTCTCTCCACTCTGGATGTCGATGTCTATCTTATTTGTGAAACAGGTCTAAAAAGTAACATTCGTTTTCAGTGTAGTAATTATTCCTGTTATCGCTGTGATCGGTATGGAAGAGGCGGTGGTGCTGCCATCCTTGTTTTAAAAAAATATTGTTCATAACGTGTTGCCATTGTCTTACTCTGTAGTATTAGAAAGTATTGGAGTCGAAATTTAACCTAATAATAGTACTTCTCTAAAAATTTTTGCTGTATATTTTCCTGGAGGATCACGTAACGCATATAAAAATAAATGCTTGAAAAATGACCTCAGAAGATTATTATGCTATGATAATGTTATCATAGGAGGTGATTTGAATTGTAGGCATCGAAGTTGGGGATGTTTAAGGGCAAATGTGTGGGGAAACACGTTATATAACTTATACTTAAGGCATAATTTTACTATAATGTACCCACCCAGTCCTACATACATCCCTAGCTGCAGTAGGTATTCTTCGTCAACATTAGATTTTTTTCTAACTTCTGTTCCCAATTTACATAGAACTCCCATTGTACACAATGCGCTTAGTTCAGACCACCTTCCTGTCAGCTGTGATAGTTTACTTAGCCCTAGTTACAATAATGCGCAGTATTTAGATTATAGAAACGCTAACTGGAACTTTTTTAGATTCTATTTATCAAATAGCCTACGCACTTTTCCGAAAGAGCTTTCCGGCGTCAATAGCTTCCAAGATATCGACGATCGATTTGAAGCATTTTATAACAAAATATCAGAGAACATCCACATGTCTGTCCCTTTTAAAATAACTCATAGAAGGGTATTTAGTCTGCCTCGGGAAATTCTCAATCTTATAAAGATTAAAAATCATTACAGAAGGCTCTGGCAAAGGGACAGATCACTTAGCGACTTTTATGAAATGAACCTTCTCATACGTCTGGTCAAAATTCGAATAATCGAATATAGAAACACTCTTTGGAACAGTAAACTAAGATTGCTGGACTCAAATTCAAGACAATTTTGGAACGTACCAAAAATTTTGCGAAAAAAAGGTAACCACTGCCTGAACTTAGAAATGCATGGGTCAACAATATTAAATAAGTAGGATAAAGCAGAAATATTAGCGAACTCTTTCTTCGACGAGGATAAAGCAGAAATATTAGTGAACTCTTTCTTTTCTTCACACAACATCTTGTAACTATTCATCTCCTTTCGCCGTTGAAGTTGAAAGTGAGGTATCTGCCCCTAATACCTCAGTTATCTCACTACCCTCTACTGAGTTCACAACAGCAGACGACATAGAGTTCATAGTCTTAGATCTCAAAACTCGTAAATCCACCGGGCTAGATAAAATAAGTAATTTAGTAATAAAACAACTTCCAGCCAGTGCCTTGATGAACTTAGCATTCTTAATCAATGCATGCTTAAAGCTGCTTTATTTGACGAAAATATGGAAGATGGCTAAGGTGCTTACTGCTTAAATATGGGAAGAATCCAACTAATCCAAATAGCTATAGACCTATTAGTCTTTTAAATGGTTTTAGAAAGATCAGAAAGTCATTAAAACCAAAATTGAAGATTTTTTGAGGGCCACTAATACGCTACCGTGCTCATAGCACGACACATCAGATACTAAGAATTTGTAAAACTGTTAAGGAACAATTCAAACTCCAAAAATCAACTGGTCTTGTCCTTCTCGACATTGAAAAGGCATTTAACTCGAATATTATAAACATTGGAAAAATAAAGTTAATGTCGATAAATGTTGTGCTGTTTTCTTCACAAGACGAAGATTAAGTTCCTTTTTACCTACTAATTGTCTCAATTTGGATAATAATGTTATACCGTGGGTTGATACTGTAAAGTACTTGGGGTGTACTTAGATCAGAAATTGACCTTCGGATATCATATACATGAGACGTTAGCCAAAATTGATATTCTCATTAAAATACTTTACCCTCTTATCAATCGCAAGTCTTTGCTCAACAAAAAGGATAAAATAATAATTTTTAAAGTCATTTTTCAAGCATTGATGACCTATGGTTCTCCAGTTTGGGGACACTGCCCGAAAATTCATATTAAGCGACTGCAAATAGCGCAAAACAAAGTACTTAAAATGATGCTTAATCTGCCTCGAGATTTTTCCACCCTTATTCTTCATGAACAAGCCGGTGTTATCCAGGTTGGAAGAAGGATTGAAGTTCTCAATAATAATTTTATCTTAAGATGCGGTAATACTGATAATGAACTCATTAGAGACTTACAGCTAGAATAATTTGTATACTTGTCATTTGTCAAATACTCTATATAATACTTGTTTATTATATATTTATTGTTTATTTCTTATTATTTATTATTTATTATCTATTGTTTATTATTTATTATTTATCATTATTTGTTATATATTATATGTTTCTATTATTTATTATCTACCAAACTTTACTCTGTGATATACATATACACAATATTTTTTGTTATTCATCTGTGACATTCAATTCAAATGGAGGTTTTTTCCCATAGTTTTCCTCCAAACGTACTCAATTCTTTAAACAATTTATAACATAATGTGACTGAATTTTCAGTAGTAAAGTTTCTAAAAGCTATATCTCTGAGCAAGCTAGAGCACAACTATTGTTATTTATACACTGTTATACTATGCAAGAAATAAAATATTTATCTATCTCTTCTGTTCTGATACGTGTGAGCTGTTGAATCAGATGATTGCTTATCCCTTCAAGAACGGTAGGGAAAATCTTACTTATTGAAATAAATATTAAAATCATGTGTGAGAAGTTTTAATAGATAGAACAAAAACAACTATTAAAGTTTAGCTCTGCAATTTATATTATAATTGGACATTGCATTTTACAGATATCAGTCGAATGAATCAAGGGATATGATGGATGTAATTATCTGTGCATCATACACAGACAGATGAAAAAAACGTTACATTTTGATAATGTAATCAATTAACATTGACTGTAATATGTAACATATACGTGTATAATTTATACAATTTTTAAGTGTATTCGAATGCCCCTCAGTCAACGTGTGAGGCACACTGTTTGCTTAGTTTGGTTTTTATTTCAAATTCACTGGAAATTTACTATAAAACCACAAATTATTCACACATTACTTATGTATTTCATTGCATTTAGTGGAAAGAAGCAATTACAAAATGCTTAAATACGTAAACGAAAATACGTGTGAATACAAAACTCTACGACTTAAAATAAACCTCAGTGATGAGTCCATCCATATCCAGTAGTATTCAGTAAGAATAACTAGTTTTGCATTTGGTTGTAAAATTTTATCTTCGTTTTTCTTAAATTTGTTCTCAATATTATATCTGCCTAATTAATCTGCCTAAATCTCCGAACTGTATACTAAATCGTAAAACAATTGAAAATTAAATGAAACTTGTAAATTGAATAAAGATAAACTTTTATATATTTCACTTATAAATTTATCTTTTACTTTTTGAATTGACTTATGTACTAAATAATCTATTACTTGAACCTATAATGTATCACTTAAACTATAATGAATAACTTAACCTATATTGAATTATATGTATGTCATTCTGGCATGAAACGTGGAATAGAGTGGTTTTCCTAAATAAGGTTAAGGTATATTATAAACATTTCATAACTTCTTGAAAAGTTATGAAAATTTGATTAAAACACAAAATATATAAAAGAACAACAAGGGTCATTTTAAATTTTTCTTTGAACTAAACATGTTGATTATCTTTCAATACCTTATTATTTTTTTATTTATTTTTGTAAAAAGGTAACATTCTTATTAGTTGATTTTTTGCAATCTTAAGTCGATTAGATTTAGTTTTAGTAGTTAGTCCTACTCGCCCGGTGGCTGGGTGATGTGGGAACAGGGTAGGCACTGATTGGTATCAACCTGGCGATGCCCAGCTGTTGTAACTGTCTTCCACACACCAATTGTGCTTATTCTACCTCCACGTTGGTAGCCACCGGGTACTGGTTGTTGTTCACCTGAACTCAACCTGCTAAACCTATAAATGCGACCTTCGTCCAAGATGTATAAAAAAGGGCCTGGTCCTCCAGGTTGGGGGGGTGCGTCGGTGTAACTGCCCGGCCACATAAAAAAATACTAGTTACGAACCAACCGAATGCTTCGGATATGGATGGATACACTGTTGACGACCCACGCAAACGAAAAAAGGATAATGCTCTACGGATATGCACGTGGAATGTGAGGTCCCTAAACAGACAACGTGCAGCCGATCAACTTGCGGAATCCCTGGACTCCTATAAAGCAGACATTACCGCGAGTCAGGAAATGCGGTGGGATGGGCCGGGCAAGAGAAGAAGAAGAAGGCGACTGCTACAGGGAGAGAGGGAAACTTTTATTTGGATGCGGTTTTGTTGTTCGAGGCAGACTTAGGCAAAAAGTCATCAGCTTCCAATACATAAGCGAACGCCTCATAACAATCCGCATCAAGGCTTAATTCGGGAATATAAGCCTCATATGCGCCCACACCACGATAGAGGAAAAAGATGACAGCAGTAAAGAGGACTTCTATCATCTCCTAGAAAGGACATATGATCGATGCCCCAGCTACGACACCAAGATCGTTCTAGGAGATTTCAACGCTCAGCTGGGAAGAAAAGAAGTCTTTGCTAAAGTCACCGAAAAACACAGCCTGCACGACAACACATCCGGAAACGGACTCAGGCTAGTTGACTTCGCCTCTGGGTCCCCACACCTTAACATTCATAAAGATACCTGACGATCACCGGATCAATCCACCGTCAACCAGATTGATCATGTTGCGATCGACGTCAGACACTCCTCCAGTATTCTCGATGTCCGAACCTTCCGAGGTGCAAACATCGACTCGGATCATCACCTTGTTGTAGCCAAGGTAAGAACCCGGATATCGAGATATCGACAGGCCATGACGGTTTGATGTCGGAAAGCTACATTCGCAGCCGATCGCTAGAGCCTTTGCCGATCGATTCTCCCTGAAACTATCTCAAAGTTCGAGGCTGCCTGCAAAAACAATAAAAGACAAGTGGAAATGTTGTCAAGAAGCCATCAAAGAGACCGCCACTGATGTGCTGGGTTTCACGCCACCACCTAAGAGGAACCCATGGTTTGACGACGAGTGTAGGCAGGCGCATGCAGCCAAACAAGTAGCATACAAGGCAACGCTGCATCGAACGACGAGAGCTGTTTGTGACCTCTACAAACAGAGAAGAAGGAAAGAGAACCGGCTTCTCAGAAGAAAAAAGAAAGAGCACGAGAAGCGTGCGGTCGAGGGAATGGAGAGGTGCTATGGCAGGAATAAAGTCCGAAATTTTTACCAGAAGATAAAACAGTTATCCGGCGGTTATAAGCCTCGGACAAAAGCCTGCCGGGACCAAAATGGACAGCTGGTCGTAGAGTCGCAGTCGGTGCTGAGAATCTGGACGGATCATATCTGCAGACTCCTAATCGGCGATGACGACGCAAATCCCATTGTTAGGCAGAATGTCCCACTCAATTTGGACGACGATGGACAAGAATTCCGTCCCCCCGACTTCGACGAGGTCAAGATAGCAATATCGAGACTGAAGTCGAACAAAGCTGCTGGCGCGGACGGACTATCCGCAGAGCTGTTCAAAGCAGCTGGGGATGAGCTAGTTGGGTGCATGCAACAGCTCATCTGTGAGATATGGTCGGAGGAAAGCATGCCCGACGAGTGGAATCTCATCATCGTTTGTCCGGTCCACAAGAAAGGAGACCCCTTCGACTGCGCCAACTACCGAGGGATCAGTCTCCTTAACATCGCATATAAGATTTTCTCTGCCGTACTGTGTGAGCGCCTGAAACCGTTCGTCAACAACCTGGTAGGTCCTTATCAGTGTGGTTTCAGGCCAGGGAAGTCCATAATCGACCAGATCTTCACACTGCGGCAGATCCTGGAGAAGTGCCAAGAAGTACAAATCGACACCCACTATCTTTTTGTCGATTTCAAGGCCGCGTATGACAGCGTGCCTAGAGACGAGCTATACAGTGCCATGTCTAGTTTTGAAACCGTTCGTCAACAACCTGATAGGTCCTTATCAGTGTGGTTTCAGGCCAGCTAAGTCCACAATCGACCAGATCTTCACACTGTGGCAGATCCAGGAGAGGTCCCAAGAAGTACAAATCACAAATTGTTAGTTTGCAGTGATCGTGGGGCAGTAGAAAAGTGCCGCAAACCAATTATTATGCATTGGTCCATCCCAACAAACCTCCAACGTGAAATGATTTGAATTTCGGTCAATGAATACCAATAAGTGATCGAAAATTATGTTAAGCGACTGGACTCATGCAAACGTGAGCAAAGTAGTCATTCATACGAAGTTGAATTTTCCACATAATGGCCTAATTATTTTTGATATTCAAAAACCATTTCACTTTTATTGAATTTATCGTCTGTTTATTGTTAACACCACATTTGTCTTTGAAAAAGTTACATTATCCTAAATGATAAACAACAAAATAAAAAAATAGGTTTTCTGTTCCTCCAAATTCATCTTTTCTTAGTTAAACTTAAATTTGGACTTATATTCACCCTTATGCAAGGCCTTAAAACACAAAAAAGCCCTATATACATTTCAAAACAATTTATCGCACAGAACCACTACTTTTGCCCCACTGGATACCCTATGTGAGCTGGCCCTGGGAAATAAGTTGTTTTTTTTTAAGTAAAAGACTCCAAATATTCACACCGTCCATTGACTTACAATAGACGGTTTCAGATTGCTTCTATACACACACCCCTAGAAAGGAAAAACCGCAGACATTGCTTCTGAAAGGCATTACTCCCTCCATCTACTGACTCGAAGGTTCTCATCACCAAGCTGCGCCCAATTGAGAGCAACGAGGTCCATTTCATAGGAGTTAAGTCTTTCAACACTGCGGCAGCGAACGCGAAGAAGAAAGCACTTCCTTTCTTCTTACTACTGGTATCGTCTCGTCAAATATGCATTCTGCGGATGAAATGGACACCCCGCAATCCTTGTGGGATCCCCACGAATTAAAGAACTCCGGCGGAGAGTAAAAGTTGTGAGGAACGAAAGAAAGCAGAGCCCTCCATAAGGGATGTAATGTCTTTCATCCAATCGATGCAAGCGCAGATGATTGCCCTGCAACACCAGGTGGTCGAAATACAGACCGGTTTCCTTACGCAGACGGCTAGGGTAAATTTCCTTTTCTCTCAGCTGTTTGCATACAAGCGCGCTAAGATATAATGGTCTCCAATGGAAAAAACCTTTAAGTTCCTTGCAGTAAATGTAAATTTGCTGATAAGGATTGTTGATGGCTAGCGAAACTAAGCTAAATCACACGCAAAATCTCAGGTACCAAAAATTACCATATAATCAGTAGAGACCGTGGTACCGGGGTCGCACTCTTGATTAAAAGTAATATTTATCAAAATGTTATATATAGCAATGATGTACGTAGATTTAGTGTGCTAGAAGCAGTGATCGTACACATCCATATTCAAGGTAAAAAGATATTATTTGTGATCGCTGCTTACTCATCAGAACCTCAAAACCCTAACTTTCTTTCGGAGCTCGAGGCTCTTTTCTCTAGCCTCCGCTTAAATTCTAAAAATTATTACTACATTTTACCCAGGGACTTAAACGCTAAACATGGTGAATGGGATAACACTGTTCCGAATGAGAGATTAAGCACTCTCTTAGAGTGGATGGAATAGAAAAATATTGAATTTAGTCTAGATTTGCTTGCAAATGAAAGAACATCCCTTTCTAGAAGCGGATCCTGTCTGGATGTGATAATAATCGACAGACATCTATCGGAATTCTGAAATCGATGCACTTCACGTGCAAAAATGTAGACTTTGTCAAGACTCAAACTCTTGTACAGGAGATTTACAGATCCACAGAATGCGGAGATTCTGCATGTATGTCATATAACATACTGTCCGCCCAGAACAGTATGTTATATTATGTTTTTCGTTATAACTAAATTGTTGATGAAGTTCTAATAATATTTTGTTTTTTATTTTGAACAGTATTATTATATTATAGAAATAAATTTATTATAATGAATTTGAAAAAGTTGCCTCTTTTTGTTTTTTCCTGCGTCCAAATGTTTCATTCATTTCAGTTTCCTAAGTATTGAGCGACACTAAATAATTAAAATAATAAATATCGAGCAAGAAAAAATAACGCCAACAAATAATACCGTTCAAAAAATAGAACGTTGACAAGATTTGCAATTATTTAGAAGAGGGTAATACTGAAGCTTCAATCGCGAAGAACAAACAGCATTAGCCCTCATCTTGAAGAATTTCAAGACATCCAATATCGAGATGGCAACCAATTAACTCATACTTCGACGATAAGGCTCGAAATACACTTAAAGCAAATTAAAACCATTCGTTCAAAATAATATAAATTGCCGAAGTAACATAAAGATGATATTGCTAAACAAATTGCAGATGTGAAGCGATTGTGTATAATAATGAAAAGGCAGAGTAAATACGGTTCCCCGATTTTGGTTGTTGCAAAGAAACGAGACAAAAATAGTCCGGTGCAATATTGCATTAGTGTCGATTACAGAGATTAATGTAATGACCGGAAAAGGCCCGTTTTCTATACCAAATATGAAGAACCTCTTCGCCAAGTTAAGGAAAACAATTTATTTTTTAACGGTAGATTTAGCAATAAAGTGGCGCTACAATCCGCTGCCCCCAGTTGTGCACTCCAAGTTGGTGGAGGTCCTACTCCACTTGCTTGCGCCAACTTAGACTAGGCCGTCCCCATTGACCCTGATTCGCAGACTTTTCGGGCCGGAGCAGTAGTGCTTCATGGCCTAGCCATCTTAAGCATTGTATCCGAAGTCACTTAATCAGGCTCATGTCGCTGTACATCCCAAAGAGTTCGTCATTAAATCTTCACCTCCAGATGCCATCAACGCAAACAGGGCCAAAAATCGCACGCAAAACTTTTCTCTCGAAAAGACTAAGGGCTTCCTCATCCGCTTTTAGTAAAGTTCTGGTTTCAGCACCATGAAGTAGGACTGGGATGACAAAACTGTTATATAAAGCGATCTTAGTCCTTCGAAAGAGGGCTTAATTACTCAATTGCCTTTTGAGCCCAAAGAAACAGCGATTGGCAAGAGTGATTCTCCGTTAGATTTCGGTACTGATGTTGTTGTCCTTGTTTACCGCGGAGCCGAGGTAGAAGAAGTCCTTGACTACCTCGAAGTTTTTGCTGCCTAGTGTGACGCTCTGTCCGAGACGTCGATGTTGTGTGTCCTTTCTTGATGACAGGATGTACCTTGTGAAGATCTGGTCTATTGTGAAATTCCCTGGCATGAAACCACACTATCAGGTAATCAGAGATGATCTTGTAGGCGATGTTAAGAAGGCTGATCTCTCGAATATTGACGCAGTCAAAGGGGTCTCCTTTCTTATGGACCGGGTAAGAGACGCTGAGATTTCACTCTACGGACATGATTTTCTTAGCATCGTAAATATTTTATATTTATATTTAATATTCTTATATAACTAACGTGTGAAAAGAGTTGCGATTCTGTTTTTGTGTAAGTTTCTACATCTGCGAACATAACAACATAAACGTTATAACTGTTTATAAACATAAACCGAAGTTCATAAAGTGCCGAAACAGCTGTCATAATGCCAAATTTAAACGACGAAAGAAAATTGAGATCAACCAATGGTGCTCTCTGTGCTCTCGGTTCTGGCTCTCCTTCAACGTTGACATTAATCAAGTTGTGAAAAAAAAATTAATGCCCGCTAGGGGAAGCGACAACTGTTTCAAAGTGCTCGCCGCATCGGAAGCCGACGATGAGAAGGAGGCAATCAGGGAGAAGGAGACAAAGCTAAAGAGACTGGATGAGGAAAAAGCAAAACTTGGCTCCCACACCAAGTTCCTCTACTAGCAGTCTACGGCGAGGAAAGCTGTTGAGAAAGCAGCAAAACAAAAGGAAGGGGAAAGGGAAATTTTGAAGCTGTGATAAAAGACGCAGCAAAAGCAACAGGAGAAGGAAAATCTGCATAAACCTGAAAAATCGCTGCCCTTCACATCAAAAGCAGCGCAACGTTTGCAGACAGCTCAACTGGAGCTCAAATTGCAGCAGGAAGAACATACGGAGCAGGAAAAACAACAGAATGCGGAACAACGTCAACCACAGCAGAAAACACAAGAGACACAACAACTGCAGAATCAACAGCAGCAGAAACAAATGGAACCACAGCAACAGCAGCAGAACTCCAAGTTGCGCTGCCCACTCATCAAGGTCTTCGGTATGGGGACGAACTAGAGACACTATGTACGCCGTTTGCTTTAGTAGTCAAACAGAAAAAAAAAATTATGACTCCTTACCGCTGGTGGGTGGAAGTCAATGTGTGCTGGTTACTTTAATAAACTGCCCTTTATTTACAAATAATTTCACTTAAATAGTACAAATTTGCTTACTCTACGATAATAATGCGAAAACGCGGGAAAACGAAATGCACAAAGGTGAATGAATCGCGCTGTGGTGCGTTCTTAAGCGCTGTGCTTCATCGCTTGGCGTCGTGTATCATTATTGTTGTAAACAATCACAACATGCTGGGGCCGCCTAGACGACAAAGTGGTCGTCGGAAAATATTGATGATGCAGCACGTTTATTTCCTCGGTCAATTAATGGGTTAGGAGTGGTCACGATGTTAGTGTTGGCTGACTTCCTTTTCCTTAACTTTTTCAAGGCAGCAATGCGTAGTGCAAATACGATGACAAATGGTAATGCACCGCTTATTGAATATTGCTGAATCTTGTGGGTTCGGATTTGATTTGATAGTATTTCTTGACTTTTTTGAAGAGCGATCTCATGTTGTTTGTTCCCACAACAGGCGGATCTTCATTGCAGTAATTCTGATCCGATGGAAATTCAGAAATTTTTGGCAGCGGTATATACGATGAAATTATCTTCATTGTTACTGACTGACGTCCAAAATTCCAATGTTGTATTGAAGAATCCTGCAGTTTGGTTGCAACTGCATTATTCCACTTGCCGTCAATTGCGCTGATGAAGATTCTTTTCCACACGATATGTCTACCTTGACCGCGGATGGTGTGCTGTAGATCCAAGTGTTTTTATGATGTATTTGTACCCAATACAGTTGAGGATTGACGGTTTGAATAACACAAGATGATGGAATGTGGCCTGCATGTCTTAAGAGACCCATTTCACAGGAGCTAACAGTAGACTCGGTAAGATACAAAGGATGTTTCATGTCGCACCAGAATGATCCTGACGTTCGTTGCTTACACATCGAGAATGATATTTCGTCTTAACCGTAGAAATGATCACCTTCAAGATTGACTATCAAATAGTCGGATGACGGTACTATAAATACAAATTTCCTTTTTCGCCAAGTTGGCACTGAAAGAAGCTTATTCATTCGGAAATCTATACAAGAGCGGCAGCGTTATTTCGATGATAACATTTTTCTCTGTTACTCGTGCTCTTGGTGGTAACGTCTTGTATAGTTGAATAATTGACTCGTGAGTTGCTTCTCCTGGTATTATCATGCTTCTTGGTATGTTGTTGTGAACCCGAGAGATTTCGGTTTTCAGTTGATTCACCGTCAATATCAAAGGATTGATTTGTCCGTGATGTGTTGCCAATATGATGTCCAATAGTGTATTTTGTGTGTTGTAGAAGTTCATCAATATTAACATCGCATAACATAACATGTTCATTCTCGTCTTGAGTTTCTAACTTAGAAATCATTTTGTATATTATCCTTAATTGGTTTTGAGTTGCTGTGCGATCTTCCTGAAATATGTTTATTATGATCGTTTGATTCTTCAATAAACTAAGCAAATGGTTGTCATTGTCTGTAACTTCTGCTATTTTCTGCTCATATTGAGCCGCAAAGTCTTGATCCAGAATTCCAAACAATTTGTTGCTGATTGTTCCGATGGAGTTATCGTTTCATCCTATGTTGTGATTCATTGTTTGTGTGACGCAGTATATCATTGTTTCGTTCAATTTGTGCTATTTGTCGATCAAACAAATATAGAGTGCTATCACACAGAAAAGTGTTCGAGTCTGACAAGTTTTTGATTAGACAAATGTCCTTCATGTGTTTTATGAACTTTCTGTATGTATAGAAATCTGTCCAATAGTTGGTCAGATTGAAGGACACTATGGTTTTCCACGATCCGACAACCATATTTGCATGTCCAATATCTTCAAAATATATGCCTGGGGTTGTTTCAAATTTAGTAATTTCAAAGATGTTGCTTATTTTTAGGTTGTAGGTTCTATTTTGATCCAGTGTTGGATCCGGCAGAGCATTTAATGCTGAGCCGATTAGAAAGTGTCCCGAGGTAAAAACCATTTTGTCATCGAGGTCATTAGTCAGAGTGGTCAGTGGGTGGGAGTTCAGGCATGCTTCTATATGTGTTAACATTGTATAGAATTCTTCAAAAGTTAGCGTGGTGTCACCGATGACTCTTTTAAGATGATATTTCATGGATTTTACTCCGGCTTCCCACAATCCTCCAAAGTGGGGTGCATCTGGCGGAATAAAATTCCACTGTATACCGTCCACGAGCAATTTGCCCGATACTTGGGTTTTTAGTTGATTGGCAACGAGCTTGCAGATATTCTGTTCCGCAATCACTGTAGAAGTTCGAACAGATGCGTCTTCTAGAAATGAATCTTCGTACTACCGCCAAGAATGCTTCAGATGTGAGAGTGCTAACTAATTCGAGAAGAATTGCCTTGGTTGCGAAACTCACCAAAACCGCAACATAGCCCTTTGTTAACCGAACTCCTCTTCCTTTTGTCATTCTTACTTGAAATGGTCCTGCATAATTCACTCCAGTGTGAGTGAACGGCCTTGATGGTGACACCCTTGGTGGTGGCGACACCCCCATTATTTGTTGAGTACGAGATGCCTTAAATCTGTGAAATCGAACGCAATTGTGCAGAACCTTACGCACCAATCACTTCGCATGGGGAATCCAGTAAGACTGCTTCAATGTAGCCATCGTTAGTTTTACTCCGCCTTGCAGTGTCCTTTCATGTATTTTCTGTACTAATAATTTCGTGCAATTGTCGGCGTACGGCAGAATGTAAGGATGTTTTTGAGTTTGGGGTAAATTGGAGTTCTCTAAACGACCCCCAACAATCAAAATCCCTTCTTCATTTACCTGGGGGTCTAACGACAATAGGTTGCTATTATTCGGAATATCCGTTCCATTGATCAAGCAGTGTATTTCAGCGGAGAACTCTTTGAGTTGAACTGAACGGCCTTAATGGAAGAATCCTTTTTTATCCAGGATAGGACGATAGTAGCATCGGTCCAAGCGAACACCTTATGTACTTCCACTCCAATATTCTGTCTTACTTCCGTCAAGAGCTTCGATAAAAGATCAGCACCACACAGCTCTAACTTTGGGATTGTGAGTTTTTCCTTTAACGGCGCAACTCTTGTCTTTGATGTTAACAGGTTGATTAAAACCTATTGTCATAGTAGACTCTGGAGTACACCACCGCTGCATAAGTTGCGTCAGAAGCATCACAAAAGCCATAGAACTCAATTTCTCGGCCCATTTGTGTGTTAATTAGTAGCTTTGCCCGGATTGTTAGCGGTGAGAGGCATCCTAATGGATCAAACAACCCCGCTATTTGAGATAATGTCGTTCGTTTTGTTAATACTTTATGTTCCTTTATATTAAGCTTGAAGTGGAAGGTATCGTTAGATGGGTTCCAATGTATGCCCAAAGTCTTGATCATGTTTTCTTTGTTAAAGTTGACTGATGACAGGCTATTTGAACTTGAGATAACATCATTTAGTTTCGTGTGATTTGCAGCCCATTTTCGTCCACATTTTAATAAGTCTATAAGCTGCTTCTGAACATATTTGCACTCACGTAAGGTGTCTCCTCCCGACATCAGGTCATCAACATAGAAAAACACTTTCTCATTTGATTGAAGTATGTCCTGTGATGAACCGACCGAATTGTGATCTTTGTGCCATTGGAAAACCTTTTGGCCCTTTTTAACGCCATTTAGGATGATGTCTCTGTAAACATCAGCTCCAAAAATCAGATCAATGCTACCTTAAATGTTATATGTTGGACCAGCTAACAACAGGTTCCTTAAGTTGTAAGAAGTTTCGTTGAAATGATTTTTGTCTTGAGTCAGTCTGGTGAGTGTCGGTAAGACAAGCGCATGGGTCATCAGTTTGAAGTCTGATGCAAATCTTGGTGCTAATATTAATTCTACTTTGTACCGAGCTGTTCCAGCATCAGTTGCTCCTAGACCGCTGATTTCAGTATGTACCTTTTGTTTTGGCAAACGTAATGATTGTGCAGCTTCTTCAGTAATAAGTGTTGCTTGCGGTCCAGGGTCGATGAGAGCTCGAAGTCTTCTTTGATAACCATCAATGTTCGTCGCTTTTATCAATGCTGTGGCAAGCAAAACACCTTGATTTTGATGTCCATAATTAGACTGGACTCCATCCGAATGCATTCTTCCGTCATTTGGTGAACGGGCAACAGCTTGTCTTCTTAAGGCAAAGTCTTCTTGGTGTAAGAGGGTAAAGTGTTTCTTATTGAACTGCTTACAAGTTCGCAAACTAGTGCACGCATCCTTCTTGCCATGCCTTAAGCAGTTTACACACAATTTAGCAAGTCTAACTTGTCCGCATCTTTGATTAGAACTAACTGCAGGAGTAAAGATTGTGGTCATTCTTACAAAATATGCATTTAGCTCGAGTTGCTAAATGATAATTGCGCACAAAGACCTTTGATTCCTCCTCGCAATATCTTTGTCTAGATGATCCTGTCACTTTCAATGTTTGGTACCTTCTTTGCAGAAAATCATACAATGTTTGCAGTGAGGGCATCTTGATTGGTTGTTCTAAACTTTGCTCAAACAGGTTTCTGCTTTCTTGGTCTAACGCCTTCGTGACAAGATGAACGATAAGAGGACCCCAAGATGTCGTATCAAAACCCATGTTGGCTATAGCAGATAGGCCTTCCTTCGTTGCGTTTGATGTTGACTGGTTGCCTTGATGACCAGCTTTGAGCATTTTTTCGATGTGTACTCTGAAAGTTTTTCTTTCGTTGTCGTATCTATCCTTTAATGTTTCCCATGTCGTTTGATAATTTGCACTTAAAATGGTTGGGTGCTGTATTTGTTGCAGTGGCTCTCCTTCTATTATGTATAATGGCGGTGATTATATCACAAGACGATTGCCATTCCAAATAATCTCCTTTGAATATCGGAATCTTTAATTGTGGAAATCGTGCCTCAACCTTACGGTGTCTCTCTTTAATCGCTATTTGCTTCACTTCACTGAGTTTTGAAGCCATTTTATGAAGACATCGGTTCAACTCTTGTCTTGCCTTAGCTTGTATTGAGCTCGTTCTCCGAAACGTTCATCATAAAGTCTTCATGCAACTCAGTAAAGCTTCTTAATTGATCTACTACTATTTTTTGTTGGAAGTCATGTACTTCCGTTGAATATTCCGTTAAAGCTTCCTCTTCAAACTCCATTATATTATAAGCAATTGTCATTTTTATTTTCAGTTTGCGCAATCGTTGCGATTGCTCCTGTCCCAGTTTTTCTTCCGAAGTGCCTGGTTCGTTGATATAGGGGTTGTGTTGTTGAATTTTCGCCTTTAATTCTTCAGAGACGACTGGTTCGCTGACATACGGGCTTGTCTTAGATTTTTTCTCCCGTACCTGTTCATAGAGATGTCGTACTTTCTCTCCTGTCTTACGCTGCATGTAAGGAGTATCATGTTTTACCACTTTTTCTATCTGCCCAGATTTCTTCTGTGCGATTTAGTTTCTGTTCTTAATATATACTCGTTTTTCGTTTGTTATTGAATTCTTTAATTTCTTGTTACTACCACTGTGAGCCCTGGTTACGCTTTTTTAATTCCAATGTGAGCCTTGAATATGCTGTTTAGGCCGCTGTGATCGTTTGATTTTAATCGAAGGACCAAATGTTTGCTTTAGTAGTCAAACAGAAAAAAAAAGATGACTCCTTACCGCTGGTGGGGGGAAGTCAATGTGTGTGTTTCTTTAATGAACTGCCCTTTATTTACAAATAATTTCCCTTTAATACTACAAATTTGCTTACTCTATGCACAAAGGTGAATGAATCGCGCTGTTGTGCGTTCTTGAGGGCTGTGCTTCATCGCTTGGCGTCGTTTTTCATTATTGTTGTGAACGATCACACGTACACCCCAAGAGGAGAGAGGCCGCAGAACCTACTCCTCAAAGATATGAATCCCTCTACTGACCCTGAGGTCCTAATTAACAAGCCCATGGGGTCCAATTCGTATGGGTTAAGCCTTTTAACACTGCGGCGGCAAAAGCGAGAAAGAAGGCACTTCCCTTTTTCTTAGTCCAGGTAGGTGGTGTGTGTGTAAAGCGGGAAACATTTAATAAGACTGACCAGGTACTGCGAAGTGAAGAAGGCTGGCGCACATCGCGGAGAACTGCAATTTGGAGTTCCGATGCACGATGCATTTTCAGGTACAACAAAGGGGAATGCCCTTAAGGTGCGGAAGAAGTCGAGGATAAGGCGCTCCTCAAATGTGTAATCTGCAGAGGCAATGGACATCCTGCAACTTATTTAGAATGTTCACGAATCGAAGAGCTTCGCCGATAGTAAAGGATGTAAGGAACAAAAAGTGTAGAGTTAAGTATCTCTTACGCCCAAATAGTGTTAAGCAAAGAACCAGAACAACGGACAGTGCCGATAGTTGTCCCGGCTTCTATGACTAGGCAACGCGAGGCAGAGCCCTTCATAAGGGATGTAATGTCTTCTATACTGCTTTCTTATGCAGACGGCTAGAGTAGATTTCCTCTTCTCTCGGCTGCCTGCAAACAAGCGCGCTCAGATATAATGGGCTCACGCGAGGTAAGAATTAAGGGTTCTTGCTGTGAATGTAAATTCTCTGATAATCATTGAACGAAAACTATCGCTCTATAATTTGTTGCAAGCCCATATTCCTGATGCGTTGATGGCTACCGAAACTAAGCTAAACCAGACGCCCAATCTCAGGTACAAAAGTTTCCATATTATAAGAAGTGACCGACCCCAATCCACTCGAGGTGGCGGGGTCGCACTCTTGATTAAAAGTAACATTTATCATAAGGTTATACCAGGTACACCGGTTTAAAATGAGCATTTTCTTAAAAATAAAACAATAATTATTAATGGGAAAGTAAAAACATTTTATTCAAAGTATTGACCAGTGTTTTCTACACATTTTGACCACCTTTCTGGCAATTTGTGAATACCAATAAAATTGTTCGTCTTATAAAGCAAACCAATCAGACGTAGAAATGAAAGTGCTGCTCAGCCAATGCGTGTCCCATCGATGAAGACAAATGGCAGTCGGAAGTGCTTTGATTGTATTCTGAACCGGATTCCGTTTGTGTGCAGGTGCATTGCCATGGAGCAAAATTACCTTGCCGTGTCTTCTGGCCCATTCTGGTCATTTCTCGATCAATGCATGGTTCAAATTGATGATTTGTTGTCGGTAGCGATCAGTATTAACGGTTTCAACAGGTTTTAGGAGCTCGTGGTATAGCACACCTTTCTGGTCCCACCAAACAACCAGCATTGTCTTCTTGCCGAATCGATCTGGTTTTGCAGTCGATGCTGATGGTTGTCCCAGATTAACCCATGATTTTTTTCGTTTAGGATTCTTAAAATAAATCCATTTTTCATCGCCAGTAACAATCCGATGCAAAACCGATTTTCTTTCGTGTCTTTGAAGCAACATTTCACAAGCGTTTTTCCGGTTTTTCATCTGTCTTTCAATCAATTAATGTGACACATTCGATGCGACTCTGCAGCACTTTTCTTCAAATGAAAACAAAGATTTAGATTTAGTGTGCTAGAAGCAGCGATCGCACACATCTCTCTAATGGATGGAACAAAACAATATTTAGTTCAGGCTAGATTTACTGGCAACCGATAGACCATGATTTTCTAGAAGCGGGTCCTATCTGAAAGTGATGCTAATCGACAGACGACTAACAATACTAAATATGGAGAGACATACGAGGAACTGTTTAACTACGGTCGAGTATGACAACCATGGTGGTCTCGCCGCGGTAATACAGCGTCCGCATAAGCTGGAGGAACTAGAGGAATATGTGCAAACGCATCAATATAATTCCAATAAGGCGCGCTAGTCATGTTTCTCTAGAACCTTATCCAGAGAAATAAGTTCGAGTGTGATCATGCCTCCTACGAACAAAAGCCTTATGTGAAAAATTGAAAGTCAGCGATATTACTATGGTAGTATACTACTATTAACTGAATCAAATTGAAGTACTAATTGAATTGTTTCATTGAAACTGAACTTATTTATTGTTTATAATCTTATTATCTCTTTCTTCCATTGTTTAACGCATTATATATATTTTCATGAATATGTAAAATTAGCAGTTTTGTTTAGAGTACCGCAGAATTCAGACTTGAAAGAAAATCGGTTATTCTTGTATTTCAATAAAGATTAAATTTGAAAAGATCAGTAATTTGTTTGCATTAAATTCAAAATTGTTGCCGAAACCCGGGAGATCTTTATACGCTTTCGAAATACAAAACAAATTGCCGCGGTAGACTTACATTAATTGTGATTCGTGTCTGCATTAAAATGGAACAAACTCGAGCGGGATTTCGTAGTCAAGTTATGAAAATAGTAAACGAGGCAAATGAATATTTAAAAACGATTAATGTGCGCGAAATTGAGGACTTTTCTAAGTTGGATCTTATCGACGAAGAATTATCTTCTTATCTCCAGCGTCTTACAACTGCTAACGAAAACCTTCACATCATCAATCAGGAATGTCAAGAAAAAGGCTTGGAAAAGAAGAATCCGGAAAAAGCAGCAGAATACGAGGATACAGCTGTAGGTATGATAACCAAACTCCAAGTAAGATTATACAACGACATCCACACAAGTTCATACCACTAATTTTCCGAAACTAAAATTGAAAACATTCTCAGGTGATCATTCCGAATGGATTCCATTCTGGGAAAATTTTCGTGCCAATATTCACGAAAATGATTCTTTATCTGGTGTTGAGAAATTCAACTATTTGCAGACAGTTTTGTTGGGTAAAGCAGCAAAAACAATTTCGGGCTTTACAGCAACAGAATCGTGCTATGATGGAGCTATCTCTCTTCTACAAGAGTATGGCGATAAAGAAAAACTAATCGACAAATTAATGCAAGAACTTATGTCACTGCCAATAGTGGAGCAAAAAACAGATGTTTCAGCCTTGCGAAAACTCTACAATACGGTTACAGCAAGCAGTCGCTCTCTTAAGTCATTAGGCGTTCCTCAACACATTACTACATTATGTTGAAATCAATTTTGTTGCCTACCGAATTACGTATTGAATACCATCGTTTGAACAAAGAGGTGAACACAAATTAGAAGAAGATGACACAACATCGGATAATAGTTCTACTCTCTCTTTCGATGGTGATAAGCAGGTCAGGAACATTTTGCGATTCCTTACGGAAGTAGTGGAATCAATAGAGAGAGCAGCAGTTCCCAAAACGCTTAGATCCCATCACAAAAGTAATATGGTTTCAAAACCCACAACAGCAGCGGGCTTATTCACTCCTTCCTTTTCATCGAGTGGTCCTAGTTTTTTCTGTAATTCAACAGCCCATAAAACGAGTGAATGTGATAGCTCTAAGACGTTGACAGAAAGAAAAGAAATGTTGAAAAGAGACGGCCGATGTTTTCGTTGCACTTACAAAGAACACCCATATAGTCGTTGTCGCGCAAAGGGAATAGTTTGCATTGTTTGTAAACAAAAACATGCTACAACTTTGTGTCACACGAACCAGACTGCTTCAGTACATATGATAAATAACCATACTGATCCCTTAAATGATGAAGGAATAATTAACCCTACATTAAATCTATGCGTTCCCAATGTAATTAATGCAAGGGTGCACACAAAGGTATTTTTGCAGACTGCGCGAGTTTTGTTGTCATCCCCAGTCAAAGGCATTGCACAGAGTGACAGTTTGTTTGTGCGAATAATAATAGACGGTGGAAGTCAACGAACTTTTGTTAGACAGGTTGTTGTTAATAAGCTGAAATTACTTGTAGTTGGAACGGTAAGGCTTTCAGTCATGCGGTTCGGTAACATGTGAGATTGTGCTTGCGGAGTCAATATGATGGATTATCAGTCGATATAATCGCTGTTGTTATACCACAAATATGTCACGATGTCTTGCCTGCTCCGAATCATAATATTTCGCTTTTAAACGAGTCAGTCAAGAGGAAGGTCTGAATGTGCTTGTAGGGGCGGACTATATGTGGCAAATATTGACTGGAAAATATATTAGATTAACAGGCGGTTTGACTGCGGTTCATACAATTTTTGGCTCGACTATACAAGGTCCATTTGACACAGTCACTACTCTATCAAATATGTGTGTTGAAAATATGTGGAATCTGGAGTGTTTAGGCATTAAAAAAAGGAAACGGAAGTCAGCAATTTTACAGGCGAATTACAGAAAAGTTGTATTCGCAAAACAGATACACGTTATGAGGCTTGTCTACCATGGAAAAATTAAGATAAACGACTCGATAATAACAAAGGTATCGCATTGAATTTCTTGCATTCGATGGTAAGAAGACTTTCAAGAGACCCTGTTAAGTTTGAACAATATCATGCATCTATGCGTGAGTTGATTACGTCGGGTTTTGCCGAAATTGCACCCCTCACCCAAACACCATCAGCTAATCTATATTATATGCCACACCATCCTGTTTATAGACCTGATAAGTCAACTACCAAACTTCGCATAGTTTTCAACGCATCTTCTCGAGCTCATGACAAACTTTCTTTAAACGATTGCCTCTACTGGATCAAATTTACTACCGGATATTCTGATAATCCTACTCCGATTTCGAATAAGAAAAATTTCTCTAATTGCAGATATCGAAAAAGCATTTTTGCAAATTGCTTTGGCTGAAAAGGAACGAGACAGTTACAGATTTCTTTGGTTCGCACATAAGCCTACAAGAGCTAGTGCCTTATCAGACGTCAAAGAATATCGTATGACTAGGGTAACTTTTGGCGTCACCTCGAGTCCATTTCTACTCATTGCAACCATCGATCTGCACATCAAAAGCCATACGCTTGAATTTCCAGAAACCTGCGAGCTATTGAAAAGTAGTTTTAATGTTGATGACTTAATTACGAGCCATGATTATAGAAAACAAGCCGAATCATTTTATAAGGAAGCAAAGGATGTGATGCAAAGAGCCTACATGAATTTAAGGAAGTGGATGACGAATGATGAGCAACTGCATGGTATTATTGGGGCTAGCTGCGACGAAGGGAATCAGATGATATTAGGAATGCGATGGAATATTTTTAGCGATGAACTTATGCTCAATTTTAATGTTGAAAACCCATCGATGTTCACTGTTTCAACGAAGAGAAATCTACTAAAAGTTATCGCTGGCATTTATGATCCACTTAGATATGTTATTCCTATTGTGATAAAGCTAAAGATTCTCTTCCAGGCTCTATGGTGCGATAAGGTGGACTGGGACAAACCCCTGAAACCTGAAGTGGAAAGGGAATGGAGAATATGCTCAATGGATCTGGACCAGATAGGAAAATTGCCATTAAATAGATGGATTGGAACGTCAATTACTCTAAAGTCGTCAGAGGTTCATATTTTTGCTGATTCAAGTTTGAAGGCATACGGAGCATACGGTGGTATACTCTAAGACAAGGAACTGAAATAACAAAATTAAAATTAGTTTCGTTTGTGCAAAACAACGAGTCGCCCCCTTAACGCTACCGAAATTGGAGCTTACGGCAGCTTTAATTGCTGCAAGGTTATACGCATACCTAAGAAAGGCAGATATGCCTTTTCAACGCTTTGTTCTGTGGACTTTCATTCACTTATAACTTTAAACTGGATTCAGGGAGACCAGAAGGTGGAAACCTTACGCCTTCAACAGAGTCAGTGAAATTCAAAAGTTGACAAATTTGAAGGATTGGCATCTTTGTTCCAGAAAGATGAACCCTGCGGATCTTATAACGAGAGGTGCATCCGTGGACAAATTCAAAACGTCCAATTTGTGAAAAGAAGGTCCGAGCTGGTTACAGAAGGAAGAAGAGTGGCCAGTAGAAGCCAATGGAGTAGATACGTCATTATCTTTGTTAGCGGCATTCGAGGAATCTAATGTTAATTTAAACCCAATGGTGAAGAATCCCATACTTTCACTTGAGGACTTTAATCAGTGGAGACGTTTGCTTGGTGTAACGGCGTACGTTTTGAGAGCTGCTGATCGAATGCGCAAGAAAACTATATCAACTTCGAAGTTTTTGAAAGCTGAGGAATTGCCGAGTATTACTGGTTTAAGTATATACAAAATAATTTTTTTATTAATGAAATTTTATCTTTGCAGACTGGTAAACCAATTTGAGAATATCCAGCCTGCTGAATCCAGTTGGTAGTTGGTAGCAGACTACAATTTTCAAATCAACCAGAAGATACTGTCTGTCCGGTTATTTTACCAAGAAATTCACCCGTCAATAGAAAAATCGCGAAAAATCGTTGCATAGTGGAGTCACCACGATCTTAGTTTTGCTGCGTCAAAGGTTCTGGTTGCCAAGGGGCCGCCAATTAATACAGAAATATATTGCTAAATGCAAAGTTTGCATACAGCTAAGAAGAATGGCAGATATGCAGCCATTTGCACCTTTACCAAGGGAACGGATTATTGCCGTGAAATCCTTCGAGAACGTCGGCGTCGACTTTGCAAGACCGCTGTACACTACTGCAAACAACAGCGAGAGCAAAAGAGAAAAGGTATACATTATATCATTTACATGTGCTGTAGTTCGAGCCGTACACTTGGAACTATTCTTAAATCTTACAACTGAAAGCTGTATACTAGCCATCCCTCGTTTTGTAGCCCAAAGGGGAGCACCTAAAGTTATCTTCTCAGACAACGCAAAGACCTTTAAGAAGGCAGCGACAGAGTTGAGATATGTGGGAGATATTTTAAACGACGAGATATTTCATGGTTTCATTTGTAACAGAGGAATAATATGGCGATTCAGTGTTGAACGTGCGCCATGGTGGGGCGGATTTTGGGAGCGATTAGTAACGGAAGCAGAGCATGTTGTCAACACTAGGCCACTAACTTACGTGAGCGATGATCCTCTTGATTTATCACCGCTCACACTTGAAAGTTTTCTCATCAGTTGTACTATGACAACCGAAAAAGAGAGCGCAACATTTCAAATGCAGGAGACAAGCTCAAACGAAATGCAGCGGATGTGGAAGACAAGAGTTCAGTACATAACCTTTTTTATGGAAAAGATGGAGAACTGAGTATCTAAATCTTCTAAGTTCGGTTCATTACAACAAGAATACGTTTCAGAGAAAAATAAAAAAGGGCGACGTTGTTTTGGTATATGACAATGCGACTCCTCGCATACATTGGAAACTAGCTATGGTGGAAATTTGTTATCCGGGCAGAGATGGAAGAACAAGAGTATGCGAGATACGATTTGGTGATGGAAAAAGAACACGGCGAGCTATACAATTGTTGTACCCGTTGGAAGTTAGTCGAAATGCCGGCCGGGAGGATGTGAAAAATTGAAAGTCAGCGATATTACTATGGTAGTATACTACTATTAACTGAATCAAATTGAAGTACTAATTGAATTGTTTCATTGAATTAAACTGAACTTATTTATTGTTTATAATCTTATTATCTCTTTCTTGCATTGTTTAACGCATTATATATACTTTCATGAATATGTGAAATTAGCAGTTTTGTTTAGAGTACCGCAGAATTCAGACCCGAAAGAAAATCGGTTATTTTTGTATTTCAATAAAGATTAAATTTGAAAAGATCAGTTATTTGTTTGCAATAAATTCAAAACCTTACGAACGAAGAGGTTGATGAGTACCTCACACAAATGTGCGAAATCATTAAACGAACAATGGACAAGATGGTAGATCAAACCGATTATAGCGATATCTATCGAAATGCTACCATCGATGCACTTCACGTGCAAAAAAGACTTAAATTCTTGTACAGGCGGTTTACGGACCAACCAAGTGCGGAAATTCGCCCTCTAAAGTCTCAGATAAAAGTACTGCAAAAGTTAATTGAACATAATTACAGCCTAGCTGTAAGCTCTCTTCCGGAGGAAAGACCATAATGACATTCAGAGTGTTCGACTTGACAGAGCAACAGACAACGCGAACCTACTGGAGACAGTTGGAATCGATCCAGAGGAGCTCCAGAAGAAGAAGGTGGGAGCAATTGATGCTGTTTTCCAGAGAGTTTATACGATCAACGAGACTCGTAGTCCGAATCACGACCTTGAAAAGAAAGAAAAGAAAAGAAGAAAGAAAAAGAAAAGAAAGAAAAGAGCCTTGCTAAACCATGTCTGTCTTCGTAATGAATGAACAATGCGTTGAGTAATGCAAATTACCCGGTACATTGGAAAACAGCTGTGGTACTGTCCATTCCGAAACGGGGCAAAAATACCTCTATCCCGACGAGTCTCCTGTCTATAAGTATTCTTCCGTGTATAAGTAAAGTACTTGAGAAGATAGTCATTAAAGCTATAAAAGAATGGGTTCAGGAAAAACAATTAATACCGGAAAACCAATTTGGCTTCAGGGCGGGGCACGACACCGCGTCTAAACTGGTTTCCGACATTCAGTGGAATAGAAATAAAACACGGTGCACAGGGGCATGCTTGATCGACATGGGAAACGCATTTGATGAAGTCAGTCAGGCTCGGCATTCATAAAACATGATATATATGATCTATGACATGGTAACAGGTAGGTAGTTCATTGTGAAAAATGAGTTGCAACAAGGGGCGGTAGGTTCGCCGATTTTGTCCACTATATTCACCAGCGATCTTACAGGTTCTACTCCTAACATAATAGCGTTTGCCGATGATCTGATCGCGTACAGATCAGAAATAAACGGTTCGTTGCAGAGTGACTTCGATGCGATTCAAAGATTTTGCGACGACTGGATGCTTAAAATCAACTACCAGAAGTGTGATACTTTCCTTTTCAGAATCCCGTTGTCCAGAGCCTCATGAGACACGAAGATGAAGTGGCTCAAGTTCGGCATAGTTGACCCACTGGGACGGCTGCTTACCGTGAAAACTGTAGTAAGATAACTAGGTATCTGGTTAGACCAGTACCTATATGGCGATATCAATATAGATACAGCTCTGACGAGGGCTAAGAAAGCCCTCACTATGGCAAGAGGACTGTTTTACAGCAATCAACTTGAATGTAGAGTGAAGGTAATCTGCTACATGGCCCT
Organism: Eristalinus aeneus; assembly: GCA_955652365.1. Taxonomy (NCBI): domain Eukaryota; kingdom Metazoa; phylum Arthropoda; class Insecta; order Diptera; family Syrphidae; genus Eristalinus; species Eristalinus aeneus. The sequence goes on from OY019130.1 coordinate 44,757,070, forward strand.
CATCCGGGCAATAATGGTATATGGTTGTCCTGTGTGGTTCAACGTGAGTCCTTCCCAAATGGAAAAGATGAGGGTGATCGAGAGGCGTTGCCTTCAGGCCTGTCTTCGTTTACATCGAACACCAGAATCTCAGTACAAAAAATTCTACCCCAATGAAGTTGTGTACAACGCGGCAAACCTTATAAGGATAGATCATTTTATTATTAAGTTAATGCGGAGTCACACTGCTCGTGCCATGGCTTCAACCCACAGTTTCATCTTTGGGGCTTACTTCCCAAATCAAATCATTCCGCCTGAAGCTTTCCTTTATTTGGAGTTGAAAGGCCTGATACAAGATAGGGAAGGCTGCCCTATCATCTTTCACATTGCACGCCGAACAGCAGAAAGGCAACTCCAATACGAGCCGAACGTCGCTTACAGCCACGAGGATCTCCTACGCTTCAGTAGATCGATTTCTGGCCGCGAACGGCATTTTTACTGGTGGTTGCACCAAAACCAGTTTCCGATGCGGCTAGCGTTTTAAGGTGAAAACGGGATAGTTGAGTCATTGGGGACAACTAAAATAGGCTAAGTAGTTTCAAGGTATTTTACAAAAATTAGGAAATTAAAAAAAATACAAATTAAAAATATAAAAAAACAACAAACACAAAAACCAAAAAAAGACGAGAAAACAAAACCAAAACAAACAAATAAAGGTGCACCATGACTTATTAGATATATATGTAATAATAATTGTTGGCGCTACAGTCCAAAGGGGGACAAGGGCCTAGCTAGCTTATCAACTACTCGTGTTGTGCGCGCTACTGTTCTCTCACGAGTAGAAGGGACCTACAGTTTTTTGCCGACTCCGAACGGTGAAATTTGAGAAGCTTTCTTAGACAGTTATTACTCTTTGAGTGTTGTCAGCAGCTCGAAAGAGGTGGTGCCGTGATATATTAGAAAAATTGGTGTTGAACTGGGAGTCGAACATAGACCCTTCGGTGTGTGAGCGTTGCACTCTACCCACTACGCCACGGCGACCATATATATGTAAAGCATATAAATAACACATACGCACTGGTGCACGCGTCCGTATCACATTACGGGCATAGTTAAGTTTAATGTAAATAGTTAAGTTTGAATAGGCTTAGACGTAAGTTACTGGTAATTAACCTTTATTTTAGCATAGGTTTTATTCTAAGTATTAAGTTAAAAGAAAAAATGCATTTGGGATTGAATATTTATTATATATTCCTTCTTGAGAAACCCTTCTCTTATAATCATAAACTAGTTTTGATTTAAAGCTTTCATTATATTTATTATGAGCTATTATAATATTTTAATTATCCCTCCAATAAACAATTTTCAAGTGAATCCTTTAACTCCAGTTTCTGATCATATCATACAGTAAAATAACGGTACATAACAGAACTAAGAAGAAAATATCCGAAGTATGATTTAATATTTTCATTTTATTTTATGAAACTTGAGGAGTTTCCTTAGTTTTGTCCGCCCAGAATAGTATGTTATATTATGTTTTTCCTTATAACTAAATTGTTAATGAAGTTCCAATAATATCTTGTTTTTTATTTTGAACAGTATTAATAGGGGAAATAAATTCATTATAATGAATTTAAAAAAGTTGCCTCTTTTTGTTTTTACCTGCGTCCAAATATTTAATTCATTTCAGTTTCCTAAGTTTTGACCGACACTGGATAATTGAAACAATAAATTTCGAGCAAGAAAAAATAACGCCAACAAATAATACCGTTCAAAAAATAGAACGTTGACAAGATTTGTCTTGCAAGAGTAGAAGAGGGTAATACTGAAGCTTCAATCGCGAAGAACAAACACCTAAAGCAAATTTAAACCATTCATTCAAAATAATATAGACTGTCGAAGGAACATAAAGATGAAGTCGCTAAACAAATTGCAGATGTGGAACGATTGGGTATAATAATGAAAAGGCAGAGTAAATACGGTTCCCTGATTGTGGTTGTTGCAAAGAAACCAAACCAAAATCTATATCAAATATGAAGAACCTCTTCGCCAAGTTAAGGAAAACAATTTATTTTTCAACGGTAAATTTAGCAATAGGATGGCGCTACAATCCGGGGTGGATCTGGCCCTAAACCAACTTGCTCTCCAGCCAGCACGATCTTTTGCCAGCTGCTTCCAGTTGTGCACTCCAAGTTGGTGGAGGTCCTACTCCACTTGTGTGCGCCAACTTACCCTAGGCCGTCCCCATTGGCCCTGATTCGAAAACTTTTCATGTCGCATGTCGCTGTACATCCCAAAGAGTTCGTCATTTGATCTTCTTCTCCAGATGCCATCAACGCAAACAGGACCAAAACTTGCACGCAAAACTTTTCTCTCGGGAAGACTAAGGGCTTTCTCATCCGCTTTTAGTAAAGTCCTGGTTTCACTACCATGAAGTAGGACTGGGATGACAAAACTGTTATATAAAGCGATCTTAGTCCTTCGAGAGAGGGCTTTATTACTCATTTGCCTTTTGAGCCCAAAGAAACAGCGATTGGCAAGAGTGATTCTCCGTTTGATTTCGGTACTGATGTTGTTGTCCCTGTTTACCGCGGAGGGTTTATGTTTATAAACATAAAACGAAGTTCATAAAGTGCCAAAACAGCTGTCATAATGTCAAATTTAAACGACGAAAGAAAATTGAGATCAACCAATGGTGCTCTCTGTGCTCTCGGCCACCTCACAAGTGACGGTAGTGTCCGCATGGCTAGCTCCACCAGCCAAGCTACTGAGGTGAAGAAAAGCAGGAAGAGGCTGCAGCCGCAGGCTATTCAAACAAAGCGTCGGACGACAACAATGACGTCAGACGAGGACAACTGTTTCAAGGAGGCAATCAGGGAGAAGGAGACAAAGCTAAAGAGACTGTACGAGGAAAAAGGCAAAACTTGACTCCCACATCAAGTTCCCTAACTTGGAGCTTACGGCGAGGAAAGCTGTTGAGAAAGCAGCAAAACAAAAGGAAGGGGAAAGGGAAATTTTGAAGCTGTGACAAAAGATGCAGCAAAAGCAACAGGAGAAGGAAAATCTGCATAAACCTGAAGAATCGCTCTCCTTCACATCAAAAACAGCGCAACGTTTTCAGACAGCTCAACTGGAGCTTAAATTGCAACAGGAAGAACATACGCAGCAGGAAAAACAACAGAATGCGGAACAACGTCAACCACAGCAGAAAACGCAAGAGACACTACAGCTGTAGAATCAACAGCAGCAGAAACTAAAGGAACCACAGCAACAGCAGCAGAACTCCAAAATGTGCTGCCCACTAATCAATGTCTTCGGTATAAGGAGGAAATAGAGACACTATGTAAGTTGGCCCTAGGAAATAAGATATATTATATGAAGTATAAATCACCCTTAATACACACCGTCCATTGCTAGCGGCATTGAACGCTGATTTCTAAACGTACACCCCAAGAGGAGAGAGGCCACAGATCCTCCTCAAAGGTATAAATCCCTCTACTGACCCTAAGGTCCTCCTCAACAAGCTGAGCCTAGTTGAGGGCTACAAGGTCCAATTCGTATGGGTTAAGCCTTTTAACACTGCGGCGGCAAAAGCGAGGAAGAAGGCACTTCACATTTTCTTAGTCCAGGTTTGTGTGTAAATTGGGAAAAATTTAATAAGATTGACCAGGTACTTCAATTTGCGAAGTGAAGAAGGCTGGCGCACATCGCGGAGAACTGCAATATGGAGTTCCGATGCACGATGCATCTTCAGCCACAACAAAGGGGAATGCCCTTTAGGTGCGGAAGAAGTCGAGGATAAGGCGCTCCTCAAATATGTACTCTGCAGAGGCAATGTACATCCTGAAACTTATTTAGGATGTCCACGAATCAAAGAGCTCCGCCAGAGAGTAAAGGATGTAAGGAACAAAAAAAAGCAGAGGCCAGGCCAGTAGCCCGCGTTGTAGCTACTTCTGTTACGTTAAGTATCTCCTAATCCCAAATGGTGTCAGGCAACGAACCAGCATGACGGACAGTGCCGAAGGTTGTCTCGGCTTCTATGGCTACGCAACCCGAGGCAGAGCCCTCTATAAGGGATGTAATGTCTTCCATCCAGCCGATGCAGGCACAGATGATTGCCTTGCAGAAACAGAAGGTTGAACTACATACCAATTTCCTTATGCAGACGGCTAGAGTAGATTTCCTCTTCTCTCAGCTGCCTGCAAACAAGCGCGCTCAGATATAATGGGCTCACGCGAGGTAAGAATTAAGGATTCTTGCTGTGAATGTAAATTCTCTGATAATGATCGAACGAAAACTATAGCTCTCTAATTTGTTGCAAGCCCACAATCCTAATGTGCTGATGGCTAGCGAAACTAATCTAAAATCTACAAAAGTTTCCATATTATAAGAAGCTACCGACCCCAATCCACTCGAGGTGGCGGGCTCGCACTCTTGATTAAAAGTAACATTTATCATAAGGTTATGATGTACGTAGATTAAGTGTGCTAGAAGCAGCGATCGCACGTATCTCTTTCAACACTTGCAGACGTGTCGTCACTGCATTCACTTAACAAAAAACAAAAACAAAAATTGTCCTCGCGTCGAAGTTAATAAAAACGCTAACAATAGTTAACGCGGTCCGCCCAACACCTTCACGAATGAAACAAAAAAATATAAAATAAAAGTCTTAAAAAAAGTGCATTGTAGTGCAGTGAAGTGTTTCGGTAGAGCGCACGCGGTCCGCTCCCCCCTCTCCCACTCCTTCCCAAAACTCTGTTGAGCTCTGCCTAAATTTTGAATTTTTGTTAGTGGACCAATTCAAGTTAATGTACGGGCATAACACCTACATTGATTTGTTTTGCGAAGCTAAACGCAGAATTTACTCTTCTGAACTCTGCTCACTTTCACCAACTGCATTGTCGGAGTTTGTTTTCAGATGCCTACGACTGACATGAGGGGGCAATTTCGTGTTGACGTGAGCAACATTCGCGGACTGAGAACTAATCTCTTTGCCGTTTACGTCCACCTCTCTCTCGTTTACGTCCACCATCTGTCTTGACGCTGAGTGAAACACAGGTGGGTGAGAATGCCGATTTATCGGATTTGAACCTGCCTGGATATAGCTTAGTGCCCTTATTCTTTTTACACCGCGGTCTCACCATTTATGTGCGTAGTGATGTTGCTTACCAAATTCAACCACAACATGGCAACTGTTCCCATCCGGAATTTAGTTTTCTGTGGTTAAAACTCTTTGTCCGTAAGCATTTCATCCACTACTGCTTTATTTATAGAAGTCCAAACTTGGACAGCAAATCAACTTATAACGAGTTTGATGCGCTGTCCGATTCCATCACAAGAATTGTATCCCGATTTCAATGTACACAATTCTAACTGGCTTCGACATTCAGGCCAGACAACACCCGAAGGAAGGTATGTTGAAATCTTCGCTGAGGTAAATATTAAGTCCAGCTTGTGAATGAGCCAACACCAAAACCTGACATTGCAGATCATACCGCCAACACCTTGGATCTGCTTCTCACCTCTTATCCTGAAAAATATTCAATTGATATAATGTCGCCTCTAGGCTCGTCCGACCACTAAGTCGTATCAGCCAAATTCTCGTACTCCTCCCACACAGTTAGAGAGCAAATTTCGAAAATAACAGTATGGCTCTACGAGAAAGCCAACTGGAGCGAACTTAACAACTTCTTTAGGAATTTTAACTGGTCACTATGCTTTCTCGATAGTGACGTGGATGCCGCTGCTGATGCGATCACAAACATTATTTCGCTGGGCATGCGGTCCCTCATTCCTCACAGAGTGAAGAGCATCAAGCCTAACGCAAATGCGTGGTACGACTCGAGCTGCAAAGAGGCTATCAGGATGAGAGAGTTGAGTTTCCGGGATTATAAAGCCAACCCTTCTGAGGAAGCCCGGAAAAAGTTCAAACGGATCCGAAATGACTGTTATGCATTAATAATACGTGTTAAATTCTCCTTTGACCAAAAGTTGAGGCAGAAATCAAACAATGCCCCAAGGGTAGCAGAAGCTTTTGGTCTTTCTTAAAAAACATAAGGAATTCAGCCTCGTCTTCGATCCCAACGCTCATTTGCAATGACATTCCAGCTGTCAGCTCTTTGGACAAAGCTAATCTGCTTGCTGCACACTTTGCAGCTAGCTCACCGCTGCCAGATAGCACTTTGTCCCCGCCTGTACTTGAGAGCGTAAATTTCTCCATGGGGTAAATCCACTTTCGCACTCGTACAGTTGCAAGAGTACTTAAAGATCTAAACATACACAAATCCGCTGGCCCGGATGGTATACCCCCTGTTCTTCTGAAGAGGTGTTCTTCTACGCTGACAAAACCACTGCGTAAGCTTTTCCATCAGTTCTACACTTCAGGGCTCTTTCCGAGTAAGTGGAAAACTGCATTTGTCCAGCCCGTCCCTAAAAAGGGCGAATGTTCGTCACCCACCTCTTACCGACCCATAGCACTAACGTCCCTTCTTAGCTTCAGCTTATGAAATATCTTGAGTCCCGGAAGCTTTTTAATGACCGGCAGTACGGCTTCCGAAGCAACCGTTCCACTGGTGATCTGATGGCATATCTCACTGAAAAGTGGAACCAATCTTTGCACAATGTAGGAGAAAGCAAGATTGTTGCGCTTGATATTTCAAAGGCATTTGACAGGGTCTGGCATCGGGCTCTCTTGTCGAATGCGTGCTTTTGGGATCGATGAGTCTCTTCTCCAATGGATTAGAAATTACCTTTCGAATCGTTCAATACAAGTCGTTTTGGATGGATTCAAGTCTGATATCCATATTATATTAATGCTGGTGTTCCCCAGGGCTCTGTTTTGTATCCGACTCTCTTTCTCATTTTTATAAATGATCTCGTGTTTGCTACTTCTAATCCTATTCATTCCTTCGCTGATGACAGTACCCTCAGCTTTTCATATTCGTTCCTTGGCTCACGTCCCTCCACTTCGGCCTTAGACTCAGAACGGCAGCGTATGTTAAGCACATTAAATTCCGACCTTGACAGCATAATCAATTGGGGAAATAAGAATAGAGTGGAATTTATTGCTTCCAAAACCCAGTGCTATCTACTGTCATTAAAGCGATCACGAAATAATCAGCCGTTATCCATGAACGGCACTTGCATTGTTGAGACCGAAAGACTTTCCATCCTCGGTATGTGTATCAACCCAACAATTAGTTGGAACGATCACATATTTGAGGTAGCCAAAAATGGTGCAAAATGTCTAGGCTTCCTTAAACGATGCAAGATGTACTTCACCCCCTCTGATCTAGCTACAATATACAAGGCCTACATACGCCTAAAACTTGAGTATAAAACTCCTATTTGGTCAGGTGCTTCTAAGACCTCCCTGCACCTGCTGGATAGAATTCAAAAGCGAGCGATAGAACTTATAAGTGACAGTAATATTGCGAAGTTGATTGACTCCTTAGAACACCGATACAATGTCGCGTCGTTGTCACGCGTGGCTATTTTAACAAGAAATGCTCAGATGAATCAGCCAGTTGCATTCCTCCCCTTCAAGAATTCACCCGCAATACACGCTAGGAATGCCCACCAATTCAACCTCAAGCCCTCTTTCGGACGTACAGTCAAATTCAGAGACTCGTTCTTTAGCCGCACTACACGAACCTGGAATGCTCTTCCCAGCATGATTTTTCCTCTTCATTACAATCCACGGGCATTTAAGACCAATGTGCATCGGTACCTCCTCTCCCTCTCTTCCTCTATACCTTTGGCCCGTGCTGTGACTTGATCCGGTCACTTAAGGGTACTCGCAACCCCTTTTGCACGTGTCAATTATCAAAAAAAAAAAAGGTGGAAAGAAGTTATTTGTGATCGCTTTCTATGTATCAGAACCTCAAAACACTAACTTTCTTTTACAGCTTGAGGCTCTTTTCACCAGCCTCTGCTTAAACTCGGGGGAGGACTTCTTCATTGTAGCCGTGGATTTGATCGCCAAACACTGTGAATGAAGTAGCGCTGTTCCAAATGAGCGAAGAAACGCTCTCTTTGAGTGGATGGAACAAAACAATATTGAGTTCAGGCTAGATTTGCTGGAAACCGATAGACCATGATTTCCTAGAAGCGGGTCCTATTTGAAAGTGATGCTTATCGACAGACGACTAACAATACTAACCATGGAGAGACATACGAGGAACTGTTTAACTACGGTCGAGTATGACAGCCGTGATGGTCTCGCCGCGGTTATAAGGCGTCCGCATAAGCTGGAAGAACTAAAGAAATATGTCCAAATGCATCCATATAATTCCAATAAGGCGCGCTGGCCATGTTTCTCTAGAACCTTATCCAGAGAAATAAGTTCGAGTGTGATCACGCCTCCTACGAACAAAAGCCTTACGAATGAAGAGGTTGATGGGTACCTCACACAAATGGGCGAAATCATTAAACGAACAATGGACAAGATGATCTCGAAGGTAGCACAAACCGATTATAGCGATATCTATCGAAATGCTACCATCGATGCACTTCACGTGCAAAAAAGACTTAAGTTCTTATACAGGCGGTTTACAGACCAACCGAGTGCAGAAATTCGCCCTCTAAAGTCTCAGATAAAAGTACTCCAACAGTTAATTAAACATAATTACAGAGTAGCTGTAAGCTTGCCTTGGGGCAGTAAGCACGTTCCCGCAGGTAAATAAAATCTTCCGGAGGAAAGACCATAATGACATTCAGAGTGCTCGACTTGACAGAGCAACAGACAAGTCGAACCTACTGAAGACAGTTGGAATCGATCCAGATAGGAGCAATTGATGCTATTTTTCAGAGAGTTTATACGATCAACGAGACTCGTAGTCCGAATCACGACCTTGAAAAGAAAGAAAAGGAAAGAAGAAAAAAAAAAAAGAAAAGAAAGAAAGAGCCTTGCTAATTTGCGGTAGGTTCGCCGATCTTGTTCACTATATTCACCAGCGATCTTACAGGTCCTATTCCTTACATAATAGTGTTTGCCGATGATCTAGTCGCGTACAGATTATGGACGTTTACAATCAACTACCAGAGGTGTGATACTTTCCTTTTCAGAATCCCGTTGTCCCGAACCTCATGAGACACGAAGATGAAGTGACTCAAGTTCGCCATAGTTGACCCACTGGGACGGCTGCTTACCGTGAAAAATGTAGTAAGATAACTAGGTATCTGGTTAGACCAGTACCTATATGGCGATATCAATGTAGATACAGCTCTGACGAGGGCTAAGAAAGCCCTGGCAAGAGAACTCTTTTACAGCAATCAACTTGACTGTAGAGTGAAAGTAATCTGATACATGGCTCTCATCCGGGCAAAAATGGTATATGGTTATCCTGTGTGGTTCAACGTGAGTCCTTCCCAAATGGAAAAGATGAGGGTGTTCGAGAGGCGGTGCCTTCAGGCCTGTCTTAGTTTACACCGAACACCAGAATCTCAGCACAAGAAATTCTACCCCAATGAAATTGTGTACAACGCGGCAAACCTTATAAGGATAGATCATTTTATTATTAAGTTAATTCGGAGTCACACTACTCGTGCCATGGCTTCAACCAACAGTTTGATCTTTGGGGCTTACTACCCAGATCAAATGTACCATGAAAGGGTACGTCTTAACGGCCTTATTCCGCCTGAAGCTTTCCTTTATTTGGAGTTGAAAGGCCTGATACAAGATAGGGAAGGCTGCCCTATCATCTTCCACATTGCACGCCGAATAGCAGAAAGGCAACTCCAATACGAGCCGAACGTTGCTTGCAGCCACGAGGATCTCCTACGGTTCAGTAGAGCGATTTCTGGCCGCGAACGGCATTTTTACTGGTGGTTGCACCAAAACCAGTTTTCGATGCCGCTAACTTTTTAGGGTGAAAACGGGATAGTTGAATCATTGGGGACAACTAACATAGGCTAAGGGAGTTTTAAGGTATTTTACAAAAATTAGGAAATTAAAAAACAATACAAATTAAAAATATAAAAAAAAACAACAACGAAAAAACCAAAAAAAACGAGAAAAAAAAACCAAAACAAACAAATAAAAGTGCACCATGACTTATTAGATATATATGTAAGCATATAAATAACACGTACGCACTGGTGCACGCGTCCGTATCACATTACGGGCATAGTTAAGTTTAATGTAAATAGTTAAGTTTGAATAGGCTTAGACGTAAGTTACTGGTAGTTAGCCTTTATCTTAGCATAGGTTTAATTCTAAGTATTAAGTTAAGTTAAGAATATTATCCCCAAAGTTTTTTTGTTAAATTTTTTGGGGAAAAATTAACAACAAAATATAAATCATTACAAAAAAAAATAAAGAATGAATTAAAGAAGCCGAAAGGCAAGAAAAAAATTCAAATGTTGCCCCTTTAGTTTTCTTTTGACTATTTCCCATATATTTTCAATGAGGTTAATGTCAGGATATTGGGATAGCCAATTAACATCAATTATTTTTACTTGTAACCAATATGTATATTTTTCGCCGTGTTCTTTGGATCATTATCTTGCTGAAATCCCCAACGAATGGGCATGTGATCCTCGGCATAGGGTAACATTGTCTCTTCGAAAATATTTTGGTATTGAAATCGATCCAATCGTTCCTCTGTTTTTCGGAGAGGTCCCAACACTTGGAATTAAAAACATCCCCACACCATTATGGAGTCGCCACCATGCTTGATAGTTTTGTTACAGTAGCATGAATCGAGTCTTTTTCCACCTGGTCCTCTTACGCGCATCATTTCATTAGAATGAATTAAATTAACTTTTGATTCATCGGAGAAAAGTGCGATTTTCTATTTTGCGGTTCTCCAATTTCAATAAGTTTGGGCAAAAGTAATACGATCTCTTCGATTCTTCCTTGAAATGAGAAACAATCCGCCCTCTGCTAATCGTTTACAAGCCGTTCTTTCATGGATGTTTAAATTAAATTCTTTTACGAGTTCTCTTGCGGAAACATCAGGCTCAGCTTTTATTTTCCCGATCAGCAGATGGTCTTGCTTTGGGGGTAGTTTTCCTGGGCCTGCCTCCTCTATGGACTAATTCAACCGAAACTGTTTCACTATAATTTTTATACGTTTAGATATAACTGCATTTGGGATTGAATATTTATTATATATTCCTTTTTGAGAAACACCTCTCTTAGTTTTGATATAAAGCTTTCATTATATTTATTATGAGCCATTATAACCTTTTAATTATCCCTCCAATAAACAATTTTCAAGTGAATCCTTTAACTCCAGTTTCTCATCATATCATACAGTAAAATAACGGTACATAAGAGAACTAAGAAGAAAATATCCGGAGTATGATTTAATATTTTCATTTTATTTTATGAAACTTGAGGAGTATGTTATATTATGTTTTTCGTTATGACTAAATTGTTAATGAAGTTCCAATAATATTTTGTTTTTTTTTTTTTTTAACAGTATTAATAGGGGAAATAAGTTTATTATAATGAATTTGAAAAGGTTGCCTCTTTTTGTTTTTACCTGCGTCCAAATGTTTCATTCATTTCAGTCTCCTTAGTTTTGACCGACACTGAATAATTAAAACAATAGATTTCAAGAAAGAAAAAATAGCGCCAACAAATAATACCGTTCAAAAAATAGAACGTTGACAAGATTTGTCTTGCAATTATTTAGAAGAGGGTAATACTGAAGCTTCAATCGCGAAGAACAAACAGCTAGCTTTATTTATAAGATGTCGTACAATTTACAATATGACTTATAGCTAGACTTATATCTAAGTTAAAGAAGGTGTCGGCTCAAAGAAAGGGGCCCAACGTACTTCAAATGTCTTAAAACTATTATAACAATTGTAATATATCTGACGTGTACAGCATTAGCCTCCCGTCTTGAAGAATTTCAAGACATCCAATATCGAGATGGCAACCAATTAACTTATACTTCGACGATAAGGCTCGAAATACACCTTAAGCTAATTAAAACCATTCGTTTAAAATAATATAGATTGCCGAAGGAACATAAAGATGAAGTCGCTAAACGAATTGCAGATGTGGAGCGATTGGGTATAATAATGAGAAGGCAGAGTAAATACGGTTCCCCGATTTTGGTTGTTGCAAAAAAACTAGACAAAAATGGTCAGGTGCAATACCGCATTAGTGTCGATTACAGAGAGGTTAATGTAATGACCGAAAAAGACCCGTTTTCTATACCAAATATGAAGAACCTCTTCGATAAATTAAGGAAAACAATCCGGGGTGGATCTGGGCCTAAACCAACTTGCCTCTCCAGCCAGCACGATCTTTCGCCAGCTGCCTCCAGTTGTGCACTCCAAGTTGGTGGAGGATGTCGCTGTACATCCCAAAGAGTTCGTCATTAAATCTTCTCCTCCAGATGCCATCAACGCAAAAAGGACCAAAAATCGCACGCAAAACTTTTCTCTCGAGAAGATTAAGGGCTTCGTCATCCGCTTTTAGTAAAGTTGTGGTTTCAATACCATGAAGTAGGACTGGCATGACAAAACTGTTATATAAAGCAATCTTAGTCCTTCGAGAGAGGGCTTTATTACTCAATTGCCTTTTGAGCCCAAAGAAACAGCGATTGGCAAGAGTGATTCTCCGTTTGATTTCGGTACTGATGTTGTTGTCCCTGTTTACCGCGGAGGGTTTATGTTTATAAACATAAAACGAAGTTCATAAAGTGCCGAAACAGCTGTCATAATGTCAAATTTAAACGACGAACGAAAATTGAGATCAACCAATGGTGCTCTCTGTGCTCTCGGCCACCTCACAAGTGACGGTAGTGTCCGCATGGCTAGCTCCACCAGCCAAGCTACTGAGGTGAAGAAAAGCAGGAAGAGGCTGCAGCCGCAGGCTATTCAAACAAAGCGTCGGACGACAACAATGACGTCAGACGAGGACAACTGTTTCAAGGAGGCAATCAGGGAGAAGGAGACAAAGCTAAAGAGACTGTACGAGGAAAAAGGCAAAACTTGACTCCCACATCAAGTTCCCTAACTTGGAGCTTACGGCGAGGAAAGCTGTTGAGAAAGCAGCAAAACAAAAGGAATGGGAAAGGGAAATTTTGAAGCTGTGACAAAAGATGCAGCAAAAGCAACAGGAGAAGGAAAATCTGCATAAACCTGAAGAATCGCTCTCCTTCACATCAAAAACAGCGCAACGTTTTCAGACAGCTCAACTGGAGCTTAAATTGCAACAGGAAGAACATACGCAGCAGGAAAAACAACAGAATGCGGAACAACGTCAACCACAGCAGAAAACGCAAGAGACACTACAGCTGTAGAATCAACAGCAGCAGAAACTAAAGGAACCACAGCAACAGCAGCAGAACTCCAAAATGTGCTGCCCACTAATCAATGTCTTCGGTATAAGGAGGAAATAGAGACACTATGTAAGTTGGCCCTAGGAAATAAGATATATTATATGAAGTATAAATCACCCTTAATACACACCGTCCATTGCTAGCGGCATTGAACGCTGATTTCTAAACGTACACCCCAAGAGGAGAGAGGCCACAGATCCTCCTCAAAGGTATAAATCCCTCTACTGACCCTAAGGTCCTCCTCAACAAGCTGAGCCTAGTTGAGGGCTACAAGGTCCAATTCGTATGGGTTAAGCCTTTTAACACTGCGGCGGCAAAAGCGAGGAAGAAGGCACTTCACATTTTCTTAGTCCAGGATTGTGTGTAAATTGGGAAAAATTTAATAAGATTGACCAGGTACTTCAATTTGCGAAGTGAAGAAGGCTGGCGCACATCGCGGAGAACTGCAATATGGAGTTCCGATGCACGATGCATCTTCAGCCACAACAAAGGGGAATGCCCTTTAGGTGCGGAAGAAGTCGAGGATAAGGCGCTCCTCAAATATGTACTCTGCAGAGGCAATGTACATCCTGAAACTTATTTAGGATGTCCACGAATCAAAGAGCTCCGCCAGAGAGTAAAGGATGTAAGGAACAAAAAAAAGCAGAGGCCAGGCCAGTAGCCCGCGTTGTAGCTACTTCTGTTACGTTAAGTATCTCCTAATCCCAAATGGTGTCAGGCAACGAACCAGCATGACGGACAGTGCCGAAGGTTGTCTCGGCTTCTATGGCTACGCAACCCGAGGCAGAGCCCTCTATAAGGGATGTAATGTCTTCCATCCAGCCGATGCAGGCACAGATGATTGCCTTGCAGAAACAGAAGGTTGAACTACATACCAATTTCCTTATGCAGACGGCTAGAGTAGATTTCCTCTTCTCTCAGCTGCCTGCAAACAAGCGCGCTCAGATATAATGGGCTCACGCGAGGTAAGAATTAAGGATTCTTGCTGTGAATGTAAATTCTCTGATAATGATCGAACGAAAACTATAGCTCTCTAATTTGTTGCAAGCCCACAATCCTAATGTGCTGATGGCTAGCGAAACTAATCTAAAATCTACAAAAGTTTCCATATTATAAGAAGCTACCGACCCCAATCCACTCGAGGTGGCGGGCTCGCACTCTTGATTAAAAGTAACATTTATCATAAGGTTATGATGTACGTAGATTAAGTGTGCTAGAAGCAGCGATCGCACGTATCTCTTTCAACACTTGCAGACGTGTCGTCACTGCATTCACTTAACAAAAAACAAAAACAAAAATTGTCCTCGCGTCGAAGTTAATAAAAACGCTAACAATAGTTAACGCGGTCCGCCCAACACCTTCACGAATGAAACAAAAAAATATAAAATAAAAGTCTTAAAAAAAGTGCATTGTAGTGCAGTGAAGTGTTTCGGTAGAGCGCACGCGGTCCGCTCCCCCCTCTCCCACTCCTTCCCAAAACTCTGTTGAGCTCTGCCTAAATTTTGAATTTTTGTTAGTGGACCAATTCAAGTTAATGTACGGGCATAACACCTACATTGATTTGTTTTGCGAAGCTAAACGCAGAATTTACTCTTCTGAACTCTGCTCACTTTCACCAACTGCATTGTCGGAGTTTGTTTTCAGATGCCTACGACTGACATGAGGGGGCAATTTCGTGTTGACGTGAGCAACATTCGCGGACTGAGAACTAATCTCTTTGCCGTTTACGTCCACCTCTCTCTCGTTTACGTCCACCATCTGTCTTGACGCTGAGTGAAACACAGGTGGGTGAGAATGCCGATTTATCGGATTTGAACCTGCCTGGATATAGCTTAGTGCCCTTATTCTTTTTACACCGCGGTCTCACCATTTATGTGCGTAGTGATGTTGCTTACCAAATTCAACCACAACATGGCAACTGTTCCCATCCGGAATTTAGTTTTCTGTGGTTAAAACTCTTTGTCCGTAAGCATTTCATCCACTACTGCTTTATTTATAGAAGTCCAAACTTGGACAGCAAATCAACTTATAACGAGTTTGATGCGCTGTCCGATTCCATCACAAGAATTGTATCCCGATTTCAATGTACACAATTCTAACTGGCTTCGACATTCAGGCCAGACAACACCCGAAGGAAGGTATGTTGAAATCTTCGCTGAGGTAAATATTAAGTCCAGCTTGTGAATGAGCCAACACCAAAACCTGACATTGCAGATCATACCGCCAACACCTTGGATCTGCTTCTCACCTCTTATCCTGAAAAATATTCAATTGATATAATGTCGCCTCTAGGCTCGTCCGACCACTAAGTCGTATCAGCCAAATTCTCGTACTCCTCCCACACAGTTAGAGAGCAAATTTCGAAAATAACAGTATGGCTCTACGAGAAAGCCAACTGGAGCGAACTTAACAACTTCTTTAGGAATTTTAACTGGTCACTATGCTTTCTCGATAGTGACGTGGATGCCGCTGCTGATGCGATCACAAACATTATTTCGCTGGGCATGCGGTCCCTCATTCCTCACAGAGTGAAGAGCATCAAGCCTAACGCAAATGCGTGGTACGACTCGAGCTGCAAAGAGGCTATCAGGATGAGAGAGTTGAGTTTCCGGGATTATAAAGCCAACCCTTCTGAGGAAGCCCGGAAAAAGTTCAAACGGATCCGAAATGACTGTTATGCATTAATAATACGTGTTAAATTCTCCTTTGACCAAAAGTTGAGGCAGAAATCAAACAATGCCCCAAGGGTAGCAGAAGCTTTTGGTCTTTCTTAAAAAACATAAGGAATTCAGCCTCGTCTTCGATCCCAACGCTCATTTGCAATGACATTCCAGCTGTCAGCTCTTTGGACAAAGCTAATCTGCTTGCTGCACACTTTGCAGCTAGCTCACCGCTGCCAGATAGCACTTTGTCCCCGCCTGTACTTGAGAGCGTAAATTTCTCCATGGGGTAAATCCACTTTCGCACTCGTACAGTTGCAAGAGTACTTAAAGATCTAAACATACACAAATCCGCTGGCCCGGATGGTATACCCCCTGTTCTTCTGAAGAGGTGTTCTTCTACGCTGACAAAACCACTGCGTAAGCTTTTCCATCAGTTCTACACTTCAGGGCTCTTTCCGAGTAAGTGGAAAACTGCATTTGTCCAGCCCGTCCCTAAAAAGGGCGAATGTTCGTCACCCACCTCTTACCGACCCATAGCACTAACGTCCCTTCTTAGCTTCAGCTTATGAAATATCTTGAGTCCCGGAAGCTTTTTAATGACCGGCAGTACGGCTTCCGAAGCAACCGTTCCACTGGTGATCTGATGGCATATCTCACTGAAAAGTGGAACCAATCTTTGCACAATGTAGGAGAAAGCAAGATTGTTGCGCTTGATATTTCAAAGGCATTTGACAGGGTCTGGCATCGGGCTCTCTTGTCGAATGCGTGCTTTTGGGATCGATGAGTCTCTTCTCCAATGGATTAGAAATTACCTTTCGAATCGTTCAATACAAGTCGTTTTGGATGGATTCAAGTCTGATATCCATATTATATTAATGCTGGTGTTCCCCAGGGCTCTGTTTTGTATCCGACTCTCTTTCTCATTTTTATAAATGATCTCGTGTTTGCTACTTCTAATCCTATTCATTCCTTCGCTGATGACAGTACCCTCAGCTTTTCATATTCGTTCCTTGGCTCACGTCCCTCCACTTCGGCCTTAGACTCAGAACGGCAGCGTATGTTAAGCACATTAAATTCCGACCTTGACAGCATAATCAATTGGGGAAATAAGAATAGAGTGGAATTTATTGCTTCCAAAACCCAGTGCTATCTACTGTCATTAAAGCGATCACGAAATAATCAGCCGTTATCCATGAACGGCACTTGCATTGTTGAGACCGAAAGACTTTCCATCCTCGGTATGTGTATCAACCCAACAATTAGTTGGAACGATCACATATTTGAGGTAGCCAAAAATGGTGCAAAATGTCTAGGCTTCCTTAAACGATGCAAGATGTACTTCACCCCCTCTGATCTAGCTACAATATACAAGGCCTACATACGCCTAAAACTTGAGTATAAAACTCCTATTTGGTCAGGTGCTTCTAAGACCTCCCTGCACCTGCTGGATAGAATTCAAAAGCGAGCGATAGAACTTATAAGTGACAGTAATATTGCGAAGTTGATTGACTCCTTAGAACACCGATACAATGTCGCGTCGTTGTCACGCGTGGCTATTTTAACAAGAAATGCTCAGATGAATCAGCCAGTTGCATTCCTCCCCTTCAAGAATTCACCCGCAATACACGCTAGGAATGCCCACCAATTCAACCTCAAGCCCTCTTTCGGACGTACAGTCAAATTCAGAGACTCGTTCTTTAGCCGCACTACACGAACCTGGAATGCTCTTCCCAGCATGATTTTTCCTCTTCATTACAATCCACGGGCATTTAAGACCAATGTGCATCGGTACCTCCTCTCCCTCTCTTCCTCTATACCTTTGGCCCGTGCTGTGACTTGATCCGGTCACTTAAGGGTACTCGCAACCCCTTTTGCACGTGTCAATTATCAAAAAAAAAAAAGGTGGAAAGAAGTTATTTGTGATCGCTTTCTATGTATCAGAACCTCAAAACACTAACTTTCTTTTACAGCTTGAGGCTCTTTTCACCAGCCTCTGCTTAAACTCGGGGGAGGACTTCTTCATTGTAGCCGTGGATTTGAACGCCAAACACTGTGAATGAAGTAGCGCTGTTCCAAATGAGCGAAGAAACGCTCTCTTTGAGTGGATGGAACAAAACAATATTGAGTTCAGGCTAGATTTGCTGGAAACCGATAGACCATGATTTCCTAGAAGCGGGTCCTATTTGAAAGTGATGCTTATCGACAGACGACTAACAATACTAACCATGGAGAGACATACGAGGAACTGTTTAACTACGGTCGAGTATGACAGCCGTGATGGTCTCGCCGCGGTTATAAGGCGTCCGCATAAGCTGGAAGAACTAAAGAAATATGTCCAAATGCATCCATATAATTCCAATAAGGCGCGCTGGCCATGTTTCTCTAGAACCTTATCCAGAGAAATAAGTTCGAGTGTGATCACGCCTCCTACGAACAAAAGCCTTACGAATGAAGAGGTTGATGGGTACCTCACACAAATGGGCGAAATCATTAAACGAACAATGGACAAGATGATCTCGAAGGTAGCACAAACCGATTATAGCGATATCTATCGAAATGCTACCATCGATGCACTTCACGTGCAAAAAAGACTTAAGTTCTTATACAGGCGGTTTACAGACCAACCGAGTGCAGAAATTCGCCCTCTAAAGTCTCAGATAAAAGTACTCCAACAGTTAATTAAACATAATTACAGAGTAGCTGTAAGCTTGCCTTGGGGCAGTAAGCACGTTCCCGCAGGTAAATAAAATCTTCCGGAGGAAAGACCATAATGACATTCAGAGTGCTCGACTTGACAGAGCAACAGACAAGTCGAACCTACTGAAGACAGTTGGAATCGATCCAGATAGGAGCAATTGATGCTATTTTTCAGAGAGTTTATACGATCAACGAGACTCGTAGTCCGAATCACGACCTTGAAAAGAAAGAAAAGGAAAGAAGAAAAAAAAAAAAAAAAAGAAAGAAAGAGCCTTGCTAATTTGCGGTAGGTTCGCCGATCTTGTTCACTATATTCACCAGCGATCTTACAGGTCCTATTCCTTACATAATAGTGTTTGCCGATGATCTAGTCGCGTACAGATTATGGACGTTTACAATCAACTACCAGAGGTGTGATACTTTCCTTTTCAGAATCCCGTTGTCCCGAACCTCATGAGACACGAAGATGAAGTGACTCAAGTTCGCCATAGTTGACCCACTGGGACGGCTGCTTACCGTGAAAAATGTAGTAAGATAACTAGGTATCTGGTTAGACCAGTACCTATATGGCGATATCAATGTAGATACAGCTCTGACGAGGGCTAAGAAAGCCCTGGCAAGAGAACTCTTTTACAGCAATCAACTTGACTGTAGAGTGAAAGTAATCTGATACATGGCTCTCATCCGGGCAAAAATGGTATATGGTTATCCTGTGTGGTTCAACGTGAGTCCTTCCCAAATGGAAAAGATGAGGGTGTTCGAGAGGCGGTGCCTTCAGGCCTGTCTTAGTTTACACCGAACACCAGAATCTCAGCACAAGAAATTCTACCCCAATGAAATTGTGTACAACGCGGCAAACCTTATAAGGATAGATCATTTTATTATTAAGTTAATTCGGAGTCACACTACTCGTGCCATGGCTTCAACCAACAGTTTGATCTTTGGGGCTTACTACCCAGATCAAATGTACCATGAAAGGGTACGTCTTAACGGCCTTATTCCGCCTGAAGCTTTCCTTTATTTGGAGTTGAAAGGCCTGATACAAGATAGGGAAGGCTGCCCTATCATCTTCCACATTGCACGCCGAATAGCAGAAAGGCAACTCCAATACGAGCCGAACGTTGCTTGCAGCCACGAGGATCTCCTACGGTTCAGTAGAGCGATTTCTGGCCGCGAACGGCATTTTTACTGGTGGTTGCACCAAAACCAGTTTTCGATGCCGCTAACTTTTTAGGGTGAAAACGGGATAGTTGAGTCATTGGGGACAACTAACATAGGCTAAGGGAGTTTTAAGGTATTTTACAAAAATTAGGAAATTAAAAAACAATACAAATTAAAAATATAAAAAAAAACAACAACGAAAAAACCAAAAAAAACGAGAAAACAAAACCAAAACAAACAAATAAAAGTGCACCATGACTTATTAGATATATATGTAAGCATATAAATAACACGTACGCACTGGTGCACGCGTCCGTATCACATTACGGGCATAGTTAAGTTTAATGTAAATAGTTAAGTTTGAATAGGCTTAGACGTAAGTTACTGGTAGTTAGCCTTTATCTTAGCATAGGTTTAATTCTAAGTATTAAGTTAAGTTAAGAATATTATCCCCAAAGTTTTTTTGTTAAATTTTTTGGGGAAAAATTAACAACAAAATATAAATCATTACAAAAAAAAATAAAGAATGAATTAAAGAAGCCGAAAGGCAAGAAAAAAATTCAAATGTTGCCCCTTTAGTTTTCTTTTGACTATTTCCCATATATTTTCAATGAGGTTAATGTCAGGATATTGGGATAGCCAATTAACATCAATTATTTTTACTTGTAACCAATATGTATATTTTTCGCCGTGTTCTTTGGATCATTATCTTGCTGAAATCCCCAACGAATGGGCATGTGATCCTCGGCATAGGGTAACATTGTCTCTTCGAAAATATTTTGGTATTGAAATCGATCCAATCGTTCCTCTGTTTTTCGGAGAGGTCCCAACACTTGGAATTAAAAACATCCCCACACCATTATGGAGTCGCCACCATGCTTGATAGTTTTGTTACAGTAGCATGAATCGAGTCTTTTTCCACCTGGTCCTCTTACGCGCATCATTTCATTAGAATGAATTAAATTAACTTTTGATTCATCGGAGAAAAGTGCGATTTTCTATTTTGCGGTTCTCCAATTTCAATAAGTTTGGGCAAAAGTAATACGATCTCTTCGATTCTTCCTTGAAATGAGAAACAATCCGCCCTCTGCTAATCGTTTACAAGCCGTTCTTTCATGGATGTTTAAATTAAATTCTTTTACGAGTTCTCTTGCGGAAACATCAGGCTCAGCTTTTATTTTCCCGATCAGCAGATGGTCTTGCTTTGGGGGTAGTTTTCCTGGGCCTGCCTCCTCTATGGACTAATTCAACCGAAACTGTTTCACTATAATTTTTATACGTTTAGATATAACTGCATTTGGGATTGAATATTTATTATATATTCCTTTTTGAGAAACACCTCTCTTAGTTTTGATATAAAGCTTTCATTATATTTATTATGAGCCATTATAACCTTTTAATTATCCCTCCAATAAACAATTTTCAAGTGAATCCTTTAACTCCAGTTTCTCATCATATCATACAGTAAAATAACGGTACATAAGAGAACTAAGAAGAAAATATCCGGAGTATGATTTAATATTTTCATTTTATTTTATGAAACTTGAGGAGTATGTTATATTATGTTTTTCGTTATGACTAAATTGTTAATGAAGTTCCAATAATATTTTGTTTTTTTTTTTTTAACAGTATTAATAGGGGAAATAAGTTTATTATAATGAATTTGAAAAGGTTGCCTCTTTTTGTTTTTACCTGCGTCCAAATGTTTCATTCATTTCAGTCTCCTTAGTTTTGACCGACACTGAATAATTAAAACAATAGATTTCAAGAAAGAAAAAATAGCGCCAACAAATAATACCGTTCAAAAAATAGAACGTTGACAAGATTTGTCTTGCAATTATTTAGAAGAGGGTAATACTGAAGCTTCAATCGCGAAGAACAAACAGCTAGCTTTATTTATAAGATGTCGTACAATTTACAATATGACTTATAGCTAGACTTATATCTAAGTTAAAGAAGGTGTCGGCTCAAAGAAAGGGGCCCAACGTACTTCAAATGTCTTAAAACTATTATAACAATTGTAATATATCTGACGTGTACAGCATTAGCCTCCCGTCTTGAAGAATTTCAAGACATCCAATATCGAGATGGCAACCAATTAACTTATACTTCGACGATAAGGCTCGAAATACACCTTAAGCTAATTAAAACCATTCGTTTAAAATAATATAGATTGCCGAAGGAACATAAAGATGAAGTCGCTAAACGAATTGCAGATGTGGAGCGATTGGGTATAATAATGAGAAGGCAG
Source organism: Eristalinus aeneus (assembly GCA_955652365.1). Lineage (NCBI taxonomy): Eukaryota > Metazoa > Arthropoda > Insecta > Diptera > Syrphidae > Eristalinus > Eristalinus aeneus. The sequence continues at coordinate 44,779,125 of OY019130.1, forward strand.
AGTAAATACGGTTCCCCGATTTTGGTTGTTGCAAAAAAACTAGACAAAAATGGTCAGGTGCAATACCGCATTAGTGTCGATTACAGAGAGGTTAATGTAATGACCGAAAAAGACCCGTTTTCTATACCAAATATGAAGAACCTCTTCGATAAATTAAGGAAAACAATCCGGGGTGGATCTGGGCCTAAACCAACTTGCCTCTCCAGCCAGCACGATCTTTCGCCAGCTGCCTCCAGTTGTGCACTCCAAGTTGGTGGAGGATGTCGCTGTACATCCCAAAGAGTTCGTCATTAAATCTTCTCCTCCAGATGCCATCAACGCAAAAAGGACCAAAAATCGCACGCAAAACTTTTCTCTCGAGAAGATTAAGGGCTTCGTCATCCGCTTTTAGTAAAGTTGTGGTTTCAATACCATGAAGTAGGACTGGCATGACAAAACTGTTATATAAAGCAATCTTAGTCCTTCGAGAGAGGGCTTTATTACTCAATTGCCTTTTGAGCCCAAAGAAACAGCGATTGGCAAGAGTGATTCTCCGTTTGATTTCGGTACTGATGTTGTTGTCCCTGTTTACCGCGGAGGGTTTATGTTTATAAACATAAAACGAAGTTCATAAAGTGCCGAAACAGCTGTCATAATGTCAAATTTAAACGACGAACGAAAATTGAGATCAACCAACGAAACTCTCTGTGCTCTTGGTTCTGGTTCTTTGTGGGAAAAAATTAATGCCCGCTAGAGTCACTTCACTCAACATTTAATTAATCCATTTCAGAATTAAGAACTGAAATCGGTGAACTGTCCTAAGGTCCCGCAAAGCGCCTCACTGCTCTGGAGCTGGACTTTGAAACAAAAACAAAGACAACGGATGACGAAATGAATGCAATGAACACTAGAAGTGACGCTTTTACAAATTACATTTAAATATGTATAGGCAAAAGTTCAAGAACAAAGTGTCACACCGCTCAACTGAAGCTCCAGATCGATGCCCTTGCGCGAAAAAAAATATTGCAGCTGATCTTACAATGCACGGCGTACCACATTCAAGGAATGAGGATTTTTACAAACGGACCTATTTCTAGACCAGCCGTTTGCAGACCTCCGCTGAGTACGCATCCCGTTCGGAGAAAATAGATTTATTTTTTAATTCAAATTAAATGAAAACATTTGTGGTCGCCGCGGCGTAGTGGGTAGAGTGCGACGCTCACACGCCGAAGGGTCTAGGTTCGACTCCCAGTTCAACACCAATTTTTCTAATATTTCACGGCACCACCTCTTTCGAGCTGCTGACAACACTCAAAGAGTAATAACTGTCTAAGAAAGCTTCTCAAATTTCGCCGTTCGGAGTCGGCAAAAAACTGTAGGTCCCTTCTACTCGTGAGAAAACAGTAGCGCGCACAGCACGAGTAGTTGTCCTTTAGACTGTAGCGCCAACAATTATTATTAAATGAAAACATTAAATGTGAGTAAGAATATGGAGAGTGACGAGCAACCCGAGCTCAGTAAATCTGGTAGATCAAGACACCGGTGGCTGGGACGTCAGGTCACCTTACAAGTGACTGTAGTGTCCGCATGGCTAGCTGCACCAGCCAAGCTACTGGGGTGCAGAAAAGGAGGAAGAGGCTGCAGCCGCAAGCTATTCAAACAAAGCGTCGGACGACAACAATGACTTCATACGAGGAGATGGTCGCACCGAACAGAGGCGGATCGGTGTCGGCCACAATAATACCACCAAAGACAAAAAAACAAACAAACAAGCAAGTAATCGACATTGATGCCTTCCAATGTGAGTCGGAGAGGAATGAATGCCGATTCTTATACAGGGGAAGCGACAACTGTTTCAAAGTGCTCGCCGCATCCGACGCCGACGATGAGGAGGAGGCAATCAGGGAGAAGGAGACAAAGCTAAAGAGACTGGACGAGTGAAGGGCAAAACTTGACTCTCACATCAAGTTCCTCTACTATCAGTTTACGGCGAGGAAAGCTGTTGAGAAAGCAGCAAAACAAAAGGAAGGGGAAAGGAAAATTTTAAAGCTGTGACAAAAGATGCAGCAAAAGCAACAGGAGAAGGAAAATCTGCATAAACCTGAAGAATCGCTACCCTTCACATCAAAAGCAATGCAACGTTTGCAGACAGCTCAACTGGAGCTTAAATTGCAGCAACAGAAGTAGACACGGCTATAAAAAGAGAAGCAGCAGTAACAGCAGCCATATCAACAGAAGCAGAAGCAGTCACAGCAGCAGAAACAACAACAGCAGAAACAACAGCAGCGGCAACAGCAGAAACAACAGGAGCCTCAGCAAGGACAGCAGAAATCTAAGGTCCGTTGCCCACCAATAAACGTCTTCGGCATGGGGACGGACGAGCTAGAGACCCTATGTGAGTTGGTCTTAGAAAATAACACTTATTATACACGGCTATTATGAGACTCCACAAACCCAAGAAAAATTAGCTTCATCGAACGCCGATTATTATACATACACCCCCAGAGGTGAAAGGCAACAGTCTCTGCTCCTCAAAGGCATAAATCCTTCTACAGATCCAAAGGTCCTCCTCGACAGGCTGCGACGAGTTGAAAGCGACGAGGTCCATTTCGTAGGGGTTAAGCCTTTTATCACTGCGGCAGCGAAAGCGAAGAAGAAAGCACTGTGAATGTTAATTCGTTGATTAGGATCGAACAAAAACTAACGCTCGCTAATTTATTGCAAACCCACAACCCTGATGTGCTGATGGCTAGCGAAACTAAGCTTAACCAGACGCGCAACCTCAGGTACACAAATTTCCATATTATAAGAAGAGACCGACCCCAATTCATTCCAGGTGGTGGAGTCGCCCTCTTAATTAAAAAGAATATTAGTCATAAGGTCATATATAGCAATGAAGTTAGAAGATCTAGTGTGCTAGAAACGGCCATCGCACGCATCTCTCTCCAAGGTGGAAAGAAGTTGTTTGTGATCGCTGCTTACGCATCAGAACCTCCAAATCCTAACTTTCACCAGCCTCTGCTTGAACTCGGAAGAAAACTTTTATATATTAGCCGGGGATTTGAACGCCAAACACGGTGATTGGGGTAATATTGTTCCAAACGAGAAAGGAAACGCTCTCTTAGAGTGGATGGAACAAAACAATATTGAGTTCAGACTGCATTTGCTGGCAACCGATGGACCATCATTTCCTACAAGCGGGTCCTTTCTGGATGTGATGTTAATCAACAGACGACTAACGATACGATATGTGGAGCGACGTACGAGAAACTGTTTAACTACCGTCGATATCGACAGTGACCACTGTGGTCTCGCTGCTGTAATTCAGCTCCCGAATAAGCTGGAGGAACTTGAAGAATTTGTGCAAACGCATCCTTATAATTACAATAAGGTGCGCTGGCCACGTTTCGCTAGAACCTAAGCCAGAGAAATAAGCTCGAGTGTGGTCAATCCTCCTACGAACAGAAACTTTACCAACGAAGAGGTTGATGGCTACCTCACACAGATGGACGAAGTCATTAAACGAACAATGGACAAAACTATCCCAAAGGTAGTACAAACTGATGATGGCGACATTTATCGCAATGCTACGATCTATGCACTTCACGTGCAAAAAAGGAGACTCCTGTAAAGACTCAAACTCTTGTACAGGAGATTTACAGATCCACAGAATGCGGAGATTCGCTGTCTGAAGTCACAGATCAAAGTACAGATCAACGTTAATCAAACATAATTACAGACTAGCTGTAAGCTTGCATTGGGGCAGTAAGCATGTTCCCGCAAGTAAATAAAATCTTCCGGAGGAAAGACCATAATGACATTCAGAGTATTCGACTTGACAGAGCAACAGACAAAGCGAACCTACTGAAGACAGTTGGAATCGATCCAGAGGAGCTCCAGAAGAAGAAGGTGGGAGCAATTGATGCTGTTTTCCAGAGAGTTTATACGATCAACGAGACTCGTAGTCCGAATCACGACCTTGAGAAGAAAGAAAAGAAAAGAAAAAAGAAAAAGAAAAGAAAAAAGAAAAAGAAAAGAAAAAGAAAAGAAAGAAAAGAGCCTTGCTAAAGCATGTCTGTCTTCGTAATGAATGAACAATGCGTTGAGTAATGCAAATTACCCGGTACATTGGAAAACTGCTGTGGTACTGTCCATTCCGAAACGGGGCAAAAATCCGACGAGTCCCCTGTCTATAAATCTTCTTCCGTGTATAAGCAAAGTACTTGAGAAGATAGTCATTAAAGCTAAAAAAGAATGGGTTCAGGAAAAGCAATTAATACACGGTGCACAGGGGCATGCTTGATCGACATGGGAAACGCATTCGACACCGTATGGTTAGAAAGTCTCTTCTTCAAGTTAGTCAGGCTTGGCATTCATAAAACATTGCTATATATGATCTACGACATGGTAACAAGTAGGAAGTTCGTTGTGAAAAATGGCAACGAAATTTCCACCACTGTGTACCATATAAAAAATGGGTTGCAACAAGGGTCGGTGGGTTCGCCGATCTTGTTCACTATATTCACTAGCGATCTTATAGGTTCTATGCCTAACACAATAGCGTTTGCTGATGATCTTATCGCGTACAGATCAGGTCCTAAGGTAGAAGAATTAAGCGGTGTGTTGCAGAGTGACTTCGATGCAATTCAACGATTTTGCGACGACTGGAAGTTGCAAATCAGCTACCAGAAGTGTGAAACTATCCTTTTCAGAACTCCGCTGTCCAGAGCCTCAAGTGACACGAAACTGAAGTGGCGCAAGTTCGGCATAGTTGTTCCACTGGGACGGCCGTTATCCGTAAAAAATGTAGTAAGATATCTTGGATTCTGGTTGGACCAGTATCTATATGGCGATATCAAAGTAGATAAAGTTCTGATGAGGGCTAAGAAAGCCCTCGCTATGGCAAGAGGATTGTTTTACAGCAATCAACTTGACTGTAGAGTGAAGGTAATCTGCTACACGGCCCTCATCCGCGCAATAATGGTATATGGTTGTCCTGTGTGGTTCAACGTGAGTCCTTCCCAAATGGAAAATATGAGGGTGTTCGAGAATCGGTGCCTTCAGGCCGATTCCCAATGAAGTTATGTACAACGCGGCAAACCTTATAAGGATAAATAATTTTATTATAAAGTTGATTCGGAGTCACACGGCTCGTGCCATGGCTTCAACCCACAGTTTGATCTTTGGGGCTTACTACCCAAATCACCATGAAAGGGTACGTCTTAACGGCCTCATTCCGCCTGAATCTTTTCTTTATTTGGATCTGAAAGATCTGATACATGATGGGGAAGGCTGCCCTATCATCTTCCACATTGCACGTCGAACAGCAGAAAGGCAACTCCAATGCGATCCGAACGTCGCTCGCAGCGACGAGGATCTCCTACGGTTCAGTAAAGCGATTTCTGGTCGCGATAGAGCACTTTCTGCTGAAGAACGACATTTTTACTGATAGTTGCACCAAAACTAGTTTTCGATGCCGCTACTTTTGTAAGGTGAAAACGGGATAGTTGAGTCATTGGGGCCAACTGACATATGCTAAGGTAGTTTTAAGGCATTTTACAAAAATAAGAAAAAAAAATATAAAATAAATAAATATATATAATATTAAAAATATAAAAGAACAACAATCACAAAAACAAAACAAAAACGAGAAAACAAAACCAAAACAAACAAATTAAGGTGCACCATGACGTATTAGATATACTGTAAGCGTCAAAAGTGAGTAAACAAATATCTGATTACTGTATACAGATGAAGATTGGCTCAAAACAACAACAAAACTCAAATTTCATTGATACACAAAAACAGCTTTATTCAATGTGATCATTTATTCAAAATATATTGTGCGGTAAAAACAAAAACAAAAAAAATTTGCTTAATGAAAATTATAACTACTTCATATATTACGAGTCAAAAGTGAGTACAGTACACATTTCTATCAAGAAATGTACTTATTAAAATTTAATGTACTAAAAAATTAAATTTAGTGGGGTCCTATAAAGCAACCATTCCTTAACAAGACGTGAGGTATGCTTAGAATCATTGTCTTGCTGAAAGATCCAATTCCTGCCCTGAGAATATTTAGATAATCTTCCTTCCTCATTACACTATCAATTAAGACAAGATAACCGACCCCAGATGCTGCTACACACCCCCACACCATCACTGAACCACCCCCATTCTTCACGACCGGCCTAATATTTTTTTCAGCAAATTTTTCATTTTTTGCTCTCCAAATTTTATTTGTTCATTAAAATTTCGAATAAAGCTAATAATAATAAAGCTAATAATTAGTGAATAAAGCTGTTTTTGTGTATCAATGCAATTTGAGTTTTGTTGTTGTTTTGACCCAATTTTCATCTTCATACAGTAATCAGACTTTTGTGTACTCACTTTTGACGCTCACAGTATATGTAAAGCATATAAATAACACATACGCCCTGGTGCACGCGTCCGTATCACATTACGGGCATAGTTAATTTTAATGTAAATAGTTAAGTTGGAATACGCTTAGACGTAGGTTAATGGTAATTAGCCTTAATTTTAGCATAGAATTTATTCTTAGTATTAAGTTAAATTGAGAATATTATCCCCAACTTTTTTTAAGTTTCTTGGCGGAAAATTAAAAACCAAATTTGGATCATAACAGAAGAATGAAGTAAAGAAGCCGAAATGTAAAACCAAATTAAAACTATGTCAGCTCAGAGTACATGTAAAAAATCAATAAGTTAGAATTAAGATCATTAGATTAGATACGTAAGCTTAATATTTAAGTATTTTTGTATAATATTAAGAAATCTTCTATAAATGAATAAAAAAAAAATAATTAAAAAAATAGACCTATTCACATATTCCAGACCAAACCAGTGTGTAGCTCAGCTAATACTGAAAAAATTGTTAATCTTTCACACGAACAAATCACAATCGATATTCTGAGACCAACTGACGTAGACACTTGACTAGGCGCATGTCGCTGTACAACCCATAGAGTTCGTCATTAAATCTAATCCAAGATTCCGCGCCATAAAGAAGGGCGGGAATAATCAAGCTGTTATATAAGGCGAGCTTATTCCTTCGAGAGAGGGCTTTATTACTCAATTGCCTCTTGAGCCCAAAGAAACAGCGATTGGCAAGAGTTATTCCGCGTTTGATTTCGGTACTGATGTTGCTGTCCGAGGTAGACGAAGTCCTTGACTACCCCGAAGTTTCTGCTGCCTAGTGTGACGCTCCGTCCGAGACGTCAATGTTGTGTCTCCTTCCTTGATGACAGCATGTACTTAAGTTTGCCCTCATTTACCGCCAGATCCATTTTAACCGCTTCGGCTTCAATGCCAGCAAATGCCTCATTGACGGCTCGCTGTGTTCGTCCAATCACGTCAATGTCATCAGCGTAAGATAGCAATTGAACTGACTTCTGGAAGATCGTGCCTTGTCTAAAATCTTTTCTGACATTTAAGGTCTCGGTGAGTTCGTTACCGACCTTGACGAAGCAGCGAGAGTTCTCCATCGTCATCCTACACAATGTGAAGGGTTTGGTAGGAATGTCAAAACTAGACATGGCACTGTATCCCTCTTCTCTACGCACTGAAATCGACGAATAGATGGTAAGTGTCAGTTTGCATTTCTTGGGTCTTTTCTAGGATCTGCCGTAATGTGAAGATCTGGTCTATTGTGGACTTCCCTGGCCTGAAACAACACTAATAGGGACCTATCAGGTCATGGACAAACGGTTTCAGACGCTCACACAATACGGCAGAGAGGATCTTGTATGCGATGTTCAGGAGACTTATCCCTCTGTAGTTGGCGCAGTCAAAGGGGTCTCCTTTTTTGTGAACCTCGCAAGCGACGCTGAGATTCCACTCATCGGGCATGCTTTCCTCCGACCATATCTTAAAGATGAGCTGGTGCATGCTCCCAACCAGGTCACCTCCAGCTGCTTTCGATAGTTCTGCGGACAGTCCGTCCGCTCCAGCAGCTTTGCTCGACTTCAGCTTGGATATTGCTATCTTCACCTCGTCTAAGTCGTCCGGACGGATAACACCTTTCCATTTCCTCGACCGCGCTTCTCATGCTCCTTCTTTTTCCTTCTGAGAATCCGGTGCTCTTCCCTTCTTCTCTGTTCGTAGAGCTCACGAATAGCCCGCGTTGTTCGATTCAGCATCGCCTTATAGATGTCTTGTATAGCTGCGTGCACTTGCCTGCACTCGTCGTCAAACCATGGGTTCCTTCTGGGTGGTGACGTGAAACCCAGCACATCAGTGGCTGCATCTTTGATGGCTTTTTGACAACGTTTCCATTCTTCTTCTATGCTTAGTGCAGGAAGCGTCTCTGAGCGAGTTTCCGGGAGACTCGGTCGGCAAAGTTCCCAACAATCAGCTGCGATTGTAGTTTCTCGACGTAAAACTTTTCTTTCTCGACTCCGTTGCTCTCTCGATATCCGGGTTCTTACCTTGGCTACAACAAGGTGATGATCCAAGTCAATGTTTGCACCTCGGAAGGTTCGGACATCGAGAATACTGGAGGAGTGTCTGACGTCGATCGCAACGTGATCAATCTGGTTGACGGTTGATTGATCAGGGGATCGCCAGGTCCCTTTGTGAATGTCCAGGTGTGGGAACAGCGTGCTAGCCACAGAGAGGTTACGCCCCGAGGCGAAGTCCAACAGCCTGAGTCCGTTTCCGGATGTGTTGTCGTGCAGGCTGTGTTTACTGATGACTCCAGCAAAGATGTACTCCTTTCCCAGCTGAGCGTTGAAATCTCCTAGAACGATCTTGGTGTCGTAGTTGGGGCATCGATCGTATGTTCTTTCTAGGAGATCATAGAAGTCATCCTTGATGTTGTCATCCTTCTCCTCTGTCGGGACGTGAGCGCATATTAGGCTGATGTTCCCGAATTTAGCCTTGATGCGGATTGTCATGAGGCGTTCGCTGACTGGGTCGTAGCTCAAGACTTTTTGCCTAAGTCTGCCTCGAACAACAAATCCGCATCCGAATAAGCGCTGCCTTCTCTCTCTATAGCAATTGCTGTAGTAGATATCGCAGTTCTTCATCATTCATCTGGCATAAAAGCCAGGCCCATCCCATCGCACTTCCTGGATGGCGGTTATGTCAGCTTTGTAGCTGTCAAGGGCCTCCGCAAGTTGTTCGGCTGCACGTGGCCTGTTAAGGGACCTCACATTCCACGTGCAAAACCGAAAATCGTTGTCCTTTAAACGTTTGCTGGGGTCGTCAACAGTTAATCCGTCCTTATCCAAGGCATATCGGTTTTCTGAACTATTTTATTTTTACGTGGGAAGGAAGTTACCCTCACGCACAACCCACAGACTGGTAGGCCAGGCCCATTATTTAAATCCTCGGGTGCATAGGCCCATGCCCCCAGAAATACAACATGAGACTTAAAAAACTATTTCGCAATGAATGCTTACGCCCATGCTTGTAAAACAATGTTTTTGCAAGAATATAATGAAATACCTTAATTATTTGAAAAAGAAAAATAATTCGTAGTGTTACTATGAATTGAATATGATAATCACGCGTATATCACAGATAGTGATTTCGTTCTAAGATCCGCACTAATTTCTTTTATGTGTTAAAATTAATTCTCTTTAAAAAACAGATGTTACACACTGATGTTTTGTACACAAAACAAAATATATATTGAAATTTTGTACAAAAATCTGTGTTTTCATCAATGGTATAAATGAAAAATATTATGAACACATCGAGCATAGTTAATGAACTCCTTTATTACCCGTGGTGGAATCACTGGAGTGTTTGCGTACTCGTTAATTTTGCAAAATTTTGCACAAATTTGCTTATTCGCTATTCAATTCTGCGTACGAGAACAAAATGTTTAGTAAAAGTGAATGGGTACGGTTATAAAAAAGCAATTATAGTCAGAGTTAATTACTCACTGATAACTACTAGTAATTGTTCTTTTAATTCCTTAAAAGCGATTTCAAGGGCTTAGTATATTTGCACATTTGGTAAGGACTAAATTATTACAAAGTGCGTGCTTGTTATATTTTAACAATAGTAATTGTAGTATATTGTGATAAAAAGTTTTTCGAATTTGTTAAAAGATTTGGAATTTATTTTGTCACTAAATTTTGGAACAGGGATTTGAGCGACCCTAATTTCGAAAATAAAATGCTCCTTGTTAGACATTTGTAAAACAAATTTAAATCAAAAGTTTGTCTTATATTTATTCATGCCGTTAACATTTTTTATTTTCCTGTTATTTTTTTAAGTTAAATGCAATTCTTGTTAGATCGCAATATATAAAAAACGTATTTAATTTATTTAAGTTCGGGTGCAATAGGCCTCTTCGGGAAACCAAACACCCGGTGAACAAAAAATCGGTTAACGCACCATAAGCATATCTCATGGGTGGTGTGGATATGCTTTTCAAAAAGTATTTTAAGTCCTCAATTTGTATTTACGTCTTCATTCCATATATTTCAATACCTAATAAAAGAAAAAAGATTAATAACCAACAATTGTACTTCTTATTATTAAAAATGTATGACTGGCGTTAAATCCTGGTTATCACCATATATCATACTTGCTTATTAAACGAGATTAAACAGTTCTTTGTTTGTCAACTTAATTAATTATTGGTGATATTTCAGGTTTACTAAGATACATACTTTACTGTCGTTTCGCGTTTTAAGAATATATATCCATTACCTGATTATACTCTCGCACCCTTAATACTTACGCACCCTTATGATTTTACTGCCTGTCAAGATATTTCACCTCAATAACTGATCAGCTGTTTGGAATTAGCTGATCAAGACAGCTCACACGTATTCACAGACAGGGGTTTATAAAAAACGATAATAGTTCATCACAAAGGGCGTAAGACGAGGGAGTTGGATATCTCCTTGCTTATCTTTGCAGAGTTTATAGCAGAGACCAATAGGGAGACAGTCGACTCCCTCGTCTCCCGCCCTTGAATTCATTTTGACAGCGTTTTTTATAACATTTCCCCTCCTGAACAGCTGATTCACAGACATGATATTTTTTCGTTTTTAAATGAGAATACGTGTGAGCTGCATATATGGTGGATCTCCACACTCTTTAAACTGTTAGAAGGAGGGGGCACATAAATCAAAAAATTAGAAGAGAGAAAGTATAGTGTTTTCCAAGGCAAAGTAATGGTTGACGATAGCTGCGTCCAGAAATGATGTTTGTAAGGCAGAAGTTGCATCACAAAAACAATATACTGAAAAAATTTTTGATTATTTCAAAAACAAAATAAGTAAATAAAATTAGTTTAAACGCAAAAATGTTATTAATAGTTGTTATGAACTATTGAAAATTACAAAACACTGAATAACTGCTTCTGATTTTAAACACTAAAACCCGTTTTCTATACATATGTATCAATCTTATAACTATTGTAATATTATGTCTGAAATCGTTTTTGTTCTTATCGCCTGAAATAATACTCAAAAGGTATCTTGAATTTGTTAATACGTTCTCATTGTGAAGCGACTTAATTGTTTGAAGTATATATAACGTGTTACAATTGTCATATATCTTCACTCTGTGTTAAATTAGACAAAGACGTTTCGCAAAATATTTTCGTTTTATTTTTATTGTTGTTATTTTCATTGCACGAAGTATGTTTAATATTTGTTTTTGTGTTAGGTTTCCTTGTTTTTATTGATTTCAACACCGTTCATATTGAATTGAGGTCATTTGGACAATAAAAATAACATTTTGTAAGAATAATATGTAACACCAAATATATATATTAATTATAATACGCGTAACTCGGAACATCAATTGATAGTAAATCTTTCCCAAATGTGCGACTTTTCAGCACGACTTACTCTCCTGTTTTTGTACATATTTCATACGTTATTATAAATATAAATGCTATCGGATTATCAATTTATTAAAAATAAATTCTTTTAAAGTTTCGGTTACACTTACTTGCGTAAACAATTTGCAGTTGATTTTCTGAACACGTTTACGAACAGTTGACAATTTACGAGTGTTTGACACTGTTGAAGGCAAAAATTGACAACTCAGACGCCATCTTCTCAATTTTGGAGGGGAAACGTAAATATGTGTGAGTAAAGTGAGACAATGTTCGCTGATACGTAAATAACTTTCAGAATTTGAGGTTATGTCCGGGTTATGTTTACTAAAATACGTAAATAACAGTCAAACGGTCGATTGACAAAGGGGAAATCAGCTGTTTGATCAGCTGTTCAGTCGACCATCTCCTTCCTTATTGCTTTCTGGTTTATAGATCACATTTGGACAGTAGAGGGTGTAAAGCCTAATAAAGTAGAAGCAATCAAATATCGTCCACTTCCAACAACAGAGAAACAATTAATAATCTTTCTAGGAGCTTCAGGATATTACAGAAAATTCATAGAGAATTATGCAAAAATAGCATATCCCATAACTAGGTACCTTAAAAAAGGGAACGAAGATAAACGTATATGACCCAGAGTATGTGGATGCATTCGAGACATTAAAATTGAATTTGTATCTCAAAGGGAAAGAGAATAAAGTTGCAGATTTCTTTTGCAGGATTGAAGAAGGAAATAAGGAAGTCAATCAAGTGTCAGACTTTGAGACTACCCATTCAGCAGCAGAAACACAACTAGATCACATTCCCGTCAAAGAGGAGAAAGTCAATCTACATGAACAACAAATCATTGTAAGTTAAGATAAGAAGCCAAAAGTCGATACGTTACATGGTAAAAGAATTATTTATATAAGAGCATCAGAACCTATTGAAATAAAAATAAACCAACTCAGAGAACTGGCCCAAAAACCAATTGGAATTTACGATAAACCGATGTAAGAGAGACAGATTACAGATAATCCTAATTCTATATGCAAGAAACAAGAAATTTGAATTTGTGAAATTGTTAAGAAGGGTAAAAGATTTAAAAACAGAAGATGAAGCTAGGAAACAAATATCGATATATCACATTAGAGAGAGTCAACACTCAGGAATCATGCAAAAACAATAAATTTACTATTTTAAACTGACTCAAATAATAACACAGATCATAAGCAATTGTGATATCTGTCAGAAAGCTAAATAAGAGAGAAAACCGATACAAGAGATATTCAAATTAACAGATACTCCTGAGCAGCCTAATGAAGTAATCCGTATGGATATTTACCACTTTCACAAACATATTTTTAACGATAATTAATAAATTAACAAAGAAAGGGTTGTGTAAAAACTTGAAAGTAAAAACCATATTCACAAAACGTTCGCTATCATTGAACATTTGGCTAGAGTAGGTCCACCTAAAAACATTATCACAACTAATGAGTTCAACACATTATGTTTTTAGGATCACCTTAGAAACCGGAATTTTGGCGTACACTACACTAAACCAAACGCACATACATCCAACGCCGACATAGAGCGATTACACAGTACAATAGCAGAGATCTGAAAGAATCAATAAATACCAGGATGTTCGAGCTTTTCAAATTTATAATAAAACGTATAATAATATATACATACATATAACAATCGGCGTGTCACCAGAACAGGTGCAACAAATATAGAAACAGTGGCAGGAAGACTTAGAGACAGAAAAACGAATGTAATAAACAAAGTAATAAAGACATATATTATATAGAAACGAGATGAATCAAAAATTATAAACATTTATTGATTTACAAATAGAAGTCTATAAAGTGCATTTATAAACTCTATAAATTAAGGCATTTGGGCAATTTAAGCCATATAATGCCGTTAATACATGTTAGATTGAAAGCCTTAGTTAGGGCACACACAACGAATATTAAATGCCCAAGTAAATTTGCAGACTCAAGACAAGATTTAGTAGTTAAGAGAGACTGCCTTACTTTATACTCAAAATATAGTAGGCACTGACATGTATAAGACGAGAGTTGAGTTAGAGCTGAACTTATTTATTGTGGTTGCAGTAAACCGTATTCAATACTATTACTATTACATTAGTATAAGAGTAAGTGTGTATGTATGTGTGACACCTTCCGTTTTTTTTTTAATAAGTTTAATTAAGTTATATAAAAAGTAATAAGAAGTAATAAAAATAATTAAACAACAAAAATAAATAATGTAAAACTTCAGTAAGTAATTCAGTAATCAAGTAATGTAGAATAATATAACAAAGTACAACAAAAAGTTTCAAAAAGTTTACAACTTCAAGGTATTCATTAGTTCAGAAGCATTAAAGAAAACTGTTGATGTTATGTATTTCAAGTTATGGCTATCATATTATATATCAAAACTCGACCAAATCTCAATATTTTCAAAGGTGAATTTGGTGGATTTAGCTGTTGTGACTTTGTGGCTGGTGATGGAGATTTAGTTGAGGAGTGCTAAGTATATTTCTGAATTGTCTCTGTAGCATTTTTTCAACATGGCCTATGCTGTTTGGACGTATCTCTCTGCCAATCCATTTTATCTTGGGTAGTTTGGGCTGGAACTCGAACCTTCCGATGTGCAAACATCGACTCGGATCATCACCTTGTTGTAGCCAAGGTAAGAACCCGGATATCGAGGGAGCAACGGAGTCGAGACAAGCCATGGCGGTAGGCTACTATCGCAGCCGATCGCTAGAGCCTTTGCCGATCGATTCTCCCTGAAACTATCTCAAAGTTAAATAAAATAAAAGAACAATAAAAGACAAGTGGAAACGTTGTGAAGAAGCCATCAAAGAGGCCGCCACTGATGTGCTGGGTTTCACGCCACCACCTAAGAGGAACCCATGGTTTGACGACGAGTGTAGGCAGGCGCATGTAGCCAAAAAAAGTAGCAAACAAGGCAACGCTGTGACCTCTACAAACAGAGAAGAAGGGAAGAGAACCGGCTTCTCAGAAGAAAAAAGAAAGAGCACGAGAAGCGCGCGGTCGAGGGAATGGAGAGGTGCTATGGCAGGAATAAAGTCCGAAATTTTTACCGCAAGATAAAACAGTTATCCGGTGGTTATAAGCCTCGGATAGAAGCCTGCCGGGACCAAAATGGACAACTAGTGGTAGAGTCTCAGTCGGTGCTGAGAATCTGGAAGGATCATTTCTGCAGACTCCTAAACGGCGATGACGACGCAAATTCCGCTGTTAGGCAGAATGTCCCACTCAATTTGGACGACGATGGACAAGAATTCTGTCCCCCCGACTTCGACGAGGTCAAGATAGCAATATCGAGACTGAAGTTGAACAAAGCTGCTGGCGCGGACGGAGCCAGCAGAGCTATTCAAAGCGGCTGGGGATGATGGGTTGGGTGCATACACCAGCTCATCTGTGAGATATGGTCGGAGGAAAGCATGCCCGACGAGTGGAATCTCAGCATCGTTTGTCCGGTCCACAAGAAAGGAGACCCCTTCGACTGCGCCAACTACCGTGGGATCAGTCTCCTTAACATCGCATATAAGATTCTCTCTGCCGTACTGTGTAAGCGCCTGAAACCGTTCGTCAAAAACCTGATAGGTTCTTTTCAGTGTGGTTTCAGGCCAGGGAAGTCCACACTCGACCAGATCTTCACACTGCGGTAGATACTGGAGAAGTCCCAAGAAATACAAATCGACACCCACCATCTATTTGTCGATTTCAAGGCCGCGTATGACAGCGTGCATAGAGACGAGCTATACAGTGCCATGTCTAGTTTTGAAACCGTTCGTCAACAACCTGATAGGTCCTTATCAGTGTGGTTTCAGGCCAGGGAAGTCCACAATCGACCAGATCTTCACACTGCGGCAGATCCTGGAGAAGTCCCAAGAAGTACAAATCGACACCCACCATCTATTTGTCGATTTCAAGGCCGCGTATGATAGCGTGCATAGAGACGAGCTATACAGTGCCATGTCTAGTTTCGGCATCCCTACCAAACTCGTCAGATTGTGTAGGATGACGATGGAGAACTCTCGCTCCGTCAAGGTCGGTAGCGAACTCACCGAGATCTTCGATGTCAAAAAAGGATTTAGACAAGGCGACGCGCTGTCATGCGACTTCTTTAACATCATCCTTGAGGGGATCGTGCGGAACTCACACGTCAACACCAGAGGCACGATCTTCCAGAAGTCAGTTCAATTGCTAGCTTATGCGGATGACATTGACGTGATCGGCCGAACTAAGCGAGCAGTCAATGAGGCGTTTGCTAGCATTGAAACGGAAGCGGCTAAAGTGGGACTGGTGGTAAACGAGGGCAAAACGAAGTATATGCTGTCATCGAAGAAGGACGCAGAACATCGACGTCTCGGACAGAGCGTCACTATGGGCAGCAGACACTTCGAGGTAGTGAAGGACTTCGTCTATCTCGGCTCCGCGGTGAATAGGGACAACAACATCAGTACCGAAATCAAGCGCAGAATCACTCTTGCCAATCGCTGTTTCTTTGGGCTCAAGAGGCAATTGAGTAATAAAGCCCTCTACCGAACGACCAAAGTGACTTTGTACAACACCTTGATCATCCCAGTCCTGCTTTACGGCGCAGAAACCTGGACGGTACTAAAAGCGGATGAGGAAGCCATTGGTCTCTTCGAGAGAAAAGTTCTGCGTGCGATTTTTGGTCCTGTTTGCGTTGATGGCATCTGGAGGAGAAGATTCAACCACGAACTGTATGGGCTGTACGGCGGCATGAGCCTAGTCAAGCGTCTACGGATACAACGCTTAAGGTGGCTAGGCCATGTAGAGCGCATGGACAGCACTGCTCCGGCCCGAAGAGTTTTCGAATCCGAACCACAGGGACAACGCAACAGAGGACGTCCTAGGCTGAGATGGCGCACATAAGTGGAAAAGGACCTCAACCATCTTGGAGTGCGCAATTCGAGACAGCTGGCAAGAGATCGTGCTAGCTGGAGAGGCATGTTGGTTGAGGCCCAGGTCCACCCCGGACTGTAGCGCCATCCGAAGAAGAAGAAGAAGTTTGGGCTAGAGGTCTGATGCGTTATATCCCATTGGTTGGTGAATACTTGGAATTCGCTCGATGCAAACTGAAGTCCGTTGTCAGGCTCAAGGACTACTGGTATACCATGTGTGGAAAACCATCGTTTTAGGACTTGTATGACTTCAGTTGATGTTGATTGGTTTAGTTCTTCAAAGTCGAAAAATCCAGAATAACTATCTGCAATGAGCAAGAAATTATTAGCAATAAAATGCAATAAGTCGATCGCTACTATCTCCCAGGGAAGACTTGGAATCCTCTTTAGTATGAGTGGCTCTTTTGGTTTAGCTGCCTGGTATGATTGACATACACCACAACGTTCTATAAAATTTTCTATATCTTTGTACATGCCTAACCAAAATACTGCTGTGCGTGCTCTTTGCAGACTTCTTTGTATTCCCAGGTGACATAATTTCCGCTTTCATAGATGTTGGTATAACTATTTTTGTTGCTTTGAAAATGATTCCTTCGCCGTAAGTTAGTTCCTCTGTAAAATTCTAGTAATTCCTTATTTGTTTTTCAAGATCTGAAATGTTTGATGGCCAGCCGTTTAGTATATGTTCTTTTAGTAGTTTTAATTCAGGATCTCTAGTCGTTTCCATGATAATTTTAGTTTTAGTTGTGGGTAGTATTTTGTCTATTGTGTGCACTTCGATTTCATCATTAGGTGAGTTGTTCTTTTTGTTTCTGAAATTTCTACTTAGAGTATCCGCTAATTTTATATCTGTGCCTTTTCTATAAACAACCTTTGGTGCAGAAGGGAGAATGTATATCAAATTTTTTTGTAGTCTTAGAGATCTGGAATGTATTGGCTTTTTAAAAATGGTTTCTAGGGGTTTGTGATCCGATTCTATTGTAAGTTTTTCGCATCCTATCTATTTGGGCACAATTTTACTGTCCACTTGTTAAGGATCGAGAAGCGTAGGCCACTGGTTGGTTATTCTGCAGAAGGACTGCTCCGATGCTTGATTTACTCGCATCAACTTGAAGTTTTACGTCCAAGGCTGGATCATAAAATCGTAGGGTAGGTGTAGAAGACAAGGCTTTTTTCAATGTTTGGAAGGAATGTTCTTGCTCTTCCTAACAGTACCAGGAACTTTCTTTCCCTTCGAATTGCATGTGGAATTCTCCTAAGAGCATAATGCTGGAATAATGGATTTTCGATGGTTAAGCCTTTAAGTTTTTCTTTCCTTTTCTTAATACATAATGCGTCTTAGAATGAATCAATGTTCTTATAGTAAATAATAATGTCGTTGAAAAACAAATACATTTAGGTTAGTCTTAGAGAGCCTGCGAAGGGCCAGTAAGATTATGATTACACAATGTTAAGTGAACTAGCTTTAAGCATTTTTGTCTAGAATTTAAGTGTCCCTTTATGAAATAATAAAATGCAAGAAAAAAAAATGGATTTTCGATAACGTCGATATCATAAATGAAGCTTTTAACCTTTCCCAGTCCTTCGATTATATCGTTACTTGCATTGAGCTCATGCACACGCTTTATTAATAATAATAATAATAATAATTGTTGGCGCTACAGTCCAAGGGGGGACCAGGGCCTAGCTTGCTCATCAACTACTCGTGTTGTGCGCGCTACTGTTCTCTCACGAGTAGAAGGGACCTACAGTTTTTTGCCGACTCCGAACGGCGAAATTTGAGAAGCTTTCTTAGACAGTTATTACTCTTTGAGTGTTGTCAGCAGCTCGAAAGAGGTGGTGCCGTGAAAAATTCGAAAAATTGGTGTTGAACTGGGAATCGAACCGACACCCATCGGCGTGTGAGCGTCGCACTCTACCCACTACGCCACGGCGACCACATACACGCTTTATTAGGGATAGTTTTTGACAGTCGTCTTTACCGAGGATTGGTTCACAATTGGAAAGGTTGTGTTCAACAATGAATTTTAGTTCATGTTTTTTGTTTCGCACAATACATGTGAGGATTATTTCTCCGAACACATTCACTTTTGTACCTCCAAACGCTAAATTTAGTGTTTGTTTTTTGTTTGCGCTTATTATGTTTAAGGGTAAAATATTGCACTGCGCTGCAGAGTCCAGTTTAAATTTGAGTTTTTTGTCTCCAATAGTGATTTCTTCGTACCAGTTATTGTTTCTCTATTGACAGGACAAAAATTTCGCTTTGAAAGTCGCTAATATTCCTATCACTTTCACTCTTGAAGCTTTGTGAATGTTTCTCTAAAGCGTCAATTTGATTTCCTTGTGTTTGTTTGTGTTTTCGTTTGAAACAAAATTTTTCAAAATGACCTCTACGTTTCCAAAGATTACAACGACCTCTAAAGGCTGGACAGTTGTTTTTTGGATGTTGGGTTCCACAGCGACTGCATTTGTAGGTGTTAGTGTGTGTGTTTTTTCTATTGGACGTATACTTTTTTATGACACTTACATTTATGTAGTTCTATTCATTGTTGTGATGCCATCTCACTTGCTCGGCATACTTTGATCGCTTTTTCTAGACTCACTTCATCCTCTGAGAGTCATTTTTCGCGAATGATGTCGTTCTTTATTCCGCCTATTATTTTGTCTTTCAGCAGCGACTCTTCCAATTTTTCGAACGAACATATTTTAGTTTAATTTTTTATATTTTAGTTTTTAGTTAAGAAGTCGTCAAAGCACTCACCTTCATTTTGTCGTATTCTGTTGAAAGTATACCTTTCGAACGTTGTGCTTACCTTTAGTAAAAAGTGCTCATCAAATTTTGATTGAATGTAGCCGCTGGTTCGTCCGCTGGTAGTCTGTTAGGGCAAATGAGTCAAATATGGTTGCTGCATCCTCTCCAATGCAAGACATAAAAGTTGCGATTTGTTTGTCTGGTGATTTTTGTCCAATTGTGCCGATATAGTGAACCATTTGTATTGTTGTAACCACGACTTCCAAATCACCGACATGTTGCTCCCAGCTACTTGAAGAGGTTTTGGGGGTTTTACAAAATTCACGCTTGAAAGCGGACTAGCCACTTCTTCTCCGTTCGGCATGTTTGTATTGCGAACCTTGTTTTAATATTTTGCTTTAATTTTGTTTTATTTTATTTATTTTTTATTAACCTTTCGTTTCAACCACTTCTGACACCATGTCATGTATAAGACGAAAGTTGAGTTAGAACTGAACTTATTTATTGTAGTTGCAGTAAACCGTATTCAATAAAAATTCAATACTATTACTATTGAATAAGTATAAGAGTAAGTGTGTATGTATGTATATGTGACAGTCTAGACCCAAGATCTTTTACATTAAAGAGATAAGTCAGTAGCCTATGATCCGTCTTTACAATAAATTTTCTTCCATATACGTATGGTCGAAATTGTTTTATGGCCTACACTATAGCCATGCACTCCCTTTCGGTTATGCTATAGTTTTGTTCGGCCGTATTCAATGCTCTGCTTGCGTATTGAATGGGTAAATGTGATGTGATGATAAATTCCCTATTATAGCCCGGATATTGTAGGACTGAAAATTTGGTAATTCTATAGTGTTTTCAAAAAGAGCGTGAAATAAAACGTGTTGCTTACGTTGCATCTGTAAACCAACTATTCTATATATATTTCAAAAACTTAACTCGTATAACATAAATGGTATAATGATAAATGACATAAAGACAAATGATGCCAAATTGTTCAAACATTACATTCCTCCACTGCTTAATATTATGAAAAGTAAACATAAGACAGGGTATTTTTGTTTATTCTAAAACGTAATCACTAAAACGTTGCGGCTTTTGATTCCTTGTAGCTAGCTTGTGGTTTTGGTGTAAGTGATGTGATGAATTTGGCGGTGTGGTAAGGGTTTCGTCCTCAGTTTTATCCCTGTTGATTGATATCTGATTGTCAATGTCAGCTGCCATTTCAAAATTAGTTCGAATTTGTTGATGTTTATTTTTATGTTTGTTGTCATATGTTTGAATAAATGGTGATGAATATGTTATTTGTTTTCATTTAGAGGATTTCTCAAAATGTTTGTGTTATTGTTTTCTTTGCTTCTGATGAAATGTTTAAAGAATGAAGAATTTCTTACAATTGTTAAAAAAAATTTCTTCTGTTTGCAAAGAACTTCATATCCAATTTTAAAAGAGGATTGTTCTGTGTGCCTTCGTTTGTCAGCATATTGTTTGTATTTGAGTTTGTTTTTATTTTCAGTTTTGTTAAAATTTTCCTGTTTTTCATTTAGTGTTGGTAGGAAAATGTTTATCTGCCTATTTAACATTAACTCGAACGGTGATATCTTTGTTATTGCTTGTGGTGTTGACCTGTAGTCCATCAGGAACATGTCCAACTGGGCAACACAATTTGCATTCTCTAACTCAGATGACATACATAAGTGATTTTTTTATTGTTTTAAGCATTCGTTCTGCTGCTCCATTAGCTTCAGGCCAATACGGAGTTGTTTTATGATGACGGATGTTAAACTGCTCCATTAATCCCTTGAAATCATAGCCATTGAACGGTGGACCATTGTCGGATTTTAAATTTTCCGGAATTCCAAACATTGTAAAAATCTTTAAAAGTGATTTTTTTACGTCAGTGAATTTTGTTGAGCTGATTGCTTCGACAAGTGGATGTTTCGAGTATTCGTCGACTAATATTAACAAATATTTTCCATTTTGTAGTGGTAAAGCGAAATCCATTGAAACCTTTTCAAATGGTCTTGATGATGGTTTAACTATTTCAATTGGTTCACTGTTGTTTTGGTCTGTTACTGCTTGATAAATGTGACATTGTGAAATCATTTGTTCTACTCGCGTGTCTAAATCTGGAAACCAAATTTTTTATCTTAGAAGCTGTTTCGTTTTTACGATACCCATGTGAGACTTGTGTGCTAAAACGAAAGCTGTGTTGACGAGCTTCTCGGGTAGTAACAACTGTGTTCCTTTTAAGATACATCCTTCTATTATAGACAGTTCTTGACGCACTCCTTTGTATCAAACAATATCTTTATAGTTCCATATACTTCTGTTATTTATAGAATTTGCTTTGATCAGGTATTGTAAAACTGGATCCTGTTTTGTTTCTTGCTGAATTCTTTTGATTGATATTGCGTTTGGTAGAGCGTTTTGAATTACAAAGTTAACGTATGTTTCTATTTCATTATTTTTTGTTGTGTTTCTATTGTGTGTTGGATGTCGGGAAAAATAATCTGCAGGATTTGAACTTTCTTAAAGTAGAATGTTGAAATCAAATACCTGTGTTTTAAGTAATAGACGTTCTATTCTATGTAACGTGAAATTTGTTCCAAATAGGTAAATTTTGAAATGCTCCATTGCCCATGCTTCTGTAAGCATTTCTTTTTCTATCTGGCTATATCGTTTTTCGACGGAACTAAGTGCATGCATACGCCACGATCCCGTAGATGTTTTTGTTTTATTGAGATAGTATTCCGGAAGGACCCTCAGGACCTGCATCTACATCTAGATGTGTTGGTTTATTCATATCATAATATGCTAATTTAGTAGCATCACCCATTAGTTGCTTAAGGAATATTAGTGCTTCTTCATGTTTTTGTTCCCATATAAACTTCTTGTTTTTTTGAATAAGTTCTCTTAATGGTTGTGTGTGTGTTGCTAGTTCTGGTAAAAAAGGTAAAGCAAAATTTAACATACCAAGCAAGCTCCGAACATCAGATACACATTTAGGTGTTTCAAGTTTTTTGAAAACTGCTGCCTTCTCCGGATGGATGCCGTCTTTGGAGAATATAAAACCAAAAAACTTGAGCTGGGGTTGGCTGAAAACACATTTGCTCTCGTTGACGGTGAGATTGCTCAAAGTCGTTGAAATACTTCTTCCAGTGCTGTATCATGTTCAGCTTGTGTTTTTCCGAATATGAAAATGTCGTCGCTTACATTCAAAACGTTTTTGATGTTGTTCAAAGTTTGCCTTATGATGTCCTGGAACTCTTCTGGTGCAGTGTTGACGCCAAAGTTTAGTCTCTTATATCTGTAAACTCCGCAATGTGTGCTCAATGTTGTTATGTACCGTGCCTCCTCGTCCAATTCGATTTGATAGTATCCTTCGTTTAAATCGATTTTGCTGTAGACTATTGTGCCGTTAAGAGATGTTATGATGTCTTGCAATGTTGGTGTTACTTTCCTTACTCTTTGAATAACTTTGTTGGCGGCTCGCATATCTATACACATTCGAATTGCAGATGGGTTATGATGTTTTAGTACAATTACCACTGGCGATATCCATGGTGTTGGACCGGTTGCTTTTTCTATGATGTCGGCCTTTAAAAGTAGATTGATTTCGTCTTCAACAGCAGGACGTAAATGAATGGGAATGCGACGCAAACGTTGTGCTACTGGTGGTACGTCTTTGTTGATGAATAGGTGAACTTTGCGTTTGTTATTTTTCTTATTCCTTTGAAAACGTGTTTGATGTTATGAGTGATACTATTTGTTAAGTGCTGAACTATTTGGATGATGTTTAGTTGTTTTGATGCGTTGTAACTGGGCCTATACGATATTGTTGTGAATACAATTTGAGATTAAATTTCTTTGTCTTCTTGTCTGTGAAATCACAATTGGAACTTAGTTACAACAGCCTGGCGTAAAACTGACTGACTGTTTCGTTTGTGTTCTGTTTTGCCTATCGAAATGAATAAATCTCAAATTCGATATTTGTTTTGGGCGAAAAGTAATTCGATAGCATTTGTTTCGCTATCTCCAAGCTGTTCACGTTTTCTGTTGTTCGATTGCCCTTTTCATCTATTACTACCTTCGTTGTTTCGGCTGCTGTCAGCTGAGGCAGATTGTGAACAATTTCAAATATATCTTCACCGGCGTCGTGCAACAATAATGCTTTTTGGATATCTTACCAACGAATTGTATTTATCCTCGTCACCAAATGCAGTGTTTTCATAAAGAGCGTTGAATAAAACGTGTTGCTTACTTTGCATCTATAAACCAATTGTTCTAGATATATTTCAAATACTTAACTCGTATAACATAAATGGTATAATTATAAATGACATAAAGACAAATGATGCGAAATTGTTGTTCATTTCCCCAATTAAATAGTACATCCCTATTATAGTCCGGATATTGTAGGACTGAAAATTTGGTAATTGCTTGCTATCCATTGGTATCAAGATTCAGTGTGAAAGCATGGAGTCATATGATATAGTGTTAAGTAAACTAAATAATGAAAAGTGTCAGTTTTTCACTCATGATAAAAGAAGTGGAAAAGCTTTCAAAGTTGTTTTGTTTGGTTTAGGTGTATATGACACAACCAAACTCCAAACTGAACTTAACAGACTTGGACTAAGGTGTAAAGAAATCAAAATGATCACTAAAAATTATGAAAAATTCACGGACACCTTCTACATAGTGTTTCTCGAAAGGGGTACAATCAAACTTAACGACTTAAAGAAAAATATTCGCGGCATATTTCACACCCAAATTAAATTTAGTTTTTATCGACAACAAAAAAATAGACTAACACAGTGTCGAAACTGTCAGATGTTCGGTCATGGTGAGAAAAATTGCAAAGTGAGAACATATTATTCCATCTGTGCTGGACATCACAAGACTATAGATTGCAATAATCCGAACGTCCACAAGTGCGCGAACATGGTAACCATACTTCCACTGATATCGCATGTGCAAGCAGAACCAAGTACTTGCAAATGAGACAAAAATCTACCACAACAACAACTAAAACGCATCGCCCTTCTCCAACGAGCAACAACAACGCTTTTGATATCCCTCTATCGTCAATGACTGAATTTCCATCTGTCTCTGCTCGTAATGAGACGGCACGAGTGATCAACAACAGCGCACATGTTACGTCAATGGTAGTAGAGTAGTCACATCACCGCCAGCTTCTAACAACATTAACTTACCTCTTCATAATGAAGATCTATTCACAATGGAAGAATTAAATACACTAGTAATGGAAATGATTACTAAATTATGTACTTGTAAGACTAAGGTAGATCAATTTAATGTTATCTCACAATTAGCGACTAAATTTTTATATAATAATGTTGAGTAATTCAAATGACATTAATTTAAATATTATTACATGGAATGCAAAAGGTATTAGTGGCAAACACGTTGAACTCATACATTTTTTAAGGAATAAAAAGGTAGACATTGCCTACTTATGGTAGTCCTACTTATGTTCCGTCTAGTTCTCGTGGAAGTCCTTCAGTGATCGATTTATTTATTACTAATGTCCCAAGTCTCTTGTCTCAACCTATCCCTTTGGTGGAGCTTAATTCTGATCATAATCCGGTGATTTCGCAAATATTATGGTCGGGTCAGGAAAAGGTACAATATGTCGAAAATTTAAAAAAATGCTGGTTGGAAGCAATTTCGGTCGGAAATAAAACGAAGACTACGGAACATTCCAATGAGTATAGAGAATGTTTCAAATAAACAAGACGTTGACTTAATAGTGCATCAGTTTACTGAAAACGTACTTATTTCAGCTGACATTAGAAAAAATCCCCTCCCATATTCAGGAACTGATAAGAATAAGAGATATGCACCGAAGGAACTGGCGAAGATACCGCCAACCACATTCGAAGTTACAAATGAATCTAATAAATAAGGTAAAAAGCCAATGCATACGAAACTATCGTAATACAGAATGGAATGGGAAGCTGCAATCAAGTAGAAAGTAGTAGTAGTAATTGCTTTACGGATACTGAAAAAGCTGAAGCTCTAGCAGAGAACTTTTTTAAAAATCATACGGTTTTCCAACATTTAGGGGAGCAAAATACGAATAGTCTGGTTGAACGTACTTTACAAGCATTCAATACAGCACATTGCAAGACTCCTTTTAATGAATATATTAATGAGGAGGACACTGCATTTTTCCTTAATAAATAAAATCAAAAATATATATCTCAAACACTTGCCCAAAGAAGGTATAATACTCCTTACTTTTCTCATTAACGCATGTCTTAAGATTCAGTACTTTCCAGACGAATGGAAACTCGCAAAAATAGTACCAATTCCAAAGGCAGGGAAACCATTGTCTAGGGTAGAAAGCTATAGACCAATTAGTTTACTTAGTGCTGTTAGTAAGATATTCGAAAAAGTTTTGAAGGAAAAAATTATAATAATTATAGATGATGGAAACATTTTTCCCAATGAACAGTTCGGGTTCAGGCCTAATCACGGCACTTCCCATCAAGCGATTAGGATAAGCAACATTATCAGAAGAAATGAAATCGAGAAGTAGATAAATCAACGGGTATGATAATACTCGATATTGAAAAAGCTTTTGACACTGTGTGGCATGAAGGGCTTATATACAAAATGATTAATAATAACTTCCCCCCATTTTTGTCAAAAATTGTTCATAATTTTATCACTAATCGTTGTTATAGAGTGCTTGTCAACAGTGGTATGTCTGATGTAATTGATGTTAATGCTGGTGTACCCGAAGGGTCCGTTCTAGGCCCTGTGCTATACAATCTATATACTTCAGACTTTCTAACACTTCCAAATTGTAATGCTGCAATCTACGCCGATGACACTGCGATTCTTTCAATGCATGAAGTTGGCCTCAATATTGAGACTAATCTTGTTAATGCCATAAAAATTTTGCAAAACTACTTCTTGAAGTGGAAAATCTAACTTAATTCGGAAAAGATCCAAGCTTACTTTTTTAGTAGAAAAAGTAAACCTTGCTTCTTTCCGATTAATCAACTAATACTTAGTGGACACCCTATTGAGTGGGAGAATTCTGTTAAGTATTTATTAATTTACTTTGATAAAAGGCTAACATTTAAAGAGCACACTATGAACACAATAAAACAAAATAACATTGGTATTAAAATGTTATACCCACTTATAAACAAAAAATCATTCCTTTCGACTGAGAACAAAATAATAATTTATAAAACTTTATTTCAAGCAATTCTCCTGTATGGATGTCAAGTGTGGGACGGATGTGTAAACTACAAGTGTGTCAAAATAAAATTTTTAAAATGATGTTGAATTTACCATGGCATTACTCTACCCGAGAACTTCATTTTTATTTATTTATTAGTATTTATTTATATTTGGTTATTTATTAAATTACTTATTGTTTGTTTATTTCTTACTTATTAATTATTTATTTATTTATGTACCTATTTATTTATTTAATTATTATTTATTTATTTTTTATTTATTTATATATTTATTTATTTATTTTATCTACTTATATATTTATTCAATTATTTATTTATTTAAATTATTGCTCCAATGTTTATATATATATATATATATTATTTTATTTTTATTTATTCATTTGCTTATTATTATTACTCCTTTTTATTTATTTATTATTATTATTATTTTTTATATTATTATATTTCAGTTGTAAGATATACTAATGTAAATCACATCTCTGTATACATTATTGTAAATTGTGCGATAACACGAAATTATAGACGAAATAAATAACATATATGATTTCCTCATTATAGTGGATCGAACACCCTCCTTCCCAAAAAAAAGTGGCTGCCCAATATGCCATCATAGTCTCCTAACATATAATTTTCTTTAACTTGTAAAGTCATCTTTCGTTTGATCGCTCTACCTTTTCTATTTGGGAATAAACTGATTTCTTTTTCTACTTCACCTAGCGTTTCCTGTATGCTACTTCCCAATTCTTTGAAATTTATTGTTTTTTTTTATTCACTTCACGTTCGAATACGTGCTTACAACAAATGAGTGATATCTCAGCTCCAGTATCTATGATTGTTCTCTTTAATTCATTATCTATTAAAACATTCACGTGCGCACTTTCCGAATTACCGATTTCTTTAAAAACTGTTAAACTCCTAACGCTTGGCTCTTGTTTAAATTCTGTTTTGTGAGTTACTGATCCTACCTATCTGGCATCTGAATTATTAGAGCTTGTGCTGGGTTAATTTTGCCACACAATCCTTCCTAGGTGCCCTGCAGTTTCTAGCTATATGTCCTATTTGTCCGCAGTTGAAACATTTAGTTCCCGTATAGTTAACTCTAGCTAAATTTTTGTTGGAATAATCCCTATTAACATTTGTTCAAAACAAATTAAGACGCTGCTCTTCTTCTTTCGCCAAATGACTTGTCTCCGCTAAATCGTTCGGTTTCTGGGTCACTACCTATGATGATAACCTCTCTAATAGTCCGTTTATGAGTACTGTTAACCTCTCACTTTTAATGTACTCCATCCGTCCTTGCTGATGTTCCTGTTTAACATCATGCAGTTTAGACTGCATTAAGAGAGAGATCAAGAGTTTCAACTCTATGAGCATACAATGCAACAGATTTATTGCGCCCTTGACGTATGCTAATTAATTCTCTATGTAACTGCAAACTACTATGAGGTTCTTTAAAGATTGCACTGAGTTCATTTTTAAGTGTCTCCCAATCTTTAATTTCTTTGTTTATTAACACAGTTGTGGCATTGCCTCTGATTCTGGATTTCTGGACTTAAAAAGGACAATTTTCTTAGCTGTCGTTGCCAACTCTATGGCATCGTTGCATGCCTCAATAAAACTAAAAACTACTTCACTGCTACTGTTGAAAGTAAGAATGAAAGAGGTTACTACACTAATTGGAGTTTCCTACATTTCAACCTTATTAAATAAGGTTTTGATAATTATTGTTGCTGTGGAACCTGTATCTATTGTAAAATGTATTGGCATATTGTTGAGTGAAATTGTTATTGTTGGTAGTATGTTGTTTGTGTTAGATACGTTAAATGTTGTTTTTAAAGTTGCCTCTTCTGTTTGTGGAAGGTATACGCTCTGTAGTTATTTATGGCATGTTGATTTTTTTTTGTTTTAGGCATACTTTAGCAAAATGTCCTTCCTTTTTGCAACAATTGCAAGAAACATTTCGGGCTGGACATTGTTGGATTATTAGAATTAGAAAGCCAATTTAGGCTTCTTGTTTGTGATTCGTTTTGTTTTGTTCACATCTTTGTTGTTTGAACTTGGGCGTTTTGAGTGTTGATGTTGTTTCGTTTTCACATAGTTGCACTGTTCGAATTGTTGTTGCTGCTGTTGTGTTTCGATTTTATTCGCATGCTCTTCAGACATTTCGTATATTTTTGCCTCTTCTAGCAATTCCTAGAGAGTTGGTTTTGTTTGAAATGCAAAATCTCTGAGCCTATACGATATTGTTGTGAATACAATTTGAGATTAAATTTCTTTGTCTCGGTCTGTGAAATCACAATTTTAACTTAGTTACAACAGCCTGGTGTAAAACTGACTGACTGTTTCGTTTGTGTTCTGTTTTGCCTATCGAAATGAATAAATCTCAAATTCGATATTTGTTTTGGGCGAAAAGTAATTCGATAGCATTTGTTTCGCTATCTCAAAGCTGTTCACGTTTTCTGTTGTTCGATTGCCCTTTTCATCTATTACAACCTTCGTTGTTTTGGCTGCTGTCAGCTGAGGCAGATTGTGAACAATTTCAAATATATCTTCACCGGCGTAGTGCAACAATAATGCTTTTTGGATATCTTACCAACGAATTGTATTTATCCTCGTCACCAAATGCAGTGTTTTCATAAAGAGCGTTGAATAAAACGTGTTGCTTACTTTGCATCTATAAACCAACTGTTCTAGATATATTTCAAATACTTAACTCGTATAACATAAATGGTATAATTATAAATGACATAAAGACAAATGATGCGAAATTGTTTAAACATTAAAGCTTCCTTTAATTTTTGCTTCTTGCTGTTCATTTCCCCAATTAAATAGTACATCCCTATTATAGTCCGGATGTTGTAGGACTGAAAATTTGGTAATTGCTTGCTATCCATTGGTATCAAGATTCAGTGTGAAAGCATGGAGTCATATGATATAGTGTTAAATAAACTAAATAATGAACAGTGTCAGTTTTTCACGCATGATAAAAGAAGTGAAAAAGCTTTCAAAGTTGTTTTGTTTGGTTTAGGTGTATATGACACAACCAAACTCCAAACTGAACTTAACAGACTTGGACTAAAGTGTAAAGAAATCAAAATGATCACTCAAAATTATGAAAATTTCACGGACGGTAGAAGGTCTACATAGTGTTTCTCGAAAGGGGTACAATCAAACTTAATGACTTAAAGAAAAATATTCGCGGCATATTTCACACCCAAATTAAATTTAGTTTTTATCGACAACAAAAAAATAGACTAACACAGTGTCGAAACTGTCAGATGTTCGGTCATGGTGAGAAAAATTGCAAAGTGAGAACATATTATTCCATCTGTGCTGGACATCACAAGACTATAGATTGCAATAATCCGAACGTCCACAAGTGCGCGAACATGGTAACCATACTTCCACTGATATCGCATGTGCAAGCAGAACCAAGTACTTGCAAATGAGACAAAAATCTACCACAACAACAACTAAAACGCATCGCCCTTCTCCAACGAGCAACAACAACGCTTTTGATATCCCTCTATCGTCAATGACTGAATTTCCATCTGTCTCTGCTCGTAATGAGACGGCACGAGTGACCAACAACAGCGCACATGTTACGTCAATGGTAGTAGAGTAGTCACATCACCGCCAGCTTCTAACAACATTAACTTACCTCTTCATAATGAAGATCTATTCACAATGGAACAATTAAATACACTAGTAATGGAAATGATTACTAAATTATGTACTTGTAAGACTAAGGTAGATCAATTTAATGTTATCTCACAATTAGCGACTAAATTTTTATATAATAATGTTAAGTAATTCAAATGACATTAATTTAAATATTATTACATGGAATGCAAAAGGTATTAGTGGCAAACATGTTGAACTCATACATTTTTTAAGGAATAAAAAGGTAGTCCTACTTATGTTCCGTCTAGTTCTCGTGGAAGTCCTTCAGTGATCGATTTATTTATTACTAATGTCCCAAGTCTCTTGTCTCAACCTATCCCTTTGGTGGAGCTTAATTCTGATCATAATCCGGTGATTTCGCAAATCTTATGGTCGGGTCAGGAAAAGGTACAATATGTCGAAAATTTAAAAAAATGCTGGTTGGAAGCAATTTCGGTCGGAAATAAAACGAAGACTACGGAACATTCCAATGAGTATAGAGAATGTTTCAAATAAACAAGACGTTGACTGAAGCCAATGCATACGAAACTATCGTAATACAGAATGGAATGGGAAGCTGCAATCAAGTAGAAAGTAGTAGTAGTAATTGCTTTACGGATACTGAAAAAGCTGAAGCTCTAGCAGAGAACTTTTTTAAAAATCATACGGTTTTCCAACATTTAGGGGAGCAAAATACGAATAGTCTGGTTGAACGTACTTTACAAGCATTCAATACAGCACATTGCGAGACTCCTTTTAATGAATATATTAATGAGGAGGACACTGAATTTTTCCTTAATAAATAAAATCAAAAATATATATCTCAAACACTTGCCCAAAGAAGGTATAATACTCCTTACTTTTCTCATTAACGCATGTCTTAAGATTCAGTACTTTCCAGACGAATGGAAACTCGCAAAAATAGTACCAATTCCAAAGGCAGGGAAACCATTGTCTAGGGTAGAAAGCTATAGACCAATTAGTTTACTTAGTGCTGTTAGTAAGATATTCGAAAAAGTTTTGAAGGAAAAAATTATAAAAATTATAGATGATGGAAACATTTTTCCCAATGAACAGTTCGGGTTCAGGCCTAATCACGGCACTTCCCATCAAGCGATTAGGATAAGCAACATTATCAGAAGAAATGAAATCGAGAAATAGATAAATCAACGGGTATGATAATACTCGATATTGAAAAAGCTTTTGACACTGTGTGGCATGAAGGGCTTATATACAAAATGATTAATAATAACTTCCCCCCATTTTTGTCAAAAATTGTTCATAATTTTATCACTAATCGTTGTTATAGAGTGCTTGTCAACAGTGGTATGTCTGATGTAATTGATGTTAATGCTGGTGTACCCGAAGGGTCCGTTCTAGGCCCTGTGCTATACAATCTATATACTTCAGACTTTCTAACACTTCCAAATTGTAATGCTGCAATCTACGCCGATGACACTGCGATTCTTTCAATGCATGAAGTTGGCCTCAATATTGAGACTAATCTTGTTAATGCCATAAAAATTTTGCAAAACTACTTCTTGAAGTGGAAAATCTAACTTAATTCGGAAAAGATCCAAGCTTTCTTTTTTAGTAGAAAAAGAAAACCTTGCTTCTTTCCGATTAATCAACTAATACTTAGTGAACACCCTATTGAGTGGGAGAGTTCTGTTAAGTATTTAGGAATTTACTTTGATAAAAGGCTAACATTTAAAGAGCACACTATGAACACAATAAAAAAAAATTAACATTGGTATTAAAATGTTATACCCACTTATAAACAGAAAATCATTCCTTTCGACTGAGAACAAAATAATAATTTATAAAACTTTATTTCAAGCAATTCTCCTGTATGGATGTCAAGTGTGGGACGGATGTGCAAATTGTAGTATTTAAAAAACTACAAGTGTGTCAAAATAAAATTTTTAAAATGATGTTGAATTTACCATGGCATTACTCTACCCGAGAACTTCATTTTTATTTATTTATTAGTATTTATTTATATTTGGTTATTTATTAAATTACTTATTGTTTATTTATTTCTTACTTATTAATTATTTATTTATTTACTGTCCTATTTATTTATTTAATTATTATTTATTTATTTTTTATTTATTTATATATTTATTTATTTATTTTATCTACTTATATATTTATTCAATTATTTATTTATTTAAATTATTGCCTCAATGTTTATATATATATATTATTTTATTTTTATTTATTCATTTTCTTATTATTATTACTCCTTTTTATTTATTTATTATTATTATTATTTTTTATATTATTATATTTCAGTTGTAAGATATACTAATGTAAATCACATCTCTGTATACATTATTGTAAATTGTGCGATAACACGAAATTATAGACGAAATAAATAACATATATGATTTCCTCATTATAGTGGATCGAACACCCTCCTTCCCAAAAGGAAGTGGCTGCCCAATATGCCATCATAGTCTCCTAACATATAATTTTCTTTAACTTGTAAAGTCATTTTTCGTTTGATTGCTCTACCTTTTCTATTTGGGAATAAACTGATTTCTTTTTCTACTTCACCTAGCGTTTCCTGTATGCTACTTCCCAATTCTTTGAAATTTATTGTTTTTTTTTATTCACTTCACGTTCGAATACGTGCTTACAACAAATGAGTGATATCTCAGCTCCAGTATCTATGATTGTTCTCTTTAATTCATTATCTATTAAAATATTCACGTGCGCACTTTCCGAATTACCGATTTCTTTAAAAACTGTTAAACTCCTAACG
This sequence comes from Eristalinus aeneus, assembly GCA_955652365.1. Lineage (NCBI taxonomy): Eukaryota > Metazoa > Arthropoda > Insecta > Diptera > Syrphidae > Eristalinus > Eristalinus aeneus. The sequence continues at coordinate 44,812,325 of OY019130.1, forward strand.
CTTGGCTCTTGTTTAAATTCTCTTTTGTGAGTTACTGATCCTACCTATCTGGCATCTGAATTATTAGAGCTTGTACTTGGTTAACTTTGCCACACAATCCTTCCTAGGTGCCCTGCAGTTTCTAGCTACATGTCCTATTTGTCCGCAGTTGAAACATTTAGTTCCCGTATAGTTAACTCTAGCTAAATTTTTGTTGGAATAATCCCTATTAACATTTGTTCAAAACAAATTTAGACGCTGCTCTTCTTCTTTCGCCAAATGACTTGCCTCCGCTAAATCGTTCGGTTTCTGGGTGACTACCTATGATGATAACCTCTCTAATAGTCCGTTTATGAATACTGTTAACGTCTCACTTTTAATGTACTCCATCTGTCCTTGCTGATGTTCCTGTTTAACATCATGCAGTTTAGACTGCATTAAGAGAGAGATCAAGAGTTTTAACTCTATGGGTATACAATGCAACAGATTTATTGCGCCCTTGACGTATGCTAATTAATTCTCTATGTAACTGCAAACTACTATGAGGTTCTTTAAAGATTGCACTGAGTTCATTTTTAAGTGTCTCCCAATCTTTAATTTCTTTGTTTATTAACACTGTTGTGACATTGCCTCTGATTCTGGATTTCTGGACTTAAAAAGGACAATTTTCTTAGCTGTCGTTGCCAAATCTATGGCATCGTTGCATGCCTCAATAAAACTAAAAACTACTTCACTGCTACTGTTGAAAGTAAGAATGAAAGAGATTACTACACTAATTGGAGTTTCCTACATTTCAACCTTATTAAATAAGGTTTTGATAATTATTGTTGCTGTGGAACCTGTATCTATTGTAAAATGTATTGGCATATTGTTGAGTGAAATTGTTATTGTTGATAGTATGTTGTTTGTGTTAGATACGTTAAATGTTGTTTTTAAAGTTGCCTCTTCTGTTTGTGGAAGGTATACGCTCTGTAGTTATTTATGGCATGTTGATTTTTTTTGTTTTAGGCATACTTTAGCAAAATGTCCTTCCTTTTTGCAACAATTGCAAGAAACATTTCGGGCTGGGCATTGTTGGATTATTAGAATTAGAAAGCCAATTTAGGCTTCTTGTTTGTGATTCGTTTTGTTTTGTTCACATCTTTGTTGTTTGAACTTGGGCGTTTTGAGTGTTGATGTTGTTTCGTTTTCACATAGTTGCACTGTTCGAATTGTTGTTGCTGCTGTTGTGTTTCGATTTTATTCGCATGCTCTTCAGACATTTCGTATATTTTTGCCTCTTCTAGCAATTCCTAGAGAGTTGGTTTTGTTTGAAATGCAAAATCTCTGAGCCTATACGATATTGTTGTGAATACAATTTGAGATTAAATTTCTTTGTCTCGGTCTGTGAAATCACAATTTTAACTTAGTTACAACAGCCTGGTGTAAAACTGACTGACTGTTTCGTTTGTGTTCTGTTTTGCCTATCGAAATGAATAAATCTCAAATTCGATATTTGTTTTGGGCGAAAAGTAATTCGATAGCATTTGTTTCGCTATCTCAAAGCTGTTCACGTTTTCTGTTGTTCGATTGCCCTTTTCATCTATTACAACCTTCGTTGTTTTGGCTGCTGTCAGCTGAGGCAGATTGTGAACAATTTCAAATATATCTTCACCGGCGTAGTGCAACAATAATGCTTTTTGGATATCTTACCAACGAATTGTATTTATCCTCGTCACCAAATGCAGTGTTTTCATAAAGAGCGTTGAATAAAACGTGTTGCTTACTTTGCATCTATAAACCAACTGTTCTAGATATATTTCAAATACTTAACTCGTATAACATAAATGGTATAATTATAAATGAGATAAAGACAAATGATGCGAAATTGTTTAAACATTAAAGCTTCCTTTAACTTTTGCTTCTTGCTGTTCATTTCCCCAATTAAATAGTACATCCCTATTATAGTCCGGATATTGTAGGACTGAAAATTTGGTAATTGCTTGCTATCCATTGGTATCAAGATTCAGTGTGAAAGCATGGAGTCATATGATATAGTGTTAAGTAAACTAAATAATGAACAGTGTCAGTTTTTCACGCATGATAAAAGAAGTGAAAAAGCTTTCAAAGTTGTTTTGTTTGGTTTAGGTGTATATGACACAACCAAACTCCAAACTGAACTTAACAGACTTGGACTAAAGTGTAAAGAAATCAAAATGATCACTCAAAATTATGAAAAATTCACGGACGGTAGAAGGTCTACATAGTGTTTCTCGAAAGGGGTACAATCAAACTTAATGACTTAAAGAAAAATATTCGCGGCATATTTCACACCCAAATTAAATTTAGTTTTTATCGACAACAAAATAATAGACTAACACAGTGTCGAAACTGTCAGATGTTCGGTCATGGTGAGAAAAATTGCAAAGTGAGAACATATTATTCCATCTGTGCTGGACATCACAAGACTATAGATTGCAATAATCCGAACGTCCACAAGTGCGCGAACATGGTAACCATACTTCCACTGATATCGCATGTGCAAGCAGAACCAAGTACTTGCAAATGAGACAAAAATCTACCACAACAACAACTAAAACGCATCGCCCTTCTCCAACGAGCAACAACAACGCTTTTGATATCCCTCTATCGTCAATGACTGAATTTCCATCTGTCTCTGCTCGTAATGAGACGACACGAGTGACCAACAACAGCGCACATGTTACGTCAATGGTAGTAGAGTAGTCACATCACCGCCAGCTTCTAACAACATTAACTTACCTCTTCATAATGAAGATCTATTCACAATGGAACAATTAAATACACTAGTAATGGAAATGATTACTAAATTATGTACTTGTAAGACTAAGGTAGATCAATTTAATGTTATCTCACAATTAGCGACTAAATTTTTATATAATAATGTTAAGTAATTCAAATGACATTAATTTAAATATTATTACATGGAATGCAAAAGGTATTAGTGGCAAACATGTTGAACTCATACATTTTTTAAGGAATAAAAAGGTAGTCCTACTTATGTTCCGTCTAGTTCTCGTGGAAGTCCTTCAGTGATCGATTTATTTATTACTAATGTCCCAAGTCTCTTGTCTCAACCTATCCCTTTGGTGGAGCTTAATTCTGATCATAATCCGGTGATTTCGCAAATCTTATGGTCGGGTCAGGAAAAGGTACAATATGTCGAAAATTTAAAAAAATGCTGGTTGGAAGCAATTTCGGTCGGAAATAAAACGAAGACTACGGAACATTCCAATGAGTATAGAGAATGTTTCAAATAAACAAGACGTTGACTGAAGCCAATGCATACGAAACTATCGTAATACAGAATGGAATGGGAAGCTGCAATCAAGTAGAAAGTAGTAGTAGTAATTGCTTTACGGATACTGAAAAAGCTGAAGCTCTAGCAGAGAACTTTTTTAAAAATCATACGGTTTTCCAACATTTAGGGGAGCAAAATACGAATAGTCTGGTTGAACGTACTTTACAAGCATTCAATACAGCACATTGCGAGACTCCTTTTAATGAATATATTAATGAGGAGGACACTGAATTTTTCCTTAATAAATAAAATCAAAAATATATATCTCAAACACTTGCCCAAAGAAGGTATAATACTCCTTACTTTTCTCATTAACGCATGTCTTAAGATTCAGTACTTTCCAGACGAATGGAAACTCGCAAAAATAGTACCAATTCCAAAGGCAGGGAAACCATTGTCTAGGGTAGAAAGCTATAGACCAATTAGTTTACTTAGTGCTGTTAGTAAGATATTCGAAAAAGTTTTGAAGGAAAAAATTATAAAAATTATAGATGATGGAAACATTTTTCCCAATGAACAGTTCGGGTTCAGGCCTAATCACGGCACTTCCCATCAAGCGATTAGGATAAGCAACATTATCAGAAGAAATGAAATCGAGAAATAGATAAATCAACGGGTATGATAATACTCGATATTGAAAAAGCTTTTGACACTGTGTGGCATGAAGGGCTTATATACAAAATGATTAATAATAACTTCCCCCCATTTTTGTCAAAAATTGTTCATAATTTTATCACTAATCGTTGTTATAGAGTGCTTGTCAACAGTGGTATGTCTGATGTAATTGATGTTAATGCTGGTGTACCCGAAGGGTCCGTTCTAGGCCCTGTGCTATACAATCTATATACTTCAGACTTTCTAACACTTCCAAATTGTAATGCTGCAATCTACGCCGATGACACTGCGATTCTTTCAATGCATGAAGTTGGCCTCAATATTGAGACTAATCTTGTTAATGCCATAAAAATTTTGCAAAACTACTTCTTGAAGTGGAAAATCTAACTTAATTCGGAAAAGATCCAAGCTTTCTTTTTTAGTAGAAAAAGAAAACCTTGCTTCTTTCCGATTAATCAACTAATACTTAGTGAACACCCTATTGAGTGGGAGAGTTCTGTTAAGTATTTAGGAATTTACTTTGATAAAAGGCTAACATTTAAAGAGCACACTATGAACACAATAAAAAAAAATTAACATTGGTATTAAAATGTTATACCCACTTATAAATAGAAAATCATTCCTTTTGACTGAGAACAAAATAATAATTTATAAAACTATATTTCAAGCAATTCTCCTGTATGGATGTCAAGTGTGGGACGGATGTGCAAATTGTCGTATTTAAAAAACTAAAAGTGTGTCAAAATAAAATTTTTAAAATGATGTTGAATTTACCATGGCATTACTCTACCCGAGAACTTCATTTTTATTTATTTATTAGTATTTATTTATATTTGGTTATTTATTAAATTACTTATTCTTTGTTTATTTCTTACTTATTAATTATTTATTTATTTATGTACCTATTTATTTATTTAATTATTATTTATTTATTTTTTATTTATTTATATATTTATTTATTTAATTTATCTACTTATATATTTATTCAATTATTTATTTATTTAAATTATTGCCTCAATGCTTATATATATATATATACATTATTTTATTTTTATTTATTCATTTGCTTATTATTATTACTCCTTTTTATTTATTTATTATTATTATTATTTTTTATATTATTATATTTCAGTTGTAAGATATACTAATGTAAATCACATCTCTGTATACATTATTGTAAATTGTGCGATAACACGAAATTATAGACGAAATAAATAACATATATGATTTCCTCATTATAGTGGATCGAACACCCTCCTTCCCAAAAGGAAGTGGCTGCCTAATATGCCATCATAGTCTCCTAACATATAATTTTCTTTAACTTGTAAAGTCGTCTTTCGTTTGATTGCTCTACCTTTTCTATTTGGGAATAAACTGATTTCTTTTTCTACTTCACCTAGCGTTTCCTGTATGCTACTTCCCAATTCTTTGAAATTTATTGTTTTTTTTTATTCACTTCACGTTCGAATACGTGCTTACAACAAATGAGTGATATCTCAGCTCCAGTATCTATGATTGTTCTCTTTAATTCATTATCTATTAAAACATTCACGTGCGCACTTTCCGAATTACCGATTTCTTTAAAAACTGTTAAACTCCTAACGCTTGGCTCTTGTTTAAATTCTGTTTTGTGAGTTACTGATCCTACCTATCTGGCATCTGAATTATTAGAGCTTGTGCTGGGTTAATTTTGCCACACAATCCTTCCTAGGTGCCCTGCAGTTTCTAGCTATATGTCCTATTTGTCCGCAGTTGAAACATTTAGTTCCCGTATAGTTAACTCTAGCTAAATTTTTGTTGGAATAATCCCTATTAACATTTGTTCAAAACAAATTTAGACGCTGCTCTTCTTCTTTCGCCAAATGACTTGTCTCCGCTAAATCGTTCGGTTTCTGGGTCACTACCTATGATGATAACCTCTCTAATAGTCCGTTTATGAGTACTGTTAACCTCTCACTTTTAATGTACTCCATCCGTCCTTGCTGATGTTCCTGTTTAACATCATGCAGTTTAGACTGCATTAAGAGAGAGATCAAGAGTTTCAACTCTATGAGCATACAATGCAACAGATTTATTGCGCCCTTGACGTATGCTAATTAATTCTCTATGTAACTGCAAACTACTATGAGGTTCTTTAAAGATTGCACTGAGTTCATTTTTAAGTGTCTCCCAATCTTTAATTTCTTTGTTTATTAACACTGTTGTGACATTGCCTCTGATTCTGGATTTCTGGACTTAAAAAGGACAATTTTCTGAGCTGTCGTTGCCAACTCTATGGCATAGTTGCATGCCTCAAAAAAACTTCTTCACTGCTACTGTTGAAAGTAGGAATGAAAGAGGTTACTACACTAATTGGAGTTTCCTACATTTCAACATCTGCTTGCTCTGTAACACTAAAATCTTCACTATCACTTCCACTGCTAGACATCTACTGTTTTCAACTGATCGAGTATTATCTTATATTTCCCCACTTTCTGCCTAATCCACTCAAAACTTCTGAATTCTATTTCACCAGAAGGATATTCAATTTTGTACATCTACTTAGGAGATGTAAGAGCTCGTGTCAATTAGATGATTCTCTTTTACAAGACTATTCTAATTAAGTGTAAGAAATTATGTTTTAAAACATAACATACAATAGAAGTATCACTGCTGTTCACTTCACTAAACTACACTTCACAATTCATAAATAGTTGTTAACTGGTTTTTGTTATTTTAGGGGGATATTAAACGTATCCCACCGCTGCCACCAAAAAATAAAGTGTTACACTTAAGAGTAGTTTATAATTTTTTTTTAATCGAATAACCGACACGGGCTGATTGTATTATAGGAATTTTAAATCAGTGTTGCCGTTGTCAGCATTTATTCGATTAGTTCCCCGTTGACGAAAAACACAAACAACCGAATAAACTGTGACCAGAAGATTTAAGAAAAATAAAAACGACGGATATTCTTCGTAGCAGAATTATATTTATTCTCACTACTTATTGTTTAGAATATAAAGACGAACTCAGGTGTGCAATTTGCATTCACCTGTGCTTAAAGTCTATTTTTGCTTATCTCAGCGTCTGGCTGGTGCGGTGATCGGTAATTAGATATTTTGTTTTTTCACGGCTGCCTGTGGGGACGGCGGCTGCTTGTGTGAACGGCGGCTGTTCATCGTAACAATATTTATATAAATACTATCAATAGCCCATTTAGCCTAAAATGTATGCCTAGGGTCGACTCTGAATAAAGGGGCCGGTGTACTGAAAAAGAGTTGAAACTCTATTTACGGTAAAGATACAGCCTTAGTAGGTCGCTGTGTTAGAAAATCAAGTCACACATTAACGAACAAAACGGAACAATACGAGCATGTCGAACAAACAGTGCCTACCCTGAAATTTTAACGATGAGCCCCTAATGGGCATCTAGGGAAAAATAAGTAGCTTGATAAAAACAATTTAAAACGGCGGCTGCTTGTGGGAACGGCGTCTGTTCATCGTAACAATGTATATATAAATACTATCAATAGCCCATTTAGCCTAAAATTTATGCCTAGGGTCGACTCTGAATAAAGGGGCCGGTGTACTGAAAAAGGTTGAAACTCTATTTACGGTAAAGATACTCGTGCCTTAGTAGGTCGCTGTGTTAGAAAATCAAGTCACACATTAACGACCAAAACGAAACAATACGAGCATGTCGAACAAACAGTGCCTACCCTAAAATTTTAGCGATGAGCCCCTAATGGGCATCTAGGGAAAAATAAGTAGCTTGATAAAAACAATTTAAAGAAAAAAAAACATAAATAACTTACTCAATTTTAAGCGGTCAGTGAAATATTAAAATCTTGGTTTATTGAAAATTACTCTCTCGGTAAAACAATTGACGGTCTTAAAGAAACGGTTACGCAACGCACCGGATATGTCAATCAAGTGATAGATTAGTTAAGGGGATTCTAGAGTCGAATATCTCGAATTGAACCATCAAATTTGGAGGTGGGAAGAAAAGTTATGGGCGAACAAATAGGTGCATTGACAAATCGAATAGAGAAGAAGTTAATGCACCAACAGCAGAAGTAGCTTCACCCGCAACATAATTGGCGATGATACACTAAAACAATTAAAAGCAGTAATCGATATGGAGGAAAACTTGCTTATCATAGAATCCCGAAAGCTAATCCCCCTGAAAAATCAAATCTCGGAGACAGTTAATCTCTTACTTGCCGTAGGAACGGACGCTTCACAATCCGCTAATTCAAACTTAGAATCTTTATGCAAGAAATATGATGATCTTTTCGGACCAATAGGGAACGAAAAGGTTAAATCTAATGTGAAGGCTTGGATTCGCCCATGAAGAATAACACCCTGGTTACCATCGACTTTACATTTCAATGAAACCAATATCTAAAGACGCTGCGGAAATATCTCCATCCCAATTTGGTCAATGGTACTTAAATTCCAGATGCTTATCTTGGTATTTTCCAGAGAGTTTACTTAAATAACTTTTCAAAGTACAAGATAAGAGTCACGCAGCGAGTTGTCGATAACATTGCTAATGAAGAACGCAAATTCGTTATCATAGAGCGAGAACATAGAAAAGCTCATCGTGGTCCCAGAGAAAATATAAAGCGGATACTGGAAAGGTTTTTTTTCCTCAGATGGTGGCTATGGTAAGGAAATTTGCTGTCACGTGTGAAATCTGCAATGCCAGCAAGTATGATCGCCACTCCATATCTCCAAAATTAAAATCAACCCCCTGTCCAAGATACTCATTTGAAATTCTTCACATGGATATTATAATATATATATATATATATATATATATATATATATATATATATATATATATATATATATTTTAGTGACCGACAATGAAAGGGGTTTCCTTAGTCTAATCGTTATAAATTTCATAAAGACTTTAGGAATCCAGCTCTATCTTACTCCTTATTATAGAAGTGAAGTAAATGGACAAATAGAGCGGGATCATCGTTGTTCGAAAATAAAAAATCCATTGAGGTTTTCAATCGTTTTTCCTCAGAATTGCATTCGAAACAAAAAGCAGTATCCCGAATTGTATTATTATATTTCAGTTGTAAGATATACTTATGTAAATCACATCTCTGTACACATTATTGTAAATTGGGCGATAACACAGCGTTTTTATAGACGAAATAAATATCACTCTTCTGGGTTGAGAATGACAAATGGAAAATCCTAACCTTAATGTTAAGGAGTAACTCCTTAGTGTTGCTGTAGATCGTTATAACAATACGATTCATAAAGAAGAAACCAACGGATATTTTCTTTAACAGATCTGAAAGGGTGAATTATCAAAATCTTTTAAATATTAAGCCGAAGATTGATAAAGATCTTAAGGGCATTATAAAGACAAATATGGAAGATTAAACCGTAAAAGATGTTCGCCAAGACAATACCGAGAGGGTGACATAATATACACCGCTATTAAACGAATAAAAGGGAAAAATAAACCCTAAAAATAAAGAAATTGTTACAAAAAATAATCGTGTAATCCACACAGATGGTGGAAGACAAGTTCATAAGGCTCATATTAAAAATATACATGCGTAAGAGAAAAAAAAAGACAAAATAGAAACAATTACTTATAAAGAACTATTATTACTTAAAAATATTTGCGTATATACAATTTGTAATAGTACTAAGTCAATTTTACATTGTTAAATAAACTTGTGAATATATGTGTTACAGTTTAGTCCTTCAATAAAAAGTGCAAGCATTGCAAATTTATTCATACGACTCCCCAATAGTTACAGAAGGGAACGCCTAGTTGATCAATGGTTACTTCAAACTCGTACACGTCACAAATCTGATACAGTATACTGCAATTATCGAGCGAGCAAAAAACATGACGACAAGAATTTACAGGAGCAAAAACTACAATGGCAAGGTCCATTAATTGGATAGGAACTGCGTGGAAATGGCTAGCTTGATCACCCGATGCTACGGACTGGGACAAATTACTACAGGCACAGATGGACATAATAGACAATAATAACCAACAATAAAAAATTAATCGCCAGCTACTTAACAAAGTAAACGAACTAATTGACAAATTTAACTAAATACTGGACAGTTACAGAAACAGTGTACAAAAACAGGACAGCATACGAAAAGGGGATGATTTACTGAATACATTGCTAATAGTAAAAGAATCCGTTAACGAGATTGTGAGAGCATGTCAAATGGCAAATAGCGCAGTGATCAACAGTAACATACTCGACACCAACGAACTCAACAACCTAAATGTTGTTGAAGCTATAAAATATGGACATCCGTCAGTATTCAGCAATAGGACATTATTATTAAACGTCTTAGCAATACCAAGAGTAGGAACAGAAACATTTAGTCTAGTAGCGGCTCGAGCATCTATAAGACAAGGTCAAAAAATCAAATTAAACTAAACCAAACTATTAGTCAACCACGACTAGACATATGGACTTACTAACGACTGTGTATACTTAGGAAATACGACAATATGCAGCGGGGAAGCCGCAAGGAGGTTACCAGAGCATACTTGTTTGCCAAAAATAATTAAGGGCGGAATGGCAAAATGCAATGTCCAGAACACGAAGGAGGAGATCATAGAACTTGTTACTGAAGACACAACCTTTATAACAAAGTTTAACGGCACTCTTTTAAATGTAAATTCATCTATTCCCTTAGAAAGTACCTACTTGATTCAGCTGAACAAGGAAACGGTTAAGATTGGGGATTACACATTTTCAAGCCAGAAGACCAGCAGATTGCAGCCTCTGCCCGTTGTGCTATCCAGTATAACGAGTGAAAAGGTCACATCTGATCTGGATTATGAACACCACATCAGTATCAAACATATCAAACATATTAAACCCCTCAAAGAGCATTTTAATCTTTCAATATTTTCAGAAATAGTCTTGATATTCATCTTTGCCGTTCTTGTATTCCTGTTGTGGAAGAAAATTAACGGAAGAATATCGATTCATATACCACATTTAGGTCGCATACAACATACTGGACCCCACCATCCATCGTTAAGCTGCTCCACGTGTTCAGGAATTGATCTGCGGGACGCAGATATTTAAAAGGAGGGTAGTTATCACACTCGATAACACACACGCGCACCGATTCCCACGATCGCACCTGCGGCGGATGTAACATGAGGATCCTCAACTTTTGGCTAAACGCATCGCTTGCATGCGATGCATGCTCGGACCTGAGCGAACCAGTCTGGTAATGTCAGAACCTTGATCAACCAAGGCGATGTTAAGAGTTAGGGAAATAGAACAATTAGTTAGATACGTGAAGATTAATAAAATTATAACGTAGTATAAAAAGGTCTTTTATAATAAAAAATAATCATAATAATAAAAGTAGTAATATTAATAATAAATAATAATAATAATAGAAATAATTTTAACAATAATAATAATAGTAATAATACTATTGTTAATAATAATAAAAATAATAATAATTATAATTATAATAATAATAATAGTAGTAGTAGTAATAATAATAATAATAATTATAATAATAATAATAATAATGACAGTAATAATATTAATAATAATAATAATAGTAATTATAATAATACTAATAATAAAAATAATAATAATAAGGGATAAGGGGACTGCGAAAATGGACTTGTCCTCTGGAAAATGTACGCTCTCGATTACAGGCGCGGACAAATTCTTTACGTTTTGTTTTGAATAACCGAAAATTTTTGCTGCCCTTGCAGCACTTTTTGCCTACGCTTGTGATTGATTGATTTATCACGTCATGTTAAAGCATTGTAATCATTGCGGACCCTTTTGAACCTCTTCCGGTTTTCGTCAGAAGGATTGGCTTTGAAAGTCCGGAAGTTTATTTCTCTCATCCTGAAAGCCTCTTTACAGCTCGAGTCATACCACGCGTTTATCTTAGGCTCGATACTCTTCACACTGTGGGGAATGAGGATTTCCTACCCGACAAAATTATTTTTGTAATACTATCAGCTGCGGCATCCACGTGACTATCGAGGAAACATAGTGACCAGTTAAAATCCCTAAAATCCAAGAAGAATTGTGTACATTGATGTCGTGATGATGGAATCGGTATGGATTTTTAACCACAGGAAATTAAATTCCAGATTGGAACAGTGGCCGTATTGTGGTTGAAGTTGGCAAGCAACATCACTAAGCACGTAAGTAACGAGACCGCGATGTGGGAAAAGCAAAGGCACTAAGCTATATCCAGGCAGGTTCAAATCCGAGATAGTCGGTATTCCCACCTACCTGTGTTTCACTTAATGCCAAGGGGGCTGTTTTAAAACGGGAGAGGTGAACGTACATAGCAAAAAAATTTGCTCTAAGCTCAACCCACGAACGTTGCTCACATAAACCCAGAATTGTCCTTCCATAGCAGTCATAGACATTCACTAACCAACTCCGACTATGTAGTTGGTAAAAGCTGAATTTAGAATTCTGCGGAATTAAGGAAGCATATATATACCGCCTATCAGATATATGAAATGTCAGGTTTTTTATTTTCAATCTTCTACGAAATAATCAACAAATGAAACGCCTTTTGACAGTTTTACAGTGAATTTTCTACTCATTCGCTGCATTTCAGAGCAATTGGAACGGACCTATTGTTTCTCTAAATTCAATTTATTCCATTGCGAGAATATTGCGGCCTGTAATCCCAAACATAGAAGACTCGACTTCCGCCCTCTTTTCTCTCATTACTAAGCAAAATAATAAAACGACAACTATTCCACTACCACCTCAATTCAGTACCAATCTGAACATAATATTGGGTTTAAACGCAAACAATAGGGTATATTTTGTTAACGGACTCAATAAAAATCATAAATTTGAATATTTAATTTATGTCAATAACATCACACATGATTCGATCATGTTGGTTACAATGATCAGGTATTAACATTTTAGTTTCCTGCGTTTCAGCAATACTCATATTCGAGTATTCCGATTCCGAATAAGTATCTTCTAAATAATCCGGTAAAGCTGCAAAAGAAACCTTTATGACCTCCTTTACTTTCTCCAGATGTTTTTGAAATCGTGTACATGTTTCGATTCGCTGTCTTTTTTGCATTTCCATCATAACACGTAAGGTTTCGCGTGCCTGATGGGGTCGAAATTCATTCAGTAAATGATGTATATGCACAAAAAGTAAACTGAGATCATCAATCTGAAAAAAATATAAAAAGGAAAATTTGTTAATTTTGGTTTTTTTTTTTATAAAGAAAATACCAATATATATATATATAAATAAATATATATATATATATATATATATATATATATATATATATATATATATGTGTGTGTGTATATATATGTATATTATATACAGAAGGGATTAAAAAAAAACTCTTTCGAAAAGCTTAATTTTCTTAAAGATTTATCCTTTATGTTTATGCAGAAGCTGAATTAGCCAATGAAAATCAATCAATAATTACCACCGATGGGTTTTTTTTCGAAAATACAACAGTTTTATTTGAACGCCATGATGTGAGAGTACTTTAAGTGAACATAATAAAATTTAGAAACTGTTGTATAAAGTAATGAACGGAAGAGGTCAGAATATAGCGAGGTCAGCAACATTCAACTATGACAATATTGTATCATTCTTAGCGAAGAGGCTACTCTGAGAAGCTCGTTGTTTGAATACCACGTGAATTTAAGCGAAAAAAAATTATTATAAATTTGAAATGGGAGTTTTCTTCCACCACGCTAGGACCCACACACATTTGACATGATGACATGATTATCATTAGATATGGTCTCACTAAAACTCTTTTATTGGCAAAATTAGATCCATCAAATGTTCGCTGAGTAACATTTGGGCTAGTTTTTTGCTAATAAGCTACGGGACTCATCAAAGAAGTTGCAATTGATGTGCTGGGTTTAAGGTGATCACCCAGAAGGAACCCATAATTTGACGAAGAGTGCAAGCAACCACATGCAGCCAAACAAGACGCCTATAAGGAAACCCTGTATCGAACAACGAAAGCGGCCAACAGACAAGAAAAGAGCACCGGCATTTTAGAAGAAAAAAAAGAAAAAAAAAGGATCATGCCGAATAAATGGAAAGGTGTTATTGCAGGAAAATATCCTCCAGACAGGTAAAGAAGCCATCCGGAGGATACAAATTTTGGACCGAAGATTGACCAAAATGAACAACTTGTAGTAGAGTCGCAGTCTGTGCTGAGAGCCTGGAAGGATGAGTTCTGTAGACTCCTTAACGGCGATGACGGCCTACTATTCTCCCGCTGTTAAGCAGAGGGACAAACAAGAATTCCATCCTCCGATTTACACGAAGTCAAAACTGAAGTCAAACAAAGCTGCTGCAAACTGTCCGCAGAACTATTTTGAGCAGCTGGAGATTACCTAATTGGGCGCATGCACTAGTTAATCTGTAAGATATAATCGGAGGAAAGCATGCCCGATTAGTGGAAACTCGAAATCTGGAAACGAAGAACATACTGTCTACGTCTCGGACGTCATACTAGGCAACAGAAACTTAGAGGTAGTCAAGGATTTTGTTTACCTCTCGGTAAATAGACAGCAAGACAGACAATAAGAATACAGAAATCAAACACAGCATCACTGTTGCCAATCGCCATTTCTTTGGGCTCAAGAGACTCTCCTGAAGTACGAAGCTTGCCTTATCTAACAGTCTGATCACTCCAGTCCTACTCTATGTTGCGGTAACCTGGACGTAATTAAGAACGGATTAGGAAGTCCTTAGTCTTTTCGAGAGAAAACTTTTGAGTACTACCTAGTTCGCGCTTAGACTGTCAGATGGGTATCGGATCAAAACAAAAACAAATCAAATCAAAACAAAACAAATCGCTCTATGCAGCGATACAAATTACTTCAGGAAACAGTGCTGTAAGAAGTGTTTCTAAACTCTAGTCGTGGCAAGATAAATTCAATTTCGTTAATCATTGGTTGTAATGATGTATCTTGTAATAGGTTTATTGCAATCTATGTGGTCTATCAGAAAATAAATTTCTCACATGAGATCTTTGCGGAGCATATATATATATTATATTCATAAGAAAAATCAATTCTAATAATTGATAATTTATAATATATATATATATAAGATAATTTTATAAATTGATAATTAATAATGTCACAGAAGAACATAGCTGAAGTTTGGTTTGCAAGCCGATTGTTTTACGTCTTTTGCCATAATTAGAAAAATTTTCAATGGAATACAATTTTTGGAAACCGAGGTAAAGTTCTTGGTTATCGTAAGTTGTACAGGTTACTTCTAGAGGTATAAGCCACACTGAAAATAATTCGAATGGTGCTAGAGAGCCAACTGGTCTGACACATGCTTAAGGAAGAGTTTGCTGCTAAATGCCTAGAGTAAGGACGTTTCGGTATTAAGTACTTTTTGAACCAAATTCTGAAGCCTGTCGTTCTGTCAGTGAGGAGCAAAGTACGGGAAAGCATCGAAACATCGAGCCTTATAATTTAATGTCATTAAAAAATGTCAAATTCACTTTATAGCTACAGAAAACAAAAGCAATAACAAAATTTCAGACACACACAGGGATAATGGTCAAATGCTCACTTATCTCTGTAAGCACACCATATAAATTGACAGGAAATCAACAACCTACCCACAGAAACTTCTTGGTTTGAAATGGGCAGGGAAGGGAAATATTCTACTATCTCAATAGCGTTTATTTGACATACAACACATTTTTGTGGCATTTGGGTACAGACTTCGCGTTGTTTTGTACTGTTCTGTGTTGCTTGTTTCGGATACGGTTATTTGTACAAACGACGTGCAAGCCGCAATGATAAAACATACCGATGTTTAACAAATGATAAGCATGTTTCTCATAGCTATTTTGTATAACTGCATGTCACCTTAGTTGTGGTCCAGATCCAAAATGGTGCGTGAGTATCGCATTTTACTCGCTACGCCACGGGTGTGTTATTATTTGTCTATGTTATATTTAGCCATAATGTTCTTAGGTTTCTAAAAAAAAAGTGTGTATATATACTAGCATACCAAAAATACTAGTTGGTGGTAAGGAAGTATCTTCAATACCACAACGAAATGTACTCCTTCTTTTCCTATTGCAGCCAACATTTTACCTTTTCTGCCCTCCTTGGACTATCCGGAAATTGAATCAGTAAATCAATAAGATCCAGAAAGTTGACAAACAGTGAATGATTCAACTTCTTCAGTTCCTTTCTTCTGTCAAAATGTTGCGGAATAAGTCTCTTGATACCCTGACTTTCTAGGGAACGAATCATGTCTTCATTGCTGTACTGTACACCAAACATTGAGTAAGAATCAAACTGATGTGGCGGAGGCCTTAGGGTACGATTCCGGCGAACATTTTCCTCCGTAAAGATGTTAATGTACTGTGTTGGAGGAAGCGGTAAAGACATAACTTGTGTAACTTCTTGATTAGCCATGTCCACGTTTTTTTAACTTAATGCGCACCAAACTAAATCACTTAAATATTAGTCTTAAATGAAAACAGAAAGAAGAATTAATACTGTTAGCACTTTCCACGGTCCACCTAAAGCAGTGATCAGAGATAACTGAATCAAGGAGATACTCGTCTTAGACCAGTTTTTGCCCCTGGCCTTATGCCGGTCCAATTCAGGGATTTTGTAGTTGTGTGAGAAATCCCTTGAGAATAGCTAACACTTCTACAAAATCCCTGGATCTTAGACCAAATCGGTGGACAATGGCGGCAAATCGGTGGATCCACCACAGTAATGGCGGCAAATCCGTGGATTCGACTCCGTAATGGTCTAGTTTTTCAAACATGCGATTTCATTAGGCGATTTGGCAAAAGATGTTCAGAAATACAACATGAGACTTAAATAAATATTTCGCAATGACGCCCATTCTAGTAAAACAATGTTTTTGCAAGAATATTATGAAATACTTAAATTATTTGGAAAAGAAAAATAATTCGTAGTGTTACTATGAATTGAAAATGATAATCACGCATATATCACAGAAAGTGATTTCGTTCTAAGATCCCCACTTACCTCTTTTATGTGCTAAAATTGATTCGCATTAAAGAACAGATGTTACATATTGATGCTTGCAAAATATATATTGAAATTTTGTACAAAAATCTGTGTTTCCATCAATGGTATAAATGAAAAATATTATGAACACATCGAGCATAGTTACTGAACTCCTTTATCACGCAGTTTTTCGTGGTGAAATCGCTGGGGTGTTCGCGTACTCGTTAATCTTGCAAAATTTTGCACAAATTTGCTTATTCGCTATGCGATTCTGCGTACGAGAACAAAATGTTTAGTAAATCTGAATGGGTACGGTTATAAAAATGTAATTATAGTCAGAGTTAATTACTCACTAATAATTACTAGTAATTGTTCTTTTAATTTCATAAAAGCGATTTTAAGTGCTCAAAATATTTGCATATATGGTAAGGACAAAATTATTACAATGTGCCTGTATGTTCTATTTAAACAATAGTAATTGTAGTGAATTGTGATAAAAAGTTTTTCGAATTTGTTAAAAGATTGATTAATATATTAAATTTGCCACCAGACTTCAGCTTAAATTATTTTATTAAAATTCGAATTTATTTTGTCACTACATTTTGGAACAGGGATTTGAGCGACCCGCGAATTTGAGCGAATTTCAAAAATAAGATGCCCCGTGTTAGATATTTGTAAAAAAAAATTAAATCAAATGTTTGTCTTCCATATATTCATGCCGTTAATATTTTTTATTTTCCTGTTAATTTTTTAAGTTAAATGCTATTCTTGTTAGATCTAATTTATTTAAGTTCGGGGGGAAACCAAACACCCGGTGAACAAAAAATCGGTTAACGCACCATAAGCATACCTCATGGGTGGTGTGGAAATGCTTTTCAAAAAGTATCTTAAGTCCTTTAATCAATTTGTATGTACGTCTTCATTCCATATATTTCAATACCTAATAAAAAAATGATTAATAACCAACAATTGTACTTTATGTTATTAAAAATTTGTGACTGGCGTTAAATCCTTGTTTTCACCATATACCATACTTGCTTATTAAATGAGTATAAGCAGTTGTTTGTTTGTCAACTTAATTAATTATTGGTGATATTTCAGGTTTATTAAGAAATATACTTTATTGTCGTTTCGCGTTTTAAGAATAGATATCCATTACCTAATTTATACTCTCGCACCTTTAATACTTACGCACCCTTATGATTTTATTCCCTGTCAAGATATTTCACCTCAATAACTGATCAGCTGATCAAGACAGCTCACACGTATTCACAGACTGGGGCTTATAAAAAAAACTTTAAGATCATCTCAAAGACGAAAGACGAGGGAGTTGGATATCTCCTTGCTTATCTCTGGCAGTGATAAGGGAATCTTACAGCTGACCTAATGTAATGAATCGTCATCGACTGGAAATAAACCCAAACCAAATAGAAAACACCCATTCTACCATATTTCCAAACCATATTTCACACATCTTAAACATGCGGATTGCGATCAGCTGATTACTTTTAATAAACAATTTCGTTCATGATACTTTCATATCAGACAGAACCCATTAAGGAAGGATATGGTCATTTGAACAGCTGATTACCCCTCTGTTTATTAGCCGTTTGACTGTTATTTACGTGTTCTTGTAGAAAAAAACCCAATTTCTGAAAGTTATTAACGTAAGATCGAACATTGTCTCATTTTACTCATATTTCTATACGTTTCCCCACCGAAATTTGGAAGATTGATTCTAATACGTAAATTTTTGCCTTCAATAGTGCCAAACACTCGTATATTGTCAACTGTTCGTGAATTCGTCACCCATTTTGTGTACATTCAACACAACGCGCTAGGAAAATGTATTGCAAATTGTTTACGGAAGTATGTGTAACCGAAAGTTTAAATAGGTTTTATTTCTGATAAATGGATAGTTTGATAGCATTTATATTTATAAAAACGTATGATATATAGAGAAAAACAGAAGAGTAAAACGTGCTGAAAAGTCGCACATTTGGAAAAGACTTATTATCAATTGATATTTCGAGTTCAGAGTATTATAATTAAAATAAATATTTGGCGTTGCATATTATCATTAAAAAATACTATTTATATTGTCCAAATTACATTAATTCAATATGAAAGATGTTGTTATCAATAAAAATAATAAAACCTAACCCACAAAACAAATAATAAACTTGTTTCGTGCAATCAAAATAAAAACAACAATAATAATAAGACGAACATATTTCGCGAAACATTTTTGTCTAAATTAACTCAGAACGAAGATATATGACAATTGTAATACATTAAATATACCTAAAACAATTACGTTGGATCGAAATGAGAACATATTTACAAATTTACTATAAGATACCTTTTGAGCATTATTTGGGTTTAAGGTTTAAAATTGATAAACATGTACGGAAAACGTGTTTTTTTGTAATGTTCATTAAATTCTGCGTTCAAACTAAGTTTATGTCCTCATTTTGTTTTTTAAATAATTATAAAGTTATAAGGTTATTGCTCTTCTGATGCAACTTCTGCTTTACAAACATCATTTCTGAATGCGGCTATCGGCGAACATTACTCTCTGATGGAAAACACTATACCTTCTCTCTTTCAATTTTTTTGTTTATATGACCTCTCTTTCTAACAGTGTGAAGAGTGAGAGTATCCACCGTATAGACAGTTCACACGTATTCTCATTTGAAAACAAAAAAAAGTCCTATCTGTGAATCAGCTGTTCCCGAGGGGAAATGTTATAAAACACGCTTTCAAAATAAATTCATCTGCAGGAGACGAGGGAGTTGACTGTCACCCTTTTGGTAACTGCCAAAAAAGCATCAAAATGGAAATCGTCTGGAAATGTCTCAAAGGAAGTGTTAGCCTAGTTCTGTTACGTTGGGGTCATCTGACTATTATCAAACAGTCGAATGTATGTTCTGTCCTATATGTATTTTATGTTTTAATCTGATTTTCTTAAGAGTTGTGACTGTGCATACATCTGTTTAATACTGTATGTAAGTTTATCATTATTCAAAACATGTATATCATTATTTGAGAAAACGGAATTACAAAAATTCAATTAATTTTCATTTATTTTACAATTAATTACACAATTCTGAGATTTACGCGACTACTACCTGGTATTATAAAAAAGAATTTTAAAAAATTAAGCTAAAATTTTCAAAACAAATACCAAAAATAGTTATTCTTACTGAATAGAACTAGATATGAACGGACAACTGCGTATTATATATTGTACCAAAGCCGGCTTAGAAGTCGAAAATATGTAGTTTTTAGAGCAGAAGTTAATGAGGAGACAGTCAACTCCCTTGTCACAAACCAATGAATTCATTTTGACAGAGATTTTTTTATAACATCCACCAGAAACTTTTAGAGAAGTAGATGGTCTGGTAGATATAAGCCCAATTTCTGAAAGTTATTTACGTGACATCGAAATTGGCCTCATGATGATTCCGCTCCATACCAGACAATATGGCGTCTTATTTGTCAATTTTTGCCCTCAATTGAGGCAAACACCTTTAAATTGCCCACAGTTAGTGGAACCGTCAGCCATTTTGTGAATATTCAACACAACGCATTCGGAAAATCTACTGCAAATTGATGTGAAAGTTAGTGTAATTGAAACTTTAAATGAAATTTAGTTATAATAAATGGATATATTGATAGCATTTATATATATAACAAATGATATACATAGAAACACAAGAGGGTAAAACTCAACTATAATGCGCATGAGTGTGTATCAGCTAGTCTCAAACACGCATGGGTGAGTGTGCGAATACACCCATCCCTATGCACCAAACTATAATGGAGTCCATGAAAGATTGCGAACATTTCGTTAAGCATATGCAAAAACCAAATGTTTCATTAAGCACGAGCTACTGCGAAATGAATCGCACCGCGCATATGTTTATTGATGTACACACATGCGCATTACAGTTGAGTTTTACCCTCTTGTGTTTCTACGTATATCATTTGTTATATATATAAATGCTATCAATATATCCATTTATTATAACTAAATTCCATTTAAAGTTTCAATTACACTAACTTTCACATCAATTTGCAGTAGATTTTCCGAATGCGTTGTGTTGAATATTCACAAAATGGCTGACGGTTTCACTAACTGTGGGCAATTTAAAGGTGTTTGCCTCAATTGATGGCAAAAATTGACCAATAAGACACCATATTGTCTGGTATGGAGCGGAATCATCATGAGGCCATTTTCGATGTCACGTAAATAACTTTCAGAAATTGGGCTTATATCTACCAGACCATCTACTTCTCTAAAAGCTTCTGGTGGATGTTATAAAAAAATCTCGCATTTAAAGTTACGATTACACTAACTTTCACCTCAATTTGCAGTAGATTTTCCGAACGCGTTGTGTTGAATATGCACAACATGGCTGACGGTTTCACTAACTATGGGCAATTCACAGGTGTTTTTTTCTGACTCCGAATGGCGAAATTTGAGAAGCTCTCTTAGACAGTTATTACTCGAGTGTTGTCAGCAAGTTGAAAGACGCGGTACCGTGAAAAATTCGTTTATTTTTTTGTGAAAATAAAACACTAATTATTAATTGTTAAGTAAAAACATTTTATTCAAAATATTGGCCATTGTTTTCTACACATTTTGACCACTTTTCGGCAATTTGTGAATACCACACCAATAAAATTGTTCGCCTTTTAAAGCAAACCAATCAGACACCCAATTTTTGACGTCCTCGTAGGAATCAAAGTGCTGCTCAGGTAATGCGTGTCCCATCGATGAAAACAAATGATAGTCGGAAGGAGGCAAGTCTGGTGAATACGGCGGGTGGGGTAGCTGCTCCCAGCCAAGTGTTCTGATTGTATCCTGAACCAGTTTTTCTTTGTGTGCAGGTGCAGTGTCATGCAGCAAAATTACCTTGTCGTGTCTTCTAGCCCATTCTGGTCGTTTCTCGATCAATGGTTGGTTCAAATTGATCATTTGTTGTCGGTAGCGATCAGTATTAACGGTTTCACCAGGTTTTAGGAGCTCGTGGTACAGCACACCTTTCTGGTCCCACCAAACACACAGCATTGTCTTCTTGCCAAATCAATCTGGTTTTGCAGTCGATGTTGATGGTTGTCCCAGATTAACCCATGATTTTTTCCGTTTAGGATTCCTCAAATAAATCCATTTTTCATCGCCAGTAACAATCCGATGCAAAACCGATTTTCTTTCGTGTCTTTGAAGCAAAATTTCACAAGTGTTTTTTCGGTTTTCCATCTGTCTTTCATTCAACTTATGTGGCACCCGCTCTCCACTCTTTTGGATCTTTCCCATAGCTTTTAAACGGCCAGAAATTGTTTGAAATTTGATATTGCTGACATTTGCTTTTGACTCAAACTGTCATCTCCATCCAATATTGTTAGCAATTCGGCGTCTTCAAACTTTTTTGGTGGTCTTCCACGTTCTTCATTTTTCATATCAAAATCATTATTTCTGAACCGTTGAAACCATCTTTTGCATGTTGCTTCTGATAGAGCATGATCACCATATGCCTCAACAAGCATTCGATGCGACTCTGCAGCACTTTTCTTCAAATGTAAACGAAAAATGAATCACTTTCTGGTTCAAAATTCGACATTTTTAACACGATGAAAAATGTCATAGCAAACAAACAAAAAAAAAAATGAAGGATCGTTCACAACAAATGTTCCCTTTCGAGACGTTTGTATCTTGACGCTCACTTCATATGGGTATACCTGGTATATATATATATATATATATATATATATATATATGAAGAAACTATCGGAAACAGTTCTTATACTTGAATTCATACATGTATATACATGAAGGGTGTCCTAACAAGAGCGCAAGATTTAAATTTTAAAGATTATAAAGAAGAGAATTCTTTATTATATCGTAAAGTAGATATGATGAGGTTATGTGTGGAATAACACATCGGCCAGATGGCCGCTGCTGCTGACCCATACGCGATCTTTTAATGAAATTTTCAATAACTGTTTTGCATAAATGCTGCAGTATTTTATTAACGCAGCGTCCAATTTCCTCTTTTAAGGCTTGAGTCGTCGTCGGCTTATTCGCATAAACCATCGACTTAAAAAAACCCAAAAGAAAAAAAACATATAGGTGTTAAATCGCACGCTCTAGGCGGCCAATTCTGGTGTCCAAAATGCGATATAACATGGCCGGGAAATGACTGATGCAGCGATTGAGTTGTTTCTCTGGCGGTATGAGATGTCGCCGTCTTTTTGAAACCACATCCCCTCCACATTCATTTATAATATTCCAGGCACGAAGAAATTGTTTATCATTTCGCGATATCGAACACCATTGACTGTTCGCGCTTGACCTGACTCATTTTCATAAAAAAAGGTTTAATCGACATCATCACGTACTGCTGCGATATTTTAGGTCGATCGATCTGGTCGAATTCGCGTTGTTGTCTTAACATCAGTTAAAGACCCAGTTTCATTCAATTGGCGCCAAATTTAAATCTTGCGTTCTTGTTG
Source organism: Eristalinus aeneus (assembly GCA_955652365.1). NCBI lineage: Eukaryota > Metazoa > Arthropoda > Insecta > Diptera > Syrphidae > Eristalinus > Eristalinus aeneus. The sequence continues at coordinate 44,835,776 of OY019130.1, forward strand.
GGACATACCCATATGAAGTGAGCGTTAAGATACAAATGTCTCGATAGGGAACATTTGTTGTGAACAAGCCCTTATTTTTTGAAAAGACAACATCATATTTTTCATCGTGTTAAAAATGTCGAATTTTGTACCAGAAAGTGATGATTTGCGGAAAACATTAATTTTTTGTTTTCATTTGAAGAAAAGTGCTGCAGAGTCGCATCGAATGCTTGTCGAGACATATGGTGATCATGCTCTATCAGAAACAATATGCAAAAGATGGTCTCAACGGTTCATAAATAATGATTTTGATGTGAGAAATGAAGAACTTGCAAGACCCCCAAAAAAGTTTGAAGACGCCGAATTGCAAACGATGTTGGATGGAGATGACACTTTGAGTCAAAAGCAAATGGCAGCAATGTTAAATGTTGCACAACAAACAATTTCTGACCGTTCAAAAGCTATGGGAAAGATCCAAAAGTGTGGAAACTGGGTGCCACATGAACTGAATGAAAGACAGATGGAAAACCGAAAAAACACTTGTGAAATTTTGCTTCAAAGACACGAAAGAAAATCGGTTTTGCATCAGATTGTTACTGGCGATAAAAAACGGATTTATTTAAAGAATCCGAAACGGAAAAAATCATGGGTTAATCTGGGACAACCATCAACATCGACTGCAAAACCAGATCAATTCGGCAAGAAGACAATGCTGTGTGTTTGGTGGGACCAGAAAGATGTGCTGTACCACTAGCTCCTAAAAACTGGTGAAACCGTTTATACTGATCGCTACCGACAACGAATGATTAACTTGAACCATGCATTGATCGAGAAACGACCAGAATGCGCCAGAAGATACGGCAAGGTAATTTTGCTCCCCGACAATGCACCTGCACACAAAGGAAAACCGGTTCAGGATACAATCAAAACACTTGGCTGGGAGCAGCTACCCCACCCGCCGTATTCACCACACTTGGCTCTTTCCGACTACCATTTGGTTTCATCGAGGGACACGCATTGGCTGAGCAGCACTTTGATTCCTACGAGGAGGTCGAAAATTGGGTGTCTGATTGGCTTGCTTTAAAAGACGAACAATTTTATTGGCGTGGTATTCACAAATTGCCAGAAAGGTGGTCAAAATGTGTAGAAAACAATGGCCAATATTTTGAATAAAATGTTTTCACTTTCCCATTTATAATAAGTGTTTTATTTCAGAAAAAAAAAACTTATTTCATACTGGTATACTTGGTAAATATACACACACATATATATATATATACATATTAATATATAAATATATATATATTTTTATATATTTATGAGTGAATTCAAGAATAAAAACTGTTTTCGATAGTTTCTTCATACTATATGAACACTTTTTTTAATAAAATTAATTAGCTTAACCCCTTTGAGGTCACTGCACTCAATTGAGTACACCCATGTCTCTATATGCCAATTACAAATCCTATAAAGAAAACATGAGCAGCCTTCGGCTTAAAATATCACTTTCGGAAAAATGTTCGGCCAAATGAAGCCGAACTTTTACCGAAGCCAAATGTTGAACTTCCTGTGAATTACGGTATTTTCCTTATTTTTTTTATAAGGTATATGAGCAAGTCGCGCCGTGCTTGTTTGCAAAATTTGCAAACTGTTTCTACATCAGTTTTTACAGTGGGCCCCGTGGCATAGTGATTAGAGTGCGATGCTCACACGCCGAAGATTCAAGTTCGATTCCCGGCTGAATCGAATTTTTCACTGCGCCACCTCTTTTAAATTACTGACAACACTCAGAGTGTTAATTGTCTAAGAAAAAGCTTCTCAAACTTCGCCTTTTGAAGTCGGCAAAAAAATGTAAGTTGCAGAGAGAGGTGGGTTTTTTGTTTTAATACTTTGTATTTTGAAATGGGACTGTTCGTCAGCAGTTTATTTGCACTGGTTTCATATAGAAAGAACAAAAATGACAGCTGCAAACCCAATTTATGGATAATTTAACAAAAAATATGCAAAAGAAGCTGGTAAATGTTCTAACCAAATATATAATTTCAAAAATGCCAACTGGAATCTATTCAGAAAGCTTACTAATGCAAAACTAGAAAATGTCATCGTTTCTAACACAAGCACATCTCCAATCGATCAGAATATTAACTCATTTACAAGTGCTATTTTAGAAAGCATAGGGCAGTCAGTACCAAAGAAAACAGTAGTTAGGCATTCGAGCAAGATACTTCCACCTTTCATTCTCGATATGATAACTCTGAGAAATTCTTGTAGGTCAAGATGGAGACGGACGAGAAATGTGTTCTATCTAGATGAGTTAAAGAAAATGAATGCTCTTGTTAAATTTGCTATTGCTAACTTCAGAAATCAATCTTGGAATGAAAGGTTACAGAGACTAGATAAAGGTAGTAAGCCCTTCTGGAATATAATAAAAGTTATAAAGAAACAGAAAACATTTATTCCTCCCCTTAAAACAAGCAACTCTGTGCTGTTATCTTGTTCTGAAAAAGCAAATGCGCTACAAATTCCTTCTTTAATAACCATTCGACTGCCAGCACTGGAATCACCGATACTAATATTGAATCTTCCGTTCGACAATCAATAAACCTTATAGATTCATACTCCTTGTTTGAAAATTTTCACTCAACTTCTCTTGGCGAACTGAAGGACATTATTTGCAGGTTGGAAACAAGGAAATCAACTGGACCTGACATGATAAAAAATATATACCTTAAAAATCTCTCTGACTTTGCCCTAAAGAAACTGGCGGATATATTCAATAACTGCTTTAGGCTGGGATACTTCCCCAAGGAATGGAAAGTTGCCACGATTATACCTATTCCGAAACCTGGCAAAGCTCCCAATTTGCCCTCTAGCTATAGACCGATTAGCCTACTTAATTCTCTTAGCAAGTGCTTTGAAAAAATTATTAAGAAAAGACTTGTCTCTTTTATCGATAGTAATGCGATCTTACCAACTCAACAATTTGGATTCAGATCATTTCATAGCACAACACATCAAGTACATCACAAATCACAAATGATATAAAAAAAGGCTTCGCAGTGGGAAAAAGCACTGGAATGGTTATCATAATAATAATAATAATAATTGTTGGCGTTACAGTCCAAAGGGGGACCAGGGCCTAGCTTGCTCATCAACTACTCTCCTAGCTTGCTCATCAACTACTACTCCTCTCACGAGTAGAAGGGACCTACAGTTTTTTGCCGACTGCGAACGGCGAAATTTGAGAAGCTTTGTTAGACAGTTATTACTCTTTGAGTGTTGTCAGCAGCTCGAAAGAGGTGGTGCCGTGAAATATTAGAAAAATTGGTGTTGAACTGGGAGTCGAACCTAGACCCTTCGGCGTGTGAGCGTCGCACTCTACCCACTACGCCACGGCGCCATGGTTATCATAGACATTGAAAAAGCATTTGATACTGTTTGGCACGAAGGTCTAATACACAAGTTTGTACATTTCAAATTTCCATTATATCTAGTCAAAACCATACAATCATTCCTCAAGTCCCGAAGCTTTAAGGTATTTATTAATCAAAGCTTCTCTGAAAGTCAGCAGATCAAAGCTGGTGTTCCACAAGGGTCCGTAACTGCACCAATCTTATATAATATAATATCTGATTTTCCTAACTTGAGAAACTGTAATACTGCCCTATTGGCTGACGATACCTGCATTTATTCTTCTGATTCAATTGGTTTCAATATTGAAACTAATCTTCAATCGGGATTAAATGAAATTTTAGAGTATTGTGGCAATTAGCAAATTAATATTAATGCTTCAAAGACTCAAGCTATCTTTTTTACTCGGAAAAGAAAAGCTTGCTTAATTCCAAGCAACAACCTCTCTCTTAACGGTTCTCAAATTGAATGGAAATCAAACGCAAAATATCTTGGCATATATTTAGATAATAAACTAACATTCAGTCTCCATGTCGAGGAAATATTAAAAAAAGTTAATAACACGATTAAAATCCTCTACCCATTCATATCTAGGAAGTCATGACTAAATGACGGGAATAAACTCTTAATTTTCAAATCAATTTTTCAATCCATAATATTATATGGATCCCCGATCTGGAGCAACTGCGCGAACTGTCATTTACGTAAACTACAAATTGCCCAAAATAAATTACTTAAAATGATCCTAAATCTACCTTGGTTTTTTTCTACAAAGGAACTTCACAAAATGGCTAATATAGAACTGATTGCAACAAGAGCTGAACGACGTTATGAACATCGTTATATAAACTCTTGCCTATCATCAGATAGTGAATTGATTTTAAACTTGGCTTCATAACAAATTCCTCAATTTAATCATTACATGATAACTAATTGTTCATTTACTTAATATTATAACTATTGATTGATATATTTATTTTATTAATTATGTTTATTTGTTTATTTACCTATTTATTCACCTATTTATTTATCTATTTATTTATTTACTTTTTGACGTATTTATTTCTTTATTATTTTCATATTTATTTATTTATTTTCTTATTTATTTAACTATTTATTTATTTATTTATTTACTTATTTATTTATTATTTATTATTTATTTCTTTATGTATTTATTTATTTATTTAGTTATTTATTTATTTATTTATTTAATTGTTTATTTATTTATTTATTTACTTAATTATTTATATATTTACTTATTTATTTATCTATTTAATAATTAATGGAAACAAATTCATGTCACCACTTCTCTCTTCCCCGAACCAAGTATATATTCTGTATTAGTGCTACCTCATTTTATATGATTTTATCTTTTTACTTTTCTATTTAATTAAGGTTTTTAGTGGCTTTTCCTTCAAAATATCATACAAATATTAAACATGTAAACACTTAACAACTTGTATTATTTTGTAGATGTAAGATTAAAATAAAATCAAATCTCTGTAATCATATCGTGTAAATAACTATTCTAAAGTTGATGCCACAATAAAATATATATATAAAAAAAAATGTTCTCTATTAGGTTTAAGGGGCCATGGTTTTGAATGGCGATCGTACCGGGTCCTATACGGTCGGTGAATGTGCTGTACGGGACAAAGCCAGCAATATGGGTGCTCCTATGCGTTTTGGTAATTTTACATCCTTAGGATGCGTAGCATACACATTACAGTTTGTAATTCACAACTCTTTATTTAAAGAAGAAAAAATTGAAAATTTAATTAAAAAATGTCGTTAGATTACAGGTCACTTCAGAAAAAGTAAACAAGCAAATCGATATCTTTGTAAATGCCAAGAAACGTCTGGTTTTCCAAATCCGAACGTGGCGGAATTCATGTGCCGACTATGGAAGAATGGATTCTGGTGAATAACTTGACAACCATTTTAAAAAGTTTCTAATAAGCTACACTTGATATTTTTGCTGATTCATCCGCGTCATTTATTGACTGCTATACTGAACATTAATCATGCAGTAAAAGAAAACGATTCCGAAGAGATAATAAATTACTTTAAAAACCCGCTTGTGTGAGTCTCTCAACAAACGCTTTTCCTACATAGAAAGATTTCCTGATTTATCTATTGCAACGATTATCGATCCACGATTTTAAAGCGAATATTTTACCAATGATGAAGTAATAATTTTCAAAATTATATAATATAACAATAAGAAAATAAATGGACCTGTCGTTCCTTCAACTTCTTCAAATCCTAATCCTGAAATCGAAAATCGCGTGACAATATGCCGCCTATGAGTAAATCTTCCAATTCAGAAGATTTTCCACCTTTCGAAGACATCTCAAATCATATTTAAACGCTGACATTTTCCATTAATGGGCTTCAAGTGCTTATTGAATTTTCTTTGGCAGAAATTCGAAAGAATGGGAAATATATTACCCTCTCATCAGCTCTCTCTTCTAAGAAAAAACGCCTTTTCACAATTTTTCGCCGAATTTCGTACGCATTTGCAGCAATTCAGGGCAATTGGAACAGACCTATTGCATCAACAGTTTTAGAGAGAAAAGCTGATCCCAAAAGCTCAGAAGTATTCATACAACAGCAATGCGGAAATCAAAGCCCATGGAAATAGTACACTTCGATGTCTATGGACCGATGCCGACGGAATCACTTGGAAAAGCAAGACACTTCGTCACTTTCATAGCCGATTATTCAAGATGGTGCAAAGTATCTTTTATAGAAACGAAAAATCAAATTTTCGAAATTTTTAGGAAGATAAAAGCAGTTTTCGAAAACGAGGTTGGTACTTGCATACGTAAACTACAGACAGACAATGGAACGCATTATCGGAACAAGATTTTCAAAAATTACCTGGAAAAAAGTAAGAAGTATCAGTCATTGTCTGACCGTTGCATAACCTCGAACAGAACGGAGTCGCGAAGCGGAAAAATCGCACTGTTCTGGATATGGCTAGATTTCTTCTAATACAGTCGGAACTAGCAAAATCTTTCTGGACTGAGGCAGTATCAACTGCAAACCACATTCGAAATCGAAGCCCTTCTTAAGCCCTAAACGGAAAAATATCATACGAAATGCGATACGGGAGTCCGCCAAACGTGAGCAACTTTCAAGAATTCGGCTGCAAAGTTTTTATTCTGGAAAATAAAAAAGGAGGAAAAATTCGATACAGGGTCAAAAGGTTTATTTTGGGGATAGGAAGGGGATAAGGGCAAAAGAGTTTTCATGCCAAATGAGCATCGAGTGGAGTGTTACGCGATCAAAAGTTTTTGGAAAGCACCGAAGATAAGAATCTGGATGTAACTTATCAACCGAAGAAAACGAAGAAAATTCTGGATGCTCGGGGGAAGTGATGATGGTTCTCAAGTTGAAGAAACTTCTGATAGAAAATTTTCGAAGGACATACCTGCATGTGATATTCCATTCAAACCTTGTGGTAGGCCACCCAAAATTAAAACATGTCTATCTGCTCATACGGGGAAGCTTCGGGATACGAAACAGGTACAGCATGCATTTCCGCAATATGGGTTGCTAGCTTGTTCTCTCAGAACCGGATGCACGTGAGTAGTGCGATGCTATGGCAGCAGAACATTATTGCATTATGGGAGTGGGAGTTTGTCGACCGGTCAGCAGCAAGAAGGACAATCGGTAGCCGCATCGTCTCGCGGAGCAATAATAGTCATGACTGAAACAAAGAAAGGCGAAGGTAGTTGCTAGAGGTTTCGCGCAACGACCGGGTTTAGTTTTTCACGAAACCTTCGCCCCGCTAACTCGACTAAGTTTTATCCATTAACAGATATTAACATCAGGGGGCATGGGCCTATGCACGCGAGGTAACGTCGTTGATTGCGCTCAACATGGCGAACTACCAAAGCAATCCTCGTTAGTGCACAGGTCAAGTTGACATACAGCCTCCAAGTGGCGCCCCCTGGATAGCCATCACAACACCCATTGTATGGTGAACTAATGTATGCAGCGACCCCCTCTGCCCGAGGACTTAAATAATGGGCCTGGCCTACCAGTCTGTGGGTTGTGCGTGAGGGTAACTTCCTCACCACGTAAAAATCATATAGTTCAGAGACAACATCATGCCTCGGATAGTGAAGGACGACCCCAGCAAACGTTCAAAGGATATTGATTTTCGGTTTTGCACGTGAAATGTGAGGTCCCTTAACAGGCCACGTGCAGCCGAACAACTTGCGGAGGCCCTTGACAGCTACAAAGCTGACATAACCGCCATCCAGGAAGTGCGATGGGATGGGCCTGGCATAAAAGCGATGAAGAACTGCGATATCTACTACAGCAATTGCTATAGAGAGAGAAGGCAGCGCTTATTCGGATGCGGATTTGTCGTTCGAGGCAGACTTAGGCAAAAAGTCTTGAGCTACGACCCAGTCAGTGAACGCCTCATGACAATCCGCATCAAGGCTAAATTCGGGAACATCAGCCTAATATGCGCTCACGCCCCGACAGAGGAGAAGGATGACAACATCAAGGATGACTTCTATGATCTCCTAGAAAGAACATACGATCGATGCCCCAGCTATGACACCACGATCGTTCTAGGAGATTTCAACGCTCAGCTGGGAAAGGAGGACATCTTTGCTGGAGTCATCGGTAAACACAGCCTGCGCAACAACACATCCGGAAACGGACTCAGGCTGTTGGAATTCGCCTCGGGGCGAAACCTCTCTGTGGCTAGCACGCGGTTCCCACACCTGAACATTCACAAAGGAACCTGGCGATCTCCTGATCAATCAACCGTCAACCAGATTGATCACGTTGTGATCGACGTCAGACACTCCTCCAGTATTCTCGATGTCCGAACCTTCCGCAGGTGCAAACATTGACTTGGATCATCACCTTGTTGTAGCCAAGGTAAGAACCCGGATATCGAGAGAGCAACGGAGTCGAGAAAGAAAAGTTTGACGTCGAAAAGCTACAATCGCAGCTGATTGCTGGGAACTTTGCCGACCGAGTCTCCCGGAAACTCGCTCAGAGTTCGACGCTTCCTGCACTAAGCATAGAAGAAGAATGGAAACGTTGTCAAAAAGCCATCAAAGATGCAGCCACTGATGTGCTGGGTTTCATGTCACCACCCAGAAGGAACCCATGGTTTGACGACGAGTGCAGGCAAGCGCACGCAGCTAAACAAAACGTCTATAAGGCGAAGTTGCATCGAACAACGCGGGCTGTTCGTGAACTCTACGAACAGAGAAGAAGGGAAGAGCACCGGCTTCTCAGAAGGAAGAAGAAGGAGCATGAGAAGCTCGCGGTCGAGGAAATGGAAAAGTGTTTTGGCAGGAATGAAGTCGGAAAGTTTTACCGAAAGGTAAAACAGCTATCCGGAGGATACAAGGTTCGGACCAAGGCCTGCCGGGACCAAAATGAACAACTAGTAGTAGAGTCACAGCCTGTGCTGAGAATCTGGAAGGATCATTTCTGCAGACTCCTAAACGGCGATTACGACCCAAATCCCGCTGTTAGGCAGAATGTTCCACTCAATTTGGACGATGAGAGACAAGCATTCCGTCCCCCCGACTTAGACGAGGTCAAGATAGCAATATCCAAGCTAAAGTCGAACAAAGCTGCTGGAGCGGACGGACTGTCCGTAGAACTATTTAAAGCAGCTGGAGATGAGTTGGTTGGTCGCATACTCATCTGTAAGATATGGTTGGAGGAAAGCATGCCCGATGAGTGGAATCTCAGCGTCGTTTGCCCGGTCCACAAGAAAGGAGACCCCTTTGACTGCGCCAACTACAGAGGGATTAGTCTCCTGAACATCGCATACAAGATCCTCTCTGCCGTATTGTGTGAGCGTCTGAAACCATTTGTCCATGACCTGATAGGTCCCTATCAGTGTGGTTTCAGACCAGGGAAGTCCACAATAGACCAGATCTTCACATTACGGCAGATCCTGGAAAAGACCCAAGAAATGCAAATTGACACTCACCACCTATTCGTCGATTTCAAGGCTGCATATGACAGTGTGCATAGAGACGAGCTATACAGTGCCATGTCTAGTTTTGGCATTCCTACCAAACTCGTCAGATTGTGTAGGATGACGATGGAGAACTCTCGCTGCTCCGTCAAGGTCGGTACCGAACTCACCGAGACCTTCAATGTCAAAAAAGGTTTTAGACAAGGCGACGCACTGTCATGTGACTTCTTTAACATCATCCTCGAGAAGATCGTGCGTAACTCACAAGTCAACACCAGAGGCACGATCTTCCAGAAGTCAGTTCAATTGCTAGCTTACGCTGATGACAATGACGTGATTGGACGAACACAGCGAGCCGTCAATGAGGCGTTTGCTGGCATTGAAGCGGAAGCGGCTAAAATGGGTCTTGCGGTAAATGAGGGCAAAACGAAGTACATGCTGTTATCAAGAAAGGACACACAACATCGACGTCTCGGACGGAGCGTCACACTAGGCAGCAGAAACTTCGAGGTAGTTAAGGACTTTGTCTACCTCGGCTCCGTGGTAAATAGGGACAACAACATCAGTACCGAAATCAAACGCAGAATCACTCTTGCCAACCGCTGTTTCTTTGGGCTCAAGAAGCAATTGAGTAATAAAGCCCTCTCTAGAAGGACTAAACTAGCTTTATATAACAGCTTGATTATTACCGTCCTACTATATGGCGCAGAATCTTGGACGTTAGCAAAGCCGGATGAGGAAGCCCTTAGTCTTTTCGAGAGAAAAGTTTTGCGTGCGTATTTTGGTCCTGTTTGCGTTGATGGCATCTGGAGGAGAAGATTTTATGACGAACTCTATAGGCTGTACAGCAACATGCGCCTGGTTAAGCGTCTACGGATACAGCGCTTAAGATGGCTAGGCCATGTAGAGCGTATGGACACCACTGCTCCGGCCCGAAAAGTCTTTGAATCCGAGCCATTGAGACAAAGCAACAGAGGACGACCTAGACTAAAGTGGCGCACACAAGTGGAGAAGGACCTCAACCAACTTGGAGTGCGCAACTGGAGACAGCTGGCGAAAGATCGTGCTGGCTGGAGAGGCATGTTGGTTGAGGCCCAGATCCACCCCGGACTGTAGCGCCACAAGAAGAAGAAGAAGAAGATATTAACATCTGAATACTAAATGGAAATCAGGCAGTTTGATATCACTGCTGCATATTGGAAGGACTCCCTATCCGAGGAATTATTCATGTAAGTTCCCAAAATGACAAAGAAAACATTTCAGTACATGATTAGAACAGAGAAGGATGATCGCATTCTGGACAAGAATTCTGGGAAAATTAATTGCTTTAAAGAAGAGTTGGGGAAGACGTTCAAAATCAAGGACTTAGGCGCAGTTCAGTGCTGCCTTGGGATGAAGCGAGAAGATGGATACACGATTCATTAAAGGGGTAAATCGAGGATCTGCTGCGATCTTATGGTATATCAGACTGCAAAGCAGGTATACCCGTATGAAATGAGCGTCAAGATACAAATGTCTCGATAGGGAACATTTGTTGTGAACGAGCCCTTATTTTTTTTTGTTTGTTTGCTATGACATCTGTGAAAAATATCTAACATACATCAAGATATTGAACAGACAACATCATATTTTTTTATCGTGTTAAAAATGTCGAATTTTGTACCAGAAAGTGATGATTTGCGGAAAGCATTATTTTCATTTGAAGAAAAGTGCCGCGGAGTCGCATCGAATGCTTGTCGAGGCATATGGTGATCATGCTTTATCAGAAGCAACATGCAAAAGATGGTTTTAATGGTTCAGAAATAATGATTTTGATGTGAGAAATGAAGAACGTGGAAGACCAGCAAAAAAGTTTGAAGACGGCGAATTGCAAACGATATTGGATGGAGATGACACTTTGAGTCAAAAGCAAATGGAAGCAATGTTAAATGTTGCACAACAAACAATTTCTGAGCGTTTAAAAGCTATAGGAAAGATCCAAAAGTGTGGAAACTGGGTGCCACATGAATTAAATGAAAGACAGATGGAAAACTGAAAAAACACTTGTGAAATTTTGCTTCAAACACACGAAAGAAATTCGGTTATGCATCAGATTGTTACTGGCGATAAAAAACGGATTTATTTTTAGAATCCTGAACGGAAAAAATCATGGGTTAATCTGGGACAACCATCAACATCGGCTGCAAAACCAGATCGATTCGTCAAGAAGACAATGCTGTGTGTTTGATGGGACCAGAAAAGTGTGCTGTACCACGAGCTCCCAAAAGATGGTGAAACCGTTTATACCATACTGATCGCTACCGACAACAAATGATCAATTTGAACCATGCATTGATCGAGAAACCACCAGAATGGCCAGAAGACACGGCAAGGTAATTTTGCTCCATGACAATGCACCTGCACACAAAGCAAAACCGGTTCAGGATACAATCAAAACTCTTGGCTGGGAGCAGCTACCCCACCCGCCGTATTCACCACACTTGGCTCTTTCCGACTACCATTTGGTTTCATCGAGGGACACGCATTGGCTGAGCAGCACTTTGATTCCTACGAAGAGGTCGAAAATTGGGTGTCTGATTGGTTTGCTTTAAAAGACGAACAATTTTATTGGCGTGGTATTCACAAATTGCCAGAAAGGTGGTCGAAATGTGAAGAAAGCAATGGCCAATACTTTGAATACAATTTTTTTACTTTCCCATTAATAATTAGTGTTTTATTTTCAAAAAAATTTTATTTCATACTAGTATACCTGTAAACCCCTATATCAGCAGACAAAATAGTGTCAAAGACCTTGGTCGAAGACACGGAAAAGTTCCTTTCCGGGAACTTATAGGATCATTAATGTACATCGTAATGGGAACCAGTGCGGACAAAGCATACGCTGTAAGCTGGTTAAGCCAGTTCAACGCCAAGTACCAGGTGAGCTCAGTACTCACTTCAATTCCAGAAATGCAATCTTAGCACTTTTTCCTGATAGATATAGTTCACAATTTAATGTAGTTTTAACAATTTAATGTGTTCTAAGTTTTCTATATTTTTAAACATGATATCTTCAAAACTTATTTCTTTACTAAAGTTATAGCCTTTATAGTCTTCATAAAATAATGTTTCTTTAAATTCAGCATTCATATTGCTAAATGTTTTATTTAAAATTTTAATTGTACAATTATTGAAGTTTATGAAATAGTTTCCAAAAAGTTTAATATTTCGATCGTCAATTTCATTTTTTCTTAATTTACAATTATTATTAGTTACACAATTTTCTACTCTTTTTAAATCTTGTTTGAATAATACATCTTTGTTATTGTACTGAAACTTTGATTGATTCAATTCTATAAAATACTGATTTGGAATTACAATTTCAAATTAATCTTTTGTCGGAATAAGCATTAACAGTTTTAGATCTATTATTTTATATATTGTATTTATGTATTTTAATGGCAATGATAATTGTATCTTCGTTATATTTTAACAGTCCTGTTCTAACGTGTTTCAGTTTGTAAAAGTCTTGTTGCGTTAATTTCATATACTTGGGTGAACTGTACCCTGCTTCGCTGATGCTATATTGTCTAAAATCTGGTTTACCTTTTCGTCTAGTATCCGTTTTTCATTAATAGTCATTTCCGAATAAGCCCTAGTAAGTTATTTTCTGTCTGCTTCTATCGTTTGCTTTAATAAAAAGATACTGTCATTAAAACGTGAGTTAATTTCTATTTGTTTATCAAGGCTTCTTATAGCATGTTTGTCGTTTGCTTTGATTATTTGGAGGTGGTCTGTTATTTCCAGCCTGTCGTCATTGTCCATGATTCCAAACAACCGTTTTTGTGCTTTACCTACTATGTTTATGAGGCCGCGTTTTTGTTTGATTTTTCTATTCGGTTCTAAAGTTCTGATTTTTGGGTCAAATTTTCTAATTCTTTTCTTATGATCGGGTCATTTCCGATTTTTAGTTTTTGAACGTTTCCTTCTAATAACTCTATTGTATGTCGTATGTCTCTATGTGTACTAGTGTCTTAATGTCTTCAATTACTTCTGTCTTTCCCGTGTTAAATATATAAAATCAGCTATTGGTCTGTAGTTTCTGTACGGTCAGAACTAACTCTACTTGTTCTTTTAGTAAAGAACTTTTTAGAACTCTACTTGTTCTTTTAGTAAAAATTCTTTAAAATTTTTCTGGTTTGCCAAATTTGGAAAAATGTTCTTCTAGTACCTCTATTTTCTTGATCCAGTTTCTATTAGGTAAATAATAAACTCTTTCTTAGTTAGTTTGTCTATTAAAGTTAGGAATGGTTGTTTCATGAAATAATATACTTATATCCATATGAAGGATTTGGTTAGGTCTAGATGGTGTTTCACTTATTTCAAATATTTTTTTGATTGGTTTTCGTTCGTATTTACACATACAGGCAATAGTACATGTCTTACAGTTATTGATTATTTTTGTTGTTTCTTTACCTAAGTGAGGATAATATATTTTATTCTTTTATATGTAATTGGTTTCTATATATATATATATATATATATATATATATATATATATATATATATATATATATATATAACAAAAGCGTTGGCTAGTTTAAAGAGAGTTCACGACACTAATTGTCTTGTATTTTTTGATATTTCGACACTCTTTGATTTTCCTGAGATCACAAAACCATCGGTATCTGCATTACGCAGCATGATCGATACAGTTTCTGCGATATATGACTGACTTTTGTCACTAGGCGACAAAAAAAACATAACCAATGCAATTATTATTTATTTGGTGATGTCAAAAGTTGATGCAATCACGGGGTCGAAGTGGTAAGAGCAACTAGATTACAGCACTCTTCCCTTATGGAGTGATTGTGAGACAGTGCTCAACAAGAGGTGCCAGCACATAGCTGCTGAAGAGTCCTCTACGTCACGCGTCAAGCCTAGTGATTAGCAGTCACATCAAAAAAGAGATCTTGGCCGACAAAAGACCCAACAATTATCGTTTTCGTGTGTCAATACACACTCCCAACAACAACAACGAAAGCAACAATTAAACAAAACGAAATGCGTCTTTTGCAAATCAGACGATCATTTCATAACCGCTTGTCAGTCGGTTAACCGCACTCCCGGCATTGCAAAGATTCGAATTTGCAAAAAGTGTTCCGATTTGCATTAACTGCCTTCGGAAAGGATACACCGTATCGAAGTGCAAGTTCAACCGGTGTAGTGTATGCAATCATGCGCATCCTTCGTTGTTGCATCAATATGTGACAACATTTAACAATGCACAGCCTTCGACCTCCCAAGCAATGCACGCCTCTGCGCCCACTGACCACGTCATACTGGCAAAAGCTGTGGTCAAAATCAAGTGTAAAATGGCGACTTCATGCCAGCGTGAGCTTTACTTGATTCAGGCTCTCAAGTCAACTTTATAACTGAAGAGCTATATGTATATTATAGACAATTCGTTGAACTTGCTTGGTATCGGTAAAACGAACTCAAAAGTCAACAAAAAGGTACATGCGGTTGTTAAGTCCCGATTGATTGAGCATTCGTTCTAGGCTGACTACTGGGTCATACCATCGATTTCTGGATATCAACCAGATCATGCGATAAATACCGCAAACTGCGATATTCCGCGGAACATGGAGTTGGCAGATCCATGGTTCCATAAACCACAAAAAGTGGATTTGTTGTTGGGTGCAGAAACGTTCTTCGAGCTGCTATTCGTTGGCCAAATTAAAAAAGGCTCCGAATACCCAACCATCCAAAAAACGCGTCTGCGTTGAGATGGCCAACTCTCCTGACCAAATGGTACAGAGATTTTGGTCATTAGAAGAAAATCCTTTAGACTCAAATAAGAGTTTCACTCCAGAGCAACAAATTTGCGAAAAGCACTTTGTTGATAATACAAAACTTTTGCCTCAAGGTAGATTCGAGGTGAAACTACCATTTACGGTACCTCCTACCTCTCTCGGAGCGTCATTCGAGACTGCGGAGCGAGGATACCTCTCACTAGAGACAAGATTATGCAAAGATAATCAACTCCGAGAAATGTACTTAGAGTTCACGAATGAATATCTAAGTTTGTTACATATGTCACCGACGGATAATGAAATCCCAAATAGCCCACACTACTTCATTCCGCATCAGTGTGTTCTAAGACCACAAAGCACAAGCACAAAGTTACGTATAGTGTTCGATGCGTCGAGTCGTACGACGACTCAAAAATCATTAAATGACATCTTGATGGTTGGGCCAACCATTCAAGAGGAGCTGTTTTTCACGTTGCTCCGTTTTCGCACTACCATAAAAAGTACGCCCTAACGGCGGATATCGCGAAAATGTACCGGCAAGTTCAAATTGCCGAAGAGCACTCGAATTACCAGCTCGTAGTGTGGAGGCAGCACCCATCGCAACCCTTACAGCATTTTCAACTGAACACAGTCACATATGGTACTGCGTCATCGCCATTCTTAGCAATACGGTGCTTGAAAATGCTGGGGGATGGGCACAGAAACTCACACCCGTTGGGATCTCAAGTTGTGCTGCGAGATTTCTACGTTGCTGATCTTCTGACTGGTGCCATTGATATTGAAACCCTTGCGAAAACCCAAAAGGAAGCAAAATATATTCTGGAACAAGGTGGGTTCCAGTTACGATGCCAAGAGTGCACATAAAGAAATCAGCTTCAATGAGCTAGATTCCACAAAAACACTTGGAATACAGTGGCAACCAAAGGAATATGTTTTCAGGTTCAGCCTAGAAAACAACTTCGATCACCTATTAGCGACGAAAAGGAACATTTTGTCTCTGGGATTACTATGCCCCATAGTTACCAAGGCAAAACTCTTATTCCAAGAACTATGGATTGCCAAATTAGACTGGGATGAGTCGATTCCGATGCGCCTTGATACGAATTGGCAAAACTTCAAAATGAATTTGACTCAACTTCGCGATATTAACATACCACGGTTTGCGCAGCGCATACTCTTTCCAAATTATGGATGAGAGCTGAATCTCCAAATAGAGCAATATATATTTTGGACGGATTCCGAAATTACTCTACATTGGATAAGGACTCATCCATCAACACTAGCAACCTTTGTGGCAAATCGGGTAGCAGAAATCCAAGAGTGGACGCAAAGTTGCTCATGGAGACATGTGCCTACAAAACAAAATCCAGCGACTATAATTTGCAGAGGATGCGACGTGGACGAACTGAATAGTTTTATTTGGTTCACGGGTCCACAGTTCCTACTGGAAGAGCAGGCCGCTTGGCCAGTCAATGCTCATTTTGAACTTTCGCTGAGTGATGACGTATTGGAAAAGCGAAAAATGAAATGTGCTTTAATAGCCGTCGAGAAATCTCGAAGTATCGAGATGGAAATAATCGACAAGGTTTCGTCATATGCAAAATTAGTGAGAATTTTTGCATATGTCATGCGGTTTATTCGAAAACTTAAGAATAAAACCGAAAAACTCGGAAAGGTACCTACGGCAAAAGAATTACAGTTGGCTTTCCTAAAGCTAATAGAGATTTTTCAACACTACGAATTCGAAGATAAAATTCGTAAGTTAAAACGCAAAGTCGCACTTCCGTCAAACATGCAAAAACTCACTCCGTTCCTGCATGAAAATCAAGACCATAACTGCACATTTATCCTACTTCGGGTAGGTGGTCTTCTTCTTTATGCGCCGATTGAGTACGATGCCTCTTCTACTAACGAAAAATACCACTTTTATTAAAGGGTATTTGCGGTACCTGAACGTAAAGAACTGCCATGCTGGTCCGAAAGCATTAGTAGCTCTGTTTCGACAGCAAATATGGCTAGTCAATACTCAAGAAGCATGCAGAAAAACGGTCCAAAGCTGTGTGCATTGCTTTAGGTATAAACCAAAACTGCTGACGCAGATAATGGGCAATCTATCGACTGACCGTTTAAGAGCACGATTGCCCTTCCTTATATGTGGCGTTGATTTTTGTGTTTCCATCCTTACATCTTTAAGAATCCGCGGTAGACCCCCAGTCAAAACCTACATTGCCGTATTTGTCTGTTTCACGTCCAAAGCTGTCCATTTTAAAAGGTTCATCGCCCGAAGAGGAATTCTGAGGAGAGTCCCCTTCGACAACGGGCCGAACTTCGTGGGAGCTCGACGGAAGCTCGAGGAAGTTTGCCAGCAGTTCGAGCGAGGGAGAGAAACCGTTTGCGGCAGAAGAAGGGTTCAGCTTCGAATTCGCCCCACCGAGAGTCCCTCACTTCGGTGGTTTATAGGAGGCGTCCGTGAAGTCAGCCAAGGGCCTTCTGCAGCGAACCGTGGGCAACGCGCTTCTCATAAGCGAGGAGCTGCAAACCGTCCTCAGCGAGGTAGAAGCGATCCTCAATTCAAGGCCCATCGCTCCACTCAGCGCAGATCCAAACGACGGCGAGGCGCTCACACCCGCACACCTGCTAATCGGGACACCGCTGCGAGCACTGCCGCCGGAACAAGTGCCGGCCTATCAACAGGGGTGCTTAAGAAGTTGGCAGCTTGTATGCTGTCTCAAGCAGCAGTTCTGGCGCAAGTGGTCAACGGGCTACTTAGCCGGCCTTCAGCAACGCAGCAAGTGGGTCAAAGAGCAGCCAAATCTCTTCGTTGGAAAAATCGTCGTCGTCCACGAGGCAAACGCGAAAGGGCATCAAGGTCATCGCGGGAGAGGACGGCAAGGTGCGAGTGGCTGACGTTAGGTCTCGAGGCAGCGTAATTAGACGCCCGATAGCCAAGTTAGCGGTTCTACCTAAACAGATTTGAAGTCCTTCAACGCGGCCGGTGTTGCGTAGAACCACAAATTAAAACATAAATTTCTAAAAATCAAAAAAAAAAACTTAAAACTATAAAAAACCTTTAAGTTTTAAAAGTAAAATTGTTAAAACTTAAAATCTAATATATAAATTGACCAAGGAATTATTGTGAATGGGGCATACAAATATGAAAAGTTTATTGGTCTAAATTTTGAATTTGGTGCCTATCAGCCATATTTATTTTAAATTAAAATCGAAATTGCATGTAGAACATAACAGAAACAAAACAAACAGTAATAAAATGGCACTCTGTAACTCTCTGTAACCAACGAAATCGCACGCGTTTCTTTTCAAGTTGCAATTTTCTTTTCAGCCCGAAACTTTTCAAATTTAAAATAAAAACCGAAAATAAGTAGAAGAAGAAGTAAGTAGAATTTTCAGTTGCTTGAGCTGCCTGTAGTCTACGCATAACCTAAATTTCTGTTTCCCTGATTTGTCTTATTTTTTCGCTACTACCACTATAGGCGCTACTATTTGACTTCCTGATTATTCCTTGCTCTTCCATTTCTCCGATTTGTCGTCTTACATCTTCTTCCTGTTTGGAAGGGTAGTCTATATAATTTAGTGTTTATTTCTTATTTGATGGGTTATAGTGTCTGTATTCGTTAGTTGGTCTCCTTCTTTATAAATCAAGTTCCTGTACTGATTAATAGATTTTGAATGGCGGTTTTTTCCTCTGGACTAAGATGTTCTAGTTCAACTTTTTTTGTATCTGAATCCAGTTCGAAACAATCGAAAGTAGTTTCGTCATCCGAATATAATGATATTTCGGTACCGTTCTTCAGAATCATACTTTTATTATCAAAATCGAGAGTTTTGACAATTTTCTTCAGAATGTCCATACCTATTAGTATGTCATACGGCTTTTTCCCTAGATCTCGTTTGTACCATCGAACTGCCCTTTTTGGGTCATAATTAAATTCTTTTGGAATGCTGGTGAATACCCTGTCTACTATCTCCGTTGTAGTATTATTTATAGTCCGTAACTTCACTTTTATTTTTTCATATATTTTAAATTCAGAACAATCTACTGAGTTGGAATTTGTAATGCTCATAGTTGAGCCTGTATCAATGAGAGTTTTATGTTTAACTTCATTTATTTATATTTTATCTCCGAAACCTAATTTAGAAAAAAAATTTTGTTCGATATTATGAATTTCTTCTTCCCTAACATTGTTTTGATTGATTTGTCCTCTCTCCATAGGCTCTACTTGACGTTGAGCATTTCTAATCTGACCTGAAGGTTGAAAACTGGCCTGCTATTATAATTACTATGATAATTATTGTGATAACTATTATGATATTCTTGCCCTGGTCTATTTTGATTATAGGTGTTGCGAAATCGGCCTGACTGATTTCGGTTAACCTATATATACTCTCCATTGTTGTTTCTAACTTGTCCAAAGTTATTTTCGAATTGTCCGTTATTATGTCTATTGTGGGTCTGTCGTTTGTCATTTGTTATCTCAAGTTTTTCTAAATTACCATGATCATAAAATACATAAGACAAGT
Source organism: Eristalinus aeneus (assembly GCA_955652365.1). NCBI lineage: Eukaryota > Metazoa > Arthropoda > Insecta > Diptera > Syrphidae > Eristalinus > Eristalinus aeneus. Next base: position 44,855,471 of record OY019130.1, read on the forward strand.
CATATTTGTCTCTAATGTTTCTAGACAAGTTTCCTGAAACAAGTTGCCTTATCATATTTATTAAAATTGTATAAAATGTTTTTACACATTCTGTCTGATTATTTTCATAGGTTGCAAAACTATTAACATCTTTTGAAATTTCTTCAATTTCATAATTAAGATCAGAGATAGAACTTACTTTGAGGAATGTAATTTTTTCTGAAATTTCTTTATAACTGCTTGCTGGTCGGAAATGCTGCTTGAAGATCTGCTTCGCCTTTTCCCAGTTGTTTGGGGGGTTGTTGAGTAAAAATTCCTTCGCAACTCCAGTGATGTTAGAGTTGTAGATCGCTTGTCACAGCTCGTTCTTCTTGACCACGCTGTTCTCCGCATCCAGTCCGGTTTGCACGACGGTGATGAATTGTGTGAAATGATCTCTGTTCCCATCGAACTCCTTAATGAACGTGTACCTTCATGAGGTGTACCGCTCGGCTCGGTGGCTCCGGATTGTTTCTGGTAGCCGAAGCTTCGATTGCTTGCACCAATCTGTCCACTGTTTCACGATCCATCTCCTGTTCCATGATGCTATCCCACAAGTATAATTTGCTTTTGCGTGGAATTTTGTTGCTTTGAGTTAGTGTGTTTGTAATAGTGTGTATGCAGATCTTTTTACTCTTGGGTCCAAGGTGTTATTTTTTCTTTTTAAAATACACTTGGTACACTTCATTTTTACTTGGGATTACGGTTTAGTCCGTTCACGTTGGATCCCTACCGTTTATAACCAACCGCCTGTGCAACTCAAATTAATAACTCACAGTTGAGCTAAAAAAAATTAATTTTTGTTTTATCAAACTTATTTCTAACCGCACTTAACAACACTCTCTCACTAACTGAACTGCCCAGCACATTGATTTCCCCTACAGCCCAAGCTCAGTACTCACCTCATTTCCAGAAATGCAATCATAGCACTTTTTCCGCTGCGCGTGACATGACAACGCTGATTCATTCAGCATGTACGATGTTCACTGCTCTGAATTGCTACGAATGTCTACGAATTTCTCAACAAACTCTCAAAAGGCGTTCCATTTGCTGATTATTTCATAAAAGAGAGACCTCATGAGAGAGTAAAATATTTCCCCTCCCTATGAATTTCTACTGAAGGAAAATTTGTGGGCAGCAGATGGCTATCAGATGGAAAATAAAAAAAACCTCTGACATTTCATACATCTGGTAACTGCTTCCGAATTTCTACAAAATTTCTGTAAGAGAAATTTTTACGCAAACTCCTCAACAACAAATTTCTGTATAGAAGTGATTTGGAACATTTCCTTTCATTTCATTTATTTATTTAGCTAAGGTTTGTTGTTAGATACATATTGATTTTTTACATTACATTTCTCTTAATTACTATTTATTGTACATTTCAATTAAATTTTATTTTTACATGGTCTGTTATCTTTCTTTTAAAATCATTTAGACGGGTTTCTTGTTTTAATTCGTTTGGTAATTCATTAAACAATTTATATATAATAGTTATTCGCCCATTTAAATTATTTTCCTTTAATCGTCTTCGGACAGTCTGAGCTGAAATGTTTATGTCGTAGAAGCTTTCCATTTCAGAGGTGAGAAATGGATCTGATCCTGGCCGATTTCCGGTCCTCGGCTTTTGTCGCCTTATCCGGGGTATATCGTTGAAAGTAGCATTTTTTGGTAATATTTAATTGCGTTGTGAACTTAAATGACTTAATTATATGAGCACATACACTTTTCACTTCCTGACAATGAATGAATACTATTTGAAAAAGGATTCCTTTTATACCGTATCTTCATATAAGGATATAGCGGAGATTAAAGTGATACGAAGTGAATAAAATGCACGCCCAGAAAAAGGAAATAATTAGGAATAATCTTAAATTGTTTCCTGTGACTTAGTTATATGAGCACAAGTATATATATATATACACATATATATATATATATATATATATATATATATATATAAGCACATTTAACATACAATTAATTGGCGTAGCTCTCTTCTGGAATTTTTGTAGTGTATCGTGCATTGTGTTATTTGTCAGATGGATAATCGTCGAACAATACTCAAAATGAGGCTTTATTGTACTATTGTATATGTTTATTGCACAGAAAGTTGGTAATCTTTTTTTTTATTTTTCTAAAGAGTCTAATTATTTTACTTTTTTTTTTTTTTTTTTTTTTGTTTTTGATATGTCGATTTTGTAGTCAATATTATTGTTAAAACACAAAATTCTTTCAATAACAACACCTAGATACTTAATTTTCTTTAACATTTTCAAATATCTCATAATCTATTATGACATTTAAATCTGTATATCCATTTATGTACATACATTTAGTTTTACTAACATTTAGACTTAATTTGTTCATGTTAAACACTTTAATTTCTTTAGTTCTTCCTCCAAGATGTGATGTGAACAATGTCAGCTCTCTTTCTCTGACACCATACTATTTCAGTTAATCAACTAATATGTTTCTATCAACTGTCTCGAACGCTCTTCTGAGATCTATAAAAACTGCAACAATTTTGAGATTATTCTTCCAGTTGGCAATAACTAAATTCAAAAGTGATTTACAACTATGCCCGCCTCTAAGTCCAAATTGAAACTTCATAGACACTCTTAACAAAAAAAGACATTAAGGTTTTATACTAAAGTAAAGTGCATGGTTAACTGTGACATTATCGGAGGCAACACTTTTTACTACACTTTTTTGCTCTTTTAGGACTAACGATTTAAGATCGTGACCACATAGGCTTGGTATAGTGCCTTGTTGAATTTTTCCATATTGCTCGCCTATAAGTTTGTACCTTTTTTTTAATATTTTAAGCTCTTTATTTAACCACTGCTTTACACTACTAACGCATACATATTTCTTACTTTTCATACGACACACTGCTTATTCGAGTACGTTGGTAATGTTTTCTGCTATTTATTTAGATCATATACACTTATATAAACAAAGTCACGCTCAATATACTTCTATCAATTCCTTTCTTTTACGCACATTCATTCGCATTGGTATCTCGATTTCGATTGTTTCGTGGTCACTAATTTTTCGGTTTTTTACTACACAGGCCTTTATTTTATCATTATTTGTTATAAAGTAGTCAATAAGTGTTTGTGTGCTCTGGGTTATTCTTGTTGGCTCCGTTACTACTAATTTTAGTGCATTATCCTTTCCTCTTTCCATATGAGTCATTTCTTAACATATTAATTAATATTGCCCATCACTATAATTTTATTCTTCAAATAGTCTCTGAAATTCACACCGAAATTTGCCTCTGATGTACTCGGCGAACTTTACACGCCTCCTAATGTTATGTTTGGATCAAGGTACAAAGCTTTATGGCTAGCCACCAACTTTTCTTGCCTACGATTATATTTTCTAAGACTTCAATTTGCCAATGGTGACGAACACAGAAGATGACACCACCTGTATGTGTTGAGGACGAGTCACATCTTATGGAGTGGTATCCTTGTATATATATTTCATTGTCGTCATTTCTGTTAGATGAGCTTCTGTTAAACATATAACTTCGTACATTTCTTCACTTAAAATACTTTCAAATTCATCAAAGTTATTTATAAGACCTTCAATATTTAGAGACAAGCATTTACATACATTTAGTTGCTAGTATTGAATTTTCTGTTTCTCTGTTTTAAGTTTTCGTTTGAGTACGGGACAGTCTTCACTTTTAGTATCATGTTTCACATCAATATCTGGTAGTTGAAGATAATCCTTACTTCTAATACAATTGACACATTTTATATCTTCACTCGAGCACTCATTTCTTTTATGATCTCCTCCACATTTTAGACAGGCTACTTTATTTGTACAGACTTCAGTTGAGTGATTAAATCCCTTTATACTAAATTCTTCGTATACTATACACTTATTCCACCCTATGTTTTTTTTTATGTCAATAATTGCGTTAAACACTCCTTTGGTTTTCACTGACTCATATACACTAACACATTTTACAAATTTAACTACACTGTTCTGTGTTTGAATTGCATTTTCAATTCCTTCCTTGCCTAGCTTTCCTTCATATCACACACTAGCAGTTTTTGGTTTCGCATCTTCTGAACTTTAATCTAGTATTTCTCATTAATTTTATTTTCTTTAAGAACCGATTGAATTTTCTCAATTGCTTCTTCATTTCCGTAGCCGCCGTGGCGTAGTGGGTAGAGTGCGACGCTCACACGCCGAAGGGTCTAGATTCGACTGCCGGCTGAACACCTCGAATTTTTTACGGTACCATTTCTTTCGAGCTGCTGACAACACTCAAAGAGTAATAACAATCTAAGAAAGCTTCTCAAATTTCGCCGTTCAGAGTCGACAAAAAACTGTAGGTCCCTTCTATTCGTGAGAGAACAGTAGCGCGCATAACACGAGTAGTTGATGAGCAAGCTAGACCCTGGTCCCCCTGTGGACTGTCGCGCCAACAAGTATTATTATTCTTCATTTCCGCATTTTATCGCAATCGCCCCATCTTTCCTATTTTGTAAACCATTGACGTTCATTGACATAGCTGATGGTTTTATTTGCTTCTTTATATCCTCTTTTGTCTTCCTATACTCTTGACTACATTTTGATTTAAGTATAACTTGTGGCTCTTTCTTTACGTGAGCCGCATATGATAATTTATCCTCACTCTCCGCCTGATTTGCTTCGCCTACATTACACACACTCGTTTTATTATATTTCTTTATTTCTTCTTTTATTTCATTCATAGATTTAGATATATATACAACACTTTTCTTTTTATTTCCACTTGATTCCTTTGTTTTTGTAACTCTTTTATTACCTCTACTGTCTCTGACAGCCGCTGTAATTTTTTAATGATCTCATCACTATTTTTTCTCTTTCTGCATATTCTGAAATCCTATATATTTGCATTCGCTTGTAACGAATTTTCCCGATTAGATGTGCCAGCTTTGTGAATTAGCTATATTTGTTCTTATTACATAAAGTTCTTTGTAATGTAATTTGTGGTTTCTTCTTACATCACTGTTTTTCGACTGGATTTAAAGCGGATCACTAAGTTGCTAATTAAATCATGGGATTATCCTTGGACCAGCGGAGAAGAAATATATGTGGGGTTAGCTGTTACTTCGTCGGCTGATGACTGACTGTCATCTGAAGTGAAACAACAATTTTATTTAGTAAATATTACAGTTATACATGTGTGTATTCACAATTGTGCTTTAAAGTAAGTGTGTTTTTACACTACCTATCCCCCCTTCCTTACTCTTTTTTATAGGAAAGACAGAGATAAAGATTGAACGAAGTGTTTAAATGTTGAATCGAACGAAAAATTTCTTATATGGTAGTGACGAACAAATACATGAGAGCTGGTTCGAAGATCTTGAAAACCGAATGTTGGTCGTTGTTCATGTCGTGACATATCTTGCGGTTGTAAAGTGTTGAAATGTGCTTGAAGAACTTGCACTAAGTCTGGAGCAAAATTATTATATTTCGCATCAGTGTCGACTAATGACTATGAAAATAATAAATATTTCTTTATTTATTTATTGTTCATAAGTTATTCAAGTAAGTTAATCATTAGTCATTAATCACTAAATAAGAGCATTTAATCAAGCCATATCTCTGTTCATGAAAAAAATAAGACAAAGTATTGAGTTATTTCAATTTATAGAGTGGGTAACGAACTTTAAATATTACTGTCGAACTTTTTGTTTTTTTGATGGTTTCTTACCTCATAACTACATATTAATTATGACTAACCGTCAATCATATGTGTGAACAGAGAGGCATAAAATAACATAATGACTAATGACTAAATATATATGACTAAACGTTAGTCATGAATAAATTAGTTGCCGGATTTATTCATGACTAACGTTTATTCATGAATTTTCTTAATTCACACATATGATAGATGGTCAGTTATGATTAGTGTGTAGTCATGACTAACTCTGTATCATGATTATCCACTAATCGCTATCCACTGGGAATAGTCAACGTGTACGCAAATGTTATTGCTCTCGATACTCAATACAACATACCTCGTAAACGGACGCGTAGTGACTTCGAGGGAGGTGAAAATTTCCCTCCGCAAAAATTTAGCGCCAATAGTGCAAATTCAAATACAAATATGAATAACCATAACAGGTATCATATGATACAACTATCAAATGATGTCACCGGTAATGAACGTTCTAACGTCATTAAAGAAAGTGTTCCACCCATTGTGGCCATAAAATCCACTAGTGAGATAGTGCTAACTCTATTAAAACGCTTAAATATTGAAAACTATTTAATTAACAACATTTCACTTGATCAAAAAATCATTTTTCCTACTATGGATGCGTATGAAAAAAACCAATGTGAACTTTCCCGCCTTAATTTTGAATTTTTTTCACATGGAAGTAAAAGTGCTAGGCTGTTTAAAGTCATACTATCCGGTTTAGATACATTAACCTTGGTGTGCACCGACGTAAAAATAATTACAATCAAACCTAATAATAATCACCAAAATAAGTACTATCTTTACGTTGTGCATATTGAACGAAGCACAATAAAATTATATGAGCTTAGACGAAAAGTTCCCAGTCTGTTTAAAATAATTATTCATTGGGATTATAAAAAGAAAAATACTGGTCAAGTAACCCGTTGCTATAATTGCCAACTCTATGGACACGGCTCCATGCATTGCCATATTCGAAGTTTCTTTGCCCGTTGCTCCGGGAACCACAAAACATCCGATTTTAAATCAAATGAGACTATTCGCTGTGCTAAATGCAAAGTGCCACAAAAGTCATCCGATCCAAACTGTATCACCCGCAAGAATCACTTGGAAATGAGACAAAAATTCTCTCCAAGCCAAAGAGAAAACTCAAAACATCTTTCTTCTCACCCACCCGCAGCAGTGCAACAAACAGCAACCTACCGTGAAGAGGCCATTGCAACCTGAGTCATCAAACATCAACTCATTACAACAACGCACACCAAATGATTGTGCTGAACTATTCTCTTTTGAAGAGATAAGCTGTCTTTTAAATGAAGGTATGGTAAAGCGAAACAAATGCAATTCAAAAGCTGATCAAATTAATGTTATTACTAGTTTCGCAATTAAGTATGTTTACCCCAATGCTCTAAGTAATTCTCTTAAACTCTTAACCTGAAACGCTAGAGGTATGAACAAAAAGCAAGTAGAATTTTTCAATTACATGAATAACGAGCAGTTTGACGTTGCGCTCTTAACTGAAACTATGCTTAAAGAAAATAACTCATTTTCTCACCCCAATTTTGTTGGCCATCGTCATGATAGGGCTCACACAACAGGCGGCGGTGTTGCTATCGTTGTGAAGAAAAGTATTAACCACTTTGTTAGATCCTACACGTCCTCCAAAGTTATGGAAGTAATTGGTGTTGATATTACGTTTGCAGACAACTCGAAGCTGAGCATTTTTTCCGACTATTTCCCTGCGGGAAATAGAAGCGCTGATAAAATGACTCACTTCAAAAAAGATATGCAAAAATTTCTTAGAATAAATAACAAAATTATTGTTGAGGGTGATTTTAACTGTAGTTACCAGACATGGAATTGCCTCAGGTCAAATTGTTGGGAAAACGTCCTGCATGATTTGATCGATTCTCATCGAAACAACTCGCTGCTATTCCCAATGTCTCACACATACATCCCTACATCAATGCACAAAAATCCACAACAATTTGAGCTATGACCATCTTCCAGTTTAACAACATTTCAAGGTATTACAATTACTCGGCAGCGCATTCGAATTTATTCAAATCTTCCATCGATAATATCCTAAATTGCAATAACCCACCATTAAATTCCATCTACAGTACTGAAAAAGTGGATGCATTGATCATGAATTTTACTGACGCTGTTGATACAGCAGCAGAATATTCAATTGCTAAGATCCCCACAAAAAAAATACTAATTATTCTCTGCCGAAGAACATTGCATACTTAGTGTGCCCATAGCCAAACCTGGTAAACCAAGAGAAAATCCAAATATTTATAGACCAATTAGCTTATTAAATTCTACTAGTAAACTTTTTGAAAAAGTAGTAAAAGAAAAAATTAGTAACTTTCTAACTAATAGGAACATTATACCCAATTATCAGTTTGGCTTTAGAAAAGGACATAACACTTGTCACCAAATAGCAAGAATTAAAAAACATGTAACCGATAAATTTGAAGCAAAAGAGTCGAGAGGTCTAATATTATTAGACATCGAAAAAGCATTCGACACATTTGGGTATGACGCCCTCGCTCACCAAATGTATTCTCTAAATTTTACAATCCAGATTTGCAAATTGATTCAAAACTTCCTTAAAGATAGGAGCTTTATAGTTAATAATTAATCACATAAATCCGCTAGGAGACACATCGAATATGGCGGGGCCCAGGGATCTGTCCTGGGGCCTATTTTGTTTAATATTTATGTATCGGAGTTGCCTTCATTTAGCAACAATGTAAACATAGCAATGTTTGCAGACGACACTGCCTTCTTTGCTTCTGGTACATTATTCTTAGATATCATCAATCGACTTCAAACCGCTCTTACTTCATTTGAGGAATACTGCTTTAAATGGAAGATGAAGCCTAATCCTCAAAAGGAAACAAGCTATCTGGTTCTCAAGGCGTGGAAAAGAGTGTCACGTACCTAATAACCTCAAGTTGCAGTTATGTTCTACAGACATTGACTGGTCAGATAAGTACAAATATCTCGGTGTGACACTGGACCAAGAACTCAATTTTCAGGCTCACATATCTACCACCATTGACAAAGTAAACACACTAAAAATAGTTCTGAATCCAGTCATTTGTCGCAAATCTAAACAAAATATTGAGAAAATGTTGATAATACACAAAACCATTTTCCAGGATATTTTATTGTATGGTACACCAGTCTGGGGCGACTGCGCGAAAACGCACAAGTAAAAGCTTCAACGATGTCAAAATAAGCTTTTGAAAAAAATGCTAAGTCTACCTTGGCGCTTTTCCACCAATATACTCCACGCAGGAACCAATGCAACCAAATTGATTTTCTAGTTAATAAATCAAAAATATCTTTCTATGTAAACTGTTCTCTTTCTGATAGCGAACTCATAAGTCAATTAACTACGTCGTATTAATTTTAATTCTTGGAATATCAACGGGCAAAGGGTTTTTGTTACTAGTTTTCCCTTAAATGAAATTTTTACCTATAAAAATATAACTTAATGCTTATTGTATTATATCATAGTTGTTAAGGTTAATATTGTTGAATAATACTCTAAAATAAGTCATAAATGTAATGTTAAACAAAGATGTATGCTGCTTAAATAAATCTAGTCTAACCGACTAATCGCGGGCATGTCGGGATTGACGCATATTTGCATTTCCGATAACAATACCTTTTTTAATGACAAGATGAAAGTTTTAATGTCTTGTTTATGGGTTTTGTGACTGATGTAATAGATTTTGTACAAAAAATACCTGGCCATAGGAAAAAGTAATTAGCATAATAGTGACAAAGTCGGGCATCTTGCTATTATTTGGCACATCTGCACAGTGCTGTATATATTTACGCAGCCAAACTTCAATTGCAGACACAATGTAAGAAATCATAAAAAAAACGAAAAGTTCGACAGTAATATTTTAAAGGTCGTTATCCACTCTATCATTTAAAATAGCCCAATACTTTGTCTTGAATAAATGCTCTTATTTAGTGTTTAATGAATGATGATTAACTTACTTGAATACCTTATGAATAATAATTGAATTAGATTTCGCGTACTATATATCTGCACCAACCAAAAATAAATTTTTGTCGCTTTCTTTTTTGAATTTCATGTGTATTCTTTCACCTCGTCGTATTTATGGTTGAGTTTCATTCCTTTCTTTTCTATTTGGTGTTACTAATTCTTATTCTAAAACAGTTTTTTGGTTTTTCAAGAGCCGGATAATGAAAATGTCGTTGAAACAGAAATATGGAAACATTAAAGGACGATTAACTTGTGCGCCTGAATTTGTTCAGTTGATCTCCGAAGAAACTACGGTCGAATGAATAGTGGTCTGAGTTGTTCAGGGTTCATTTCGATATACTTGAAAAGTATGGAGTTCTGGAAGAAATGGAAGTGTACGAGAACGAATATGCAGACTATGAAGTGCGGTTTTTCGAAGCTCATTCAAAACTAAGTGCGCAGATTCGTAAATTGCAAAAGTTGTTCGAAGTCCGTGTCTGAACAACTAGTGAATCAACAGGCTACACTTTTGCAAAATCTTAATACTGTGTCGGTGGATTCGTCCGTTCAACTTTCGAAGTGTACAGTGCATGTTTTTTTAGGTGATTATAAGGACTGGCCATCGCTTCGAGATTCGTTTATGGGTACCATTGATAATAACAAAAAATCTAACTACACAAACGTTTTATTATCTAAAATCATTCCTACGAGACGAGGCACCCAATTTAATTAAACACATAACAGTATCCGAAACGAACTATCTCGAAGCATGGGATCGGTTGAAAAGTCGATTTGATCGTACGCACTTAATTGTTCAGTCCCTTATCCATTCGTTTTTGTCTCTCCCAACTGTATGCTAACAGATGGTGCGGACGAAGTGATTCGCGGTCTTAAGTCGTTGAAAGCAGCTAATCGTGATCCGTGGGTGATATATTTACTTCAGAACAAATTGGATAGCTGCACAAAACAAACTTGGGCAGAATTCATCGGTTCGCGCGATGATCTAAAAAGCGAAGAAGAATCGAGTTTTTTAAGGTAAGGTGAGCTGCGTTAGAATCTTGCTTACACATCGGGCAGATATGTAGTTCGCGAGCGAAAGGCGTGGGACAAATTCGTGATCACATGGCTGAGGCAAACCCTTCTAATGTGCAATGTCCAAAGTGTAAAGGAAACTTATCATTACATCCCTCGAGTTAAAGTGCAGAATCGTTGCATGGTGTGATTCTGAAATGGTGCTTCACTGGTTATCTTCTCCTCCACTAGGTTGAACATTATTTGGCGCGAATTGAGAAGCAACAATCCTCGAAACGATCCCGCGGTATTCTTGGGACTATATCGCTTCTGGATCAAATCCAGTGGATTGTGCATCACACGGTATTCTACCCTCAGTGTTGCCTGATCACACACTTTGATGGAATGGACTTGATTGGCTTTCGTTGCCACAAGAATTTTGGCCATCATCAAAATTCTCTGTGCCACCGCCAGACGAGACCGCGTGTAGTTGCGTATATTATTCGATTCGGATTAAATAGTCGTCGACAAGCAAATGATCGAGTAACTGGGCTATTGACTTGTGTAGAACTTCAATCGGCTCAGATTTTAAATTTAAAAAAATAATCAAAAATACGCGTTCGGTAGCGAAATAACTTGGAAAACAAACAAACAATCCCTGACAAACAATTCAAAACGTTTGCGTTATACTAGGGTTGCCTTTTATATTTCGGGATTAGGGAACAAAAGCAAATATTAATTAACGAAAATAGCTTTATTGTTTTTCAAAATATTCCCCATTAAGATCTATACACTTTTGCATGCGTTTGAACCAATTGTCGAAGGTATGTCCAAAACATGCATTCTGAACGCATCAACCGCTTCTTCAGGTGTCAAAAACCGTTGACCTCTCATTTTATTTCTTATGTACGGAAATAAAAAGAAGTCATTCGGTGCCAAGTCATCAAATCGACGTTTTGAGTGCTCAAAAATGCCGATGTGTGGGAGCTCGCATTGTTTACATTATGTTAATAGTGATCCGTCTTCGGCGGTTGGTTTTCTTGATTTCTTGGAAGACAACTGGCAATCAAATCACCAAATACCACTTAGAATTGACTGTTCTGCGTTGTTCTAGTGGTACGGTTGCGACATGTCCAGTTTTTCCGAAAAAACAGTCCGCCATTTGCTTGGAAATGTTTCGTGCGCGAGCTACTTTTGTTGGATTTGGCTCAATTTGAAACACCCATACAGTCGACTGCTGTCTACTTTCAGGCTCATACGCGTAAGTCCACGGTCCACCTGTCACGATGTCATGGACGTGTTCTGAAGCACCGCGATCGTATTTTTGGACCACTCTTTCAACCACTCGACGAGCCTTTTTTTAACCTATTGACAAATTGTGCGGGATCCAACGCGAACAAATTTTTAAATGTTCATGAATGTATGCTAGTCCCACTAATGCCTAAGGTTGTCTCAATCTCACGATAGGTCACATGACGATCTTGCAATATCATTTGGCGCACAGCATCAGTGGTTTCCGGAACAACAACTGATTTTGGACGACCTTCACGAAATTCGTCTTGGAGTGAACTACGACCTCGGTTGAATTCACCATACCATCGACACTGGTTCTTGATGGAGCTTCATCGCCAAAAATTTAATTAAGTTGTTGTGGAGTTAATCCACGTCGAGAGTTGTGAAAAATAATCGCACGAAAATTTTCACGATTTAATTCCAATTTTTGGGCGAGATGAATCTTTTAAGTTAGTACGTATAACCTCAAAAATGTTAAACTTTACGATAGAGCTGGCAGTGGCCAGATTGCAACACTAGGGTTGCCCAATCCCGAATTATAAAAGGCAACCTTCGTACAACATTTATAGACAATCATGGGCTCTTGAAAGTAGGAGGAAAAATACAAAATGCTAATCCTGTTTAAAATATCAATCACGCAATTTTTCTTGCTAATGGTCATCTCTCTTTCATTCTATTCACACAAATAAATAACAAGTTCTTACATCCAGGTGTCACGGAAACCTTTGTCCGTCAACAATTCTGGATATTAGGCAACAGAAATTTAGTGAGAAAGGTAGGGCAAATGCAATGCAAATCATGTTTTTTGCAACGCAAGGCCACAACAACGCAACTGATAGGAGATATGCCGAGACATAGTGTGATTCCCGCCAGACCTTTTACAAATTGTGGATGTGATTATACTGGGCCTATTACTATCAAAACTTCGCGAATTCGCAATGAAAAATTGGCAAAGGCATATATCGCACTGTTTGTTTGCCTATCCACTAAAGCGATTCATCTGGAGTTGGAACCTTACACAGCCGTTCCAGACCCAAGTGTGATAGACGTATTAAACATTTGATTTTCACACTAGACATTTCCTAAAGCCATCTGATGGTTTGAGATATAGTGGTAGTGAGGGAACCAAATCTACCCACTGCACAATGGTAGAATTGAGAATGTTTATCCAAGTGGGGCCAATCGTACGCGAGTTGCCACCGTTAAAACAACGCGTGAACATTTGTTCGTCCTATCATCAAACTAGCGAAACTACCATCATTCTGAACCTAGGTACATCGGTCCAGGGGCGGCGGGATGTCTAGTATTGTACTCTCAATGTTTATTTTGTTGTTGTTGTTGTTAATAATTGTTTAATTACTTAGATTAAATAGTTAATATACGCAGTTAAATTTGCTACTCGCGAATGATTGAAAAAAATAAATAACCGCACAAGCTAAGCTTGTGTCCACAGGTTAGAATAAAACAAGAAATTGAACAACGTTATAATATTTATTTCAAAACCGTCTGGTTCTGCTCCCCAGTCGAAACTAAACTTAATAATTTTATTTCCCTAACTTCTAATTTCGCCTTGGTCGATCAAGGTTTCCTCATTCCCACGCTGGTTCGCTCACGTCCGAGCATGCATCGCCTCAAGTGCAAGCGATGCAACTAGCCAGAAAGTGAGGACCATCAACTTGCCGCAGGTGCGATCGTGGGAGTGGCTGCGCGCGTGCATTATCGAGTGTGATAACTTACGCCATAAATTATTTTTGTTCACATCACAGAAAAATAATCCAATTCTATTGTACAAATAATATTATTCATAAAAAAGATGTTTAGTACATAAAAACACATGTTCCTGTCAGATCCAAACAACGAATATCAAGGACATCAGGCCATCCAAAATCTTCAACAACATCCGCCCATCAGGAAAATTCACCACCACGCCACTCACTCCCTTATCATACGATCATTCCCTTCCTTCTTTATCCAGAAGAGGGTACATTCCCGCAAGCTCACACGCACGCGTATGTGTGGGATGCTGCAACCCATGGGTCTGTTCATCTATCGCACATCTAACCGCACACCCACTACAAGTTGCCTGAATTCAAGCAAGAGAGTCAGTCTGAAAGAGGATGCCTGACTGAACGCTTAATGTTCTCTAACCATCTCAGTAGTTCTTACACGTTGTATTTTTCTTTTAAATTGTACCAATTTAATTCACTTAATTCTTTATTTCAATATCTGGGAAATACTTTGTTTTTTAATAAATATTGGATTCTGCATTAAAAAAGGATTTGGTTTTTTTGTGAAATTCTTGGTATTCTACATGGAGGCCGGGATTACTACCGTAATTAAAATCGAACAGTGGACAAAGTGGAAAGTTGAAGCAAATATCGAACAGCTAGCTGGGAGTTTTATATTCTGCGATTGTTGGTTGAATAATGGGAAGTTTGGAAGTTTTGGGCAATCCGGCCATAAATATAACTCAAACGCGTCGGGTTTGAATCAAATTGATGACAATTTAAGTGCATCTTTGTTTTGCTTAGGCCGTTTATGTTAATTTATGTTAATTGCGAACTCAAACCAAATTCGACCAAAGAATGGTCTGATTTCGGAATTCGCTGAAACTGTAACAGCTGATATTCACAAAGAATTGCTAGCGCGTAAGAAATTACCGAACGAAAGTTGCCGGGTATACTTGTACAGTTTAGTTGAAATTGCGAGTTAAGGAGATGTCGAAGATTGCGCGATTATTGATTTCACAATTGATGGTAATAATGGTAGCGAATCAAATAAACAAATTTTATATGAAGCCGGAAATTTAAAGGATCTGAAAGAAAAATCAAGAATTTGTGAAAAGAAGAAGGACAGACAAAGGAAAAATAAATGAACAAAGTACGCGAAGTAAAAACGAACGGGTCAATTATAAAGAAAGCGTTTCGAAAGCTAAGAATGGTCGGTCTCGTTTTAATTGTGGAACCAAACATCATGAATTTCACAGCTGCCCAGACAAAGCACGTGGTCCCAAGTGTATTAAATGTGGCGCTTTCGTTCATCGAAGTTTCGAGTTCGAATAAAGGTGATCGTAATTCGGAAGCGAATTTGCTTTTAAAGGGTGTTCCAACAACACAAGATTTAAATTTGGCGCCATTCGAATTGTCATTGTTTGACATTTGAACAAAACTGTTCAGATCCTGTGTTGGCAATTTTTAGACAGGGGGCAACCACTCCTCCAAGTTTCTCCTGTACTTCACCCAGTTTTCTATATGAGCCGAATGACGTCGGCTGCAGAGCAAAAGTATTCAAGCTATGAGTTGGAAGCCCTGGCTGTTGTGGAAGCTGTCAATAAGTTTCGAGTCTATCTTCTGGGACAGCCATTTAAGTTCGTAACCGACTGTAAAGCATTCGAACTAACTTTAAAGAAAAAAAATCTGCAACAAAGAGTGGACCGTTGGGCAATGTTACTGGAAGAGTATCAGTACACTCTGGAACATAGAAGTGAATCCAAATTACGGCACGTGGATGCGTTAAGCCGATATCCTGTCTCTGTAGTGGTTCAGCTGCATGACGATAGTTCTTCTCTGAAAAGAATTAAACGCGCCCAAAGGGGTGATTCAAATCTGAACACTTTGATCAAAAGTGTAAACGAAGAGCCTAGAAACGGTTACGTGGTAGAGGGAGGCATTTTATATAAAGTAGGAAACGGTGATAAACTTTTTGTAGTACCAGAGGACATGGAAACAGAAATCATTAGAAGGGCACATGATAGAGGTCATTTTGCGGAAAAAAGGTCAAAGGAATGCTGTCAACGGAGGTATACTTTAAGAATATGACTTTAGAAATTGCGAAATATGTAGAGTGCTGTGTTCCATGTATCCTGGCAGAGAAGAACAGAGGTAAGAAAGAAAGATTCTTGCATTCGATACCGAAAGGAGAGACACCTTTAGACATGTTCCACATGGGTCACTTGGGGCCAATGGCAACAACTGGTAAGGGCTACCGGTATCTACTTTCGATAATAGACGGACTTACAAAATCCTGTAAAGACGCTGTCCGCAGAAGAAGCAATCAAAAAATTCCGAGTGATATGGGAAACATTTGGAAACCCAAGACGTCTAATTGTGAACAAGGGGGGTGTGTTTGTGGCCAAGGAATTCATCAGGTATTTCGAACAAAAAAATATTGAGTTATCCCACATCACAGTAGAGATCCCTAGGGGAAATGGGCAGATAGAACGTATCCATCGGATTGCTATTCTAGCCTTAATAAAGTTGTCAGTTCAAAAACCGGATGAATGGTACAAGGGTGTTAAATATGTCCAAGTTTTTCTGAATTCCTCTTATCAACGTTCGATCGACACATCGTCTATGAAGCTGTTGACAGGTATCAATATGAGACTTCGAGAAGATACTAATACAAGAGAGGTAATTGCAAAGAGAAATCTATTTGAAGTACAAACGGAGAACAAGAGGTTGTTTGACAAAAAACGAAAACAAATAAACGAACAAAGTAGGCGACTTGGTGGCCATAGAAAGAACTCAATTTGGTGTTCGCCTTAAAATCCGTCCAAAGTTTTTGGGCCCTTACAAAATAGTTAATATAAATAATAATGATCGTTTCCAGGTAGGAAAAGTTGGTGAACATGAGGGCCCGCGACAGACGTCAACAAGTATCGATAAAATTAAGGCATGGTCCAGCTGTCAGCATGATGCAAGTTGTATTTTTCTTTTAAATTGTTCCAATTTAATTCGTTTAATTCTTTATTTCAATATCTGAGCAATACTTTGTTTAATAATAAATATTGCATTCTGCATAAAGAAGGATTGGGTTTTTTATGAAATTCTTGGTATTCTACATATGTTGGTTCCCACAGAGAAACTCAAGTGGTGAACAAGTGTATCGTATTGACTGTCAATCGATCTTGGTGGGTGTTAATGATTTCCTGATGTATGACTATTCACTTGGAAGCTTAACGTGAACTATTCTACTTCACGTACTATTTATATGTGCCAACCAAAAATAAATACTTGTTGCTTTCTTTGTGGAATTTTACGTGTATTCTTTCTAATTTCTTTCCTTTTTTCTATTCGGTGTTACTAATCTTATTCTAAAACACTTGGGTTTCATTTAATATAAAACATTCAAAAATTCTCCCGAAAAATACCCCTGTTTCTAAATTTATTATTACAGATATGAATTAACGCTATGTGCATGCAGGTATGTCAGAGACATTTGCATTTGTCAGGCCAAAATTTTAGATAACGGGCACAATTTTACAAATATATGAGTGCAAACAATGTTTCATGCAAAGAAGGATTACAACGCAACAAATTGTGGGCGCTCTACCATCTCATCGCATTGAACTATGTAGGCCATTTTCCAACTCTCACACCCAGAGTTGGAAAATCTCTTTCTTTTAGATTGTTAATTGAATTATTGTAGCTTTTGCTTCATTAGCTACTTTGTTTGTTAAATTTCCTTTTTTTGTGTGGCGCATTCCAAGACAGTTTTATTACCGCACCTGAAGATTTTGAGGTACTTCTGCACTGGCATTCGCCACTTCAGCCTAGTCCGTCCTCTGTTGCGTTGTCTCAGTGGTTCTGATTCGAAGATATTTTTGGTCGGAACAGTAGTGTCCATACACTCAACATGGCCTGAATACGTCGAGAGAGGGCTTTATAACTGATTTGCTCTAAGAAACAGCGATTGGCAAGAGTGATTTGATTTCCGTACTAATGCCGTTGTTCTATTTACCGCAGAGCCTGAGTGTACGAAGTCTTTCACTACCTCGGAGTTTTCGCTGCTTAGAGTTACGCTCTCTCCGAGACGTCAGTGCTGTGTGTCATTCCTTGAATAGCATCTACTTTGTTTTGCAAAATCAATGCCAGCAAATACCTAACGGCTCTTGTGTTAGTCCAATCACGTTTATGTCATCACCATAAGTTAGCATAAGGCTGACTTTTGGAAGATCGTGCCTCTAGTCTGACTTCTATCTTACACAGGATCTTTCATGAATGATATAGAAGAAGTCACATAAAAGCACACCTTGTCTTGAACTTTTCGTCTACCTGCCTGTCTCGGGGAGTTAATGAGCAACCTTGATGGAGCAGAGAGAGTTCTGAATCATTATTCTATATATTCTCACGAGAAAAAAGCATACTAAAAAAAACATACTAAAAAAAACCTATCAGATCGTTCACAAATGGTTTCAGACGCTCGCACAATACAACAGTGGACATCTTGTATGCAGTGACAACAAGACTAAACGCTCGATAATTGGGACAGTCAAAGCAGTCTTTTGCCTTGCAGCGCAGACAAATTACGCTGAGATTCAACTCATCGGGAATGCTTTCTTCCAACCATTTCTTTCAAATGAGCTGGTGCATGCGCACAACCAGATTATATTCAGCTACGTTAAAATAGTACTGCAGGCAGTCCGTCTGTTACTTACACCTCTACGAGAATAAAATTGAATACTATTTCGTAGCTTACAGTTCTGTTGGGAACCGTTAAGTTGAATATATGTACACCTTTTCCATGAATACGTGTTCGAGAGGATCATATTTTGGGCAGTTTCATATTGACAAAATGTAATACAAACCATTGTAGAAGAACTTGCACTAAGTCTGGAGCAAAAGTATTATATTTCGCATCAGTGTCGACTAATGACTATGAAAATAATAAATATTTCTTTATTTATTTATTGTTCATAAGTTATTCAAGTAAGTTAATCATTAGTCATTAATCACTAAATAAGAGCATTTAATCAAGCCATATCTCTGTTCATGAAAAAAATAAGACAAAGTATTGAGTTATTTCAATTTATAGAGTGGGTAACGAACTTTAAATATTACTGTCGAACTTTTTGTTTTTTTGATGGTTTCTTACCTCATAACTACATATTAATTATGACTAACCGTCAATCATATGTGTGAACAGAGAGGCATAAAATAACATAATGACTAATGACTAAATATATATGACTAAACGTTAGTCATGAATAAATTAGTTGCCGGATTTATTCATGACTAACGTTTATTCATGAATTTTCTTAATTCACACATATGATAGATGGTCAGTTATGATTAGTGTGTAGTCATGACTAACTCTGTATCATGATTATCCACTAATCGCTATCCACTGGGAATAGTCAACGTGTACGCAAATGTTATTGCTCTCGATACTCAATACAACATACCTCGTAAACGGACGCGTAGTGACTTCGAGGGAGGTGAAAATTTCCCTCCGCAAAAATTTAGCGCCAATAGTGCAAATTCAAATACAAATATGAATAACCATAACAGGTATCATATGATACAACTATCAAATGATGTCACCGGTAATGAACGTTCTAACGTCATTAAAGAAAGTGTTCCACCCATTGTGGCCATAAAATCCACTAGTGAGATAGTGCTAACTCTATTAAAACGCTTAAATATTGAAAACTATTTAATTAACAACATTTCACTTGATCAAAAAATCATTTTTCCTACTATGGATGCGTATGAAAAAAACCAATGTGAACTTTCCCGCCTTAATTTTGAATTTTTTTCACATGGAAGTAAAAGTGCTAGGCTGTTTAAAGTCATACTATCCGGTTTAGATACATTAACCTTGGTGTGCACCGACGTAAAAATAATTACAATCAAACCTAATAATAATCACCAAAATAAGTACTATCTTTACGTTGTGCATATTGAACGAAGCACAATAAAATTATATGAGCTTAGACGAAAAGTTCCCAGTCTGTTTAAAATAATTATTCATTGGGATTATAAAAAGAAAAATACTGGTCAAGTAACCCGTTGCTATAATTGCCAACTCTATGGACACGGCTCCATGCATTGCCATATTCGAAGTTTCTTTGCCCGTTGCTCCGGGAACCACAAAACATCCGATTTTAAATCAAATGAGACTATTCGCTGTGCTAAATGCAAAGTGCCACAAAAGTCATCCGATCCAAACTGTATCACCCGCAAGAATCACTTGGAAATGAGACAAAAATTCTCTCCAAGCCAAAGAGAAAACTCAAAACATCTTTCTTCTCACCCACCCGCAGCAGTGCAACAAACAGCAACCTACCGTGAAGAGGCCATTGCAACCTGAGTCATCAAACATCAACTCATTACAACAACGCACACCAAATGATTGTGCTGAACTATTCTCTTTTGAAGAGATAAGCTGTCTTTTAAATGAAGGTATGGTAAAGCGAAACAAATGCAATTCAAAAGCTGATCAAATTAATGTTATTACTAGTTTCGCAATTAAGTATGTTTACCCCAATGCTCTAAGTAATTCTCTTAAACTCTTAACCTGAAACGCTAGAGGTATGAACAAAAAGCAAGTAGAATTTTTCAATTACATGAATAACGAGCAGTTTGACGTTGCGCTCTTAACTGAAACTATGCTTAAAGAAAATAACTCATTTTCTCACCCCAATTTTGTTGGCCATCGTCATGATAGGGCTCACACAACAGGCGGCGGTGTTGCTATCGTTGTGAAGAAAAGTATTAACCACTTTGTTAGATCCTACACGTCCTCCAAAGTTATGGAAGTAATTGGTGTTGATATTACGTTTGCAGACAACTCGAAGCTGAGCATTTTTTCCGACTATTTCCCTGCGGGAAATAGAAGCGCTGATAAAATGACTCACTTCAAAAAAGATATGCAAAAATTTCTTAGAATAAATAACAAAATTATTGTTGAGGGTGATTTTAACTGTAGTTACCAGACATGGAATTGCCTCAGGTCAAATTGTTGGGAAAACGTCCTGCATGATTTGATCGATTCTCATCGAAACAACTCGCTGCTATTCCCAATGTCTCACACATACATCCCTACATCAATGCACAAAAATCCACAACAATTTGAGCTATGACCATCTTCCAGTTTAACAACATTTCAAGGTATTACAATTACTCGGCAGCGCATTCGAATTTATTCAAATCTTCCATCGATAATATCCTAAATTGCAATAACCCACCATTAAATTCCATCTACAGTACTGAAAAAGTGGATGCATTGATCATGAATTTTACTGACGCTGTTGATACAGCAGCAGAATATTCAATTGCTAAGATCCCCACAAAAAAAATACTAATTATTCTCTGCCGAAGAACATTGCATACTTAGTGTGCCCATAGCCAAACCTGGTAAACCAAGAGAAAATCCAAATATTTATAGACCAATTAGCTTATTAAATTCTACTAGTAAACTTTTTGAAAAAGTAGTAAAAGAAAAAATTAGTAACTTTCTAACTAATAGGAACATTATACCCAATTATCAGTTTGGCTTTAGAAAAGGACATAACACTTGTCACCAAATAGCAAGAATTAAAAAACATGTAACCGATAAATTTGAAGCAAAAGAGTCGAGAGGTCTAATATTATTAGACATCGAAAAAGCATTCGACACATTTGGGTATGACGCCCTCGCTCACCAAATGTATTCTCTAAATTTTACAATCCAGATTTGCAAATTGATTCAAAACTTCCTTAAAGATAGGAGCTTTATAGTTAATAATTAATCACATAAATCCGCTAGGAGACACATCGAATATGGCGGGGCCCAGGGATCTGTCCTGGGGCCTATTTTGTTTAATATTTATGTATCGGAGTTGCCTTCATTTAGCAACAATGTAAACATAGCAATGTTTGCAGACGACACTGCCTTCTTTGCTTCTGGTACATTATTCTTAGATATCATCAATCGACTTCAAACCGCTCTTACTTCATTTGAGGAATACTGCTTTAAATGGAAGATGAAGCCTAATCCTCAAAAGGAAACAAGCTATCTGGTTCTCAAGGCGTGGAAAAGAGTGTCACGTACCTAATAACCTCAAGTTGCAGTTATGTTCTACAGACATTGACTGGTCAGATAAGTACAAATATCTCGGTGTGACACTGGACCAAGAACTCAATTTTCAGGCTCACATATCTACCACCATTGACAAAGTAAACACACTAAAAATAGTTCTGAATCCAGTCATTTGTCGCAAATCTAAACAAAATATTGAGAAAATGTTGATAATACACAAAACCATTTTCCAGGATATTTTATTGTATGGTACACCAGTCTGGGGCGACTGCGCGAAAACGCACAAGTAAAAGCTTCAACGATGTCAAAATAAGCTTTTGAAAAAAATGCTAAGTCTACCTTGGCGCTTTTCCACCAATATACTCCACGCAGGAACCAATGCAACCAAATTGATTTTCTAGTTAATAAATCAAAAATATCTTTCTATGTAAACTGTTCTCTTTCTGATAGCGAACTCATAAGTCAATTAACTACGTCGTATTAATTTTAATTCTTGGAATATCAACGGGCAAAGGGTTTTTGTTACTAGTTTTCCCTTAAATGAAATTTTTACCTATAAAAATATAACTTAATGCTTATTGTATTATATCATAGTTGTTAAGGTTAATATTGTTGAATAATACTCTAAAATAAGTCATAAATGTAATGTTAAACAAAGATGTATGCTGCTTAAATAAATCTAGTCTAACCGACTAATCGCGGGCATGTCGGGATTGACGCATATTTGCATTTCCGATAACAATACCTTTTTTAATGACAAGATGAAAGTTTTAATGTCTTGTTTATGGGTTTTGTGACTGATGTAATAGATTTTGTACAAAAAATACCTGGCCATAGGAAAAAGTAATTAGCATAATAGTGACAAAGTCGGGCATCTTGCTATTATTTGGGACATCTGCACAGTGCTGTATATATTTACGCAGCCAAACTTCAATTGCAGACACAATGTAAGAAATCATAAAAAAAACGAAAAGTTCGACAGTAATATTTTAAAGGTCGTTATCCACTCTATCATTTAAAATAGCCCAATACTTTGTCTTGAATAAATGCTCTTATTTAGTGTTTAATGAATGATGATTAACTTACTTGAATACCTTATGAATAATAATTGAATTAGATTTCGCGTACTATATATCTGCACCAACCAAAAATAAATTTTTGTCGCTTTCTTTTTTGAATTTCATGTGTATTCTTTCACCTCGTCGTATTTATGGTTGAGTTTCATTCCTTTCTTTTCTATTTGGTGTTACTAATTCTTATTCTAAAACAGTTTTTTGGTTTTTCAAGAGCCGGATAATGAAAATGTCGTTGAAACAGAAATATGGAAACATTAAAGGACGATTAACTTGTGCGCCTGAATTTGTTCAGTTGATCTCCGAAGAAACTACGGTCGAATGAATAGTGGTCTGAGTTGTTCAGGGTTCATTTCGATATACTTGAAAAGTATGGAGTTCTGGAAGAAATGGAAGTGTACGAGAACGAATATGCAGACTATGAAGTGCGGTTTTTCGAAGCTCATTCAAAACTAAGTGCGCAGATTCGTAAATTGCAAAAGTTGTTCGAAGTCCGTGTCTGAACAACTAGTGAATCAACAGGCTACACTTTTGCAAAATCTTAATACTGTGTCGGTGGATTCGTCCGTTCAACTTTCGAAGTGTACAGTGCATGTTTTTTTAGGTGATTATAAGGACTGGCCATCGCTTCGAGATTCGTTTATGGGTACCATTGATAATAACAAAAATCTAACTACACAAACGTTTTATTATCTAAAATCATTCCTACGAGACGAGGCACCCAATTTAATTAAACACATAACAGTATCCGAAACGAACTATCTCGAAGCATGGGATCGGTTGAAAAGTCGATTTGATCGTACGCACTTAATTGTTCAGTCCCTTATCCATTCGTTTTTGTCTCTCCCAACTGTATGCTAACAGATGGTGCGGACGAAGTGATTCGCGGTCTTAAGTCGTTGAAAGCAGCTAATCGTGATCCGTGGGTGATATATTTACTTCAGAACAAATTGGATAGCTGCACAAAACAAACTTGGGCAGAATTCATCGGTTCGCGCGATGATCTAAAAAGCGAAGAAGAATCGAGTTTTTTAAGGTAAGGTGAGCTGCGTTAGAATCTTGCTTACACATCGGGCAGATATGTAGTTCGCGAGCGAAAGGCGTGGGACAAATTCGTGATCACATGGCTGAGGCAAACCCTTCTAATGTGCAATGTCCAAAGTGTAAAGGAAACTTATCATTACATCCCTCGAGTTAAAGTGCAGAATCGTTGCATGGTGTGATTCTGAAATGGTGCTTCACTGGTTATCTTCTCCTCCACTAGGTTGAACATTATTTGGCGCGAATTGAGAAGCAACAATCCTCGAAACGATCCCGCGGTATTCTTGGGACTATATCGCTTCTGGATCAAATCCAGTGGATTGTGCATCACACGGTATTCTACCCTCAGTGTTGCCTGATCACACACTTTGATGGAATGGACTTGATTGGCTTTCGTTGCCACAAGAATTTTGGCCATCATCAAAATTCTCTGTGCCACCGCCAGACGAGACCGCGTGTAGTTGCGTATATTATTCGATTCGGATTAAATAGTCGTCGACAAGCAAATGATCGAGTAACTGGGCTATTGACTTGTGTAGAACTTCAATCGGCTCAGATTTTAAATTTAAAAAAATAATCAAAAATACGCGTTCGGTAGCGAAATAACTTGGAAAACAAACAAACAATCCCTGACAAACAATTCAAAACGTTTGCGTTATACTAGGGTTGCCTTTTATATTTCGGGATTAGGGAACAAAAGCAAATATTAATTAACGAAAATAGCTTTATTGTTTTTCAAAATATTCCCCATTAAGATCTATACACTTTTGCATGCGTTTGAACCAATTGTCGAAGGTATGTCCAAAACATGCATTCTGAACGCATCAACCGCTTCTTCAGGTGTCAAAAACCGTTGACCTCTCATTTTATTTCTTATGTACGGAAATAAAAAGAAGTCATTCGGTGCCAAGTCATCAAATCGACGTTTTGAGTGCTCAAAAATGCCGATGTGTGGGAGCTCGCATTGTTTACATTATGTTAATAGTGATCCGTCTTCGGCGGTTGGTTTTCTTGATTTCTTGGAAGACAACTGGCAATCAAATCACCAAATACCACTTAGAATTGACTGTTCTGCGTTGTTCTAGTGGTACGGTTGCGACATGTCCAGTTTTTCCGAAAAAACAGTCCGCCATTTGCTTGGAAATGTTTCGTGCGCGAGCTACTTTTGTTGGATTTGGCTCAATTTGAAACACCCATACAGTCGACTGCCGTCTACTTTCAGGCTCATACGCGTAAGTCCACGGTCCACCTGTCACGATGTCATGGACGTGTTCTGAAGCACCGCGATCGTATTTTTGGACCACTCTTTCAACCACTCGACGAGCCTTTTTTTAACCTATTGACAAATTGTGCGGGATCCAACGCGAACAAATTTTTAAATGTTCATGAATGTATGCTAGTCCCACTAATGCCTAAGGTTGTCTCAATCTCACGATAGGTCACATGACGATCTTGCAATATCATTTGGCGCACAGCATCAGTGGTTTCCGGAACAACAACTGATTTTGGACGACCTTCACGAAATTCGTCTTGGAGTGAACTACGACCTCGGTTGAATTCACCATACCATCGACACTGGTTCTTGATGGAGCTTCATCGCCAAAAATTTAATTAAGTTGTTGTGGAGTTAATCCACGTCGAGAGTTGTGAAAAATAATCGCACGAAAATTTTCACGTTTTAATTCCAATTTTTGGGCGAGATGAATCTTTTAAGTTAGTACGTATAACCTCAAAAATGTTAAACTTTACGATAGAGCTGGCAGTGGCCAGATTGCAACACTAGGGTTGCCCAATCCCGAATTATAAAAGGCAACCTTCGTACAACATTTATAGACAATCATGGGCTCTTGAAAGTAGGAGGAAAAATACAAAATGCTAATCCTGTTTAAAATATCAATCACGCAATTTTTCTTGCTAATGGTCATCTCTCTTTCATTCTATTCACACAAATAAATAACAAGTTCTTACATCCAGGTGTCACGGAAACCTTTGTCCGTCAACAATTCTGGATATTAGGCAACAGAAATTTAGTGAGAAAGGTAGGGCAAATGCAATGCAAATCATGTTTTTTGCAACGCAAGGCCACAACAACGCAACTGATAGGAGATATGCCGAGACATAGTGTGATTCCCGCCAGACCTTTTACAAATTGTGAATGTGATTATACTGGGCCTATTACTATCAAAACTTCGCGAATTCGCAATGAAAAATTGGCAAAGGCATATATCGCACTGTTTGTTTGCCTATCCACTAAAGCGATTCATCTGGAGTTGGAACCTTACACAGCCGTTCCAGACCCAAGTGTGATAGACGTATTAAACATTTGATTTTCACACTAGACATTTCCTAAAGCCATCTGATGGTTTGAGATATAGTGGTAGTGAGGGAACCAAATCTACCCACTGCACAATGGTAGAATTGAGAATGTTTATCCAAGTGGGGCCAATCGTACGCGAGTTGCCACCGTTAAAACAACGCGTGAACATTTGTTCGTCCTATCATCAAACTAGCGAAACTACCATCATTCTGAACCTAGGTACATCGGTCCAGGGGCGGCGGGATGTCTAGTATTGTACTCTCAATGTTTATTTTGTTGTTGTTGTTGTTAATAATTGTTTAATTACTTAGATTAAATAGTTAATATACGCAGTTAAATTTGCTACTCGCGAATGATTGAAAAAAATTAATAACCGCACAAGCTAAGCTTGTGTCCACAGGTTAGAATAAAACAAGAAATTGAACAACGTTATAATATTTATTTCAAAACCGTCTGGTTCTGCTCCCCAGTCGAAACTAAACTTAATAATTTTATTTCCCTAACTTCTAATTTCGCCTTGGTCGATCAAGGTTTCCTCATTCCCACGCTGGTTCGCTCACGTCCGAGCATGCATCGCCTCAAGTGCAAGCGATGCAACTAGCCAGAAAGTGAGGACCATCAACTTGCCGCAGGTGCGATCGTGGGAGTGGCTGCGCGCGTGCATTATCGAGTGTGATAACTTACGCCATAAATTATTTTTGTTCACATCACAGAAAAATAATCCAATTCTATTGTACAAATAATATTATTCATAAAAAAGATGTTTAGTACATAAAAACACATGTTCCTGTCAGATCCAAACAACGAATATCAAGGACATCAGGCCATCCAAAATCTTCAACAACATCCGCCCATCAGGAAAATTCACCACCACGCCACTCACTCCCTTATCATACGATCATTCCCTTCCTTCTTTATCCAGAAGAGGGTACATTCCCGCAAGCTCACACGCACGCGTATGTGTAGGATGCTGCAACCCATGGGTCTGTTCATCTATCGCACATCTAACCGCACACCAGAGATAAGGGAATCAAGATTTAAATTTGGCGCCATTCGAATTGTCATTGTTTGACATTTGAACAAAACTGTTCAGATCCTGTGTTGGCAATTTTTAGACAGGGGGCAACCACTCCTCCAAGTTTCTCCTGTACTTCACCCAGTTTTCTATATGAGCCGAATGACGTCGGCTGCAGAGCAAAAGTATTCAAGCTATGAGTTGGAAGCCCTGGCTGTTGTGGAAGCTGTCAATAAGTTTCGAGTCTATCTTCTGGGACAGCCATTTAAGTTCGTAACCGACTGTAAAGCATTCGAACTAACTTTAAAGAAAAAAAATCTGCAACAAAGAGTGGACCGTTGGGCAATGTTACTGGAAGAGTATCAGTACACTCTGGAACATAGAAGTGAATCCAAATTACGGCACGTGGATGCGTTAAGCCGATATCCTGTCTCTGTAGTGGTTCAGCTGCATGACGATAGTTCTTCTCTGAAAAGAATTAAACGCGCCCAAAGGGGTGATTCAAATCTGAACACTTTGATCAAAAGTGTAAACGAAGAGCCTAGAAACGGTTACGTGGTAGAGGGAGGCATTTTATATAAAGTAGGAAACGG
The DNA here is from genome assembly GCA_955652365.1 of Eristalinus aeneus. Lineage (NCBI taxonomy): Eukaryota > Metazoa > Arthropoda > Insecta > Diptera > Syrphidae > Eristalinus > Eristalinus aeneus. The sequence goes on from OY019130.1 coordinate 44,883,358, forward strand.
TGATAAACTTTTTGTAGTACCAGAGGACATGGAAACAGAAATCATTAGAAGGGCACATGATAGAGGTCATTTTGCGGAAAAAAGGTCAAAGGAATGCTGTCAACGGAGGTATACTTTAAGAATATGACTTTAGAAATTGCGAAATATGTAGAGTGCTGTGTTCCATGTATCCTGGCAGAGAAGAACAGAGGTAAGAAAGAAAGATTCTTGCATTCGATACCGAAAGGAGAGACACCTTTAGACATGTTCCACATGGGTCACTTGGGGCCAATGGCAACAACTGGTAAGGGCTACCGGTATCTACTTTCGATAATAGACGGACTTACAAAATCCTGTAAAGACGCTGTCCGCAGAAGAAGCAATCAAAAAATTCCGAGTGATATGGGAAACATTTGGAAACCCAAGACGTCTAATTGTGAACAAGGGGGGTGTGTTTGTGGCCAAGGAATTCATCAGGTATTTCGAACAAAAAAATATTGAGTTATCCCACATCACAGTAGAGATCCCTAGGGGAAATGGGCAGATAGAACGTATCCATCGGATTGCTATTCTAGCCTTAATAAAGTTGTCAGTTCAAAAACCGGATGAATGGTACAAGGGTGTTAAATATGTCCAAGTTTTTCTGAATTCCTCTTATCAACGTTCGATCGACACATCGTCTATGAAGCTGTTGACAGGTATCAATATGAGACTTCGAGAAGATACTAATACAAGAGAGGTAATTGCAAAGAGAAATCTATTTGAAGTACAAACGGAGAACAAGAGGTTGTTTGACAAAAAACGAAAACAAATAAACGAACAAAGTAGGCGACTTGGTGGCCATAGAAAGAACTCAATTTGGTGTTCGCCTTAAAATCCGTCCAAAGTTTTTGGGCCCTTACAAAATAGTTAATATAAATAATAATGATCGTTTCCAGGTAGGAAAAGTTGGTGAACATGAGGGCCCGCGACAGACGTCAACAAGTATCGATAAAATTAAGGCATGGTCCAGCTGTCAGCATGATGCAAGTTGTATTTTTCTTTTAAATTGTTCCAATTTAATTCGTTTAATTCTTTATTTCAATATCTGAGCAATACTTTGTTTAATAATAAATATTGCATTCTGCATAAAGAAGGATTGGGTTTTTTATGAAATTCTTGGTATTCTACATATGTTGGTTCCCACAGAGAAACTCAAGTGGTGAACAAGTGTATCGTATTGACTGTCAATCGATCTTGGTGGGTGTTAATGATTTCCTGATGTATGACTATTCACTTGGAAGCTTAACGTGAACTATTCTACTTCACGTACTATTTATATGTGCCAACCAAAAATAAATACTTGTTGCTTTCTTTGTGGAATTTTACGTGTATTCTTTCTAATTTCTTTCCTTTTTTCTATTCGGTGTTACTAATCTTATTCTAAAACACTTGGGTTTCATTTAATATAAAACATTCAAAAATTCTCCCGAAAAATACCCCTGTTTCTAAATTTATTATTACAGATATGAATTAACGCTATGTGCATGCAGGTATGTCAGAGACATTTGCATTTGTCAGGCCAAAATTTTAGATAACGGGCACAATTTTACAAATATATGAGTGCAAACAATGTTTCATGCAAAGAAGGATTACAACGCAACAAATTGTGGGCGCTCTACCATCTCATCGCATTGAACTATGTAGGCCATTTTCCAACTCTCACACCCAGAGTTGGAAAATCTCTTTCTTTTAGATTGTTAATTGAATTATTGTAGCTTTTGCTTCATTAGCTACTTTGTTTGTTAAATTTCCTTTTTTTGTGTGGCGCATTCCAAGACAGTTTTATTACCGCACCTGAAGATTTTGAGGTACTTCTGCACTGGCATTCGCCACTTCAGCCTAGTCCGTCCTCTGTTGCGTTGTCTCAGTGGTTCTGATTCGAAGATATTTTTGGTCGGAACAGTAGTGTCCATACACTCAACATGGCCTGAATACGTCGAGAGAGGGCTTTATAACTGATTTGCTCTAAGAAACAGCGATTGGCAAGAGTGATTTGATTTCCGTACTAATGCCGTTGTTCTATTTACCGCAGAGCCTGAGTGTACGAAGTCTTTCACTACCTCGGAGTTTTCGCTGCTTAGAGTTACGCTCTCTCCGAGACGTCAGTGCTGTGTGTCATTCCTTGAATAGCATCTACTTTGTTTTGCAAAATCAATGCCAGCAAATACTTAACGGCTCTTGTGTTAGTCCAATCACGTTTATGTCATCACCATAAGTTAGCATAAGGCTGACTTTTGGAAGATCGTGCCTCTAGTCTGACTTCTATCTTACACAGGATCTTTCATGAATGATATAGAAGAAGTCACATAAAAGCACACCTTGTCTTGAACTTTTCGTCTGCCTGCCTGTCTCGGGGAGTTAATGAGCAACCTTGATGGAGCAGAGAGAGTTCTGAATCATTATTCTATATATTCTCACGAGAAAAAAGCATACTAAAAAAAACATACTAAAAAAAACCTATCAGATCGTTCACAAATGGTTTCAGACGCTCGCACAATACAACAGTGGACATCTTGTAGGCAGTGACAACAAGACTAAACGCTCGATAATTGGGACAGTCAAAGCAGTCTTTTGCCTTGCAGCGCGGACAAATTACGCTGAGATTCAACTCATCGGGAATGCTTTCTTCCAACCATTTCTTTCAAATGAGCTGGTGCATGCGCACAACCAGATTATATTCAGCTACGTTAAAATAGTACTGCAGGCAGTCCGTCTGTTACTTACACCTCTACGAGAACAAAATTGAATACTATTTCGTAGCTTACAGTTCTGTTGGGAACCGTTAAGTTGAATATATGTGCACCTTTTCCATGAATACGTGTTCGAGAGGATCATATTTTGGGCAGTTTCATATTGACAAAATGTAATACAAACCATTGTAATATGGAGTTTGATAATGTCCCACACAAAAAATTTTATGTTTAAATATCAATTCGGCTTAATCTCTATCCAAAAATGATATAAAATAATCACATAAGTAATTGTTTCACAGTTCAAAACTATGTGATAAGATTGTGTAAACACACCAATGGTCGACTTAACCAAAAAGAAGTGACGAAATTTTTTAATATCGTGGCATACGTACGACTAAGATTTCCAACATTAGAGTTGTGGATATAGCAATGTTGGGGTAAACCTTTTTTCAAAGGACATCATATTGCAATGAAGATGAACTCCAATCCTAATACTGGCGTTACAACTGATGCTTTACTTGGATACATAAAGTGATTTTTTATTACTTTTGTAATGGGTAGAGAAACATGAATATTATGACATATAACGAGAAGCATCAAAAGCATTGGAAATATTGGGCTTAGGTAACAATTTTAGTTATTTAATTTACTTCTTATTTAATTTCAAACTTTCCATCCAAATTTCGTCTGACTTTTTGGCTGTTCGCAGGGGGGGGGGGAAATGGATTCGTTTGTGGGCCTTCAAAGAGGTTGGAAGTACTTTGCTACAAAGTGCCTTTTGCAAGTGAATTGCTTCCTTGTATCACTCGTGCTAAATTTCTTCTTCTGCTTTCTGCAATATCTTTAAGTGTTCTTCCGTCTCAATTGTCCTCAGACGGAGGCAGCGTGTAGCTATAAGTAAACGAACCTTTGCTTGATTAGTTCTTTATCAAGACTAAATAAGTGAATAAAGGTTAAGGCATTCTGCCTTTATTATTATTGTTTAAGTAAGCTGGAAGTATTTCAATTAACTTATATAAATTATTTCTCCCCCAATTTTAATAAAAATTTTGAATTACCAATCGTATTTCTTATGGTTAATGATTTCCTGATGTATGACTATTCACTTGGAAGTTTAACGTGGACTATTCTACTTCACGTACTATTTATATGTGCCAACCAAAAATAAATACTTGTTGCTTTCTTTGTGGAATTTTACGTGTATTCTTTCCAATTTCTTTCCTTTTTTCTATTTGGTGTTACTAATTCTTATTCTAAAACGCTTGGGTTTCATTTAATATAAAACATTCAAAAATTCTTCCGAAAAATACCCCTGTTTCTAAATTTGTTATTACAGGTATCCATTAACGCTATGTGTATGCAGGTATGTCAGAGACATTTGCATTTGTCAGGCAAAAATGTTAGCTAACGGGCACAATTTTACAAATAAATGAGTGCAAGCAATGTTTCATGCAAAGAAGGATTACAACGCAACAAATTGTAAGCGCTCTACCATCTCATCGCATTGAACTATGCAGGCCATTTTCCAACTCTGGATGTGATTACGTTCGCTTACTCACTATAATATTGTCCCGTTGTTGCAATACGAAAACTTCTAAGGCATACATTAGCTTTGTTTTTTGCCTGTCAACTAAAGGAAAACATCTGAAGTTGGTGGGCAATCTTACCACAGATTTGTTTATCACAGCCTTGCGTCGATTCGTATCCCAATGGCAAATGCAAAAACATATGATATATAGCGACAATGACACACATTTTCAAGGCGCTCGTTGGTCTCTTACAGAAATGTACAAATTGTTATTCGAACAAACTCGTAATGATGTCATCACCACTGCTCCCGCCACGGATGATATAAATTGGGACTTCAGCCCCCTTTCGTTGCCACAATCTGATGGCTTATGGGCGGCCGGTGTGAAGTCAGTTAAGCTTCATTTGCGTCGTGTCTTGGGCAATGCAATTCCTAGTTTTGAAGAACTTTGTACTTTACTCGCAAACAAAAACTTCACTCGCCATACTTCGTTAAACCCAGCACATTCAGAAAAGCAAATTCGTAACCCTAGCTAAAGAACAGCACCACCACTCAATAAATGTGTCTTTTAGATTGTTAATTGAATTATTGGGGCTTTTGTTTCATTAGCTACTTTGTTTGTTAAATTTCCTTTTTTTGTGTGACGCATTCCAAGACAGTTTTATTACCGCACCTGAAGTTTTTGAGGTACTTCTGCACTGGCATTCGCCACTTCAGCCTAGGCCGTCCTCTGTTGCGTTGTCTCAGTGGTTCTGATTCGAAGATATTTTTGGTCGGAACAGTAGTGTCCATACGCTCTACATGGCCTGAATCCGTCGAGAGAGGGCTTTATAACTGATTTGCTCTAAGAAACAGCGATTGGCAAGAGTGACTTGATTTCCGTACTAATGCCGTTGTTCTATTTACCGCAGAGCCTGAGTGTACGAAGTTTATCACTACCTCGGAGTTTTTGCTGCTTAGAGTTACGCTCTCTCCGAGACGTCAGTGCTGTGTGTCATTCCTTGAAAATAGCATCTACTTTGTTTTGCAAAATCAATGCCAGCAAATACCTAACGGCTCTTGTGTTAGTCCAATCACGTTTATGTCATCACCATAAGTTAGCATAAGGCTGACTTTCGGAAGATCGTGGCTCTAGTTTTGACTTCTATCCTACACAGGATTTTTCATGAATGATATAGAAGAAGTCACATAAAAGCACACCTTGTTTTGAACTTTTCGTCTGCCTGCCTGTCTAGTTAATGAGCAATCTTGATGGAGCAGAGAGAGTTCTGCATCATTATCCTATATATTCTCACGAGAAAAAAGCATATTAAAAAAAAACATACTAAAAACAAACATACTAAAAAAAAATCTATCAGAACGTTGACAAATGGTTTCAGACGCTCACACAATACAACAGAGGACATCTTGTAGGCAGTGACAAGGAGACTAAACGCTCGATAATTTGGGCAGTCAAAGCAGTCTTTTGCCTTGCAGCGCAGACAAATTACGCTGAGATTCAACTCATCGAAATGCTTTCTTCCAACCATTTCTTTCAAATGAGCTGGTGCATGCGCACAACCAGATCATATTCAGCTTCGTTAAAATAGTACTGCGGGCAGTCCGTCTGTTACTTACACCTCTACGAGAATAAAATTGAATACTATTTCGTAGCTTACAGTTCTGTTGGGAACCGTTTATTTGAATATATGTGCATCTTTTACATGAATACGTGTTCGAGAGGAAGTTCGTTGTAAAAAACGGCAACGAAATTTCCACTACTGTGTTCCATATAAAAAATGGGTTGCAACAAGGGGCGGTGGGTTCGCCGATCTTGTTCACTATATTCAATAGCGATCTTATAGGTTCTATGCCTAACATAATAGCGTTTGCCGATGATCTTATCGCGTACAGATCAGGTCCGAAGGTAGAAGAAATAAACGGTTTGTTGCAGAGCGACTTCAATGCATTTCAACGATTTTGCGACGACTGGAAGTTGAAAATCAATTACCAGAATGGTGGACTATCCTTTTCACCCCGTTGTCCAGAGCCTCAAGGGACACGAAAATGAACTGGCGCAAGTTCGGCATAGTTGATCCACTGGGACGGCCTTTGACCGTTAAGAATGTAGTAAGATATCTAGGTCCATGTAGATACTGCTCTGACCAGGGCTAAGAATGCCTTCGCTATGGCAAGAGGACTGTTTTACAGCCGTCAACTTGACACCAGAGTGAAGGTAATCTGCTACATGGTCCTCATCCGACCAATCATGGTATATGGTTGCCCTGTGTGGTTTAACGTGAGTCCTTCCCAGATGGAAAAGATGAGGGTGTTTGAAAGGCGGTGCCTTCGAGCCTGTCTTCACTTATATCGAACACCAGAATCTCAGTACAAGAAATTCTACCCCAACGAGGTTCTGTACAACGAGGCAAACCTTATAAGGATAGATAATTTTATTATTAAGTTGATTCGTAGTCACACTGCTCGAGCCATGGCTTCAACCAACAGTCTGATCTTTGGGGCTTACTACCCAAATGAAATGTACCATGAACGGGTGCGTCTTAACGGCTTCATTCCACCTGAAGCTTTCCTCTACTTGGACACTAAAGGCCTGATTCAAGATAGGGAAGGCTGCCCTATCATCTTCCATGTCGTACGCCGAACAGTGGAAAGGCGACTTCAATACGAGCCGGACGTCGCTCGCAGCCACAAGGAACTCCTACGGTTCAGTAGAGCGATTTCGGCCCGCGACAGAGCAGTATCTGCAAAAGAACGGCTTTTTTATTGGTGGCTGCCTTCGGTGCCGCTAACTCCTTAAGGCATATGACGGGGTAGTTGTGTTAGTAAAGCCAACTCACGTAGGTTAAGGTAGTTTTAAGGCATTTTAAAGAAAAAAAAAATAAAAAAAAAATAAAAAATAAAAAAAATAAAAAAAGTAAAAAAATAAAAAAAAAATAAAAAACAAAATACAACAAAAAACATAACATAAAAATAAAAAAAAATATAAAAAAGGTGCACCACGGCGTATTGGATATATATGTTAAGCATATAAGTAACACATACGCCCTGATGCACGCGTCCGTATAGCTATACGGACATAGTTAAGAGCATTTATAGTAGCTAAGTAGAGTTAAGATTTTAGGTCTATATAATTGTATATAGACATAGTTTTAGTGTAAATACTTTTTTAGGTATGTAGCTAGGATAGATAGTTTAATAAGTTAGGTTAAGAATAAAAAATACAGAAATCTGAGTTTTTTACAATTTTCTTGGATAAAGTCATTAAATAAATATATAAATATATGTAGGTTTAAGTACATATTAAAATAATAAAATAATATATGAAGCCGAAAGGCAAAAACAAAAACCCTAGATTATCTTAGAGTACTCATGAAGAGTCAGTAAGTTAGAATTAAGATCAGTAGATTACTTTGGTAAGCTAGTTTTAAGTATTTTTGTCTAGCATGTAAGAAACCGAATTGAGATAAATAAAAATGCATTATAAACTAACTAAACTAAAACTAAACTACGTGTTCGAGAGGTTCATATTTTGGGCAGTTTCATATTGACAAAATGTAAGACAAACCATTGTAATATGGAGTTTGATAATGCCCCACACGAACAATTTTATGTTTAAATATAAATTCGGCTTGATCTCTATCCAAAAATGATATAAAATAATCACATATGTAATTGTTTCACAGTTCAAAACTATGTGATAAGATTGTGTAAACACACCACTGGTCGACTTAACCAAAAAGAAGTGACGAAATTTTTTAATATCGTGGCATACGTACGACTAAGATTTCCAACATTAGAGTTGTGGATATAGCAATGTTGGGGTAAACCTTTTTTCAAAAGACATCATATTGCAATGAAGATGAACTCCAATCCTAATACTGGCGTTACAACTGATGCTTTACTTGGATACATAAAGTGATTTTTTATTACTTTTGTAATGGGTAGAGAAACATGAATATTATGACATATAACGAGAAGCATCAAAAGCATTGAAAATATTGGGCTTAGGTAACAATTTTAGTTATTTAATTTACTTCTTATTTAATTTCAAACTTTCCATCCAAATTTCGTATGACTTTTTGGCTGTTCGCAGGGGGGGGGGGGAATGGATTCGTTTGTGGGCCTTCAAAGAGGTTGGAAGTACTTTGCTACAAAGTGCCTTTTGCAAGTGAATTGCTTCCTTGTATCACTCGTGCTAAATTTCTTCTTCTGCTTTCTGCAATATCTTTAAGTGTTCTTCCGTCTTAATTGTCCTCAGACGGAGGCAGCGTGTAGCTATAAGTAAACGAACCTTTGTTTGATTAGTTCTTTATCAAGACTAAATAAGTGAATAAAGGTTAAGGCATTCTGCCTTTATTATTATTGTTTAAGTAAGCTGGAAGTATTTCAATTAACTTATATAAATTATTTCTCCCCCAATTTTAATAAAAATTTTGAATTACCAATCGTATTTCTTATGGTTAATGATTTCCTGATGTATGACTATTCACTTGGAAGTTTAACGTGGACTATTCTACTTCACGTACTATTTATATGTGCCAACCAAAAATAAATACTTGTTGCTTTCTTTGTGGAATTTTACGTGTATTCTTTCTAATTTCTTTCCTTTTTTCTATTTGGTGTTACTAATTCTTATTCTAAAACACTTGGGTTTCATTTAATATAAAACATTCAAAAATTCTCCCGAAAAATACCCCTGTTTCTAAATTTATTATTACAGATATCCATTAACGCTATGTGCATGCGGGTATGTCAGAGACATTTGCATTTGTCAGGCAAAAATGTTAGCTAACGCTCGTTGGTCTCTTACTTTGCTACAAAGTGCCTTTTGCAAGTGAATTGCTTCCTTGTATCACTCGTGCTAAATATCTTTTAGTGTTCTTCCGTCTCAATTGTCCTCAGACGGAGACAGCGTGTAGCTATAAGTAATCGAACCATTGTTAGATTAGTTCTTTATCAAGACTAATTAAGTGAATAAAGGTTAAGGCATTCTGCCTTTATTATTTTTTTTTAAGTAAGCTGGAAGTGTTTCAATTAACTTATATAAATTATGTCTCCCCCAGTTTTAATAAAAATTTTGAATTACCGATCGTATTTCTTATGGTCGTGTATAAAACAAACTTGCTTCCCCCATTCATTTTTAAACTAGCGTAATCACTACCGTTTTAATCTTCTGGTCCTAATACTTAGGTATTAGGTAGAAAGGCATATCAATAAATTTATATATTACTATAAGAAATTAAGAATAGAAGTCAATCCCAATAAATGCGCATTCATCCGCGTTGTAAGCGCTGCAGGTAGGAACTATCTAACTTCCTTCGCCAAAAAAAGAATGCATTCTCTTCATTTTCATTCTAACCCGCACTTTTAAAATATATTTCTTGTCCTTATCTGACCACTACTTTTTCTACTCAATAATCATTCTCAGTGAGGGATCGACCTCCTTCTCTTCGATTGATACAGCCGAAAATAGCTTTCTAGACCTATTATAAATAATTAATATTGAGACTGAGCAGCTATTTCCATTAATCATGCACACATCTACCTTCAAAGTCTCGGTTCGGATACCTAATGAGCACCTCGCATACTTCATGGCACCACCTCCTTCGAGCTGCTGACAAAACTCAAAGAATAATAACTCTCAACGATAAAGCTTCTCAAACTTCGCCGTTCGTCGGCAAAAAACTATAGGTTTCTTTTAATCGTGAAGGTATAGTTAAAAGGTAGGCTATGGTCCAACTGCGGAATAAATATAATAATAAGTAACTTTTGTTTATTGATTATATTATAAAAATTAATAAATTATTATACATATAATTCCATTAAACATTGTATCGAATTCACTTATAAACTTAGATATGTATCACATTGAAATTGAGCTAAGTTTAAATCATATGACAACTCTGTTGTCGACTCCGACTTTTTAAAGCGTTTTTGTTTATATCATTTTCCCTTATCGAACAACTGATTCCCAGATAGGGTTTTTTTTCTTGAAACTCAAACTCAAACTGTTGTCTTGAAGCTCAAACTGTTAGAAGGAGAGGGCATATAAAGCATACAATTGTAAAGTAGAAGTAAAACTCGTATTCTATGAACTTATGTCGTTTATTTAACTTTTGTCAATAAATACTATGTATGAAATTTTTTTTTGAAATTTTTGTCTGAAATGAAACTCAAAAGTATATACTTCTAAAAATGTCCTCATTTCGAACCAACTTAATGGTCTAAGTAAATAACAATTTACTATAATTGTCACGCATCTTCGTTTTGAGTTAAATTAGACAGAAAAGTTTCACAACGTATACCATATTCGTTTCATTTTCATTGTTTAATAATGATTGGGCGCCGTGGCGTGTAGTGGGTAGAGTGTGACGTGCGAGTGCGAGTGGTTGGACGTCATTAGAACAATATATATATGTATTTTTTGGAATATATAACATTTTAACATTCATTGTAATTATAATACGCGTAACTGGGAACACCTGAGGAAAAGAAATCTTCTCCATATGTGCGACTTTCGAACATGCGTTACTCTCTTGTCTTTCTAGTATCATAAATATAAATGCTTTAAAAATATTCATTTATTAAAACTAAGCCCATTCCAAACAATTTGGAGTAGGTTATACGAACGCATTGTGTTGAATATACATAAAATATATACAAGCCTCCATTTTGCCTATTTTGGAGGTTAAACGTAAACGTGTGTGAGTAAAATGAGACAAAGTTCTAACATAAACGTGTGTGTGGAAATATGATACAAAGTTCTATGCTACGTAAATAACTTTGAGAAATGTGGCTATATCTGCAACAACTCGTAAATAACAGTTGAACTTTTGATTGACGTCGGGCAAATAAGCTCTTAAATCAGCTGTTCACTCGCCCATCTCCTTCTTCATTGGTCTGCGCTATTAATCTTTAAGATTAAGTGTTATTCCTTTAGGGTAAGTCACAATTTGATAACATCATGAATTATTATACATTAATGTTTTACAAATTAGGTATAATAAAATCACTTGTGTTGCTAGTCATGACTTATTTATGACTCTTTCAAAAAAATTAATAAAATAAGAATATACTATTGTGAATCTGTAGGAACTGAAATCACAATAAACACACGTACATATACACATATTTAGATGTAAGAAATGTATGTGGGAAGCTCAAAACTAAATGATAGTACAAAGCTTTGTACATACATATATATGTAATGTTAAAACACAACTGTAGTGTTAAGCCACCCTTTACTTTAAAGCACTATTATAAATATATACATGTTTAACTATATTATTAACTAAATAATATAGTTAAACATGTACGTCAGATGACAGTCAGTCATCAGTCGACAAAGTAACAGCAAACACCTTATTGGTAACCACGACATTTCTTGTATCTCACCGTGTGTTATTTGTTGTAATGCCTTCTTCAACGATTCCAAAAATCGACACCACGCCACGTAGCATCGGTAGTCAGACCACGCCACGTGTCAGCACTAATCCATTTACCCACCGTCCACCGTTTGAGATACGAGCCCCTCCGTTCAACCCCATAAGAACTGCGTTGTGGTTTGCTCAGTTAGAGGCATAATTTACCAAGTGTGGCATAGTTAAAGAACACGATAAACTCTTCCGTACTATTCCACTGATTGACACACGTTCTGCTGCAGAAGTAGAGGATATAATCATCAATCCACCAGATAACTACCCATACCAAACCCTTCGAGCGATAGTAGCAGTCTAGAGCGTTTGGGTTCAAGAGAGGGTCACACCTCCTTGGAGACGCGACAAAGTTTATGGTTAGAACTGCTCAGCCATCTCATCTAAAGACGTGCGGCAGTTCATGACCGTCTTGGAGTTTGTTGAGACAGATTCCAGGGCCCTGAGTGCTGCCTGTAAGAATAAGGATATCAGCTGAGGATATACTATTTCTCTTCAGCCAAGACAGTGCTTCGCGAATGGCCATTACTTCAGCTTGAAACACGCTTCAGTGATTGGGAAGCCTGAAGTTTAGACTTAGGTTCAGATTCTCAGAATAGACTTCGTAACCAACGCCTTCGTTTGTTTTTGATCCATCGGTGTAGTAGCGTCAGTAGTTGACTGGTTGATTCTTGAGTCAGCGGACATTCCTCCGTACTACCTGGAAAGTGTGTGTCGAGTAGAATACTTAGGGATTCTTCACTGGTCATGGTCCAGGCAAGTACCTAACTAATCAAACATATGTTGGTACCACAATAAATATGTTGTCGAAGCACGCACATGTCGCCCCAGTTGTCAGTTTGAGAAAAACGTAAGGGAGGATAACTAATGGCGGTACATGATACTCACCCATTACAGCTCCGCCTCTTCCTCACCGACAGAAATTTCCAGGAGCCATTTTTAATTCACACCGGATCTGAAGTGTCTATTTATCCACATCACAAGGTTAAAACGCCGTCGCGACTTTCAACTTACCAGCTGTTTGGTGCTAACAGCGCGCCTATTAACACCTACGGCACTATCAAATTTTACCTTAATTTTGGTACACATAAACATATTGCATGGCAGTTCATAGTTGCAGACGTCAGCCGCCCCATCATTGGTACATATGATGCAGACATCTGCGGATTGCTGGTAGATGTAAGACAACAACAAATCATCGTCACTTACATCATCAATTATTAAATCGCTAACACCAGGTCTGCTTTCAAATGATCAATCTTCATCCGTAGCCACAATTCAAGCTTTCATCTAATACCTGTAAGCTGCCCTTTTCCACTCATTTCCTACAATCGCACAGCCATCCGCTGCAAAAAGGAACAAACAATATAACACTGTTCATGAAATAAAAACGAAGAAAAGACCACCAGATCGTTTAAAGATCGCCAAATCTGAGTTTGATAAAATTATCAATCTTAGAATAGCACGTCGCTCTGACAGCCCTTGGTCATCACCCCTGCATTTAGCAAAAAAGAAGTCTGGAGAGTGGCGTCCATGCGGCGATTACAGATCTCTTAACGATAGAACGATTCCAGATGCATACCCCGTCCGATGTCTACAGGATTTTACTGAAAATCTGTAATGAAGGTGTTTCCGGCAATCGACTTGATTTGTGCATTCAACCAAATCCCCGTCACGGTCATAATAACAACTTTCCGCCTATTTGAATTTCCTTTTATGACATTCGATCTGCGCAACGCTGCGCAAACATTTCAGAGGTTTATCGACGAGATAATGCACGACATCTCTTTCGTTTTTCCATATATTAACGACCTTCTCGTGGCATTGAAAAATAAACAACAACACCTCGAGCATCTTCGAATTCTGTTCCAAAGACTAAGGGACGCTGGACTTGTGATAAACGTGGGTAAATCTATTTTCGGCAAAAATGAGGTAGTTTTTGGGACATCTTGCTTCTGCCAAGGGTATCTCCTCCCTCCCCGAGAAAGTTCAAGCTGTTCTCGACTTTCCCAAACCTTTAAACGTAAAGAAACTCCGTGCATATATTGGTACTATAAGTTTTTACAGGAAGTTCATCAAAAACGCTGGCGAAATTCTCGGGCCAGTCAACAAACAACTAAAAGGTCCCTATTAGGTAGACACCAGCGTTGGAAAAATCTTTCACTGATTGCAAGAATGCTCTCGCTTCGGCTACACTACTGGCACATCCCGACATCAAATCAGAATGGGCTGTCTTCACAGATGCCTCGAAGCAAGCTATTTTAGCATTACTCCAGCAACATTCCCACAATACCTGGCAGCCGTTCGCGTTTTTCAGCCAGAGATCACTACCGTCCATCGAGAAACATTCCACCTACGACAGGGAACTCAACGGAATTTACGAAGCTGTACGTCATTTCCGCTTGGCAGTTTACAAGACTGGATGAGTGAGTGATGTCTTTAAGTGAGTAGAAGTGTCGTGTAGTCGCTCCAGTTAGTAACGATTTTAAGCTTCCATACCTAAGATAAAAAACTTCGAGTCAATAGTATCCTGTTTGTGTGGAGTCATATTATCGATTGAGCAACTTTTTGTTCCTATTTCTCTAAATTCTCCTAATACATTTTTGAAATCTGCAATGCCATTGCCATCGGGTGTGTCAACTAGGAGCAAACAACAGGGAGATGCGCTCTCTTCTTATTCAAGTTCGCCCTCTCCTGCTCCAAAACAAACCTCAAACGACAAAGGTGTCATCACTCAAAAAATTCTTGAAGAGCAATTAATGAAGTTTACATCATCACTTCAATGCAGTTTTATTGAGGAAATCAAAAAGTTACGAGATGAATTCCTCAACAAAATCGACGATATCAAGACAGTTTTGAACTTGGACACGCGAGTAAACAAACTTGCAGAAAACACCACTTCAATCGCTCAGACGCTCAGAGAGGAGGTCAACACTCTGACTCAAAAACTGAGAGTCATTGAACAAAAGGAAGTTGCTTGTGATGCTGTACTTGCTGGTGTGCCTGTTCTTCCCGAAGAAAACATTACTAATGTTTTTGTTAAGCTCTGTGAGTCAATCAACTGCCGCCCGACCCCCCTCGTCAATGCATTTCGTGCAAAAAGTCGCAATGCCAACAATACAAAATCTGCGTCTTCAACACCACCGTTAATTATTTTGAAGTTCCGCTCAACATTTGAGAGAAATTCTATTCTCAACGCTGCTGCTCATTACCGCAAGGAGAAACGAATTCTAAAGCTGAGTGACATTGGCATTGATCTTAATGGCAACTGTTACTTAAACGAAAGTCTCACTAAACACTCTCGCTCTCTTCTGCAATCAGCTCTTCTCTTAAAGAGAAAGAAATCATTATCGTCAGTTTACACCAAATCTGGAGTCGTTTATGTTAAGGAGAATGTTAACGGAAGAAGTTTTGCCATCAAGACCGCTGAAGATCTGCGCTCATTCGTTGCTGGTGCTGCCGACGCTGCTACTTCTGGATGATTGCTACTACTCAAATTGAATTCTCTCACTGTGATAATTATTCTGTTCCCTTCTAAACTCTTGCTCCCTTACTTATTCCTGATCTCTTACATCCTTCTCTCTCTCCTTCTTTCTATTTTTCTTTTTGCTTGGTAGTTTTAATCAAAATGTACAGTGTAGATGAAAATATTACGAACACTATGGTAAATATTCTCTCAAATTATCGAGATGGTCTCAAAGTTTGTTTTCTTAATGCTCGTAGTTTGAATCAATGTAAATTAGATTATCTTAATTACACTTTCTCTAATTCTTGTGTGGATCTAATTCTTGTATGTGAAACTTGGTTTAAAAGTAATGTTCCTGATGTTCTATGCAAAATTAATAATTTTTCGATTTTTAGAAATGACAGAATAACGCTTACAAAAGGTGACGGTATAGCAATCTATTGTAAGACATCACTTAAATGTAAAATTATTTCTAAATCAACTGACGCGGAATGTGAATTTTTGATTGCTGAGATACATGATGGTTCCATTAAATGTCTTGTAGCATGTGTTTATGCCCCTGATCGCAGTTGTAGTACTCAACCCTTCTTTGCTTGCCTTGCAGAATATTCAGCTCAGTATGAGCATGTTATTGTTTGTGGTGACTTCAACGCTGACCTGCTCAAAGACAATGCTCGAGCTTTTCATATAAAAGACTCTACTCTCTCACTTGGGCTCACAATTTATAATACAATGTACCCCACGCGTTTTGCTAAAGGTGACAGACCCAGTCTTCTTGATTTAGCTATAGTTTCTGACCCATCATCTGTTCTTCTTTTTAACTAGCGGATCATGACATGAGGTCACTTACAATTAACAGTTTGAGCATACAGTAAATCCTCAAACCTTTTCATACAGAGACTATAAGTCTTTAAACAGAGATGTGCTTGAATTTTCTGCTCTGAACGCCCCATGACTGTGTTGTCGATTGAGCTCTAGTATAGATGACAAACTTAATGCTTTTCAGAATATACTAGTTAATCTATTTGAACAACATATACCGCTGAAGACTGTCAAGATTCGTAACAAATGCTGTCCCTGGTTTACTACTGAAGTAATGAATAGTATTAAACTGCGCAACCGCCTCTATACTAAATGAAAAAAAAGTTCTTCGGATTTCAACTGGAATGCTTATAAAATAGTGCGAAACCAATCAGCTGTTACTGTACGTAATGCTAAAAGGTTATTCTATGCTTCCAAGCTGAGTTCTTCACTTCCACCTAATAAGCTATGGAACAACCTACGACGCATAGGAGTAACTGATAGCTATAGGATAGGAAAATGTGTGATTGACCCAGATACTCTCAACAACTTCTTTCTTGAAAGCCAGTCTGAGGAGATTTGTTGCAACCCTGCTAATGTTTTAAGTCACACGGACTTAAGACCCTTTGAAGTGGAAGCCGTCAGTGAAATTGAGGTGATTAATGCATTCAGGGAGATACGATCAAATGCTGTTGGGGAAGATGGAGTTCCTTTGAAATTTGTAAAAATAATCCTCCCTATTATAGTACCCACATAACCCATATTATTAATAACTGTATTACTTCATCAACTTTTCCTAGATCATGGAAAATAGCCCGAGTTATACCCATTGCTAAACGACTAAATCCATCCTCTCCTTCAGACTTTAGACCCATCAGCATTCTAGCTTGCTTATCAAAAGTTTTAGAGAAACTCATAGCAAAGCAGCTGATTGAACACCTATCTCGTAATAGCCTACTGTATGAAGCACAATCTGGTTTTAGAGCTAATCACAGTACTTCTACTGCCATGGTTAACATCGTAGAAGATATACGGCGAAACTATGACAAAAAACAGATTACACTTCTCTGCTTACTTGATTTCTCTAAGGCTTTTGATAAAGTTAATCACAAGCTACTTTGCTGGAAATTGAAAAATTTCTTTGCATTTAGTGATACAGCTGTAAGTCTTATTTCAAGCTTCCTATCCGATAGGTTCCAAAGAGTTGTGTTCGACCCCCTTAATTTTTCTGCTCTCTTGCCAGTTAAAGTAGGTGTACCCCAGTCTTCAATTCTCCATGTTTATCAACGATCTTCCGTCTGTATGTAATTATTCCACTGTCCATTTGTATGCTGATGATGTGCAATTTTATTTAGCAAAATGTCCTGACAACGTAGGTGAATTGATGGTTCTAATTAATAAAGAGCTTTTCAATTTCCACAGCTGGTCTCAAAAAAATGGATTGCATTTGAATCCGAAGAAGTCACAGGTAATTCCTGTTTCCAATTCGACTGTGTCCTTTGATAATTTGCCGAGTATAGTACTGGGTGGTGATACACTCAAAGTAGTTAATTCTGTTACCAGTTTAGGTTTTATTATCAATTCAAAGCTGTCTGGATACGACCACACAAATTTCGTTATTAGAAGAGTATATGGTTGTCTACGCAAGTTATGGTTGACCTCTTACTACACTCCACTTGATACACGAAAAAAACTTGTCCAAACCCTCATTCTTCCTTTAATTACTTATGCTGAAGTAGTATACAGTAAAGTTGATTCACTGTCTCAACGAAAACTACAGGTGGCATTTAATGATGCGGTCAGATATGTATATGGACTACGAAGATTCGATCATGTATCTCAGTATAGTAAATACTTACTGGGAATTTCCCTAGATCATTTCATGGAAATGAGAAATTTGATATTTCTGCATCAAATAATTGTCAACAAGTCTCCATCGTATCTTTATAACAAACTTAATTTTGGTCGATCTATCAGAACACATACTCTTATACCATCTCATCACCTTTATTTAAATTCATCGCGACTTTTTTACATTCATGCTATTAAACTTTGGAACTCTCTACCAAATCACATAAGAACAATTTCTAATGCCAAGCGTTTTGAACATGCCGTTTTCTTACACTTCTCTTCCCTTCCTTGAGTCGCCTTCCTAGTACCTTTCATTTTGCTTTTTATACTATTAGTTTTAAGTATTATGAAAAATTGTATAACTTTCTGAATTTTTCACAACTTAGTACTACAAAAGACTCATGTCTTATTGTACCTTTATACTAATAATAATAAATTGAATTGAATTGGATTGAATTGATTATATCGGGCAGTTCAGCACTGACATCAGGTATGTTAGGGGTTCGGAGAATACTGTCACAGATATGTTGTCACGAGTAGATGCAAACGAACCGGGAGTGTCATCAAGCGAAATTGCGCAAGCACAATCAAAAGATGATGAACTACAAAAACTTCTTAACAATTATTCTTACAGCAATTGTATCTGCCGCGCAATAATCACCGATTCTAGAGACGATGTTTATTGTGATATTTCTACAGGCACAGACATTTCCACATAGATTTCGCCAGCCCTATCCCTTCGAAAGGGTTCAATCAATGTCTTACGATCATTGATAGATTCACTCGTTTTCCTTAAGCCGTTCCCTTATCTAATTGAAGCACTGAGACCGTAGCGGAAGCATTGCTACTGCCCTGGATAACAAGGTTTCAGCTCTGCCTATTGTTCTTCTTTGTCTTCATGCATTCAAAGAAGATTTTCAAGCAACTCCTGCTGAGGTCGCTTATAGTGAACTAATTCGAATGCCTGGGGAATTTCTGCAACCATCTATGCGAAACGGAGTTGGGCATAAAATAACATAATGACTAATGACTAAGGAAATATGACTAAATTTTTGGTCATGAGTAAATTAGATTAGAAATTACCTTTCGAATCGTTCAATACAAGTCGTTTTGGATGGATTCAAGTCTGATATTCACCATATTAATGCTGGTGTTCCCCAGGGCTCTGTTTTGTCTCCGACACTTTCTCTCATTTTTATAAATGATCTCTTGTCTGCTACTGCTACGAGCTCACTGACACAGGGTACATAGTAACACACATCTCGGACAGATTCAAAATGTAATAAAATTATATTATATATAATTCCAAATAACTATAATATGATTAATTATAAAAGATAAATGACTGGAAACATTTGATAGTATTAGATTTCGTATATACTAAGAACATCAGTTTGTTTACTTTGTTAAAAATGAAAATCTTTGAAACAGCTAACTGGATTTATTTTTATGTTGATGCATTTTATTGTGCAAATTATTAAATGTCAATAAGAAATCTCTTGCCCTTTTTAGAACTGTGCACTCAGCAGTGTGGGTGACTAGTGAGGCGTCGTTGACCCGACAACTGGAAGTGTGCTTACAAGAAACTCATGGGAAGAAAATGATGTACTTGAGAGCGTAAATTTCTCCATGGGGCAAATCCACTTTCGCACTCGTACAGTATCAAGAGTACTTAAAGATCTAAACATACACAAATCCGCTGGCCTGGATGGTATACCCCATGTTCTTCTGAAGAGGTGTTCTTCTACGCTGGCAAAACCACTGCGTAAGCTTTTCCATCTGTCCTACTCTTCAGGGCTCTTTCAGTAAGTGGAAAACTGCATTTGTCCAGCCCGTCCCTAAAAAGGGCGAATGTTCGTCACCCACCTTTTAACGACCCATAGCACTAACGTACCTTCTCTCCAAGGTCATGGAAACGATGATAAACCGTCAGCTTATGAAATATCTTGAGTCCCGGAAGCTTCTTAATGACCGGCAAAACGGCTTCCGAAGCAACCGTTCCACTGGTGATCTGATGGCATATCTCACTGAAAAGTGGAACCAATCTTTCCACAATGTAGGAGAAAGCAAGATTGACATTTCAAAGGCATTTAACAAGGTCTGGCATCAGGCTCTCCTGTCGAAAATGTGTGCTTTTGGGATCGATGAATCTCTTCTTCAATGGATTAGAAATTACCTTCCGAATCGTTCAATACAAGTCGTTTTTGGATGGATTCAAGTCTGATATTCACCATATTAATGCTGGTGTTCCCCAGGGCTCCGTTTTGTCTTCGACACTCTTCCTCATTTTTATAACTGATCTCTTGTCTGCTATTCATTCCTTCGCTGATGACAGTACCCTCAGCTTTTCATATTCGTTCCTTGGCTCACGTCCCTCCACTTCGGCCTTAGACTCGGAATGGCAGCGTATGTTAAGCACATTAAATTCCGACCTTGACAGCATAATCGATTGGGGAAATAAGAATAGAGTGGAATTTAATGCTTCCAAAACACAGTGCTGTCTACTGTCGTTAAAGCGATCACAAAATAATCAGCCGTTATCCATGAACGGCATTTGCGTTGTTGAAACCGAAAGACTTTCCATCCTCGGTATGTATATGAACCCAACAATTAGTTGGAACGATCACATATTTGAGGTCGCCAAAAATGCTGCAAAATGTCTAGGTTTCCTTAAACGATGCAAGAAATACTTCACCCCCTCTGATCTGGCTACAATATACAAGGCATACATACGCCCAAAACTTGAGTATAACGCTCCTATCTGGTCAGGTGCTTCTAAGACCTCCCTGCACCTTCTGGATAGAATTCAAAAGCGAGCGATAAAACTTATAGGTGACAGTAATATTGCGAAGTCGATTGACTCGTTAGAACACCGACGTAATGTCGCGTCGTTGTCACTCTTTTATCGCTATTTTAACAAGAAATGCTCAGATGAATTACCCAGTTGCATTCCTCCCCTTCGAGAATTCACCCGCAATACACGCCTCGCTAGGAATGCCCACCAATTCACCCTCAAGCCCTCTTTCAGACGTACAGTCAAATTCAGAGACTCGTTCTTTAGCCGCACTACACGAATCTGGAATGCTCTTCCCAGCTCGATTTTTCCTCCTCATTACAATCCACAGGCATTTAAAACCAATGTGCATCGGTACCTCCTCTCCCTCTCTTCCTCTATACCTTCGGCCCGTGCTGTGACTTGATCCGGTCACTTAAGGGTACTCGCAACCCCGTTTGCACGCGTCAATTATAAAAAAAAAACTATCATAATTAATAATTAATTTACGCATATATTTGCATTTCCGGTAACGAGGCCTTTTTTAATGACAAGATGACTTCTTTTAATGTCTTGTTAATGACAAAGTCGGACATAGTGCTATTACTTTGTACAGTGCTGTATATATATACCCGGCCATCATCATAGTGAATTGCAAAAACTATGTGGTAAGAAATCACCAAAACACAAAAAGTTCTACAGTAATATTTTAAAGTTCGTTATCCATTATCTATTATATCTATCATTTGAAATAACACAATAACTCAACTCAATAATATCTGGGAATAAATAATAATATATTAGTCAATCATTATTTTCATAATTAATGAATAAATTAGTCATTAGTCGCATGAATCCAGCAACTAATGACTAATTTAGTCATAAGTCAGTATTCGAGTAAAGTTTGTATGTAGACGATTTTCTTGGGGGTGCAAATTCACTAAAGTAGTGTTAAGACCTTCAGCGGGAATTGGTGCAGTTGCTTTGTTTGGGCGGATTCAATTTAGTAAAATGGTCCAGAGTTCATATAATCCTTACCAAAGGAAGTTGTTGAACTGGAACCAGATCACTATTTCGACAGTGATACTCCATTCATAATTTTCGGAATAAAATGGTGAATTCTTCATCATTCACCACAAGGAATGTCAAACGAGCATTATTAAGTGTTGTGGCAAAATTTTTGAACCGTTTAGCTGACTATCACCATTAAAAGTCAAGGCAAAGATTCTGATTCAAAGTCTTTGGCTCTTGGGTATAGGAGGGGATGAAAATGTGCCAGTAAAAATTCAAAAGGAATGAGACGAATTTAAAAACAGTTTATCAACGCTTAAAAAGTAAGAATTGCCCGATAGACGCAACAAATGGACAACTCTCAGATTAAGCTACATATACATGGCAGATGCATCAGAATATGCAGGGTAGTATAGGTTATCAAGGTTATCAATTGCAACTCGTCCTCCTTATGTATCATCGCGTCAAAGACCAAAGTGGCGCCTGTGTAGCAAGTTTCATTGCCCAGATTGGAATAATCTGCAATCACACTAGAATTGTGGCATGGTCAGAGATCATGTTTTCTATCGGTTTTAATTTACCCAGTGCAATAAAATAGGTTTATAGCAAACCAGGTATCCTATGTGCAACAGCAATTTAAAGAACAATGGAGGTTTACACCCAATAAAGAAAATCCTGCTGATATACCGTCTAGAGGATCATTTGGAGATATCCTAGCTACGAGTTCCAAATGGTGGGAATGTACTGAGTGGTTAAAGAAGGATGGGAAATACTAGCCAGCTGTAATTATGATGGAAGTGCAAGGCCAATCTTTATAGTCACCTGGAAAGTTTGGAATCACGATAGAGAGCAGATTAATTTTTTCGCACGATTTAGACGATGAATTTTAACCTTTTAAGAAATCAGTGCAGATTCTCAATTTTTTCAGGTGCCAAGGTCAGTCGTCGAAGTGTCCGCGGCTTGTTTTGCTCGAACAGCAATTTTCAAACCCGCATGCGCTTTAAATTACTTACATTCATATACACTGAACTCATCGTTGAAATTCTGCAATAAATCTTCTTTTATACGATTTTGAGACAGTCGTAATGACTGGAACAAAATCCCCCCAAGTGTGAATAATGGATGAATTGCAAGAAACGGTCATATTATAATTGTAACCCACGTGCTATAATTAAAACGGATTTTTCAAGAAATTCCAAACAAAGGAAATGTGCCAACCCAAGAAACCAATGAAACTAAAGTCCTAATAATTCAATTAACATTAAAAAACAAACACATTTATTGAGTGCTGTACGTTGTCGAGATTGAAGTGAACAAGAAATTTCGTGATCTTTAATACAAGATTTTATTTCGTTCATAAGTTAACGGAGTAGTGCACCCCACAATTTACATTTCAGAGATTTGATATACTGATTCATGTCATATCTTTCTACTAAAAAAATATTGAACAAAAAAACAACTACATACTAAGTAATTGTTCAACGCGAAGGGAAAAAACAGCAAAATCCTTCATTACAAAAAGAAATTAAATACATATATAAATATGTAAGTAAGGTAACAGACAGTGAGCTATGTATATAACTAAGAAGTAATACAATACCAGTCTTTAATTAACAAGTTCATTTACCAGTGGATTTCTAAAAGTTTTCGGTCTAGAGATAGTCTATTGCAAAACATTATAAAT
Source organism: Eristalinus aeneus (assembly GCA_955652365.1). Classification (NCBI taxonomy): domain Eukaryota; kingdom Metazoa; phylum Arthropoda; class Insecta; order Diptera; family Syrphidae; genus Eristalinus; species Eristalinus aeneus. Next base: position 44,906,619 of record OY019130.1, read on the forward strand.
TTCAAACGATTGAAGAAATTGTCATTATGTAAGTATTGATATAAATTAAACTACCAGGTATACCCTATGAAGTGAGCGTCAAAATACAAATGTCTCGATAGGGACCATTTGTTTTGAACGAGCCCTTATTTTTTTTTTTGTTTGTTTGCTATGATATCTGTGAAAAATATTTAGTAAACATCAAGTCATTGAACAGACAACATCATATTTTTTCATCGTGTTAAAAATGTCGAATTTTGTACCAGAAAGTGATGATTTGCTGAAAGCATTAATTTTTTGTTTTCATTTGAAGAAAAGTGCTGCAGAGTCGCATCGAAGCAACATGCAAAAGATGGTTGAATCCGTTCAGATATAATAATTTTGATGTGAGAAATGAAGAACGTGGAAGACCACCAAAAAAGTTTGAAGACGCCTAATTGCAAACGATATTGGATGGAGGTGACACTTTGAGTCAAAAGCAAATCACAGCAATGTTAAGTGTTGCACAACAAACAATTTCTGACCGTTTAAAAGATATAGGAAAGATCCAAAAGAGTGGAAAATGGGAGCCACATGAATTGAATGAAAGACAGATGGAAAACCGAAAAAACACTTGTGAAATTTTGCTTCAAAGACACGAAAGAAAATCGGTTTTGTATCGGATTGTTACCGGCGATGAAAAATGGATTTAGTTTTAGAATCCTAAATAGAAAAAATTATGGCTTAATCTGAGACTACCATCAACTGCAAAACCAGATCGATTCGGCAAGAAGACAATGCTATATGTTTGGTGGGACCAGAAAAGTGTGCTGTAACACGAGTTCCTAAAACCTGGTGAAACCGTTAATATTGATCGCTACCGACAATAAATGATCAATCTGAACCATACATTAATTCAGAAAAGACCAGAATGGGCCAGAAGACATGACAATACACCTGCACACAAAGCAAAACCGATTCAGGATACAATCAAAACACTTGACTGGGAGCAGCTACCCCACCCGCCGTATTCACCAGACTTGGCTCCTTCCGGCTACCATTTGTTTTCATCGATGGGACACGCATTGGCTGAGCAGCACTTTGATTCCTACTTTGGACCTGGGCCTCAACCAACATGCCTCTTCAGCCAGCACGATCTTTCGCCAAGTGTCTCCAGTTGCGTTGAGGTTCAAGTTGGTTGAGGTCCTTCTCCACTTGTGTGCGCCACTTCAGTCTAGGTCGTCCTCTGTTGCGTTGTCCCAATGGCTCGGATTCAAAGACTTTTCGGGCCGGAGCAGTGGTGTCCATACGCTCTACATGGCCTAGCCATCTTAAGCGTTGTATCCGTAGACGCTTTACCAGGCGCATGTCGTTGTACAGCCTATAGAGTTCGTCATAAAATCTTCTCCTCCAGATGCCATCAACGCAAACAGGACCAAAAATCAAACGCAAAACTTTTCTCTCGAAAAGACTAAGGGCATCCTCATCCGCCTTTGCTACCGTCCAAGATTCTGCACCATATAGTAGGACGGGGATGATCAAGCGATTCTGCGTTTGATTTCGGTACTGATGTTGTTGTCCCTGTTTACCGCGGAGCCGAGATAGATGAAGTCCTTAACTACCTCGAAGTTTCTGCTGCCTAGTGTGATGCTCCGTCCGAGACGTCGATGTTGTGTGTCCTTCCTTGATGACAGCATGTACTTCGTTTTGCCCTCATTTACCACTAGACCCATTTTAGCCGCTTCCGCTTCAATGCCAGCAAACGCCTCATTGACGGCTCGCTGTGTTCGTCCAATCACGTCAATGTCATCAGCGTAAGCTAGCAATTGAACTAACTTCTGGAAGATCGTGCCTCTGGTGTTGACTTGTGAGTTACGCACGATCTTCTCGAGGATGATGTTAAAGATGTCACATGACAGTGCGTCTTCTTGTCTAAAACCTTTTTTGACATTGAAGGTCTCGGTGAGCTCGGTACAGACCTTGACGGAGCAGCGAGAGTTCTCCATCGTCATCCTACACAATCTGACGAGTTTGGTAGGAATGCCAAAACTGTATAAAATAAATAAAAAAACTGTATAAAATAAATAAATACTGGCACTGTATAGCTCGTCTGTATGCACACTGTCATATGCAGCCTTGAAATCGACGAATAGGTGGTGAGTGTCAATTTGCATTTCTTGGGTCTTTTCCAGGATCTGCCGTAATGTGAAGAGCTGGTCTATTGTGGACTTCCCTGGCCTGAAACCATACTGATAGGAACCTATCAGGTCATGGACAAATTGTTTCAGACGCTCACACAATACGGCAGAGAGGATCTTGTATGCGATGTTCAGGAGATTAATTCTCTGCAGTTGGCGCAGTCAAAGGGATCTCCTTTCTTGTGGACCGGGCAAATGACGCTGAGATTAGACTCATCGGGCATGCTTTCCTCCGACCATATCTTACAGATGAGCTGGTGCATGCGCTCAACCAGGTCATTTCCAGCTGCTTTAAATAGTTCTGCGGACAGTCCGTCCGCTCCAGCAGCTTTGTTCGACTTTAGCTTAGATATTGCTATCTTCACCTCGTCTAAGTCGGGGGGACGGAATGCTTGTCTATCATCGTCCAAATTGAGTGGAACATTCTGCCTTACAGCGGGATTTGGGTCGTCACCGCCGTGTAGGAGTCTGCAGAAATGATCCTTCCAGATTCTCAGCACAGACTGTGACTCTACTACTAGTTGTCCATTTTGGTCCCGGCAGGCCTTGGTCCGAACCTTGTATCCTCCGGATAGCTGTTTTACCTTTCCGTAAAACTTTCGGACTTCATTCCTGCCAAAACACCTTTCCATTTCCTCGACCGCGCGCTTCTCATGCTCCTTCTTTTTCCTTCTGAGAATCCGGTGCTCTTCCCTTCTTCTCTGTTCGTAGAGCTCACGAATAGCCCGCGTTGTTCGATTCAGCATCGCCTTATAGATGTCTTGTATAGCTGCGTGCACTTGCCTGCACTCGTCGTCAAACCATGGGTTCCTTCTGGGTGGTGACATGAAACCCAGCACATCAGTGGCTGCATCTTTGATGGCTTTTTGACAACGTTTCCATTCTTCTTCTATGCTTAGTGCAGGAAGCGTCGAACTCTGAGCGAGTTTCCGGGAGACTCGGTCGGCAAAGTTCCCAGCAATCAGCTGCGATTGTAGTTTCTCGACGTAAAACTTTTCTTTCTCGACTCCGTTGCTCTCTCGATATCCGGGTTCTTACCTTGGCTACAACAAGGTGATGACCCAAGTCAATGTTTGCACCTCGGAAGGTTCGGACATCGAGAATACTGGAGGAGTGTCTGACGTCGATCGCAACGTGATCAATCTGCTTGACGGTTGATTGATCAGGGGATCGCCAGGTCCCTTTGTGAATGTCCAGGTGTGGGAACAGCGTGCTAGCCACAGAGAGGTTACGCCCCGAGGCGAAGTCCAACAGCCTGAGTCCGTTTCCGGATGTGTTGTCGTGCAGGCTGTGTTTTTCTTTTTTTTTTTTTTATAATTGACGCGTGCAAAAGGGGTTGCGAGTACCCTTAAGTGACCGGATCAAGTCACAGCACGGGCCGAAGGTATAGAGGAAGAGAGGAGGTACCGATGCACATTGGTTTTAAATGCCTGTGGATTGTAATGAGGAGGAAAAATCGAGCTGGGAAGAGCATTCCAGATTCGTGTAGTGCGGCTAAAGAACGAGTCTCTGAATTTGACTGTACGTCCGAAAGAGGGCTTGAGGGTGAATTGGTGGGCATTCCTAGCGAGGCGTTTATTGCGGGTGAATTCTTGAAGGGGAGGAATGCAACTGGCTAATTCATCTGAGCATTTCTTGTTAAAATAGCGATAAAAGAGTGACAACGACGCGACATTACGTCGGTGTTCTAACGAGTCAATCGACTTCGCAATATTACTGTCACCTATAAGTTTTATCGCTCGCTTTTGAATTCTATCCAGCAGGTGCAGGGAGGTCTTAGGAGCACCTGACCAAATAGGAGCGTTATACTCAAGTTTTGGGCGTATGTAGGCCTTGTATATTGTAGCCAGATCAGAAGGGGTGAAGTACTTCTTGCATCGTTTAAGGAAGCCTAGACATTTCGCAGCATTTTTGGCGACCTCAAATATGTGATCGTTCCAACTAATTGTTGGGTTGATACACATACCGAGGATGGAAAGTCTTTCGGTTTCAACAACACAAGTGCCGTCCATGGATAACGGCTGATTATTTTGTGATCACTTTAACGACAGTAGACAGCACTGTGTTTTGGAAGCATTAAATTCCACTCTATTCTTATTTCCCCAATCGATTATGCTGTCAAGGTCGGAATTTAATGTGCTTAACATACGCTGCCGTTCCGAGTCTAAGGCCGAAGTGGAGGGACGTGAGCCAAGGAACGAATATGAAAAGCTGAGGGTACTGTCATTAGCGAAGGAATGAATAGGATTAGAAGTAACAGACAAGAGATCATTTATAAAAATGAGAAAGAGTGTCGGAGACAAAACAGAGCCCTGGGGAACACCAGCATTAATATAGTGGATATCAGACTTGAATCCATCCAAAACGACTTGTATTGAACGATTCGAAAGGTAATTTCTAATCCATTGAAGAAGAGACTCATCGATCCCAAAAGCACGCATTTTCGACAAAAGAGCCTGATGCCAGACCCTGTCAAATGCCTTTGAAATATCAAGCGCAACAATCTTGCTTTCTCCTAAATTGTGCAAAGATTGGTTCCACTTTTCAGTGAGATATGCCATCAGATCACCAGTGGAACGGTTGCTTCGGAAGCCGTACTGCCGGTCATTAAGAAGCTTCCGGGACTCAAGATATTTCATAAGCTGACGGTTGATCAGCGTTTCCATGACCTTGGAGAGAAGGGACGTTAGTGCTATGGGTCGGTAGGAGGTGGATGACGAACTTTCGCCCTTTTTAGGGACGGGCTGGACAAATGCAGTTTTCCACTTACTCGGAAAGAGCCCTGAAGAGTAGGACAGATGGAAAAGCTTACGCAGTGGTTTTGCCAGCGTAGAAGAACACCTCTTCAGAAGAACAGGGGGTATACCATCCGGGCCAGCGGATTTGTGTATGTTTAGATCTTTAAGTACTCTTGCTACTGTACGAGTGCGAAAATGGATTTGCCCCATGGAGAAATTTACGCTCTCAAGTACAGGCGGAGACAAAGTGCTATCTGCCAGCGTTGAGCTAGCTGCAAAGTGTGCAGCAAGCAGATTAGCTTTGTCCAAAGAGCTGACAGCTGGAATGTCATTGCAAATGAGCGTTGGGATCGAAGACGAGGCTGAATTCCTTATGTTTTTTACGAAAGACCAAAAGCTTCTGCTACCCTTGGGGCATTGTAGAACTTTTTGCCTCAACTTTTGGTCAAAGTAGAATTTAACACGTCTTATTAATGCATTACAGTCATTACGGATCCGTTTGAACTTTTTCCGGGCTTCCTCAGAAGGGTTGGCTTTATAATCCCGGAAACTCAACTCTCTCATCCTGATAGCCTCTTTGCAGCTCAAGTCGAGCCTCGCGTTTGCCTTAGGCTTGATGCTCTTCACTCTGTGAGGAATGAAGGACCTCATGACCAGCGAAATAATGTTTGTGATCGCATCAGTAGCGGCATCCACGTCACTATCGAGGAAGCATAGTGACCAGTTAAAATTCCTAAAGAAGTTGTTAAGTCCGCTCCAGTTGGCTTTCTCGTAGAGCCATACTGTTCTTTTCGGAATTTGTTCTCTAACTGTGTGGGAGGAGTACGAGAATTTGACTGACACGACACAGTGGTCGGACGAGCCTAGAGGCGACAATATATCAATTGAATATTTTTCCGGATGAGAGGTGAGAAACAGATCCAAGGTGTTAGCGGTATGATCTGCAATGTCAGGTATTCGTGTTGGCTCATTCACAAGCTGGGTTAAATTATTTACCTCAGCGAAGATTTCAACATACCTTCCTTCGGGTGTTGTCTGGCCTGAATGTCGAAGCCAAGTAGAATTGTGTACATTGAAATCGCCCGCAATAGCGACTTCAGTGTGAGGATACAGGGATACAATTCTTGTAATGGAGTCGGACAGCGCATCAAACTCGTTATAAGTTGAGTTGCTGTCCATGTTTGGACAGCTGATGACTCCAGCAAAGATGTACTCCTTTCCCAGCTGAGCGTTGAAATCTCCTAGAACGATCTTGGTGTCGTAGCTGGGGCATCGATCGTATGTTCTTTCTAGGAGATCATAGAAGTCATCCTTGATGTTGTCATCCTTCTCCTCTGTCGGGACGTGAGCGCATATTAGGCTGATGTTCCCGAATTTAGCCTTGATGCGGATTGTCATGAGGCGTTCGCTGACTGGGTCGTAGCTCAAGACTTTTTGCCGAAGTCTGCCTCGAACAACAAATCCGCATCCGAATAAGCGCTGCCTTCTCTCTCTATAGCAATTGCTGTAGTAGATATCGCAGTTCTTCATCGCTTTTATGCCAGGCCCATCCCATCGCACTTCCTGGATGGCGGTTATGTCAGCTTTGTAGCTGTCAAGTGCCTCCGCAAGTTGTTCGGCTGCACGTGGCCTGTTAAGGGACCTCACATTCCACGTGCAAAACCGAAAATCGTTGTCCTTTAAACGTTTGCTGGGGTCGTCAACAGTTCATCCGTCCTTATCCGAGGCATATCGGGTTTTCTGAACTATTTTATTTTTACGTGGGAAGGAAGTTACCCTCACGCACAACCCACAGACTGGTAGGCCAGGCCCATTATTTAAATCCTCGGGTGCATAGGCCCATGCCCCCAGAAATACAACATGAGACTTAAAAAACTATTTCGCAATGAATGCTTACGCCCATGCTTGTAAAACAATGTTTTTGCAAGAATATAATGAAATACCTTAATTATTTGAAAAAGAAAAATAATTCGTAGTGTTACTATGAATTGAATATGATAATCACGCGTATATCACAGATAGTGATTTCGTTCTAAGATCCGCACTAATTTCTTTTATGTGTTAAAATTAATTCTCTTTAAAAAACAGATGTTACACACTGATGTTTTGTACACAAAACAAAATATATATTGAAATTTTGTACAAAAATCTGTGTTTTCATCAATGGTATAAATGAAAAATATTATGAACACATCGAGCATAGTTAATGAACTCCTTTATTACCCGTGGTGGAATCACTGGAGTGTTTGCGTACTCGTTAATTTTGCAAAATTTTGCACAAATTTGCTTATTCGCTATTCAATTCTGCGTACGAGAACAAAATGTTTAGTAAAAGTGAATGGGTACGGTTATAAAAAAGCAATTATAGTCAGAGTTAATTACTCACTGATAACTACTAGTAATTGTTCTTTTAATTCCTTAAAAGCGATATCAAGGGCTTAGTATATTTGCACATTTGGTAAGGACTAAATTATTACAAAGTGCGTGCTTGTTATATTTTAACAATAGTAATTGTAGTATATTGTGATAAAAAGTTTTTCGAATTTGTTAAAAGATTTGGAATTTATTTTGTCACTAAATTTTGGAACAGGGATTTGAGCGACCCTAATTTCGAAAATAAAATGCTCCTTGTTAGACATTTGTAAAACAAATTTAAATCAAAAGTTTGTCTTATATTTATTCATGCCGTTAACATTTTTTATTTTCCTGTTATTTTTTTAAGTTAAATGCAATTCTTGTTAGATCGCAATATATACAAAAACGTATTTAATTTATTTAAGTTCGGGTGCAATAGGCCTCTTCGGGAAACCAAACACCCGGTGAACAAAAAATCGGTTAACGCACCATAAGCATATCTCATGGGTGGTGTGGATATGCTTTTCAAAAAGTATTTTAAGTCCTCAATTTGTATTTACGTCTTCATTTCTTATATTTCAATACCTAATTAAAGAAAAAAGATTAATAACCAACAATTGTACTTCTTATTATTAAAAATGTATGACTGGCGTTAAATCCTGGTTATCACCATATATCATACTTGCTTATTAAACGAGATTAAGCAGTTCTTTGTTTGTCAACTTAATTAATTATTGGTGATATTTCAGGTTTACTAAGATACATACTTTATTGTCGTTTCGCGTTTTAAGAATATATATCCATTACCTGATTATACTCTCGCACCCTTAATACTTACGCACCCTTATGATTTTACTGCCTGTCAAGATATTTCACCTCAATAACTGATCAGCTGTTTGCAATCAGCTGATCAAGACAACTCACACGTATTCACAGACAGGGGTTTATAAAAAACGCAGTCAGTTCACTTCAAAGGCCGGAAGACGAGAGAGTTGAATATCTCCGTGCTTATATCTGACCATTACTTTGCGTTGGAAAATACTATACCTTCTCTCTTCCAATTTTTTGATTTATATGCCCCCTCCTTCTAACAGTTTGAAGAGTGTGAAGATCCACCATATAGGCAGTTCACACGTATTCTCATGTAAAAACAAAAAAAATCATGTCTGTGAATCAGCTGTTCAGGAGGGGAAATGTTATAAAAAACGCTGTCAAAATGATTTCATGGACGGGTGACGAGGGAGTTGACTGTCTCCCTATTGGTCTCTGTTCTTAAAATCATTTGCTCAAATTGCTCATATAAGGGATGAAAAAGGGAACTTCACCAGCCAGCATTGCCCACCCAAAATTACTTTAAAATTCCAAAACAAATTATAATTTGTCCGCCCGTCTGAATCCCTAAATGAAGACTCAAGATCCAGAACAGCGAGCCTACCAGCTGATCTCTTTGTCAACAAAACTTCATTTAGCCATTGAACATCTGCTGTACGCACAATATCATCAGGTCCTGGATATACTCTTGTCACCTTCTCAAGTTTTCAGGCAGATCGAACTTCTCCTGGTTCTGTTACTAGAACAATGCTGCCAACTTCGTATGATCTCCGGAAGATACTCTGTATGCCAGCGACGTGTAAACTCCTTCATATGATGCTGAGCATGATATGATACAGTTTATCCATTGGTCTCTCTCCGAGAAAACCCCAGGCGCAGTAATATTTCGATCTGCATCATCGAAAAGAATGGAATTAGGCGTTAGTGGCTTTGGTTCTTCTGGATCGACTGGAATATGAGTTATTGGTCGTCTGTTGATCTGTCCTTGAGCTTCCAACAATGCATTGAAAATAATTCCTTCCCGCGGTGTTACTCCTTTCAGAATGAAATTAATGCTGTCTTTGATTGATTCAATCAGGCGCTCCCAAGCTCCACCCATCCATGGAGAATACACAGGAATAACCTGCCAAATTATGCCCTCGTACTTAGCACAATACCCGCTCAAATTTTTCTCTATCTTTCTCATATCCCATTCCACACAGTTTTTTGTGGCACCAAAATTCAACCCATTGTCGTTGTAGATGAATCTGGTGACTACGCAATTAATCAGGAAACGCCGAACTGCCATTGTATACAGATCCAAATTGAGGTCATTAAGCATCTCAATATGAACGGCACGAAAACTCAAGCACGTGAATATCATTCCATACCGCTTCACTGTGCTTCTTCCATATAGTCTTAAATCAAAAGCCAATCTTCCTTCCGGAAACTGACCCATAATAGGCATAACTGGTTTCGCCTTAAGTTTCTTACACATGAAACATCTTGATTTTACACGCTCTTCGGCTACTCGGATGCAAATTATCCAGGCCTTTCCCCGATATCGGGAATTGTAGTTGCAGTTCCTATGTGAAGGTTTGCCTCATGATGATGCTGTATCAATAAATCCACTACTAAATGGGACTTAGGTGAAAAAGCTGGATTCCGTGCTGCATGTAATATAGTGGCTTTCTGTGCTCGCGAACTTAGGCGTAAAGTGCCTTCTTCATCCAAAATCGGAGAAAGATTCAACAACAAGTGCAACGTAAACTCAGCTTATTTCTCAAGCAATCAATTTCATCTCGAAAAACGTCCTGCTGAATCTTCCGAAACATCTAGTTTTCGGCACGTATGGTTTCAAACGGAGTGACGAATGGCTCCTTTTCATGACATCTCTTTTTTAGGATATTTTTGAAACGAAGTAGCAAAGCTATGACCCTTACTGCCGAAATCCATCTTGAACCAAATCTCGGCTTTAACTCCTCAAGAATTCCATAAAAAATATTTCGCTGGTGGATATTAATTGAAAAATTAGGGCTTATCTCAGACACTATTACCTCTTTTCCAGCAATTTTTTTCCGGTGTTATAGGCCAGTCACTTCGAGGTCGTCTTAAAAAAATCAGGTCCAGTGAACCATCTCTCACTACTGAAAGTCTCCAATAAGTAGCTCCATCTTATCCCGTCGTCAGCAACGTCATCCGCAGATTTTACATACCACCATGGCTGTGGATCAGAAGACTCCAGTATTTCGCTTACACGAACTGCCTCAAAAGCATTGAATTTATAGGTAGTAGAACTAATCCAAGAAAGAACCGTCTTTGAGGCGGATAGAAGAATGGATTCATCAGGTTGAATAGAGTTGGATTTCTTCACAATTTCAGCAACAATGTATCCCTTTTCATATATTGCAAGAAATTAGTTCTTTAATAGATGCTTTCAAAACTATAGTATCTCCAGTAATAGCTACAATCATCGTTAGAGAGACCAACCGTAAAGCTAATGCTTTTTATTTTGCAAATTCAAGCAAATCGATTCGAAAGTGGGTGAATACAGACTAGAAAGAACAGTACGCTTTATTTCTTATGCTGATCTTTGCGCCTGGCATGCAAATCGTGGGACGAGCCACTAT